>OZ035882.1:133004219-134204219 GCA_964034835.1 Muscina levida
AGACTCAAGTTTTCTCCAAATCTTTATACTGCTTTACTAAATACAGAATTTGGGCACGAACGCGCTGGGTGTATTGATAATATTAATCGATTTCTAAAGTGGGCGGTAACAGATGGGTAGAGGGTACAGATGAGGCTTGGCTAGACTTGCAGTTTTTTCTCCTAAACTTTATCCTGCTATAGCCGTACTATATACAGAATTTGGGCACGATCGCGTTGGGTGTATAAATAATATTAAATGATTTCTAAAGTGGGCGGTAATAGATGGGTATAGAGGGTACCAGATGGGGCGTGGCTAGACTTGTAGTTTTTTTTCCAAAACTTTATCCTGCTATAGTTGTACTAAATACAGAATTTGGCCACTACCGCGTCGGGAGTATTTTTATTATTACTCGATTTCTAATGTGGGCGGTGGTATCTTTGTATGGGAGGTACCAGAAGGGGCGTGGCTAGACTAATAGTTTTTTTCCAAAACTGTATCCTGCTATAGCTTTACTAAATACAGAATTTGGGCACGATCGCGTTGGGAGTATTGATATTATTATTCGATTTATAAGTGGGCAGAGTGGTAAATTTGTATGGGAGGTACCAGAAGAGGCGTGGCCGTGTAGCCCATTTGCAATACTGTAAGTAGTTTTGGGGAAATATTAACTCGTGGATAGTTTCAAAACATTCTGTTACGTTTTTCGAAAATTATCGTGCGTACCAGGCGGACAGCCGGACATGGATCAAACGACTTAAAAAGTCATGAATCAAATTCGATTCAAAGAAACATAGGGTCTAATGTGACTTCTTCTATGTGTTACATTATTGGATCGTATAAAATGATATATACCATTCTACCCGCATGGTGAGGGTATAATTTTGGTGACCACCTTAAGATATGGGGTAGATATGTTCTGAGAAACTTTTGGGGTTGTAAATATGATGGGGGTCAGTCACACATTTGATTCCTCTAGGGAACACTATTGGGGAGTAGGGTAATTTTTATACAAATTTGGTATTTACAAAGGAGCCCCCTTTTGGAAGTGGAGATCAGTGGTAGGTATGTTTGAAAAAATGGAGTGTTTAAAAGGCAAAATTAGTGGGGGTCGGTCAAACTTACGTACCCAAAAGTAAAATAACAATATGTACCAAATAGTAAATTTATTGTGCCAACAAGTACTTTTATTGTTCACAAAATTAAATTTTGTTGCACCAAAAAGAACTATATATTGTACTAAAAAGTACTTTAAATTGCCAAAAAGTACATTTAGTTTAACAAAAAGTATATTTATTGTACCAAAAAAGTACATTTTAATCTATCATAAAGTACTTTTCTACTACCAAAAAGTACAATCATTGTACAAAAAGTACAATTTTGCTGTACCAACTTTCAACAAAAAAGTTAGAAAGGCAAAATTAGTGGGGGTCGGTCAAACTTACGTACCCAAAAGTGAAATAAAAACTGGACCAAATATTAAATTTATTGTGCCAACAAGTACTTTTATTATTAACAAAAGAAAATTTTGTTGTACCAAAATGTGCTTGCCAAAAAAAATACATTTATTTCACAAAAAGTACATTTATTTAACCAAAAAGTACATTTATTGTACCACAAAGTACAATTTATTCTATCAAAAAGTACTTTTATACTACCAAAATACATTCATTGTACAAAAAGTACAATTTATTGTACCAACAACTACATCTATTGTACCAATAAGTACTTTTTTGGGACAATAAAAGTACAATTTATAATACGGAAAAGTACTTTTATTGTCCCAAAAAAGTACTTTTATTGCCCCAAGTATAGAACAATTTATTGTACGATTTATTATTTTACCAAAGAGGACTATTTATTGGGGCAAAATGTACAAAATAGTGAACCAAAATATAGATTTACTTTACATAAAAGTATAGTACAGTTATAGAGAGCAAGTTACCCAGGTGTCCGGTCTCTATCAATGATAAGTCTACTCTGGACTCCACGGTCGAAATACTAACAAACGTCTTAGCTGAGGCAAGGGAAAATCCTGCAGCAGAACTGACAGGAAAGGCAAGGCTAAGCCACATTGGTGGAATGCAGATATTCCTGCAAAGCGCAGGGAATGTGACTACCAGTTTATAGAAAACTCGGTCGGCCATAACTATGATATCTCAGACATACCGATTACCGAACATCGAATTCAATGGGCTATCAAAAGTTTCCACCCTTTTAAATCACCGGGACCCGATGGTATTATTCCCGCGGATCTACAAAAGAATACCGAAGTATTGACGCCCTGGCTTTTAACTATCTTTAAAGCATGTCTGAAACTGTCGTATATTCCAACGAGGTGGACAACCTACAAAATTGTATTTATCCCTAAGGGGGGTAAGGCATCCCACACTAAAGCCAAGGATTTTAGACCAATCAGTTTATCTTCCTTCCTACTCAAAACTATGGAGAGAATAATTGATGCATATATCAGATCATCTCTTAAACCGGATGTCCTGTCCAGGGCTCAGCATGTCTACACGAAGGGCAAATCCACGGAAACTGCTTTACATTCGATAACCAGCCTCATCGAAAGATCCCTGAACTGCAAGGAATACGCTCTTGCTGCCTTCCTGGACATTGAGGGAGCTTTTAATAATGTCAAACCTGAATCTGTAATTGACTCAATGGAACAGCTGGAGATTAACCCAGTGGTAATCGCCTTGGTTGATAAACTACTAAAATTTAGGCGCATTGGATCCAGTCTGGGAGCGTCAAATATTTCTAAGGTGGCGGTTCGCGGTACTCCACAAGGAGGAGTACTCTCTCCACTACTATGGAATCTTAACATCAACACTCTCTTGAGAAAGTTGGAACAAACTTGCTGCACAACCGTCGCATATGCGGATGACGTGGCACTAATAGTTACAGGTAAGGATCCAAAACTACTCTCTGAGCTACTGGAATCTGCACTGAAACTTCTTGTGAAATGGTGTCATGAATGTGGACTGGGTGTAAATCCGAGTAAAACTGAACTGGTGCTATTCACACGGAGATACAAAATCCCTCAATTTGCCAAACCAAGATTAAATGGAGTCGCATTTACACTCTCCGATAGTGCCAATTCCTTCGGGCTAACATTGGACAGTAAACTGAATTGGAATCTGAACACTCAGACCAGGATTAGCAAAGCGGCAACGGTTCTATACTGCTGCAAAAGGGCAATCGGCCTCAATTGGGGAATTAGCCCTAAGAACTTAAACTGGTTATACGAATCAGTTATTAAACCCATCTTATTCTACGGATCAGCAATCTGGTGGCCGGCGCTAGATAAAGCGTCCCAAAGGCTGAAATTCGAACGCATTATGAGATTGGTGGCGATCATGATAACAGGAGCACTTAAAACCACTCCAACTAAGGCACTTTTCACGATCCTAAACTAGTTACCACCGGACATTGAGGCGAGGAGGATAGCAGCGAATACCGCAATGCGTTTAGACGCCACAAAAGCATGGATGCACAGGAACTATGGCCATGCCAAAATCCTGAACCTAATTAATGTGATCTGCAATACGGATTACACCATACCTGAACCTCTATTCGATCCGGGTTTTATAAGGAACATCCCGGATAGGTCCTACTATGATGATAATGAGAATGCCCTACACTTTGGGGAGAATGTCATCCTAATTTTCACGGATAGTTCAAAATCAAAAGAAAGAGCTGGCTGTGGAATCTTTTCGGAAGAGTTGAATCTGAGTCTATCAATCAGGCTACCAGATCACTGTAGCATAATTCAGGCCGAAATAGCGGCCATTAGAATAGCCGTAGGGAAAATTCAGTATCTTGGGATATTGGACGGCAATATTCATATTCTTACTGATAGTAAAGCGGCTATCAGATCCCTGGAGAACGTGTACACCACTTCGAGAAATGTTCGAGAATGCCGGTCGTCTCTGGAGGAGATAGCGAGACATTCGACGGTTACCCTAACATGGGTTCCAGGACATGGGGTCATATATGGAAACCAAAGGGCCGATACGCTAGCAAGGGCCGCCACAACCGTGAACTCGGTCGATGTTTATGGTCTCATTGGGATCCCTCTTACAAGGGGGAAACAACTCATTGCGAGAAAACTGGACCTTATTTCTGAAGAGAGATGGGCAAGAGAACCCACCTGCACGGCGACTAAACAGATTTGGCCTACAATTGATACACAGAGGACACGATTTGTGCTAAACTTATCCAGAGTCCACTTGAGGAACATCATAGCTGTGATAACTAGTCATTGGCCGGTTGGTAAACACGCTAAGAGGCTGAAACTACCCTTCAACGATTTTTGTAGAAGCTGCAATGATGAAGAAGAAGAGGAGACCACGGAGCATCTTCTATGTCATTGCCCTGCTTTAGGTGACCTGCGATACGGAAAACTTGGTCATCGGACACTTTTAGACAATACCTGTCTATCAGTAGGCGATATGCGGAACATCCATGCCTTCATAAGGGCAACGAAATGGCTTGACAGCGACGTTGACCGATTAGAATAGGAACATTTGGTGCGGAAATCATAAAATGGTATCACAACGGGACTCATACTAGGACCCAAGTGAGCTGTGTTCAACGTGGCTGCCGAATTAACCTAACCTACCTAACCTTACATAAAAGTACTTCTATTGTACCAAATACAATAATGGTAACAAAAAGTACAATTTATTGTACCAAAAAGTACTTTTATATTGTCAGAAAGTACATTTATTGTACCAAAAAATACAAATAATTGTGTATAAGTACATTCATTGTACCATTAGTACAATTTATTGTATCAAAAAAAAACACTATATTGTACCAAAAAAATAGATTTACTGTACATAAAAGTATTTCAATTGTACCAAAACGTATTTCTATTATATCAAATACTGCAATTTATGGTAACAAAAAGTACAATTTATTGTACCAAAAAGTACTTTTATATTGTCAGAAAGTACATTTATTGTACCAAAAAATACAAGTAATTTTGTAATAAGTACATTCATTGTACCAAAAGTACAATTTATTGTACCAAAAAATAAAATATATTGTACCAAAAAAATAGATTTACTGTACATAAAAGTATTTCAATTGTACCAAAACGTATTTCTATTGTATCAAATACTGCAATTTATGGTAACAAAAAGTACAATTTATTGTACCAAAAAGTATTTTTATATTGTCAGAAAATTCATTTATTTGACCAAAAAAATACAAGTAATTGTGTAATAAGTACATTCATTGTACCATAAGTACAATTTATTGTATAAAAAAAACACTATATTGTACCAAAAAAATAGATTTACTGTACATAAAAGTATTTCAATTGTACCAAAACGTATTTCTATTATATCAAATACTGCAATTTATGGTAACAAAAAGTACAATTTATTGTACCAAAAAGTACTTTTATATTGTCAGAAAGTACATTTATTGTACCAAAAAATACAAATAATTGTGTATAAGTACATTCATTGTACCATAAGTACAATTTATTGTATCAAAAAAAACACTATATTGTACCAAAAAAATAGATTTACTGTACATAAAAGTATTTCAATTGTACCAAAACGTATTTCTATTATATCAAATACTGCAATTTATGGTAACAAAAAGTACAATTTATTGTACTAAAAATACTTTTATATTGTCAGAAAGTACATTTATTGTACCAAAAAATACAATTATTTGTGTAATTAGTACAATTTATTGTACCAAAAAAATTTACTGTAGATTTACTGTACATAAAAGTATTTCAATTGTACCAAAACGTATTTCTATTGTACCTACTTTATATTGTCAGAAAGTACATTTATTGTACCAAA
Organism: Muscina levida; assembly: GCA_964034835.1. Classification (NCBI taxonomy): domain Eukaryota; kingdom Metazoa; phylum Arthropoda; class Insecta; order Diptera; family Muscidae; genus Muscina; species Muscina levida. The sequence goes on from OZ035882.1 coordinate 133,010,030, forward strand.
AAATACAAATAATTGTGTAAAAGGTACATTCATTGTACCATAAGTACAATTTATTGTACGCAATAGTAGAATTTAATGCACCAGATAGCCCTCTTACAGTACCCAAATACAACTTTTTTGTACCAAAAGGTACAGTTTATTGTACCAAAAAGTACTTTTATTACACTAAGTAGTACTTTTATTGTACTTTATGTAACTATATTTCTCCCTCTCTCAAAAAATATTTAAATGATTTCCTGTATTCCTTGAAATCGCAGGTGGTTTTTATTGTTTTGGCTTATCGTAAGCAAGAAGTGTTTTTAAACCGTGCACGTTTTGTTTCTTCTCGCATTAACGTAAAACTGTTATTAAGGTCGCGGATGTCTTGCAAGATCTAGTGAGTCATTTGTTGTCTTACTATATATAGCAAATGCATTTGTGCAGGGCTCTAGTGCTCACAGTACAACATTTTTCAGCTCATTGATTTGGGACTCAATTCTGAGAACTGCACGTGAAAGTAGCCCCAATAAGAAGAAGTTTTGCCTCATTCGTATTGTCAAGTTACATGCCATAATAATTTAATATCGATTTGAAGTTAGTAAGTATCGTATAGGGGAATTGGTCACGTTTAAGACTCTTTTGTTTGACATAACTCGAGAACCACTAGTCCGTCTTAGCTGAAACAAATTCAAAGGAATTACAATTCCTTTAATCTGTTCATATAACGTTTCCCTACATAAGCAACATTTTCACTTTCCAATTCACCAAATGATTTTGGACTGGGTTTATTTTGTAGCAGTTATAATAAAACTGTTGTACTCCGTGGCGTATGATTTACGTGGAATATCACTTGTGATAATCATACGCCACCATATAGTTTTTATGTTATGTCAAACAAAAGAGCCTAAACGTGACAAATTTTCCTATACGACACTTACTAACTTCAAATCGATATAAAATTATTATGGCATGTAACTTCACAAAACAAATGATGCAGAACTTCTTCTATTTGGGGCTTTTTTCACGTGCAGTTCTCAGAATTGAATCCCAAAATCATGTGTTGTACTATGTTATGTGAAAGACATTTTACGAATAGTAATCTTAATCTAAGTATAATATGACGTATACTATCGCTCTTCTCTAAACATTCCATTCAAGGAGAGTTTAGGATACAGTATAAAATTCAAATTATTCAATTATCTATTATCTGTATCACTTTCCTATTTCAGCTTGACGGTGATGATTTTGAATCCTTTCAACTCTCAATTGAATCCTCATTCAGCGACGAACTGGCAGCTGTAAATGGCGAAGACAATTTAGATAACTGGGAGTACCTTGAAGATGATGTAGGTGACCACGAAGCAAACAATAATTACAACAGCCTGAGTCAAGAGCAGCGGAAAATTACAGAAGCTATAATAACCACATTTAAAGAGCATTCAATTCTATGGGATACAAAGGATAGAGATTACAAAAATACCTTGAAACAAGAAGAAGCCTACAATGATGTGACGCAACAAGTTAACGAACGAATGAAAACTCAGTTCGAGGTGTTGGATATCAAAGAAGAAATTAATAAACTAAAAAATATTTTTCGTAATGAGCAAAAAATGTTGAATAATTTGTCGCAAAGTTTTCACGACAAAGATGACAAAGGACAGGAGCACGTTAATGCTGAAAATGTGGAATTAATAGAAATTCTGAAACTTCCCCAAACGTCATGGGTTTACGAAGCAATGAACTTTCTAAAAGATCATATTCTTGGCGAAAAGAAAAGAAGCAAAAGGGTAAGCAAATCCAAAGTTTAATTTATTTTTTAAAAATATTTTTAAAAAAAATTAATATTTTCTTTTAAAAACACACTATTTTATGTGATTTGTTTTATAAAATAAGCTTCAATTCAAGTCTGGGTTTTGTTTGCGAATTTTCATCAAATAGTTTAACATTCATTTCTTCTTCTTGAAATATAAATTTAAAGTAAATAATATAAATTATATATATTTTCTAATAAAAATAATTCCGCAGAAAATTTCAACATTTCTATATTAAATAACAAAAGGGCTTCTCAATTCTCTATACAAATTTTTATATTCTGGTCTTTTTTGTTAATTTTTTTTGTATACTATGACGAAAAGAAAATTAAAGCGCGAACAGCCGATCACAATCAGTTTTTACTTATCTTATTACATAACATAATTTTGGTATTTAAAATATTTTCGAATTTAAAATTATTGACTCCTTGAAACAATTTGCCCATATCTCATCATTTAACTTTTCTCCCATTTAAGGGCACCAAAGCGTTGGCCACCAACAATAAGTCTGGTTTGCCTCTGCCCAAGCTTTCCACTGACGAAAATCTGCAATTGATACAGCTGTACAAAAGTTATCCCTGCCTATGGGATGTAAATCACATTGGTTACCGTTTTAAAAATCAACGTCTGGAGAGTTTAAAAGAACTATTGGATGCAGTAAACACACAAATGACTTTCGACATAACGCTCGATGATCTACAAAAGAAACTTTATTATATAAGTTACGCTTTTACCCAAGAGAAGCATCGTCAATTGGAATGTGAACGACTGCATAAGGATTACTATGCCAAGTGTACATTGTATGAAGAGCTGTTATTTCTCCAAAACTCTGTGGGACCATTTAAATGTGAGTATTGTGATCAGCAATTTAATGGACCAGATCAGTACAAAATGCATAAATCCACCCATGATGGTTCGATGCCTTACTCCTGTCCCATTTGTCACAAGGGTTTTATGAAAATCGGAAACTGTACTGTTCATCTAAGGAGACACACGAAGGACTATCAGTTTACCTGTAAAGATTGTGGCAAAAGTTATGCAACATCCACAGAACTAAGTGTTCATATGCGCCATCATACGGGTGAGAGGCCCTACATATGTGATGTTTGTGGACAATCCTTTCGTACCTGGACTTTATTTGACTCGCACAAGAGAAGACACGATAAGAAACGTACGCACACGTGTACGATATGTATGAAAGCCTTCTACGAGAGTAACAAACTAAAGGATCACATAAAATCACACATGAATGTTCGGGACAAAGTTTGCAATATATGTGGTAAGACATTTACCTGTACAAAATACCTAAGTCAGCACAAGCAGATACACGCGAAGGAGAAGGCGTATTCCTGTAAAATATGTGGCAAAACTTTTGCTCAATACAGTGGTCTGAGTGGTCACTTGAAGACACATGGAACTGCGCTACGCATGGCTACCGAAGATATATTAGTAGCCGAGTGTTAGTTAGTTAAGATGTTAGTGCAAATGTCTAAAGCCGGAAAGTAATGAGAAATATGTTTGAGACATATTATAATTTAAGTAATTATTAATATATTCAAAATTTTCTACAGACATTTGAAATAAACATACCTTTTTATTGCAAACATCCATTGGCATATATATATTTTATATCATAGCAAAAGTTATTATAGAAAATTATTAAAATTGGTGTCCAGGGAGTCGAAGTTTTAGGCATAGCAGTATTAAATACGTATTAAGTAAAACAAGAGTTTGAACATTTACTTTATACACATTTCGGAATAGTTTTAAATTGTAGTTTCCGTTCCGTTAGTATAAAAATAGCTACTGAAGAAGTTGTCCCATTCCTTATTTAAGGGATTTTTTTTTGACTATATAAAAAGGTCTTTGGGTAATGTGTTCTCAGGAAATAGTTTGACCTCGTCGAGTTTAATTTATACCACGACGAACTGTGCTGGAAGTTTTACGTAAAAACAATATTCTATCAGCAGGCTGGAAATATTAGCATAAAAAATACAAAGTTCTTTATCCAATTTTAACACGATCCCAATTCTGTACAAAGCTTATAGATAATTTATTTGTATAAAGTAAATATTTAACAAATTTCTTTGTAGTCAACTTAACTTAAATTTAAACTAATAGCGCTCACGCTTTACTTTTCTCTTTAGCTTTTGATGTATTCTTATTCTCGCCCAATTTGGTGCCATGGGTTCTCATGTGTTGCGTCAGTCCATTGGGCAATTTAAACGTTTTTCCACATATACTACACACATATTTTCTAACATCACTGTGTATTGTTTCGTGTGTCCTTAGGGAATTCATTGTTTTGAATGCTTTGCCGCAGGTTTTACATATACAATCACGTATATTTGTATGAGTTTTCATGTGATCTCTCAGTTTGGCTTTGCTATAGAAGCCTTTGGAACACAACTCACACGTGTGCAAATAGTGTTTTTCGTGGCGTCTTTTGTGGCCCTTGAGAGTTTGAATGTGTCTGAATGAGATGCCACATATTTCACAGCAATACGGCATGGCATCCGTATGGGTGCGCATGTGTATCTCAAGATCTTTGGAATTGATGAATTTTCGACCACACTCCTTGCATACATCACAGAAATCGTTCATGTGCCGCCTAACGTGAATGTCGTAAGAATGTAATGTGGCGAATTCTTTGTCACACTGCGGGCACTGGAATGGCATAGAACCGTCATGTTGGGATGCGTGAGACTTTAGTTTAAATGAACTTTGACTTTCGTAATCACACTCGGAGCACTTGAATGGTCCTACATGATCGTATAGGAAACGCATGTGTTTGTAAAATTTATCACTAGACTTAGTATCGCTGTTGTTCTGCTGTCTACGCTTCTCGTGGGAGAAATGAAGATGTATATACTTCAAGTACTTGGTTAATCTATTTGTGTCAATTTTGTAATTTAATGCTGCCTCTATTGCTGCTATCATTTGCAATTCAGCTTCACTTCGTTTGATTTTACATCGATATTCTATCAAACTTGTATTCCACAGATGCGGGAGGCTCTCATAAATTTGACATATTTGCACTATTTGCTCGGGTAATAAATTTGGCAGATGTGGATCTAATTTGGCTATGTAATTATTTTCGACAAAAGGTTGCAGGAATTGCATTTGCTCAAAATACCATTGTGTCTTGAATTTCTTCTTTTTTCCTTGGTTTTCTTTTAGATGTTTTAAATCCTCTCGAAATTTACGACAAATATGATTAAGGAGCGTTGATATATCTCTCCAATGGTAATCCAATTCCAATTTCTTGTTTAGCTCTTCTCCAATCTTTTCTAAACAATGTTGGCGATGATTCTTTTGTCGCAAGGGCTCATTTGTTCTTTTGTTCCACAGTGTTGTTTGTGCCTTATAGGCATCGATTAAAGCAATGACATTGTCATGACATTGCATGAAGCTGGTGATCATTGATTCCAATTCAGATCTCTTTTTGGGTAATAATTTTATACTCTGAAAGATGTAAAAAAAAGAAAATACAAAATTAACAACTAATATAAAGATTGTCGTCTATATGATTAATAATTGCAAATACAAATATTTGATGCAATTCCAATGTCAAGACTTGGTCAGGTGAGTAGAGTGGGGAATGGACAGAAAACGTTTCATTTGTTGATCAGATAGAAATGGTTATGAAAGATCGGGATTATTGGTTATTTGCAATTATTGACGAATGATGATGAAAATCTTTGTGGCATTAGCAGTTAATATCTGTGACTACATTGTCAGCATCTATGCTTCAATAACTTATCCTTTTGAATATATCATAACAACTTACACACTCATTATTTGAATCACCTTCCGATTTTTCAGTAGTATTGTCCTCCTCTTGATCTTCCATCGCGACATCGTCCTCTGCTTCCCCCTCAGCGTCGTCCACATCTGATACATGCTCTTCTTCAGCATCTTCAAAGTTATATTCTTCCTCCTCTACGTTGGGATCTTCAACATTGGTAATTTCTTCCACAGTGTCGTCCTCTTCTCCAGCTGTAAGAATGCAATCACCAAATTCGATTTCCAATTGATAATCACGATGTGGGTTCATTTCGTTTTTGACTAATACCAAAGGATCCTATAAAGTTAAAGATATCAAGGTTAAATATTTACATAAAGTGTAAGTTTTAGTTTCGTTTACAAAATCCATAGTGTCACTTTCTTCTATTTGTATAAAATTCTCCACAGTGTCGACGTTATCACTACGACCTCGACTGTCTTTGTTACTGTCCTCCGGTTCACTGTTTTCTTCGAGCACCTCCTCTGCAGTCACTGAACAACAATCCGATGGACTTATATATCCTAAATTCTCATCTTTTATAGAGTGTTCCTTTTGTTCACAAGCATTCTCGATGTGGGAGACAAATGATTCCAGGAGTAAAAATATATCTTCGCATTGGGTACATTTCAGTAGGTACGGTTTGATGCTGGACATTGAGGGCGACTTGAAGACTTCACCACATTGGATGTAATCATCGTAAGGAGACATATTTGCAGTTTCACGTCCAAAACAAGAGAACAAATTTACGCAAAGCACTAACAGCGTAAGGAAAATAATTGTTTTGATTTTCTTCTTCCACATTGACACTCACATATCACTGATAACAGCCGATGAGTACACTGAACAAAATTTATTAAGAGTTATACAGCTATGTAAGTAAGAATTGGCAACGTAAATATTCAAATTGAGCAAAATAAAGCAACGATTCCGTTAACGATGATGATTTAAAATATTCTTCGGAGTTTATACGTTACAAATAATATATTTTAAATTAAAAATTGACCAAACGGCCAACAAGAAATACGAAATTTTATAAAATTAGAAAAATAATTACACGTAATACAAAAAAAAAAAATCAAGACAAACTCAAAATCACATAAAAAAAAAACAAAAACAAGATTTTTTTTGTAAAAACGAGATATTTTTAATGAATAAATAAACTCAGACCAAACGGCTTAAGGCTAAACAGCGACAATGCAGCGAATTTTTTATTTTAGGGAGTAGTTGTGCGCTATGAAGGGATTTTTCGAAATTCATTCTATTAAGGCAAAAAAGGTATAAAACTGTTTTTATCATCCAGACAATACGGCAAAAGTAGAATCGGCTTAAGTATGGTGTAGTTATGCGATATTAAGAGGTTTCATTTTCGGATTTTTACTTTTAGGGAACGAATGCCTTAAAAAGGTATACAATTTGTATTATCAACCACACCAAACGGCTAAAGTTAGAAATGCTGATATTGGGGCGAATATTTATTTTATGTTGTAATTGCAACCGGAAATATGCAAATGCATGTTTTTTTAGAACGAGATATTAACAAATAGGTAAGGTATTTATATGTTTCATATTCTTACATGTGTTTTGACACATATTTGTTAGAGCATATTTTTGCATATTTTACCCATGCAGGGAGATTTCGAACTTTTAGCGGGACAAAACCGAAAATTAGATAAAACTGCTACTAGAGTCGTTGTCGCAAAAATTAAGTTTAGCACTAATTTTATGAGATAGTTGTGCCATATGAAAGGATTTTTTGATATTCCTACTATATAATATATAATAATGTTTAAGATACTTAAAAAAGAGCAATTGTCAGAGAAAACCTCGCACTTTAAATCAAAATAATTCAGAGACCAAAGGGGATGAAAGTATTATCGTTATTATCAGGGCAACCTAAAATATGCAAATGCATGTTTTTTTTAGAACGAAATATTAACAAATAGGTAAGGTATTTATATGTTTCATATACTTACATGTGTTTTGACACCTATTTGTTAGAGCATATTTTTGCATATTTTACCCATAAAGTCATATTCTAGCATATATTGGTTTTAAGAGCATATTTTTAAAAAATATCCTCAGTTTTAAGCAAATTTCATATTAATGAAACATATTTTCTGAAGAATATCACTTTTTAGGCATATTTTATATTTTTTACATTAATTTGTCGTTCCTAAAAAAACATTTAAAAATCTTGTTTTTCACTCGCGTTCTTGTTCAATAAATAAACAAAACATAACTAAAACAAACAAACAAACAAACAGTTTAAAATATTGGCTAAAGCTAAAACGGCAAAAGCAACAATACTAAAAGCTCTTGTAGAAGAGTTTCCTGACTTGCGAGCTGAACGTAAAGGCTGATTTACACGCTATCCACCCATATCGACTGTCAAATCAGTACTTTTGATTTCCTATCCGCTTTCCCATAATTCAATATTACTTAGCTATAATTTTGTAGTGTTTGTCTTTGCTTACTCCTACATGTTTTCTAATTAGGCTATCTCGCTCTTGCAGCTGAGGGGATATGAGTAGATATGGGTAGATAGCGTGTAAACCATACTTTAGCTTACTCCTAAATGTTTACTAATTAGGCTATCTCGTACATGTTGTTGAGGGGATATGACTAGATATGGGTAGATAGAGTTTACTGTATACTTTATTAAAGCAGATTGCAGATTTCAAGTGAAGAATTATTCGGAAAGCGGCAAATATATTCAACATGTAAGAAATGGCGGGACAACGCGAACCCTTAAAACCAATAATAATAATAGTTGGAAAATACAAAAATAGTTGACTTAATATACTGAGCTGCCAAGTTAATGTTGATTAACGTCTAAGCATGTTTTTTTGGTATCCTCTACCTGTATCCTACATAGGATACCAACAAAACGCAACCAAATATTCCTTTATTATATGTACTGTAATATCACTGAATAACAATAATCTCAGAAGTTATTGTGCGAATCGTCTTCGATGCATATATTTTGCTACGAACATCAGTTTTTTTTCGTCATGAGTTCACTGAAATAAAACTTCAAGACACGTTTTATGTGTGAATACCACCTAGTCAACAGTTTGAAAAAGTCGTACATAGAGATTGACAAAATTGCTGTCGCCACAACTTTGATTATATTTTTTTTTTTGAAGAATTTGAGCTCTTGCAATATTTGCAAAAAAAACCTAAATACATGTGGAAAATAACAAAATTTCACAAATGCTGAGTGTGTATAAATTGTTTAAATCAAACTGACAAAAGTAACACTAGCCTACAAAAATGTTTTTGTTTTCATTTACTGTTTACAAACGAAGGGAAAGCCAAGTGAACGGACTAAATGCAATTAATGGGTTTAGAGACTCTATAGTGCTTTATTTTGTTACTAAAAAAAATTATGTTTTTATATATATTCTTTATATACAACTCTGACCAAAAACAGTTAATTAAAAATATTGTCAAACAGTGTTTTTCTTTTTGTTGACTAGTGTTTTGAAATACTACCCTTGCAATAACAATCGGTTTTAATAAGAAATATTCAATATATGGTACAAAAATATATGCTGAACCAGGTACAGCAAATAGGGTTGCCCCCTGGCATACTATTACTATAATAAATATTTTTTCGTAGGCTTAAATTTAACATGAAAATATTTTAGGGACATTATAAACTTTATAATAAGTTATCTAAATTCCGATTTAGAACACTAAAATTGTTGTCTATATGTGCACCTTACATACGGCTTATATAGGTTTAATATGCATCTAGGTTTGTTATTCTTCACGTTCCCGTTTTGTCAATGTCTTTATAGTCCTTTTGCTCAATTTCGACTATTGACTTTTTGAAGTAAAAAAATATATAAATGCTACTGTCTTATATAAACTGTCATTTCAAGACAATTTCGGCAATGCAGAAGATGCATATTTTCTCAGAACGAAATTGCAAAAACATGTACACCATTATAAGTTATGGGAATTAGGTTTTCTATGTTAGATTTTGCATTTTATAAAAAAACGATCCAATATTAAAATCGGTTGATTATTTTTTGAGTTTAGATAAACTTGTTCTTATAACAAAAAAACAGTATAGTTTCAAGTTTACCTTGATACTCAAATCAATGTTTAGAATTTTTGTTTTTTAAATCTATGTTTTGGTAGATTTTGCATTAATAAAATTCTTAATTCTGGGATCCATCTGGGATCTCATCGAAGAGGCCATCCGAACCACCATCTTACAGTGGTACTGGACTAACTACAATCAGGATACTGTAGCCGGCTTAACTCGTATTGGTAGAGAATAAATCCGGCAATACAGAATTTATGCCCAGCATGTAGGTAAGGCCCACATGATACTCTTCGACTGCACGGCAAAACCGACCCGACTAAATCCAATCGCACTCTGAAACCATCCCATTGAGGTGGCTAGATTCCTACTTTTAAATATAGAGGAGTCGGAGGACGACTGATAGAGAAGAAATGCACTAATAATTACAAATGAAATAAGTATCTTACATTTATTTGCTGTTCGAGCTACAAAAACAACAACAAACCACAGAAATAACCCACAAAAATTACCGAATTGACCGACCCTCATAGTTTTACATACATACCTTTTTGTTGATACTCTGAATTCAGTCAAATTTTACGTAAGATTTACGCTTATGAAATTTGACTCAGGAATAAATATGGACTATATCGGCCGACCCCTTCCGGTAACTCTCATACAAATTATCCATTTTTGGAAAATATTAATATTTAAGCCATTACTTCCAAACGGACAACAAGTCTTAAATTTGGTCAGTACCATCATTTTAATCCTTTAAAAACCGAAACTTTTGCCATTTCCCTTCTAATACCTCCCATACAAATGACCGAAACGACCGTTATAGTTATACACTGTATAATCTACAGGCATATCTTTTTTTTTGTAAGTAAACTGAATTTAGTAAAGACGTTGTGCTGCACCAACCTCCCATACAAATTAGTCAATTCCGCGAAAGTTAGTTTTTTTTCAAAAATTTCTAAAAGAAACTTCTTAAGAAACCAGGAGATTTACTCCACCCATTTACAAATATGATTTCTTTTAAGATTTTTCTTCGAATTAATAAGAGACTTTTTTCTATTCAGTTGGTACCGTATAAGAAACTTTCGGCAATCCCATACAAAATGACCAAAGGCATAAAAATAGTGAATTGTGCGAATATTTTTTACACTGTAACATTTTCTACAGTTTTTATATATATCTGTTCTGCGAACGTCTGGCCCATACGACCGAAAGTCCTATCTTCAACAGTAATCCATAAGTAATTTCATTTAAAAAATTTTCAATTCTAACTAGCGGACCCGGCGAACTTCGTCTCGCCCCAGTTTTATGCCTTCAGATAAACTGAGTAGAGAATGTGTGATAAACAAAGTTTTTCGATTAGTTTTCCGCCGGAAAAACAAACAACGAAGGCGGTTATCGAAAGCTCGAAAAGGCTCCGTTCAGCTGACCGCACGTAAAACATGGAAATTCGAGATTAATCTCACATACTTCCAACGATTGGCCATGCGATTTACTGATTGTCGTTGGGGAATTGGAATGGATAATCAGTTGGAATTATCTTATTCGTAAGATAAGGACTACCTCATCTTTGAATTTGTTGTTTATGATCGTCTGAAATCACATTTTTTATCAGATTCTTGACGGACAACCGCGTACCGTTGCACAATTTCGGTTGATTCAGATTCCGCAATATGATTATGATCGATCCCACCTTTATCTGTAAATTATGCGGCATATTAAGCTGTAAACAGATTTGTACGAATGCAGTTCTGAGGCGATTTAACTTTCTAATTTAAAATTATAGTTATTGATGTCTTTATTCTTCTCTGCTAGTAATATACTGCCCGTAAATTAATCCAATCGAGATTTTGATAATTTTGTGCAATGTCATGAGTTACTTTTCCAACGATGTGAACTGGCAAAAATTTGCAGGGAACGATGTCAATTCAGTCGAAACATCAACCTGAATTTGGTCATTGCCAAGCGTTAGCAGTTGTTTCGGGAATTCAGCAGAAGATGGGAGGTTGACATTGACGACGTTTTCAAGCATGGTTTAAGTAAATCAGCATCATTAGAGATTTTGAGCAAAATCATAGCACCACCAAGTCCTTTTAAATTCCCTCGTAAATCCTTTATCGTTCGGAGAAACTACTTCCAAAGCTCGTTTATTCGTTATCGCGCATTCATCCGAAATGTTGATTTGGCATCTACTTCACCGTTGCGAAATTTGTGGTCATTGTGTACTTTGGATTTTCAACAGTGATAAGATTCATCGAAAGATTTAAAGCAGAATTTGCAGTTCGAATGCCTTCCAACAATGTGGCAGCTATGCCAAAGGATGCAGCGGCTAACGTTATTTGAGATCTTGATCAAATTGTTGCCGGAATCAACAAAAATTGTCTTGTCTGTCCCACTCGGAGCATCGAGAAAGTAAATGCCTCCAGTTTCATCGTGAATCGTACACGTTCTTGTACTCGGCATTTAACAGCTGCACATTAGTTCGAACTCTTCCGATCAGCTCATCTAGATTATAGTCTTGCTCCCGTTAAAATTCGCGATCGAATGCATTTTGCATCGAACGATTTGACGCTGGCACTCCCAATGTCGGCAGCAGATTGCCACACATTCTTTCGGGTTCGACGCATTTTTTATTTAAATATTATTTATCTCGTTACCAACCAACATTTAACCGAAATTATTCACCTTAACATCGTTCAAAACCATCAAATCATACGAAAATTGCAAAATTTTGTCAATAAAAAAAAACAAATTTTTTACACTTTTCCGAAATTTTCCCTATTTTTCCCTAGAATTTTCTATTTTTAAATTCGAAAAGCCATTCCGTAACAACTGCACACAAAATTCCATACAAAAAATCAATTTTCGATTTTTCCAATTTTCCGACTTTTCCGGCAGATTTTCCCAAAATTATCTTGCATTAAACCCTCATACCAATTACCAACAATTGAATAAAAATTGAGCAAAATGGGCCAGCCGTTCCCTCTTGATGAATTACTACACACTGTTTACACCGTTTTTATACATATAGATTTCACAATAAACCGATTTTTTTCAAGCATTACAACGAATGTTCCACCTTTACGTCGTCTAAAATCATCAAACCAAGCGATACAATAAAAAATTTCGTTGAAAAAATCCAAAACTTTGATTTTAGTTTCAGAATTTTCCGAGTTTTCCACCAAGAATTTTTCTATTTTTCCATTCGAAAAGTCATTTCGCAATGATTATCCGAAATTTTCACATTTACATCATTCAAAATTATCAAAAAACGATAAAATGTAAAATTTCGTCGAAAAAAAATTCAAATTTTTGGAATTTTTCTATAGTTTTCCAACCAAAATTTTCTATTTTTCAACCGAAAAGCCAATACGGAACAATTGCACACAAAAAGTTATACAATAACTCAATTAGCAATGCAAAATGTTTCTGAAAAAATCCAAATTTTTCGAGTTTTTCCGGAATTTTCCGAGTTTTCCACCGAGAATTTTTCTATGTTTCCATTCGGAAAGTCATTTCGGAGTAATTATCCAAAATTGTTCACTGTTACATCGTTCAAAATTACCAAATCATACATACGATAATATGCAAAATTTCGTCGAACAACAAAATTCAAACTTTTTGAATTTTTCCGGAATTTTCCGCATTTTTCAACAAAAATTTTCCATTTTTCTATTCGAAAAGCCATTTTGTAACAATTAAACACAAAATTCCATACAAAAAGGCAATTTTCGATTTTTCCAATTCTCCGACTTTTCCGGAAGATTTTCCTAAAATTTTCTTTCACATAAACCTGCTCCTGGCAATAACGAACAACTGAAAGTTTGAGCAAAATCGGCCCAGTTGTTCTCAATTGATGAATTACTATACATTTTTGCCACCATTTTTATATTAAATCTTTAGATTTTTTTCTGAAATTTTCCGCGATTTTCACCAAGAATTTTTTTATTTTTCCATTCGAAACGTCATAATTGTTCGAAATTGTTCACATTTACATCGCTCAAAATTACCAAAACATATGATAAATTGCAAAACTTTGTCCATAAAAAAGACATTTGTTGGCATTTTCCATAATTTCCAACTAAAATTTTCTATTTTTCCATTCGAAAACCAACAAAAATTTCCAAAAAAATTAAAATTTTTCGATTTTTTCGGAATTTTCCGAGTTTTCCACCGAGAATTTATATATTTATACATTCGGAAAGTCATTTGGGAATATTTATCCGAAATCTTTCGCAAGTTACATCATTCAAAACTATCAATTCGTAAGACAAAAAGCAAAATTTCGTCGAAAAATAGTATTAAAATTTTTCGAATTTTTCCGGAGTTTTCCGAATTTTCCAACAACATTTTTTATTTTTCCATTCGAAAAATCATTCGTAACAATTGCACACAAAATTCCATACAAAAAAGGAATTTACGGTTTTTCCGATTTCGACTATAAATGGTATTTTGTATGTTTTTTTTAATCTTATTAAATAATTATTTACGACTTTTATAATAAAAATTAAAATATATTTTTAGTACAAAAAACTAATTTTCGTTGGCCAAACTTTTTATGTTCCATACTATTTTTAAATAATGGCAACACTGCCAGACAGAAAATGTAGCAGTAAGCAAAAAACATCTTTGTAATTTGATCTTTCTTTACTTGATCGCAATGATGGCTTACTTTATGTTCAAAACGCTTCAGTGTGATACGAACCATTGAAAAAATAAGTTGTCCGAAGCCAGAAGTAACAGAGAAATGTGTTAAAACCAAATGTCTTCACTGGCACAGAACATAAACATAAGATACAATAAAATTTACCAAAAATTCTTATTAAATGAAAAAAAAGAGAAACTCCTCACACAGCAAAGTGTCGCCCAATTGAATGAGATTCTGATATATACAAGCAAATTAATAAATTGAATAAACAAAAAAATCAAGACAAAAATTTTGTATACAAATATCTTGTGAAAGCAACAAAACATAATAAAAAAAATTAGAAAAGGATTTCGATATATAACAACAGACTAAAGAACCGATTAATAAAAATGGATCCCAAATGTATACGATATTAGCCGTTGCCGGCTAAAATAAATGTGCTGAGTTTGCGTAAATCAACTCAGAATTTGTACAAATCAACAAATAAACCAAGATTGTATTTTCTCTCTAAAGTATGGTTTACACGCTATCTACCCATATCTACTCATATCCCCTCAACAACATGAGCGAGATAGCCTAATTAGAGAACATGTAGGAGTAAGCAAAGCCAAACACTTCAAAATTATAGCAAAGTAATATTGAATTATAGGAAAGTGGATAGGAAATCAAAATGTACTGAGTTGACAGTCGATAGGGGATATGGGTGGATAGCGTGTAAATCAGCCTTAACATGCCACTGAGGTGAAGCGAATAAAAAATTATTTTAGTTGTTGAAAAAAAAAATGTTTTAAAAATATAAAAAAAAATATTCAAGTATTGCAAAATCTATACAATTTCATTTAAATACCTGTTGCCTGCAAAATATTCAAGAATCGCAAAATGTGTACGATTTCATTAAAATGCATGTTCAGCTAAAAGTGCAGAGTGTACAAATTTCAACTCAGTAACAGTCAAATTAAAAAAAAAAAATTGCCATGAATTCATTTCCAATATGCCGAAGAGGTAAAATGAACAAAAAAAATTTTCAAGTTTTGCGAAATCCACCAAAATGTATAGAATTTCATAAAAATGTATATTGTAGGCAGAATAAATGTGCTGAGGTTGCGCAAATCAACTCGGTAGCAGTAAAAATGAAAAGTTTGTACATAATATAATCATATAATGAAATTGACTCTATATGAAACATGTCAAGGATGTGGAATAATTAGATATTTAAAAATTTAAAAAAAAATTAAATTTTTAAAATATATGTAAAATGTTAAATGTTCTACAAAAAATGGAGTGCAACAAATACATTATCGGACATGCAAAAATAAGAACGTTAAAAAAGTAAATTAAAGAAAATGAAACAAATAAAAATCAATATACGAAATATATGTGTATGACAAAGAGATGGAATAAATTAAAAAAATATATTAAAAATATGAAGTAGAGAAAAAATTGTTATAATATAAAAAATATGTAAAATGTTAAAAGTTTTAAAATAGTCAAGGAAACCAGTACATTATTGGACATGCAAAATTAAGTACGTTAATAAAATGTTAACTGAAGAATGTGGAATAAATAAAAATAAAAATATTCAAGATTAACAAAATGTTTACCATTTTACTAAAGTGCATGTTACCGGTAAAAAATTAAAAATAAAGTGAATTAAAATAAAGACTCTTTGTTTGAAATAGTTAATGAGATAATAAAAAATTTAAATTGAAAAAAAAAAATCAAATAACAACAGTACTTAACTTAAAATATACGTAAAATATTAACAATAATATGTAACATGTTAAAAAATTTATAAAAAATTTAAGTTTTACAAAAAGTAAGTGCAACATTATTATCGGATGTAAAATATAGAGTACGTTAAAAAATAGTTTATTGTAGAATAAATAACACTATGTAACAAAATAAAAATCGGCATCAGTATTCCCACTATATTTTTATACCATCACCCTTAGGGATGAGGGTATATATCATTTGATACGAAAAAAAAGTGTAATGCATTAAAGGAGACGAGTTATACCCCAAGTATATTAAGACCAAATTCGTTTCAGAACTTTTTAAGAAGATGGTTGGCTGGCCAGCAGGATAACTCGAGTAAACCTTAACGGATCGGTATGAAAGTTTGCCAGTATTAATATTTTTCGAAACGAACTTATGGGATTGTAAATGGGCAGAATAGACCCCCCCCCCTTCTGGTACCTCCCATACAAAATTACCTATTTTTGGATAATTAATATTTCTTCCATAGCTGCCAAACAAACCATCGGAGGATATCTAAATTTGGTCAGATTATTTATCTTGCAATAGTAGACGAAACCTTTGCCACACCCCTTTATATTTCTCCCATAACTTCCAAACGGCCACTTTGTCGATAAATTTATGTTGCGATAGGAGGCGAATTTGTACCTTCTGTACAAATAGGTCAAATTTTGTATGTTTTTGCTCTACATTTAACTTAATTTCCCTTTGCACCCCATGAATGAGGTATGGGATAGCTTCTCGCGTTGTTGTGAATTAACACGCTTTCTATTTTTAGATTCACAACTAACGGCACCTACTTATTTATCGACGAATGCGAACGTCACTGTTTTAAGAAGCTCTTACTAGACACGACGATTGAATCGACGCTTAATACTGCGAAGTTGCTGTCAAACAACATTCGAGGGGAGCCGACAATGAAAGAAAATTTTATTTATTTTTTTCTTTTTTTTAAGATGACTGGAGCCAGGTTTGAACCTGCGACCTCCCGCATGGTAGTCGCGTGTTCTAACCACTATGCCACGGCCGGTCCCAACTCTACATGCAGACAAAAAATAATACATAAGTAATCTATATATATAAAAATGGTGGCAAAAATGTATAGTAATTCATCAATTGAGAACGGCTGGGCCGATTTTGCTCAAACTTTTTTTCAGTTATTCGTTATTGCCAGGAGCAGGTTTATGTGAAAGAAAATTTTGGAAAAATCTTCCGGAAAAGTCGGAAAATTGGAAAAATCGAAAATTGCCTTTTTGTATGGAAATTTGTGTTTAATTGTTACAGAATGGCTTTTCGAATAGAAAAATGGAAAATTTTTGTTGAAAATTGCGGAAAATTCCGGAAAAATTCAAAAAGTTTGAATTTTGTTGTTCGACGAAATTTTGCATATTACACAGTGCAACATTTCTAAGGTCATTGTTTGGTGCCGCCTTCGTACCCAGATATTTTTGAAGTATATACCGAGACTAAAAAAATCCCCAAAGGATTTGGCCCCATTACATCGAAACATATTTTTATGGATACTCCAATATTTTCACCCCAACACAATTTTTTTTATCATTTTTACAGAGTCCATATTTCATAAACTGTTCGGAGCAAAAAAAGTCTCAAACCGACCGACCCAAAAAAATTGCATCCAGTGCATGAAAATTGCAAAAATATGGGAAAAAAGGAAATTTTTTTATGATGTTTTCCACACAAAATGTATTTCGTTGTACTCCGTGGCGTATGAATTATGTGGAATATTACTTGTTATAATCATAATTTTATGGTGAAAATATCATAAAAAATTGCCTTTTTTCTCATATTTTTACAATTTTCATGCACTAGATGCAATTTTTTTGGGTCGGTCTATTTGAGACTTTTTTTCCTCTGGTTTAGATCTACAACTTTTCCGAAGACGAAAAGAAAAAATTCCGAACAGTTTATGAAATATGGACTCCCTAAAAATGGTCACAAAATCGTATGGCGGTGAATATATTGGAGTATCCATAAAAAAATGTTTCGATGTAATGGGGCCAAATCCTTTGGGGATTTTTTTAGTCTCGGTATATACTTCAAAAATAGCTGGGTACGAAGGCGGCACCAATTTATGTGTTGCACTGTGTTATCGTATGATTTGATAATTTTGGACGATGTAACAGTGAACAATTTTGGATAATTATTCAGAAATGACTTTCCGAATGGAAACATAGAAAAATTCTCGGTGGAAAACTCGGAAAATTCCGGAAAAACTCGAAAAATTTGGATTTTTTCAGAAACATTTTGCATTGCAAATTGAGTTATTGTATAACTTTTTGTGTGCAATTGTTCCGTAGTGGCTTTTCGGTTGAAAAAATAGAACATTTTGGTTGGAAAATTATAGAAAAATTCCAAAAATTTGATTTTTTTTCGACGAAATTTTACATTTTATCGTTTTTTGATAATTTTGAATGATGTAAATGTGAAAATTTCGGATAATCATTGCGAAATGACTTTTCGAATGGAAAAATAGAAAAATTCTTGGTGGAAAATTTTGGATTTTTGCAACGAAATTTTTCATTTGTATCGCTTGATTTAATGATTTTAGACGACGTAAAGGTGGAAAATTTGTTGTGCTGCTTGGAAAAAATCGGTTTATTGTGAAATCTATATGTATAAAAAAGGTGTAAACAGTGTGTAGTAATTCATCAAGAGAGAACCGCTGGCCCATTTTGCTCAATTTTTATTAAATTGTTCGTAATTGGTATGAGGGTTTTATGCAAGATAATTTTGGGAAAATCCTTCAAAAAAGTCGGGAAATTAGAAAAATCGAAAACTGTTTTTTTGTATGGAATTTTGTGTGCAGTTGCATGGAGGCGAATGGAAAAATTTAAAATTCTTAGGGAAAAACTCGGAAAAGTCCAAAAAATTTGTTTTTTTTTATTGACAAAATTTGCAATTTTCGGATGATTTGATGGTTTTGAACGATGTCTAGGTGGAAAATTTCGATTAAATGTTGGTTGGTAACGAGAAATATAATATTTAAAGAAAAAATCCGTCGAATCCGACGGGATGTGCGGCAATCTGCTGTCGACATTGGGAATGTCAGCGTCAAATCGTTCGATTCAAGATGCATTCGCGAATTTTAACGGGAGCAAGACAATAATCTAGATGAGCTGACCGGAAGAGTTCGAACAAATGTGCCGAGTACAAGAACGTGTACGATTCACGTTAAAACTGGAGGCATTTACTTTCTCGATGCTCCGAGTGAGACAGCCAAGACATTTTTTGTTGATTCCGGCAACAATTTTGTCAAGATCTCAAATAACGTTAGCCGCTGCATCCTCTGGCATAGCTGCCACATTGTTAGAAGGCATTCGAACTGCAAATTCCGCTTTAAAACTTTCGATGAATATTATCACGGTTAAAAAGCCAAAGTACAAAATGACCAAGAATTTCGCAACAGCGAAGTACATGCGGGAATGCCAAATTCGGGTTGATGTTTCGACTGAATTGATATCGTTCCCTGCAAATTTTTGCCAGTTCACATCGTTGGAAAAGTAACTCATGACATTGCATAAAATTATAAAAATCTTGAGTGGATTAATTTACGGGCAGTATGTTACTAGCAGAGAAGAATAAAGAGCTAGAATTTCAAATTATAAAGTTAAATCGCTTGAGAACTGCATTCGTACAAATCTGTTGACAGAGTGACCGTAGAGGATGAAGCGACGAACAATCCGACCGAATTTTCCACTATCTTAATATGCCGCATAATTTACAGATAAAGGTGGGATCGATCATAATCATATTGCGGAATCTGAATCAACCAAAATTGTGCAAAGGAACGCGGTTGTCCGTCAAGAATCTGATAAAAAAAATGTGATTTCAGACGATCA
This sequence comes from Muscina levida, assembly GCA_964034835.1. Lineage (NCBI taxonomy): Eukaryota > Metazoa > Arthropoda > Insecta > Diptera > Muscidae > Muscina > Muscina levida. Next base: position 133,029,924 of record OZ035882.1, read on the forward strand.
TCAAGAACAAATTCAAAGAAGAGGAAGTCATTATCTTACGAATCAGATAATTCAACTGATCATCCATACTTATTCCCCGACGACAATCAATAAATCGCAAGGCCAATCGTTGGAAGTATGTGAGATTAATCTCAAATTTCAATATTTTACGTGAGGTCAGCTTAACGTTGCCTTTTCGAGTTTTGGAGAACCGCCTTCGTTGTTTGTTTTTGCGGCGGAAAACTAATCGAAAAACTTTGTTTATCAAACATTCTCAACTGAGTTTATTCGAAGGCATAAAATTGGGGCGAGACAAAGTTCGCCGGGTTCGCTAGTTTTATTTAAAAAATCTTTTAGTTTCAATAACTCAAGACTTAAACAATATCTTATATTGGGTGATGGTATTTATCAGTCAGTTTACCTGACTGAAATTTCTGTACTGGTTTTAATACATTATGGTCTTCATATTTTTACCGATTTTTATCTATTTTCAAACTGAATTGTGTTCCAGAACATGGCTGTTATAAAATAAATTGTTACTCGGCCTAAAAGTATGCTGCATATTTAAAGGATACCTAGTAAACAATAGGGTGGTCAGAAGTAATACGGGAAAAAAATTTCAGAATTTTGTCGGTGCCACCCCCCAAAACTAATGAGTCTTTGTAGATTTTAGGTTAGCCAAAGTTTGAGAACAATTTGGGTATGTCAACCCGTGCCGCTTTGGGCTTAAAGCTTTTAAGCTCCTACAGGCAAGTTTAGGAGGCATTACTCAAGAACGACTAGTCCAATTTAGATGAAACAAAAATCCAAAATTTAAGAATTAATATGATTTCTCTGCATAATCTACAATTTTACAGCTATAAATAAATTTATGGAAAAAAATAAAATTATATTTAAAAATTAATAAAAAAATGCAAAACGCAAAAAAAATTTCAAGTCATACTACTTTCTCGTAATGCCACATAACCTATGAACAAAATGAGACATAGAACATGAAATTCCATTATCGCGTTTCGCTTTTATTCACAATTAAGTGAATGTCTCTTATTTTAAAAAATATTAAGCTGATTCCATTCAGGATATATGGGAGGTGGTCGTGTCCTTCGAGATAATTTGATATAATTTAACACAGTTGTTAGTAAAATATCAGAGACAAACTGAGGCAAATTTAGTCCAATACCAACAACAATTTTGGAAAGTAAAAGTTTTTTCATTTCAGGATATATGGAAGGTTGGCTTGTCTTTTGACATAATTTGATGTAATTCAACACAGTTGTCAGTAATATATCACAGACAAATTGAGCCAAATTTGGTTCAACCCCAACAACAACTTTGGAAAATATAAGTTTTTCCACTACAGGATATATGGGTGGTGGGCGTGTCCTTCGATACCAATAACAATTTTGAAAAAATGTAAGCTCTTTTCATTTCATGATATATGGGAGGTGGGCGTGTCCTTGGGCCGATTTTCACAAATCTTCGTTTTTTTCTTTCCTTTTTTCTATCAATGTATACTATTTCCTACCAATGTATACTAGTTTTTCTTCTTCTATGGCCTCCCTTTGTATGAAATCACGACACTGTGCGGAGTAGCTACCACGATCATAAAAATGAAATCACCTTTTGGTTATTACATACTTTTATTAATTATAAAAATCGTACAAAGTAATTAACGTTTTTTCCAAAGAATTGTATACATATTTTAGATTAATTCAGTTCGATTATCCATATTCATTGTATCAAAAAAAAGCTAAATTATTGTCAAAATAAGATACTATCACCTAATTGTAAATAAAAGCGAGACACGTTCATCGATTTCACAGTGCTGCTCTAAAATCTTGAACCAATTGAGACTCCAAAAATCTGAAAGCTTTAGATGGTAGAAGAATTATTAGCTCAGGATTTTTTTAAATTAATTTTTGAAGTTTTCGGCTGTGGGTAAATTTAAGTTCTATTTTAAAAAAAACATGTACTGATTCTTAATTCTAAATCTCGTGAACTATTCGAAATATTGCTTGTCTCTCTTAGCCAATTTTGAGCTCTTAATCAGATCTAAAAATTTTACCTTGAGATATTAATAAATTAATAAAATAATTAAAAAATTTTAAAATCTTGAATAAAAAGAAATTTTAAGGCGAGTTGGGAAATACAAAAATTAATTAAATTACAAGTTGATTTAATAAAGGAGGTATTGCTATTTTTTTGAGATGGTATTAGACAGAGAGAAATTAACATAAGCACAAACACGCTCCAGTGTAGTTTTCTCTCTCAGAGAAACCCACAAAGAGCTTCACCGTAGGTTTTTGTCTTGGATAATTACACTATGTCACAAAATTTCTGTAACCGGGACATTTAATAATACATTTTAATGTAAAATTTCACGCTGAATTCAAATCTGCTCTCAGATATGTGGAAAAGAGAACAGATTTTGAGATTTTTCCATTTTTAGTGTTTTAAAAAAAGGTAGGTCTACTAAAATGCCATTTTCTGTGGCTTTAATTCACCGATTTTACTGAACTATTACAAAACTAAAAGATAATAAAATTATTTCTTAAAAAAACGACAGTTGATTAAAATCCAATCTTTAATGACGAAGTTATGGCACTTCAAAGTTGGATTTTTGTAAAAATTTTAATGATTTTTCAAGTTTTCGCTGCCTTCAATTTAGTTTTTTTCTGTGTTTCCGTAAAAATTGCTGCGGTTTCAGATTATTGCATGATAGAATAATATGTTACAAAAAATTGTTGACCTTGGAGAAAATGGCATTATAGTAGACCTACCTTTTTTCAAAACACTAAAAATTCAAATTTGACCATATCTCAAAATCTGTTCTACTTTCCACATATCTGAGAGCAGATTTGAATTCAGCGTGAAATTTTACATAAGGATCAACTATTTAGAAGCCGGGATCAAAAATTTGTTGCATTGTGTTATCTCTGTAAATTTTGTTCCGATCGTTTTTAAATCCACAATGCTAACATCACTGTTACTTTACAAACGGAAGGTCATATGTTCAAGCTACAGTTTGATTATGAGTTTTTTTTTCGATTTTTCTGTAATTGCTTTCAAAAATAGTGTTTGTTAATTAATTTTTTTCATATTTATTTATTCATTTATTCAGTAATACTAAGCCTATAAGGCCAAAAAACATATTACACAGCAATACATTCCTGAGTATCTGAGTGATAATCATACTTATACAAAAGGTATTTCAATTTAGTGAGCAATACAAATAAATACAATACTGAGTATTCAAAGATCTTAGAACTAATCATTCTTATACAAAAATATTTCTATGAATAAGAAGAAGAAAAAATAAATACAATTTCGATAACAATTACAAAGTTCCAATTGTATAACCCTAACATTGGCTCCCCAGCCGTAATTACTAAAAATAAGTGATTTAATTTAAAAGCAAAAAAATTTGCGTTATAAATATAAGTCCTCATTAGTGACAATAAGCTCATTTATTAGGAGCGAATAATGACAAAATAATAAAAGCTACTTACAAACGTGGAGATACAAAAGTAATCAAGATATATATTGAAATTTAGTAAGTACACCTTTAACTATGTTTCCATTAAAGACAGATACGCAAAAATTTTCAACCGAAAGCCATTGCTGGTATATCCGAAAGACCTCAAAGGGTTAGGAAGCTGATTCCAAAATCTAGCAACTCTAATAACAAAAGATCTCTCAAACACCGAATCCATTATTGCGGGTATTATTATTTGCAAATTTCTAGTGGAGCGTGAGAAACTCAATAAAGCGCAGAGAGAAACGGGTACACCATTTTTAATAACCTTGTAGAAAAGCATTAAGTTACGATAATTAACAAAACTTAAAAATGAGCAGCCCATAAACTCTTTCACAAATTCAGAAATATGTTCATATCTTCGAACGTTTAAAATAAACCTTGCAATAGTGTTCATGACGCGCTTCAATTTCAAAAGATTGCAACTGACTGTTCCTGACACTACCTCAAGCCCATACAGAATTTGAGGCATTAACAGTGCCCAGACCTGCTTCCTTTTGACTTCAATGGGCAAATAAACGTTGGTCGAGTATAGCCTACGCAAAATACCGCAAAACCCTAGAACGAATAACATCAATATGAAAATCGAATTTAAGTTCATTGTCAATCACAATACCCAAGCATTTGTGATAATTGACAAATTCCACCCTATTACCTCCTAAAAAAGCCTAAAAGCTGTATGAGAGGTATGACGACCAAACATAATAGCCTTCGTCTTTAATGCATTAATAGTTAATGAATTATGAATGGTCCATCCCACCGTACGGCCAAGACAATAATTAATTCTATTCTTTAACGCATCAGGAAAGGCTCGAACACCACTGAAGTAAAGAAAGAAATCGTCAGCAAACATGAACAGCGAGCACATGACACTATCAACATAATCCGAGAGGTCATTGACATAAAGAATAAAAAGAAGTGGACCTAACACCGAACCCTGTGGCACACCAGACCCAAGAGAAACAAATCTTGAACTTTTTCCATTCATGCTAACAAACTGTAGTCTATCACATAGATAGGACAAAATAAGTCTGCATGCCGAGTTAGAGTAGTTAAATTTATTTTTAAGTTTCTCTATTAAAGTTACAAAACATATGGAATTAAAGGCTTTACACCAGCTATGCCCAACGTCAGAGTATGCGATTTGTTCGAGTGTACTGTTTTGCGTAAACAAAAAATCATTTTCCCAAACATCATTAAACATTTTAAGTAATACTGAAATTCTCTTTTTGATTTGCGTGTACTACCTTCTAGCACAAAGCTCTTTATTTGTACATGTAAATGCATAAAAGCTGCTTTCGCTCTCGAGCTCAAGCGGTGGGCATAGCTGCTTTACACATATCAAGAGAAATTAAAATACTAAACTTGCCACGACTAATGTATTTTCTGATAGTATCCGTTAGTTGCAACAGCAATGTTGTTGTATTATGACCACGACGAAAAGCATATTGGTCATGAAAAAGTTTGTTCGCAGATTTAGCCAACATTTGTTCCTTCAATAAGTGCTTAAACACTTTTGACAACACTGGAAGAATCGAAATTGGCCTTAGGTCTTCAGGTCCATTTACAACTGCTGATTTAGGTATCGGAACAACACGGGCTGTTTTCCATGCATTGGAAAAAACTGATGTGGTTATAATAGAGTATTTATTGTGTCAAAATCAAAAGCTGAATATGTCTGTTCGCAAAAATTATAGAAAACGCCGTTACATGTTCCGCAATCGCCTACTGATAGACAAGTCACTCAAATGCAGGGCAGTTACATAGAAGACAGTCCATGTTCTCCTCTTCTTAATAATCGTTGCAGTTACTACAAAAAGTTGTAGGGAAGTTTCAAATTCTTATCGTTTTTTATAATCGGCCAGTGACTGATTACACAGTGCAGCAGTAAAAGCTTGAACCAATTGAGACCGGCAAAATCTGAAAGCTTATGATCGTAGAAGAAATCCCCCAGCTGGGTTTTGAATTATTAGCTAATGTTTTTTTATAATTCATTTTTGAAATGTTCGAAAAGTATGTACTGATTTTTAAAGCTATATCTCGAGAACTATTCGAAATGTTGATGTCTTACTTTGGTAAAATTTTAGCTCTTAATCAAATCTAATAATTTAACCTTTAGATAAAATCAAAAACACAACAAAATCTCACTCAAAAAAACAAAAATGTAAAAAAATCATAAAATTTCTCATAGATTTTTATTGTTTTTTGATTTATTTCTATTTTGTATTTATTTCATTTTGAAAAGCATAGCATTTTTCGATAAACGTACAATTGAAAGTGATTTCTTTACAGTTTTGCAGATTTGAGTAAGATGTTGTTGTTTTCTTGATTTTATCTCAAGGCAAAATTTTTAAGATTTGATTAAGAGCTAAATATTTGCTGAAGAGAGAAAAGCTATGTTTGGAATAGTTCACGATATATAGTAGTCTATATAAAATCCTTCTCTCAGTCGAAAACTTCAAAAATGAATTAAAAGAAAACCTTAGCTAATAATTCAAAACCCAGTTAGGGTTTTTTTCTACTATCATAAGCTTTCAGATTTTGTGGGTTTCAATTGGTTCAAGAGTTAGAAGTTGGAAAATGTGCTACTGTGTTATTACAGCTGTAATGTTCCAAAGATGGACTCCAGACAGGTTGAGCTCAAATCGTGTATTCTGTATATCAATGGAAGACCAAATATGTTTATTCGTTGTGCTAGTGGGTTCTCTCACCCATCTTTCCTTAGCAATGAGTACATCAGTTTATCTGCAATTAGCGGGGGAACCCCCTTATGAGAGGAACACCAATGTGTAAACTTCGCCCGAGTTCACGATGGTAGCGCCCTTTCGTTACCATATATGTCCCCATTTCCTAGAACGCATGTGAGGGTAACCGTCGAATATCTAGCTATGATGAATAAAGATATTTAGCAAATGATCGAGATAATTTGAAAAACTTTGTAGATAGACTAACCATATCAGATGGTGTTAAAAGCCGGATAGTGGCACCTTCTCTATACAGAGTCCGGACATTCCAGGTGCATATCCCTAAATCATGGTTCTTTTTACGTTTGCAGGTGTCGTCAATATTTAAAGGGTTCGGTTTGTTACTTTTTCATAGCCAGTAAATCACCTGAAGACGGGTGGCTAGCCCAACCACCGGGGATCGTCTTTCACTATCTGCCGCTATGCATAATAAAAATACTACCAACAACGTTACCCAGTTTCCACCTCGTAGAAGGTAGTGAGTCGGCTTGAGTTGCAAGATTCACTTTACCTTCCCAACCGTACCTTTAAGAAAAACATTACCATAGAAAAAATGTCGACTAGTTCTGTAATCGGACTAAATATAATTTACCTAAAAATATATTCGGAATACTGATGTTTTTTGGCGTTGCATAGTTTTATCCATTAAATCTGGTAAATTTAACTATGATGGGTGATTCATTTAGAGTTTTTTTTTAATTTTGAATAAAACATTTATAAAAACTTACTCAAATAAAAGTGCACATATTTGGTACAAGCAGAGTCAAGTGCAAACAACAAGTACAAGTTTCATCAAAATCGGCCACCGCTTATACCATCCAAGAGGAACAACTCGGAGGAAAGTGGGGTTTTTTTTATTGACAGTCAAATATAATTTATATAATGCTTATAGATTCTGACACATCTTCTTAAATGCCCAAATGTTTTTTTTTAATTTATGAAGCAATACTATATTTTTCAAATATATTAAAATCAAATAGTATTGCCGAGAAAATTATTTAAGTGAAATTATAAGTCCTTTTTTTGCTAAGCATCCTTGCTGGAATTTACTTCCATTTTTTTTTTAAATAAAATGATTTTTTTTCTAAAAAACCATATATGCACTTTTCATATTTAAGCATTTCTCTACAAAATTGCATTGTAGCAGTGTGGGTCTTAACTAGGGTGATCAGTTCGGTTTTCAGAAACCGGCTACTCGGTTTTTTTCACTCATAAAAACCGTCGGTTTTTTTTAAATCCCTGTTTTTCGAATATCGAATAACCCGGTTATTTTTTGTCGAATCTCGGTTTTTTGGCGTTCGATATTTTTTATTTAAATTTATTCATTTTATTATTCGTACATGTTTTTTCCAGTGTTTCGGCCGAACAACCTTATTGTTAATTTTATAAATCTTCAATGTCTAATAAGTCGGCTGAAAATCGAAAGAAATTACAAATTTTTGTAAAAGACCAATTTAATAAGGACCTTAAACTTGTTCATGATGTAAAGCACAGCTGGAATTCTATGGCCAATATGGTTTCCCAATTTTTAAAATTGCACAAATGTGTGAATCATACTTTATTGAACTTAGGACTGACACCATTTAGTAAAAATGATATCGAAACTTTGTCTGTGCTTAGTGACATCCTTAAACCATTGGAAATGTCTATACAAAAACTTTCTGCAAACTCTTCGACTTGAGCTGATGCTGAAGGTATTTTTAAATTTTTACTTAAACACTTTTTAACAATTCAAAACCAATTATCACTAAATTTATATGAAATTTTAAAAATACGTAAATGAGAACGACGTGTTCAATCTCTGAATACTCTCATTTTGTATTTAAGTACGAGTAAACTCCCAATTATTGGCGCATTTCTAAAATATTCAAGTAAAAATGATTTTTGATTTTTAATATATGGATAAGAGCGGCAAAAGGACTCGAAACCTTGACAGACGGGCATTTCCAATGTCAAGTTTTATAAAAACCAAAGAAAAAAATTTTAAATTGTATCTTATTTCTTAAATGTTACTTTAGGGAAAACTAAAGATTAAATTAAATATATTTATATAAAATCAATCAATTTACAAATTAATTGTTTTGTTAAGTTTGTCTTTGTTAAAATAACAAACTGATCTCACTAATGTTTTGCATTGTAATTAAAATAAAGGTTTGCTTTTTATAGGTGTAATTGAATTGTTTTCTGTTATTTTTTAATAAAAATTTTTGTCAAAAATTGTGTTTTAATTTGTTATTTGGCATACATTTGAAAACCGGATTATCCGGTTTTTTGTGAATTTCAAAAAAAGCAACCGGTTTTTTTTAAATGTCATTTTTCGAATAATTCGAAAACCGGTTTTCTCAAAAACCCGAATAATTGATCACCCTAGTCTTAACATAGTAATAAACTTTAAAAAAAAATATTAAATAAATATAGGATGACAACTTGCCACTAGTCACGCGTGAATTTAAAAAAAACAACAATAAATTAAAAAGAACTCTAAATGAATCACACTTTATTTGTCTAGGATATGTTAATTTTACACATTTTATATTTACCAATATTCGCAGATCCTACTAAATTTGTTAGATTTATCTGGTACATAATGTCATATTTGGTTTGAAATTTACACAACTTTTTTCTTTATTCAGGAGATTATCTACAGATTCTGCTGATCGATTAAATACTTTTTAAAAATTAAAAAGAATAGAACAAAAAGCAACAACACACATTAACGCCTGAGAAAATATCAACAGTTGCAGTGTACTTAAAAGTACGAAAAATAAACATAAATAAAAGAAAAAAGTGAAAGTGAAAACTAAAAACAATAACCTAAAAGCAGCAAAGAAGTAAAAATGATACTCATAATGAAAGAGCAAGAAATAATTGTACTAAATGCAAATAAAGTTTGGAATAGTAATGTCCTTACAAGATACATAAACATTAGAGATATTTCAACATTCACTTTAAAAATTAAGCAGCTAAACAACATCAACAACATCATCCATCAATACACCATAATCCATCATAACTAAAACACCAGCAGCAGCATGAGTTACCCCATCCTGAGCATCTGGAAATTCAAAGAATGCAGCATATGTATGTAGAATAGTATGTAAAAGTATGTAGTATATTTTTTAGAACACACTATATAAATATAATAATTTTTAACTCCATTCCAAAATACTTTATGCACATAAGATAATATAAGACAAATATTATTTTTTAAGAAATTTAACAATTTGACTTAATGGTATTTAAACTAGACGAACGCTAAAATAACGCCGCAAACATATTCAGTAAATTAAAAAATATGTATTTGAAACGATAACCGATAGCAAATTCACAATTATTTTTTTTCAAAATTTAAGCCGCAAATTTTAAAACTTTTATATTAAAAATAACAGAATCTAAATCAATATTAAACACAATTTTAATCAAAACAATTGTTGTATTAAAAAGGACAACATGTTCAGTTGACTTAAATCTTAAAAAAAAACATGGCCTTAGGATGCACTATACAAATAATAAAAAAATATTTTGGTAATAGATTTATGCCAAGAATTTATAATTACTTTTTGGAAAAAGAAAACTTTAAAAAAATTACCATTTGAAAGCCATTTTTATTTTAAATGGAAACAGATTTCACATTTTTTTATAGCCCTGATGAAGTCTCTAGTTTGAAATTAATTAGAGTTTGGTATGGGTCCTAAAAAGTTCTTATTGATTTAGCACAATTATTGGAAGTATGGAGTTTTTATCTTATTACGCCCCTAGTAAAATTATCTGCTAAATATTTTTGTAGCACATGATTGTTGCAAAGAAACAGTACTTTTTTAAATTTTTCAAAAAAAGAACGAAAAAAACACACAAGAGGTCAAGTAAGTTTAAATGTTCCACCAAAAATAATCCTCGTTAAATTTCATTGTAGAAAACTTTGTCAAACTGAAAATTTCAACGGACCATAAAAAAGTTAAACTGAGGGGAGAAATTTGATATAATTTTCAAAAAAAAAAGAACGAAAAAACACATAAGAAGTCAAGTAAGCTTAAATGTTCCACCAAAAAAAAATCTTTTTCAAACTGAAAATTTCAACAGTCCATAGAAAGTTAAACTTAGGGGGGAAATTTTGATATACTCTCCTGAGGCTTTCTATCTGTAAAGGAATTATTTACCTCCCAGACAATGACCTCAGTTGTGCTGCACAGTGTAATTTATCTTCAATGAAGTACCTTTTGCAGGTATGTATAATATATTAGATCGTTTATAGCATATGAAGCAGAAACTGAAAGTTGCTGCGATCCTTGATTGCCGGGCCGAAAAAGTTTATATTTGGCCTACAAGACGGCAATAAAAAAATTAGGGGCAGACCATATCGGCCCCCAAAGTTCAATGAAAAACTAAAACACACTTTATATGGTGAAAAATGGGGTTTTTAATCAGAAAAGAACGTATATTTAAGCAACTTAAAATATTTGGATAACTATACTTGACATCGATTTTAAATACAGTTTCTATTCTAACAAGCCATAAATTACACTGTGCAACACACTTTTTCGGGGGTGAACCAAACCAATATCAGCATTTGACCTCAGTGACAAAACCCTAAACTCCACTTTGCTCCACTACGTCACAAATTTTTTTTACAGTGGTTTGAAGTTAGATTTTTTTGATCAAAAGTCGATTAAAAGAATATGAAAAATCATCTATAAAAAAAACGTTTAGGGTATTTCTTGACTTCAGAGACCTATATTAAAACAATCAGGGGAATATTTACTCGGAACATTTTAACCCTCTAGCTCCTAGCCGTATTGGACATTTTTAGCCCAATTTTGAAAAACTGTTTAAAAGTCACCTTTTAACGGAGGACAAGGCTAAGAATAGAAATATTCTCTCGAAAATTTTCACTAAGAGTCACCGAAGACAAATAGCCTCTGTGAGTCAAAGGTTCCAAAATAAAATTAAAATGAAATGTTAAATTAATGTTTTAAAAAAACCTATTTTTGAGCAAACAGTGCAGCACACTTTTTCGGAAGTGAACCAAACCAATATCAAACAATAACATTTAACATCAGTAACAAAACCCTAAAATCCATTTTGCTCCACTACGTCACAATTTTTGTTTACAGTGGTTTAATGTTTGATATTTTGGTCAAAAGTTAAATAGAAGAATATAAAAAATGATGAGTAAAAATAGATTTGGGTAAGTTCATGTCTTCAGAGACCTACATTAAAATTTTCCGGGGAATATTTCCTCGGAACATTTTAACCCTCTATCTGCCACCCATGCTGAACATTTTAAAAAATTTGACTTTTAAGCTGTTTTTTTTAAATTCATCCTAAGATGTCCCATACGGGTGGGAGCTAGAGGGTTGATATGTTCTGATGAAATATTCCCCCGAAAATTTTAATGCTTCGAAGACATGAACTATTTCAAATGTATATTTACACATTATTATTATTATTCAAATTCGTTGATTCGACTTTTGACCAAAAAATTCAAACTTCATACCACTGTAAAAAAAAATTGTGACGTAGTGGAGCAAAATTGAGTTAAGGGTTTTGTTACTGATGTCAAATGATATCGTTTGAAATTGGTTTGGTTTACCCCCGAGACAATGACCCTCAAATTGTGTCATAGTGTTATCAAAATTGTTAGAGAAACAAAAAAGTTACAACAATTAAGATTATATTAGATCCGACTTGTTGTGTGAGGGATGTTTTCCACGATAGGCTTCATTGCACTGTAAGATAAATTGATTCTGTTCTTTTGCTTGCGTAAGGATCTTGTTGCAATCATTTATAAATTGTACACCGCGTTCAGCAGCGTCGTTAACAACCCGTCAAACCATCCGATTCGAAAGCGATATCATTCGCATTTTATTCGAGAACGATACTCACCAACGAAGCGGTCGTGATATCGCTAGCGGTTGAAAATCCACTTTCGTTCTCAAATCCTAAAAGCGATTCTTTTACCAAACAAAAAACAATTTTTTACTAATTAAAAGGCGATTTTATTACGAATCGAAAAAGCGATTTTTCTACGAAATAAAAAAAAGCGATTTTCATGTTGCAAATTTTTTATCGATGGGCGGCGCGGGATGGGGCGACCAAAACTCCGATGGATGGACCAGGTGACGGAACTGTTAAGTAAGCTTGGTATGACGAACTATCTACGGAACGCAAAAGACCGAAGCGCTTGGAATGCTTTTCTACGTGCGGCTACTGATAGATGAATTTCTGTTGTTGCTGCCAGTAAAGAAGAAGAAGAGAAGAAGAATCGCTTTTACGAATCGCGAATTGTCAACGAATCGTTCTCGAATCACGCCTCCATACATGATTTGTCAGGAACAAACAGATCACGACAAGCATCGAGAGCAACTTGATAATCTTCTTTCGTTTTCCAAATGGATAGATTATGCTTCAAGAATTCTGTGGTAAATCGGAAGACATCGAAGTCGCTTATATTATTATTGTACAGCGATAGTTTTGGGTCGAAGAATTTTCGATCATTATCTAATTTTACGATTGGTTCTGTTGATTGCAGGCGCCTAACAATGTTTTGTTGCTCTTCGTGTAAATAATTCAAAACGAAGAACGCTAAAGCCATTGTTATCGTCCTCTTGACCGTTTAGTGTGATCATCGTCATCATCAGTATGCAATTCGCATGCCGCATCCGGACTGTTTAACTGTATCAAGTTCATACTGCAAAATATTAGTTGATGATTCATGTTTTAAGAAATTCAAACAGTTCAATAATTTCAGTTATAAGATTGATAAGTTTTGAATACTTTCTCTTCTGCGACACTCCTTTTTGTTTTCGTTGTTCGGATCGCTGTTCTCGGCCGTATAACTTCTTATTAACGCCAGCCATGTACCCTGGCTTTCCTTTCTGTCTTTGCATCAACAAAAACTAATAGCCTTTTTACACCGGAACGCATTTAACATATTTCCGCGTTAATCCGCATCTTTGATGGATGTGGCCAAAATGCTAAAATTTTTACATGTATTTTGTTGTTGGAAAGATGTTAACATATTTTCGCATCCATGAAAGATGCGGAAAAATACACTGAGTTGTACTCTGAAAATTGGAATTTAAGCGATTTTTCTCAGTAATGTTGATCCGGCAACCATCTTTTTCGTCGTTTGTTTACATTTATCTGAAAAAATGCCAAACAACATGGACGGACAAAAAATTTAAATTGTTGCCAAAATATTAATAAATGGTTATTCCAATAAGTTAAAACTATTCGCGCTTCGTGGAATACTGCCTCCGTAACAATGTTAATAGGTTTGTGGCAGGAAAATATTGCAGTTTTACAAGGCAAATGGAAAAATGTGTGAGCTAGACAACAGCTGACAATATGCGAAACTGCGGTGTAAAACCACTTTTTAGCATTCCGCATCTTCAGCTCAAGATGCGGAATGCTTTTTTGGTGTAAAAAGGCTATAATTGTCTTCTTGCATACGCATTACATTCAGGGCGTTTGTACTAGTAAAAATTCGCACAATCCATTTCGAATTTTTCCACAAACTAATTCATATTGAGAGTCAACATGCACTGTTGATGGTGTGGTATTAAAACAATATGGAAAATATTTAATCCATCCATTCCAATCATTTTTGGATATGATCTTACGTATTCATTGAATGTTCTGCGACTTCCACAGTACCAAGAGTCTGGTGATGGTAGGATGTTGCTGTTAATTTATTTTATGCAAATAACATAATTCTGTTAGCAATGATGTTTTTGTACTCTGTACTAGAGGTGGGCGTGATTCACATATACAGTGTGTTCACGATGGAATCACGAGGAAACACATGTGAATGTGCAAAATTAAAAAATTTTCACACGTGAGTGTGAGAGAATGTGCAACAGCCTCTGCGTGAGCGTGAGTGAGTGTGAAAATGTTGTTCGTGAACGTGTTCACAAGAACTCACGACAAATAAAATATTTTTTTTTACTCTAATTCAGATTGTTTTGGCAACACTATTTTTATGATTAGTATGGTAACCCTTACACAGCAGCCACACATGAGTTGATTAGTCGATGTTTATACGTGCAATTCTGACTGCAATGCTGTCTGCAATTCTGCCGCAAATTTGATGTTCTTAGGAGAGGGAGGTAAGAGGAACGGAACGGGGAAAAAACGACCAAGTGCTCTGCAATTCGTTATGTTTTCATTCGCAAAGATGGCGGCTGTAGAATAAATGACGTTTCGCAACAACAACCATCAATGTTAACACCAAGAATTGCAGTAATTCAAACGCGGACGAATTGCACGTTTAAACAAAATTTGCAAGTTCAACAGAGAATCGAAAAGAATTTCTGCAATGAGAATTGCAACGTATAAACTCTGACTTACTGATTAAACTCAATACACTCACACTTTTTCAACCCATATAATTATACACTGATTTGCCTCAAGACCACTGTCAACGAAAATTCGCAGACAGTGATGTTGATTATAATCAGTTGAATTAGTGTTGCCACATGCCGGCGACACTATCGAGTATAATTAGCCATGAAAAAGCTTCTCAATTCCGTTCGGAACCGGTGTAAAACTGTAGGTCCCAATCAGTGTGTCTAAAAGTAGAAAGCGCACAGCTCATTGATTGCGAGAAGCTCTCCCCTATCCCTCCATGGGATGTAATGGGAAAAAATTTGTATTTTATTTGTATTTGTAGTTACTTAAATAACAGACTTCCGATAATTTTGCCACGTTTTGCTTTCAATAGCATTATTTGTCAGTTGGAATTTTATATTTTCTGTTTTTTTTTTCTTGTCGTGAATTTTCGTGAATATTCGTGAACACGTGAATGTGAAAAAATATCTTCGTGAGCTTTCGTGAATGTTCAAATATGGTTCCAGTAGAGTTGGGATCCCTTCGATTGATTCGAGAAAGCAACTCAAATAAAACAACCAAACGATTTGGGTGTGAGATTAATTCTGCTTTATTGATATTTTTTCATTTTACATTTTTGTTTGGTTGGACTTATGCTACAAACAAAAATGTATTACATATGATATGGTCTTACAAAGTACTTTTGCTTATTCGACATGTCTGTTTCGTTTCCTGCTTTCAATGGGAACGGAACAGTGTTATTGAATTCTATGTAATCTTAAGTGTTATTGCTTTTATTGGTAAAAGCAAAAATGTGGTGAGTGTGTTAAAATTATTTGGAAACGCAACAATGTTGTTCCAAATAATTTAGTGATTGGGTTGAAGCAAAATTAATTGTGACGACATGACATAATTTAATGTTTAGAATTATTTGGAATCGTAAATATCGATCCAAATAATTATGCTGATTTGTAGTTTTTTATTAAAAGTGTGTTTCTTTCTGTGTTTTTTATATGTTTTGTAGTTATGCTGATTTTTTGTTATAAGTGTGTTTCTTTGCGTTTTATATAATTTGAATTTGTGATGTCGTAACACCCCCACCGTTAGAATGAGGCTCCGACGATATTACATATTTTTGTTTAGGTTTTGATATGTAAACTATTGCTAATATTAGGATGCAAATAATAATGATTAGGTCAATACTTAAACTAATTGTCTTAGTTTTATAATTATTGTACATAAATTTATTAATGTTTTCATCATGTTGTATTTGTTTTAAATAAAGCGACTGCAGTTTGCATGTCCGCCAATGTTGTATTAGAATTTTCCATTATTTTCGTTATAACATTTGGTAATATTAATTTGTCATGCAATTTGATATTTATTCATTGTTTTTATTTGACAATTTTCGAATTTTATCATAAGATTTCCATTTCCTTTTATTTTTCTCTTATTACAACTATGGATTATATTTGAGTAAAAGTTTTTAAATATTAAAATACCTTGAAATATTTCTATTATTTTTGGTCCATTAAAAATATTCATAGGGCATTCTGCCTCTTCAAAGTTTATAATATTCTGTAAGCTTTTATCATTCAACTTGATTACATTTTTCAATAGGTTATCTTTAACGTCCGTTTTGTATATTTGGTTGTCCACATCTACAAGTATTTCGTATGTATCTAACATAACTGGCTTGTTAGCACCATTCGGAATCGGTTCAAATTGTATCTTTGAAAATGTAAGTTCCGAATATTTTGGTATTTTAAGAATTATAATGATATTGTTATCATGGAATGCTACCGTCACTTTTATGTTTGTGTAAGAGTCAAAGTCTGTTATGAAGTCAAGTTCCAAGTATTACTCCTAATTTGCTTGAGAATATAACTTGTCCGATGTTGTCTATGTGATCTTTCAATATTAAAATATTACTATTTATCTGGTATACTTGAGACATGTAATTTAATTCATCTTCTAATGATGATATTTTGTTTTGCAAGATGCTTTTGAATCTGTTTAAATATTTCCCAATTTGATCTTGTTGGTGATTTATGTGTTCGGTAATTTTTCTCATTTGTAAAGTCATAAAAGTACTTATGTGTGTTAAATTGTCCAATTCGTTAGTCAAATTTTCTCCTTTGTTATACAATATGTTCCATCTATTTGTTATTTGTTTTTCGTCGTCACTGTCCATGGTGCCTGCGATAATCTTGAGTTCTTTTCCCAATATTTTGACAAGTCCACGCCGTGTTCTAAAATGAGGGTTCAGGCTGTCTATTTTAGCTTTGAGCAGAGCGAAGTTTTTAATTATTGAATTTAGAAGGGGTTCCGTTTCTTTCGTCGTTCCTCTTAGTCTCCGAATATTTTCTGTTAACAATTCTAATGTCTGTTCATATTCTGTTACGTTTACGATGTGTAATATTTTGTTGTAGTGTTCTATTAGTCGAAGTTCTCCGGTTTTTATTGGTACGTATCCGTTGTTTTTTGTCAGGTCTTTTAATTCCAGTGTCTGTGTTTTAGCAATTGCAATGAGCGTCATTATCGAAATCCAAGTCGTCATCTAAAATAAAATATATCATTTAGTTGCCTGAATAATTGGGTTATCTCTGTCTTGGTATTTTTTCTTAGGTCTAACATGGGTTTTATAATATTTGTGTCCTGTTTTCTTATTTTCTATATGTTCTTCATCTGTTTTTATAGCATCTATTTTTCTATATTTTCGATGGTTCTTTCCACCTCTAATTTCCTTTATATAATTTATTCCTTCCTCAAGTTCAACATCTTGTCTATTTTCATTTAGTTTTTCTATTTATTTTTCCTTTTTCGAAACGATTAACTCGTGAATTTCTCTGTATTTTTCTTCAGAGATCTTTCCATTTATAAAATCTATTGGTTTAAACCCAGTTGTACTATGGATTGTATTATTATAGAAACCTATGATCCTAAACATTTTTTCTTCAATTGTTTCATCTTTGTTATTCTCGTTGTGTCTTAAAAGTCGTATATGTTCATTTATCGTATTATGTAATCGTTCTATATCTGCATTTGAAGTGTGATTACTATTTGAGGTGTAATGTATGTTAATACCTTCATCTTTTAGGAATTGTTGCATTGGGATAGCTTTAAATCCTAATTCGTTATCAACAATGATTTTATCTATTTTACCATAGGTATTAATGAATTGCAATAATTTGGTTTTAAACTATGTCCAAGATCTACCAAGTATCTGATAAGCTACGGCAAATTTTGTAAATTTGTCTATCATAGTCATGAACAATTTTTTTTATCTAATGTATAATAAACGTCTATATGTACTATTTCAAGGGGTTTACTAGGTGTTTCTGTTACCTTCAATGGTATTTTAGGCGGGTTTCTATTATATTTTTCAAGACAACATATTTCGCAATTGTTAATATACATCGTTATTCCTGACTTTAATTTGGGATTATAAATTTTACGTTTGATCTCTTCGAAGACTGCCTGTATTCCTCTATGATTTTTCACATTTTACTATTTTAAAATTTTCATTTTCTGAAAACAATTCAGTGTATGTATTCCTAAAGGTGTCATAAAATGCGTCGTCAATTAATATAGCGTTAAGTTGCGTGGGATTAAAATGGCCTTTAGTAAGGTGATTGTTGATGCTCGATCCAATTCTTTAAAATAGAAGGTTTTTCTGCTATTTCTGAATATTTTTGTAGTTTTGAATTTTGTTGATCCCGATGTTATTTTTCGTATTAGTATTTGGTTTTTGTAGAAATTTATAGGCGCATGGCTTTCCCTTATTCCGGTTGTGATCTCAATTTGGTTAATTTCGGCTGTTTCAGGTATTATCCTCGATAATGCGTCAGCGTTTCCATTTTGAACACCCTTTTTATATTTTATTTCGTAATCAAATTCCGAAAGTTTCAGTCTCCATCTAACCAGTTTGGAATTGGGTTCCTTGATTGAGAATAACCATGTTAGGGGCTTATGATCTGTTTCGATTATAAATTTTCTTCCAAAGAGGTATGGTCGGAAGTATTTCGTTGCCCATACAATCGCTAGTAATTCCTTTTCGATGGTACTGTAATTTACCTCATGTTCATTCAGTGTTCGACTAGCATAACATATTGGTCGGTTATCTTGTGATAGTATGGCGCCGAGTGCGAAATTACTTGCATCTGTAGTTAATGTGAATGTTTTGTTGAAATCCGGATAAACTAATATTGGGTCATTCGTTAGTATTTTCTTTAGGATTTCAAAAGATTGTTGATATGATGGATCTTCGATGTTAAGTTTTGCATCTTTCTTGAGATATTTCGTCATAGGTTTAGCCAAATGCGAGTAGTCTTTTATAAACTTTCGATAATATCCGGTGAGGCCAAGGAATTGTTTTATTTGTTTCGAGGTCTTTGGAATAAGAAAGTCTACAACACATTGTACTTTGGATGGATTGGGTTTTATTCCTTCTTGGGTAATAATATGACCAAGGAATTGAGTTTGCCGTTTGAAGAATTCGGATTTATCTAACTGTACTTTAAGATTTGCTTCCTTTAAGCAGTTAAAGATTAATTTTAATGATTGTATATGTTCCTGTAGGGATGTAGAGAAGATTATTATGTCGTCAAGGTAGACAAGACATATTTTGTTAATATAATCTTTTAAAACAGTATTCATTAATCTTTGGAAGGTTGCGGGTGCGGTCTTTAAACCAAAAGGCATTCTTAAAAACTCATTGTGTCCTCCTTCGACTGTGAAGGCTGTTTTATGTACGTCTGCTTCGTCTACTTGTATTTGGTAGAATCCTTTTGCCACATCTAAAGTTGTAAAGTACATAGATCTTCCTAACTTATCAAGGATCTCCTCTATATTTGGTATGGGGTATTTATCATCTATGGTAGTTTCATTAAGTTTTCTATAGTCAACAACCAGTCTACATTTTTTTTTTCACTGGCATCTTCCTTTTTTGGTACTATGCAAATGGGTGCTGAATACGGGGAATTACTGTGTCGAATGATTCCAGTTTCCAACATGTCTTTTATTTGGCTTTGAACTTCTTCTTTGTGAATATATGGATATCTATAGGACTTCGTTTGAATCGGAATGTTATCGATCGTATTTATTTTATGTTTAATTATGTTTGTGAATGTAAGGCTTGAATCCAGCTGGTAAAATATATCACGAAATTTATTTATTATTTTATGGATTTCAGTTCTTTCTTCGGAGTTCATGTGAGAAGTGCGGATTTGATCAAATATATGCTCAGTCTGTTGGAATTCACTGTTGAATATACAGAAATTTTTGGCATTAACAGTTGTTGTGTCTGTATATTTTATATGGATCACATCAAGACTATCTACTGAAGTTTGGACTTCGATTTTGAAGTTTTGGACGTTGTAAATTCCTTTTTGTAACACTAAATCACCTTTATCGTTACATTGTTGTTTGATATGAACTAATCCAGTTTCTTCTGCCACTATAAATTGTACTGTGCGATTATTCGCATATAATAAAGTTGTTCGTAAATTATTGATGATGTTTGGTGTACCTTTTTGGAGTACACCGTTTGCCAGTTTAGGGTGGGGGCTGCACCTTTAAAATCGTTGCCGACGGGCAACTAATGCATCGCTGGGAAGTATTCCTTCCCAGCCAATCCTACTTACCCTTTTTTCTTGTTTTAGTGAAACACCTGATTTTCGCTTTGTCGGGTCTCGCTACTTGGGGTTTTCTTCTCTGACCCAAATAGCCGCCGACCCACTTTATTTATTCCATTCTTAACCTACATTATTCTATTCTTAACCTACCTTAACAATAACAAAAACTTTCATTTACAAATTCTACAACAACAAAAATACATATAATTGTGTTATTAATTTTATTTAAAAATTCTATAACAACAAAATACATATAATTGTGTCATTCATTTCGTTTAGCCTCTTAACTAAATCCGTATTGCACCAAAACAGCTACTTTATACATTCCAAATTATGAATACAACCCGGAGGCGAACTGCTTTGTTTTTCCCAACCAGGTTCCTCTTGAACCTGCAACAGAATTACAATATCAATAAAAAAAAACAACAAATAAAAATCAGTAGCCGAACATATCCGCACTACATTCAGGTTGTCTCACAACCTTAACCATGAATCTTCCCAGTGAACGGTAGTCAAACTAGAACCTGCCTATCTTTCACCCAATTCATATATATCCATACCCTCGAGGTATCTGCCTTGTGGCCAGTAGGTTTAGGGTTTACTCCTACCCTAGTATTTATCCCCTACCTAGCCCACAATCTCTAACAAAGCCAGTTCTCCTCTCGCATATAAGAGCTATATATTCATGCCCGAGGGTATAGGATTAAGGACTAATTGGTCCGAGTGTAACTACACTACCCATCCCACAATTTCGATTAACTGTCTTGGTTTTAAGTACTCAGTGTGACACCTATCGGTTGTTAGAGTAAAGGAAATTCCTCTAGAGACGAATGTCACATGTAAATGTCCATATCACAATATTTTCAGTGCACAGAAAAAATATTCAAACGATGTAACGACTTAATACAAATATAGAACTTTCAAACTGTAACTATGTCGGCATTTCTTAAGAAAGATATACAGTGATTGAAAAAAAAAATTGACAAAAATTCTCTACATCCTCTTATGCTATCGCTAGTCTTTTCACGGATATAGATGTTGCTCAGTCTTCTACCACAAACTTCCATTTCCATTTCGTACTTAAGTCCCACCATGGTATGTATCCAGAACATTGTTAATGCCATCGGAAGTGATTGAGCGCATTGACAATTATAGCGACAAGAACAAAAACAAAATACAAATTAAAATTCCTCCCAATAAACAAAAATTCCCGATTTACCCTTAATACTACTACTACCTATTTTATAGCGAACTTTACGTATATCGAACAATATTTGTTGTCCCATTTTCCAGTTTTCATACATATTTCGACGGTTATAACGGACTCCCTTAATTATTTCAGTAACGGAAACGTAGTTTCTTTCAAATACATTCTGAAATGTTATCCTCTTGTTTTATTCCTAAGGATTTGTCCGATTTATTTAAAAGTTGATTGATCATTTCATTTTTTATTGTTATAACATTCGGATAAAAATAAAACTAACAGAAAACGACAAAAATTATTTTGAGTCTATTTTTTTTATACCTCCGAAAACGCATACTGGTCCGAAGACCGGCTGTTATTTTAACCATAACAACGAAAAACATTTGGTCAAAAGACCAGCTCTAAGGTTTCCCATAGCAACGGAAATAAAACTTTTTGGTCCGAAGACCGGATTTAATGTTTCCCATAGGAACGTAAAATTGTTCGAAGACCGGCTGCGCCAATGTTATATGGCGTACCTTTTGGAGTACACCATAGCCAGTTTAGGGTGCGGGCTGCACCTTTGAAATCGTTGCCGACGGGCAACTAATGCATCGCTGGGAATTATTCCTTCCCAGCCAATCCTACTTACCTTTTTTTTCCTTTAGTTAAACACCTGTTTTTCGCTCTCACTCTGTTGGTGGCGCTATTTGGGGTTTTCTTCTCTCTGACCCAAATAGCCGCCGACCCACTTTATTTATACTATTATGTAGGGTAATATTCTTAACCTACATTAACAAAAAATACACATTCATTCATTCATTTAATTTACAAATTTTACAACAACAAAAATACATATAATTGTGTTATTAATTTCATTTAAAAATTCTATAACAACAAAATACATATAATTGTGTCATTCATTTCGCGGCCAGCCCCAATACCACAAATTTGATGTTCTAGCAAATTTGCATTGCCAGCACTTTCACGTATGGTACACTTTCCGACGGTCATTCACATGCGGAAATCTGTATCATACCTGAAAGTTGCTAATGCAGCGAAATGAATAACGACGGTTGTATGCCCAAGACAAATTTACGAGGGCCGGGTAATAATTAATACTTATACTAAGAATAATAATTAATATTGAATAATAATACTAAAAATTAACTTATGTATTAACTAAAAATAATACTAATAATGCTAACATAATAATTCTAATAAAATAATGATAATAATATAAACAAATATAATATCGTAAAACTAATACAAAAATTGAACCCTAACAATCGCTATCCGTCATCTCTTTGACCGTTGCAATAGGTGGCTCTGACTCCGACTGCGTCTTCATCCCTTCCTGGGGTGATTTCTCAGCCATCTGTTCCTTTGCCGTTTTCGATTTTGATCTTGTCTGTACCATCATTACCTCCTTGGACGGATAAGGAATCTTGCTCAGAGCATCGGCATTTTGATTCTTCTTACCAGGCTTATAACATATCTCAAAATCGTATTCAGACAGTTTATGCCGGAATTTTGCTAATCTAGAGGTTTGATCCTTTAGATTAGCTATTCCTCTCAACGGTTGGTGATCCGTATTTATTCTGAAATGCCTCCCTAATAAATACGGTCGGAAATTTTGAACTGCCCACACAATTGCCAGAAATTCCCTCTCGATGGTTGAATATCGGGTTTCCGCATCGCACAATGCACGGCTGGCAAATGCAATAGGCCGATCGGCTTCTTCCACAACTTGAGATAGAACTGCCCCTAAAGCACCACCGCTCGCATCCGTTGTGAGTATGAACGGCTTAGAATAATCGGGATATGCTAAAACTGGTGGAGAAATTATTGCCCTCTTTAGCTTTTCAAACGACTTCTGACAGTCATCTGTCCAGTGGAACAACGCGTCCTTATGCAACAATCTGTTTATCGGTAATGCTATTTCCGCAGTTCCTGGGGTAAACTTTCGGTAATAGTTTACAAGACCAAGAAAAGACTGCACTTGTTTCCGATTTCTTGGCGGTGGATAATGCTCGATACACTTAACTCTATCTGGGTTTGGGCGGGCACCATCCTTCGAACACTGGATTTCCGTAAGAAATTGCACTTGTCCGTTCTTAGCTTCAAATTGTTTTTTCTCAACAAACTCAGCACATTGCACAAACGCGTTTCATGTTCTGCCAGATTCGCCCCATAGATCACAATGTCGTCCAGGTAGACAAAACATTCAGAACCCTGTAACCCCGTTACCACATGGTTCATAAGTATCTGGAAAGTGGCTGGGGCACCTGTCAACCCGAATGGCATCCGGTTGAATTCAAAATGTCCAAGGGCCGTACTAAACGCTGTCTTCTCCTTATCCGCATCATCCATTTCCACCTGGTGGTAACCGCTCGCTAAATCCAAAGTAGAAAAATACCTGCTACCACCCAACTGATCGAGAATCTCGTCAATTCTGGGGATGGGGAACACTTGTTTTACGGTGACGTCATTGAGTTTTCTAAAATCAATAACCAAACGCCACTTCTTGACCCCATCTTTAGATGCTTTCTTGGGTACCAATAACAAAGGTGAGTTCCAAGGCGAGGTGCTATGTGATATTATACCATCCTCCTCCAGTTTACGAACTTGACGGTTTATTTCCTCTCTGTGAATTTGTGGCAACCTATACTGCCTCTGGTTTATCGGAGGCTGGCCCGGCTGAACAGGAATGATATGTTTCACCCCTTTGGTGCATGACAATTTATCGCCCTCTAACCAAAACACATCATGATAATTTTAACATATACTCCTTATCGATTCTTTTTCCTCTTCGTTCAGTTCAGAGTCTACCTCTATTTCTCTTAGAATCCTTGATACCCTTTCTTTCACATCCACCTCCTAACATGAGAGATTTTTGCTGGTCTTGCTTCCTCGAAGTTCGTCATGGCCGTAAAAGTAGGCCTGAATTGCACCGGTAACACGAAGTCAGTTTCTGTTGCATTCAATATCGAGGCCCATGCGAATCCGTCTTCCACATTCGACAGTGAATCGCCTAGATAAACACCAGGGGATAACATTTGTTTATCCAGAACCACTGTTGCTCGCTTGGATTCTACTCTGACTTTTGCTCTAGCTACCGATCTAGCTGGTACCAGCGTAAAATCTCCCCTTGTTTGCAAAACCCATACTCTTCCCGCTTCGTTTAGTGAAATGAGGGGGAAATTCCACTCCCCTCCTTTAGTCATAACTGTTAATGTAAATTTCACCGCATCCGTTATCGATCGGCCCCACAAATTATCCCTGCCCAGTATTCCGTCCCCGGGCAGACTATCCACCTGCTCAATGCAATGCATTTCAAAACTTAAATCGTCTGAATCTGCATGCACGATTTTCACTACACCTTTCGTACGAGATAAACCCCCGAACGCTCCAAGCAAATCTTTTTTTAATGCCTTGTTTAACCCAAAATCGTTTGTAAGAATGCCCTCCTTGATCAAACTTGCATCCGCACCTGTATCCACCAAAAGTAGGACACTTCCACTTTTTGCCTGTCGGCAGGGAAATCTTACAAACACTGAAGTCGTCAACTCTGGTTGTGATGTAATACCTCCAATATTCATACACGCTTTCGACTCCAGGTTTATTATATCAGAGGCATCAGTTAGTGTCCCTCAGCAGGACACCTTGCCCTTATGTGACCAAGTTCACCGCATCCAAAACATCTCAAGGGGGGCCTGCGCCTTTGCCCCGTCGCTTCATTATTGACTGCTCCTGCTTTGTGGTCGCAGCCCCGCCCCTCTTCGTGTCCGTATTCCTGACATACAGTACAATATGGGGTATTTCGCCTTGTCCAACACACATCTCTAGTGTGGCCCGGTTTTCCACAAAACGAACAAGGCGGGCGGAAGACGGATGGTTCATTGAGCCTTCCCTGAGTGTTAGGCGGTACTGCTGACTGCTGTGCATTCACGGTGCTAATTTCTGATTTCCTTAATAAATGTTGAACCGCTGCCACCAGGCTCGCTACTGGATCGTTACCGTCGGAACTGTCATTGTATGCTTCTGTGTATCGTACCCTTCCTACAGGTGGGTCATCCCCCTCTATAAGGTTGTTTGTGCTGACAACGCCTCTTCCAACAGCTTATCCAGGCTTGTTTCAGCGCTTGCCAACATTCTTCCCCTTAGCATGGGGTCCCTTAGACCCGAAGTAAACGAAGCCTTTAATTTCTTGTTTATCTCGGTCACCATTATTTCATCCGACTTACCTCCATAAGCTTCGGATAAAATAGTTCTGGCCGTCGAGTGCAGTCTGTAGGCGTCTCGTAAATTGACGTATATCCTCATCCCCTCTTTGATGGGCCTCATGGATTTCTCTCAAAACGGAGTCGAGAGATCGTGTCTTTATATACGTCGCCTTTATAAGTGTCATTAATTCTTCTACTGACACAAAAGTCCTTAAACGGGCCAACTGGTATGCATCCCCGTATAATCTTTGCTTCACGATCTCCAAGAAGTCCTGGATTTTCTCCTGTGGTACTCCCCTTGCTGCCAATCTACAACCATCCACGAATTTGTGGACTTCCATCTGTAAATTTGGCGATTGTTCCCCACCAAAAGTGGGTACCAAGGCCTGTACCGTCTTCAAAATTTCCGTTGAGTTCATCGTTGTAAATTCGCGAGGTCCCACCTCTTTCCCTTCCGTAATCAAATCAGTTTCCAAAGATGAACGCGGTTGTTTTCGACTAAGATCCTCCTGGGCGGAAGCAAGACACTCCTGTTGTGCGAACCGGATGTTGAGTACCCGCGGGTAGAGCGGGTACCCAATGAAAGGAATAACGGGTTGGGTACCCGCGGGGAGAACGGGTACCCGGGAAAAGGAATTGAGTAAAAGGAAAATATGCTATTCCCTAATACAAGGACTGCCTCTGAGTCTGTCCTTGTTGCCCTTTTGGGACGCGAGGCACCGCGTTAGGGGGAGTCAGCGCCTTTGGGCACTAATTCACAGTGGAGTGGAGAAGGGGGAGGAGAGGGTTTTTTTTCTTACTTACCACCTTGCTGAAAATCGACAATCATGTTCATTAGTCTTCCGGTTGGTTGTAACTGAGAGCTTTTTCAGTCTCCAGCCACCTTTTATTTATTTTTTCCATTGTTAATTTGACTATTCTACGTTTTTTTTTATATTTACTTTACCCGACATTACATACTGCGCCGTTGTTCAAAAACCCAATGTTGAGTACCCGCGGGGAGAACGGGTACCCGGGAAAAGGAATTGAGTAAAAGGAAAAGATGCTATTCCCTAATACAAGGACTGCCTCTGAGTCTGTCCTTGTTGCCCTTTTGGGACGCGAGGCACCGCGTTAGGGGGAGTCAGCGCCTTTGGGCACTAATTCACAGTGGAGTGGAGAAGGGGGAGGAGAGGGTTTTTTTTCTTACTTACCACCTTGCTGAAAATCGACAATCATGTTCATTAGTCTTCCGGTTGGTTGTAACTGAGAGCTTTTTCAGTCTCCAGCCACCTTTTATTTATTTTTTCCATTGTTAATTTGACTATTCTACGTTTTTTTTTATATTTACTTTACCCGACATTACATACTGCGCCGTTGTCCAAAAACCCAAACTGCAATTC
Organism: Muscina levida; assembly: GCA_964034835.1. Classification (NCBI taxonomy): domain Eukaryota; kingdom Metazoa; phylum Arthropoda; class Insecta; order Diptera; family Muscidae; genus Muscina; species Muscina levida. Next base: position 133,056,937 of record OZ035882.1, read on the forward strand.
TGCCGATCAGCAAAATAGGGCGTTCAACTCATTCATTTTTCCCACGACTTTGCCCATTTATATAATAAGCAAACGTCATGCGGAAATCCAATGAATGCAATTCGACCTTATTTTGTCAACATGCAGACAGACGGAGCAAGAAAACAACTGGAACAACGAATGGCTCGTGTTGTACTTGCTCCAATTTCAGTTGTGTTTTTGTGCAACGACACCAAAAATACTTAATTGGTAACTTAACAATTAACGACTCGAAAATATTAATGGCTGTAGTTTCGCTATTTGCCTATTGGCTTCCTCGAGATTGTCAAAGAGGAATTTTCCCTTTGATGTTGGAGCTCCAACACCTGTCAGAATCTTCCTCAATGCCTCGTTCTCTTCGTCCAATTTTTCCGCCTCTCGGAGATTTTCCCTTATTTCGTTCTTCAGAACTGTGTTCTGGCGAACTAGAGCCTCAAGCTCTAGGGAAAGTTCTTTAATTTTGTCTTCACTACACCCCTCCCTAGTGTCAACCAACAGGCAAAGCTCCTCGAATACCAGGTCGGCTTCTTCCAACCTAGTTAGTGCAGGAGTTCCCCATATCTTTGCCTTAAGGAGTAAGTAAGTCTCCTGGGTTGAACACCTCTTGTGAATCTCCGACCAGAGTTTTTCCACAAAGCAGTCTACTTGCACATTCAAGTTATGTATCACCTGCCTTGCGTGCTCTAATTCGGAAATCACTGCGTCCATTTACAGAAACTGTTCTGTGCAATCGATAGTCCGATGGAACCAAAATAACTGCTTGCAATATCCACGGTTTTCCTTTTAAAAATTATGAGTGCCAAACAAAGCTGCCAACATTTTCTATCGAAAAATCGTTAATATTTTCGTCAAACTCCACAAAAAATCGTATTTCCCAAAATTTGATATCGTCAAAATGTCTTCATGTTCTGAATAATTTGAATTTAAGGGAATAAAAATGCAAATATGTAAACTAAATCTAAAAAATCTATTTGTTTTATCTGAATTTTTTTTTTTTTTTTCAAAATAATAATATTCAAAAGTTTCCCAGAAAATTAATAATAATTTCCCAAAATGTGTTAAATGTACATTTGTAAACTTTGTCGAACATGTAAGCTACAAGTCGAAAATTAGTTTAAGTTATAACCGTATTTTAGGTTTTTAAATAATATTCAATAATATTAAAATTTTATTAAAATATACAATTTAATACAAAACGATCAAAATTCTAATTTTTAAATTAAGGTACAAATTTTAAAAATAATCTCACTTATCTGCCACTTCTAATAAAATTTAAATATTAATCATGTATGCAATTAATTGTATTTTATTTGCAAATAATTTAATAACGAGTAGGTGTTTTAACACGTTGTTGTACATAGAAATTCATTTATTAACTCTTTTGAATATTAGCTTGGACATAAGCTTCTTTTTAAAATAATCCATAAGTAAATATTTTCTAAGTACATAATTTCATTGAAAAATTTGTTAAAATCAAAATTGTGCCCGAATTCTTTGTTAGTAAAAATATTAAATCTATTCCGTTCCGAGTAAGATTTTTGAATTTTCGAAAATACTGAAGATTTTATGATTTTTACATTTTTCTTTTAATTTTCGTTTAGAATTATTAGAGAAATATTTCATAGTTCCCATTAAAAATGGCGACATATAATTTGCTCAGAGCCAAATAGCAACTTTTCTTCGTTGCAGTTGATAATTTAACATAAGTAAAAAATCGCCACTTGGCACTAGTTTTAGATTCCACATCGTCAAAATCGTCAAGTCTAAATTTTATGAATAATATCGTCAAAATGACGAAAAATCGTCACAGTTGTCAGTTATGGTGCCAAATGGCTGAGCTCAGAATGGGAACATAAAGTTTTCGAAGACCGGCTGCGCCAATGTTAATGGTGTACTTTTTGGAGTACACCGTTGCCAGTTTAGTGTGCGGGCTGCACCTTTAAAATCGTTGCCGACGGGCAACTAATGCATCGCTGGGAAGTATTCCTTACCAGCCAATCCTACTTACCCTTTTTCCTTGTCTTAGTGAAACGCCTGTTTTTCGCTCTGTCGGTGGCGCTACTTGGGGTTTTCTTCTCTCACACAAATAGCCGCCGACCCACTTTATTTATTCCATTCTTAACCTACATTATTCTATTCTTAACCTACCTTAACAATAACAAAAATACACATAAATGTGTCATTTACAAATTTTACAACAACAAAAACACATATAATTGTGTTATTAATTTCATTTAAAAATTCTATAACAACAAAATACATATAATTGTGTCATTTTTTATATGGATCACATCAAGACTATCTACTGAAGTTTGGACTTCGATTTTGAAGTTTTGGACGTTGTAAATTCCTTCTTGTAACACCAAATCACCTTTATCGTTACATTGTTGTTTGATATGAACTAATCCAGTTTCTTCTGCCACTATAAATTGTACTGTGCAATTATTCGCATATAATAAAGGTGTTCGTAAATTATTGATGAATAGGATGTTTTGCATGTAGTCTATTGTAGGTCCATATCTTTTGAGAACATCGTTTCCGATAATTCCGTCGTAATAGTCATGAAATTTGCACTCTATTAAATTAAATTGTTCATTTTCGTCCCCTAATTCTGAAAATAGCGGAACTCTGTAAATTATGGTGGTTCTAATTTGGTTTTGCAGTGTTTTGAGAGTCATTGATTCGGACTTCATGCTCCATTTTGGATTACATAATCCCGGGTTAACTATTGAGTGTGTGGCACCTGTGTCGATTATGAATTTGAGTTTATTTTTAATTATTATATGGGGTAGTTCTCCTGTGAGGCCTGTATAAGAAAATTCGTTAATGTGTTATTTGGCATATGCTGGTTATCGTCCTGATTGTATGTGTTATTATTGTTTTGATATCCATTTTCCTGATTGTAAGGTTGATCGTGATTTTCAACTATGTTGGTCTGATTGTCGTTATGATAGTATGACTTGTCGTTGTTATGAGCGATTTGATAATCATTTTCTGATTGTAGGTTTGATTATGATTTTCGACCATTTTGATATCCATCGGCTCTGGTGGACGTTGGTTATAATAGTTGGGTCGATGTCCTGCGTTCTCATATCTAGGTTGTTGATTATTATTAATGTTTTGTGACCAATTATTCTGTTGGTTATTTTTATAATGTTGGTTCCCGTTATTGTATTTATTAGATTTGTTTGTATTATGGTCGTTCTGGTTTGTTCTATTTTTTCCTTGTTGGTTTTGGTTATGGTCTTTTCCGTTTGATGAGTTTGGTTGACCTTTGTTGGTCCCAAAAGTTCCATTTCTTAAGTGATAGGCATATCCTGACTGAAACAATATTTCCATTGCTTCCTCCAGACTATCTGGATTTCGGCAAGTTAGAATGGTCTTCATTGGCTCAGTCGTCTTTTCCTTGAAGACGTTTAATGCTGTCCTCATATTGTTTCTTGCACATTCGTTGGCTGCTGGTCCTGATCCCACTAAGCATATTGTCTTGTTATTAAGACTCCGTAGACGATTTTTAATTTCATTATAAAAGTCGACGCTATTGGTTTTAAAGTATACGCTTTTCAATCTGTCAAAAAGTTCCTCTAGACTAAACCTTTCTCCGAAATTGGTAATTAATATTGTCTTTACGTCACTCCATGATTGGGCTTGACAATTAATTTCGATAATTTCCCTAGCCTTTCCTTTCAATCTGCTTTTTATGATATCAGAAAAAAAGAGGTGAGATGGTTCGTCGTAAGTTCTTAAAAGTGGGTGGATTCTGTCAACTAGATTAAGGAATGTCTGGAGATCTCGATAATCTCCGCTAAACTCTGGAAGTCTGTCAAGATATTTCAATGGATCTAGGCTAACGGAAGGGGGTGCGTTTTCGTTCGCCATTTTTCCTTTTATCACTGGAGGGTCCCGTAGGAATCGCAGTAATGACTTGGAATTTTATTCGGTCTTAGGATAATCAATATATATATATATATATTTTTTTTTGTGTTTTTTTTTATCACTGGAGGGTCCCGTAGGAATCGCAGTAATGACTTGAAATTTTATTCTGTCTTAGGATAATCTATATATATTTTTTTGTGTTTTTTTTATGACTGGAGGGTCCCGTAGGAATCGCAGCAATGACTTGGAATTTTATTCTGTGTTAGGATAATCTATATATATATATATTTTTTTTTCTCTTTTTTTTTGTTTTTAGAGGGTATTATTATTCAACACAATATTATCAAATTTCATAAAATTTCAGAGTATTATTAATTTGCTTATATTGTATAAATTTAGTCTTACTTTAGATGTTGGTTGCTGCTCTTTTATGTTATCTGGATCTGGATCTGCTCTCTTCGTTCTTCTATAGTTGTCTTTACTTTAGATGTTTGTTGCTGGTTTGTGCTCTCTTCGTTCTTTTTCGTCCTTCGCCCTTTGTTGCTGTTGTTGGTGTGGTTCTCGTTTTCTTCTTTATTTTTAGATGTTGCTTTAGAGTTTATCAATGTGGTAAATTTTTGCTATTTTTCACAATTTTGTAGATGTTATTTTTCTCTGCAATGTTTTGTTGCTTTTAGATGTTAGTTTACAGTTTTTCAATAAAGTAAATTTTTTTATTTTTCACAATTTTGTAGATGTTATTTTTCTCTTCAGTGTTTTGTTGCTTTTAGATATTACTTTAGAGTTTTTCAATAAAGTAAATTTTTACACTTTTCACAAATTTGTAGATGTTATTTTTCACTTCAGGGTTTTGTTGCTTTTAGATGTTACTTTAGTGTTTTTCAATATAGTAAAATTTTTACGCTTTTCACAAATTTGTAGATGTTATTTTTCACTTCACTGTTTCGTTGCATTTGATTTTATTTGATTTGGTATTTTAAATTTTTTTTTTATTTAAAATTAGTTAATCCTTGTTTTTTATTTTTGCAATAAAAAAAAAATATAAGGTTTTCGCCGTACCGCGTTAAACATTGACATGTACAAAAAATCGAAATAATGATTTAATGAGGATTCTTTGCGCGGATCCTACCGACTGCGCCAGTTAAATGTTCAAATTTATTTTGAACTAAAAAAAATCCAATAGAGTTGGGATCCCTTCGATTGATTCGAGAGGGCAACTCAAATAAAACGACCAAACGATTTGGGTGTGAGATTAATTCTGCTTTATTAATATTTTTTCATTTTACATTTTAGTTTGGTTGGACTTATGCTACAAACAAAAGTGTATTACATATGATATGGTCTTACAAAGTACTTTTGCTTATTCGACATGTCTGTTTCGTTTCCTGCTTTCAATGGGAACGGAACAGTGTTATTGAATTCTATGTAATCTTAAGTGTTATTGCTTTTCTTGGAAAGCAAAATGTGGTGAGTGTGTTAAAATTATTTGAATTAAATAGTATTTAATTCAGAAAAATGTCGCTACAAAAAACATAAAAATCCGTATTTTTTCAGAATATTCCTTAAAGACGCATTGGATGCGTCTTTAAAAACTATTTTCTATGATACTAATATTGCGCTTATAGTCTTTAGTTTAATATCAAAAATCTTTGGAAACCTTTAAAAATACCATTTGTAAAATCGGTCCAGCTCACTCGATCTTAATGCTAGGCACGAAATTTTTAGGGATTCATCATAAAACAAGCCTAAGTACATTTTGGGGGGTGGAGCGAAGATACTTTTTTTTGATGAGTCGGTTTAATATATATAACTTCCGGCAAAAAGCTACATACCTTTTTGCACCATCTGCTTCAGTAAGCTTAGGATAGTTCTCAATTAAAGAGTATTTACTATCGTCTGGAAGTATTATTTTATCAGTACATTTATGTCCTAAGTATTTGATCTCTGTCCTGAAAAATTAACATTTTTTGGCTGTAGTTTAAGAATATGCTCACGAAAAATTTTAAAAACATTTTGAAATTTTGAAAGCATAATTGTCAGTGTTTTTGATCAGTTGTTTTACTAATCCTGCTGATATAGTAGTATCTAGGCGATGGCACCAAGACACGCTATTTAAAATGCTATCAAAGTGTTGCACCAAGACAACCTTTAAAGTGTAACTCGAGCACTTGATTTTGATTACAATGGAGTATGTAGATTGACGTGTTTAATACTTCTGACAAATTTTATTCTTTTAATTTTCTTTAAATACAATTTTACTTATTCTAAATTTTTGCTTATTAGTAGTATAGATATGTAGTATGTTCTGAAACACATTTTGGAGCCGATGACATCATCACCCCACTAGCAGTGCTTCCAACCTTTTATCAACCTTCTTGATATACATACATAAAAACATACATACATACCATATATATATATAATAAAAAAGTGTAGTTCCATAAAGTAGCAAAACTACAAGCATACAAAACCACAAAACTTAATCGCGATCGCTAAAACCGCTAAAGTTATTTGAGATCGCTAAACTACAAAACCGCAAAACTGCAAAACCGCAAAAACTGCAAAAATATACAACTACGTGATGGGCAGGGGGAGGGGGGTTGCGGTTGCTAGTGAGTGTATTCCAGAACATACATATCTATACTACACTGTTTGTCAATTTCCTCTTTGTGTGTGCGTGTGGTATCCGATAGTTTTTCATATACACTGCTTGTTTATCCCTTACGCTAACCTCAACCGAAGATTTCGCCTGATTCAGAACAAAGTTCGCTTAAGGTATGTTCAAATACATATGATTATCTTAACGGCGTTTTTCAAGGTTGCCATTCACTGACAACCCAGAGACTTTGGGAAATTCGAAACAAGTCGCTCTTCACCAAATGCACTGAGGTGAAGAGCGACTTGTTTCGAATTTCCCAAAGTCTCTGGGTTGTCAATGAATGGCAACCTTACGATAAATCGTCCTGGGCAACACAACAGCCTACAATTTAGTGGAAACCGAATTGAGTATAGACTGAAGAGTTTTATTCACGCGATGCCGACAGTTTTTTTCGATTAGTTCCAATACCTTCTATCGAAATCGTGTTGTGTTTTGGTTGAATCCAAAGCTGTTTCACTAGTCTCTCAGTGTTGATATTGACTTGAGAACACGGATTGAATAAAGTTGTCATATGTTACTACATTGGTCAATTACTTCATGTTCTGCGTACATCAGATCATTTAACGAATGTGCTAACGAAGTTTTAGCCGATGCGTCGAACACTACCATCAGGAGCTTTCGGGTCGTTGTGCGCAATAATGCGGGATAAAATAGTTTAATAAGCGGATAGCATCTGCCGATATCTTTGTCATGTGCCCTAGATTTTCATATTTTTCCCTGAACTTGACATATAAAGCCTTAAACTCGAGATTTTTCTGCAACCTACTATCGAAGGAAAAATTGATTGATCCCAATACCTTGTGAGTCTCCAAAATCGTCAGGATTTCGACAGAAGGTACTCGAAAGAAAAATTGATTGATCCCAATACCTTGTGAGTCTCCAAAATCGTCAGGATTTCGACAGAAGGTACTCGCACTACAAATCGTTTTTGATGTTTCTTGATGGTGTATTATTTTAAGTGATTTTCGCATTGTTTTTCTTTGATGGACATTGGTTTGATAGATGTTTTCTGTTCCTTAAATTCCTAAAGTAGGGCAATGGAGGCATCTATGATTCATCCGTGGTGTAGATGCCACTTATCAAATTCCTAGACTGTTCCTCTTGAATTTTTCCAAAAACGACCTATCCAAGTACAGTGTTCAGCATTGTTGCTTCAGTTGGGTGTAAGACATGGGGGTTGGTATTTTGTGGACATTGCAGATTGTAGTTGATTGGTTATTGAACATACTGATCTCACAAGGATTGTGGTTCGCATTTCGTTTGAGTTTCGATTGTTGATTTGGGCACACGTATTCATCATCCGACGCTTTAATGCAGCTCGACATGTCATCTGGCGTAAATAGCACGTAATCATCTCTATGTGAGTTGGTTGCGAGATATTCTTCGTCTGCATTAATAGAAATCAGGAATTTGTTTTTTTACCGTTGGAATTTTCACTATCTTGAAAAGCTCCAAGGGTTGCTGGTCAACGAGCGGTATTTTTACATCAAATATTACCACATTCTTTGCGACAGCTTCTTTTGCGGTCATGAGTTTGTATAGCGCAATCAAGTTCTCGTCTTCTGTTCTAAGCATGTGTGACATTGGGAGATGGGCCTTAATTGTCATGATTTCATTTTTTAATTGTTGTGGTGAAAGCAACATCGAGTTTATTTTTCCATTATGAACATTCGTAAGAACAGTTATGATTTCCGTCTCTATTTTTTTCAAGGTTATGGCTGTTAACGTTAGATGGGTTGACAGCAATCCAACAAGTTGTGAGTTGCTAATTTCAGAGGATTCTTTAAAGAGTTCATTCTTGTTTTCTTCAATAATTTTTGTGATTTCAATTAGCCTCTGCTGCGTGTTAATCTCATCTAGTTTGACTATGTTAATGATCGAATCAATTATCGATGTTTGGTTCCTTAAGAGACTTACCAGATGACCGTGTTCTAATTTTGCTTTATTAATGGTCTGTGATATCTCGTTGGCGTACTCGGAATCTAGAACCCCAAATAGTGATCGCGCAATATTTCCAACAATGTTAAACGGAGCTCTTTTGATGCGTCTCTTTATGATTAGTACTTTTTCTTGGAGTAATTCATTTTGGATTAGATTTAAGTTGTTTGACAAAATACTGCACATTGAATGTCTTTTGATTGTGGGACATAGTTACTGCAGCGTCTGCAAACCTGACGCCAAGGAGTTTATTTCTGATACGAAGGACGTAAGATCATAGTAAACCATTAATTTCCATTCTGCCGTGATCAGTTTTACTGTTCCCCTCAAAGTACAGTCCTGGTTCGTCCTGAAATTGTGTGACCGCTATGTTATTGCATAAAACAGCAGGGTTGAGTAGAAGTGATATTACTAAAGTAAGCAGTATCGGCTTGTCTAGAGTCTTGATTCGTTTTTGTGGAGTCTGGTTGCATTCGTCATGTCTTGACCTTTTTTTTTACTAACGGTTCTTTTTCATCTTCAGAGCACAACGGAGCCAATCGGTGGACTGGTCGCTTAAACACACCGTTCAGTGTTTTTACTTCTACAACTCTGACGTTACCGTCGACACCTGGATAGACATTGAGAATTCTTCCTAATGGTCATTTCATTATCGGTAGGTTGTCGTCTTTAATAATCACCATGTCTCCTGTTTTAAAATTGCTGGATTGCGACCTTAATACAAGGACTGTCTCTGGGGTGGTGCTTGTTGCCTTTTAACACGCGAGGCACTGCGTTTTATGAATTTTTAATACTTACTTGAACAACCTGCGAAACAAGGGAACATACATACAGTGCGAGATCTTAGGTTCAACTCTTTCCTCAATGCTTCATGTAACCCTTTTCATTATATTTTTGATTTAATTTTTTTTGTTATTCTTTTTAATACACTACATTACTATACCAAAACTTTGATATTCTTTTTCTTAGCCAGACAAGGTCTATTGCCGTTTGTGGTTGTTAATAAACCCAGAAATGCAATCAAATAAGACTTTTTCCGTCATATTTCGAATAAATTAATATTCTTTTGCTGCTAAACTTTCTAAGATTTGATCAATTTTCCGGGTGTATCCCCAGCTGCTAGATCTTTTTTGTCATACTGAGAAAACTCCGATATAGAGCTAACATATTAACATAACATATATTTATATAATTAACTCCCTAAACCTACGCAGCGAGGGCGGTTCTTCCATATCCTCTATTACCGTTGAATATGCTTTGGTTACATTGTTTCATGGGGCCGAATTTTCTATTTGAGTTTTGAGAAATCTGAGGTTTCGCGACTGTCGCCCTTTGGAATCGGGACATTTTATTGCAGATGTATCTTGAGACACTAATTCATATTTATAGGAAGGGGGAGGAGGGAATGGTTTCTTGGAGTATATTTACTTTGTATTTTCATTGATTGAAAATTCATGCATTTTGTCTCCGGTAGTTAATTACCATTTAAGTAGTTTTGTCACCGTTGGACAAAAACACAACTGAAATTCTGCCGATCAGCAAAATAGGGCGTTCAACTCATTCATTTTTTCCCATGACTTTGCCCATTTAAGTAATAAGCAAACGTCACAAAGTGTGAGATTTAGTCAATCTAGCATCTCAAAATTAATTTTTATATGAAGTTTTAGAGATATCAACTTGAAATTTGGCACGATCGGTAAGGAGATTTTAAGCTTCAATATGGTGAAAGATAACTAGTTCCAACTAGTGTCAAAGGAGACTAGTTCCGAACTTACTCAAAAACACTAGTTGGGGACAATTTTTTTTTACACATTTATATTCAAAATTTCTTCTTTTTTTCTCTTCTAACTTAAACTTTTCGATATATTGTTATAAGTACAACCATTTCTATAAAATGCTTCAAGTTTCGAACTTTAGTTTTCGATGATTCTTTGCAAATGAGAAAAATAAAAAGTTAATAAAAATAATAAAAGTAACAATGTTGTTTCAATGTTAAATTTTTTGATATCTAAAACATAACAAAGAGGAAAAACTAAAAAATTCAACGAAAGTTCTTAAAAGAATGGAAAAATTCAAAATAAATAAAAAAAAATCAAAAACCAAAATAAAGAAATTATATACAAATTATACAAAAGTAAAAAACGAAAAGTACAAATAAAAAAAAGGGAATTTATACAAAAATAAAAATTCCTAAAAGCTGCAAGCTAAGTTTTTTATGCTAAATCATCAAATTCATCATTTAGTTGGGTGTCAGACAAAAGTGCAATGGCCTCAGAAGGTAAAGTAGAACGCTTGGTTTTTGGGGGCAAACGTAAACTTGCAATCAAAGGGTCTGACGTTCGCTTCTTCAGTAAAGTTTCCTATAGGAAGAATGCATGAAGAAATGGTAGCTCCTCCATGAAACAATATTTAGTGGAGAGTTACTGGCATATAGTACTAAGGATATAAACTCAAATAAAGCTCTCTTGTTTCTGACGTAAAATATTGGAACTCATCTATATTGATAAAATAGCCGCTGTTTATGCAAATAAGTATTACTCGAAACCGCTTGATCAGATCGACATTTATGCCTGTAATATCCGATGTCTTTTCTGCTTCTTTGAAAAATCTTCTGGCCGTATTGCCATCATTTGTGTTTCCTGTGTTTCAGCATATCCACATGAAGACCCATTTCGTTCCGTTCTTGTATTTTTTTCTTCCTTCTTTCAACGCTCTCCTTATTTTCATCGCCTGATACGTACCATTTTTCTATTTCCAATCTGTAAGAAATGTGCAACAAGCACTCCATAAACCTTATGTAGGCATGTAGAGGTGAAAGACCAAAAGCAAGCATAATTTCATCGATTTCGCACAGTGATAAGGAATTCATGTCGTTCATAGTTTTTGGAGTTGCACCACATAAATACCACGCCTGCGATGATGTGTAATTTGAAAGAGCGGTGCAGACCTTGCCGTCAATCATACATAGAATTAAATTGGCTTTAACCGTGAAACTATAACCGTGAAGCTCGAAGCTAGTTGGTTTCAAAACAGAAATTTCCTGCCGAATATGCTCCACTTCCGCTTTAATGACCTCACGCGTCTCTTTCATGAAAATAAATTTGATCGGTCTACAATATCTTATCGAAGACGCAGCTGGATTTTGCTAAAAAATAAGTTTCCTTCCTTCAGCTCTAGAGTTAAGTTGAAGAGGCACCATCGAAAGAGAAAACATGCTTTCGTCTGACATGTTGTCATCCGAAAATTTTTGCTTGTAACGGTTCTGTTCAGCTCCATCGCATCCCCATTTTATTATTATGCTTAATTCATCCTGAATGGCAGGGAACGACTCAAAAACCTCATATTGTGCATTTATTAATCTTTTCACTGCGTGGTCTATTAAGGATTGCAAATTGATTTCGGCACATGTTTCAGTAACATGGCTTGGGTAGCACAATAATTTTCATTGCTTAACGAGGTCATAGCATGGATACAATTTCGGACTGTATGGTATCGTATGCAATCGTATTCCACGGTATTGCTCAGTTGATAATTTTTCGTCTACGATCATGGCCAGTGCTTTCAGAAAACTCTTTTTCTCGCCTTCCGCGTTGCGGTATTTGTTTTGAAGTTGATGGTGCGTGATCAAGAGCAAAATCAACAGCAGAATAAATAACTCCGGATATTTGCAGGATGCTGTGTTAGCTTGACGTCATGTGTTTCATGTCATTAAAAAACTACCACTTGCTAACATATAACATACATTCTCAGCACTTTTTTCCTTTCTTTGTTTACTTCTCGACCAAACTGCATTCGGAGGTTGTACAATTTCCTATAACCTCTTCTTCGGGCCCGTCTACATCATTTGCTATTGCCTCTGAAGCGTTTTGTTTTTCCAAAGGAAAGGAACCTAAAAAAAAACAAACCAAAACAGAAGCGAATGTTACAAACCGTTCACCCGACTTCTTCTGCATGTCTTTAAAACACTTGCAGTTCACTGCAAGTCATTCTAGTTACTTTCCAGATAATTGCTGCAATTAACTTTTGTAAGCAGAGGCTTCTGGAAGTCGACTTCTAATACGTATTTACAGGACAAAAACTTCTGGAAGCAACTTCTGTAAGAAAATGTTAGGGTTCTATTTTTATAATATTATTTTATTTATTATTTCATTAGTGTTATTATGTTAGGGTTTTATATGTTGTTATTAGTATTTTTATAATTGTTATAGATTCGTATTATAGAATTTTAGGTAGTTATCTCTCGGTCGTCGTATGTTTCTTAATTTTTTTTTGCGACATTAGAAGTGAGTGAAAGGGTCAGATTTCAACAAAGCCATAAGCAGTTGTAATAGACGCCGACCTCGCAATAAAAAAACAAGAGGGTGTTTTTCTTAGGAAAAACAAAAAGTAAGTATAACACGACTGGGAAGTTATACTATCCAGTGATGAACTAGTTGCCCGTTGATAGCGATTGTAAATGTGCTGCTCGCACCCTAAAAGAGCAAAATGTCAACTTCAACTAAACTTGGTAGTGGACACTCGGCTTAATACAAAATTGTTTCCACAAGTCCGTGCTGTGTCACAATCTATTCTAACTCAACACCTTTTATGAATAATAGTGTAAGAAGCATGGGATACTAAAAAAAGTTCTTGATGAAAAGGACAATGATTATTCTTGTAAATGTCGAATATTCTTGCATCAATTAATACAATATTCACGAAACAAACAGAAAACCGCAAGACCCAAATTACCTGGTCTCTGCCATTAGCATGTCATAAGCCCAACATTAGTATAAATTATGTATTCCTTAGAGAATTTCATAGCATTCTACAGACTACTTACTATTTAATCCGAGGAGCTTAATTATTTTCCTATAGGAACGTACGAAGACCGCCGTAAATCCGTTCAAATTTATTTTGACCGAAAAAAAAATCCAGTTGAGTTGAGATCCCTTCGATTAATTCGAGAGGGCAACTCAAATTAAAACGACCAAACGATTTGGGTGTGAGATTAATTCTGACTTTATTGATATTTTTTATTTTACATTTTGGTTGTTCTCCATGTTACAAAAAAAAATGTATTACATATGATAAAAGAAAAAATATGTCTTACAAAGTACTTCTGTGTTTTGCTTATTCGATATGTCTGTTTCGTTTCCTTCTTTCTATGGAAACCGAACAGTGTTATTGAATTCTATGGAATTTTAAGTGTTATTGTTTTTATTGGTAAGCAAAATGTGGTAAGTGTGTAGAAATTGTTTGGAAACGCAACAATGTTGTTCCAAATAATTTAGCGATTGGGTTGAAGCAAAATTTTTTGTGACGACGTGACAAAATTTAATGTTTAGAATTATTTGGAATCGTAAATATCGATCCAAATTATTATGTTGATTTGTAGTTTTTTATTGTAAGTGTGTTTCTTTGTGTGTTTTTTATATGATTTGTATTTGTGATGTCGTAACATTGCGCCTCTGCCTTTTAATACGCGAGGACAGCGCCTTGCGGTCTCTAATGCATATGAGGGGAAATAGGGAGGATCACGTATCATCAATACTCACTTGAACCTGATTTCGGGTTGAACTTCTGCCTCAATGATTGTTCAACCCGTTCAAGCGCCGTCATACATTCATTTTCGCGGCGTTAGCATTTTTCAGGTGTGGCACTAATTTCCGTACCAATTGTAGTACTAATTTAACCGTCGGAAAGTGTACCATACATAAAATTTTCTAGCAACGCAAATGTGCTGCAACTGCCATTCTTGGCGTTGTGGCTCATGGACCTTAATTCATCATATCACATAAGCAACGGGTTAATCCTATCCTATTCTAGCATAGTGAATGTATTTAGGTCGTTCCTATTGTAAACGAATGGCTCGGTGACAAAAATGCTTAAGTGGCAATTAATTTTGAGTTCCCTTCTTTTAGATTTTTAGGGTTTTGGCTTATGGGCATTGCTGATCGTGATATAAAAGAATTTTCGTTTTGTATCTTATTCCTTATGTATATTAAGAAATTGTTATAAATAAAGTGGGTCGACGGCTAAGTGTGACAGACTTTGGACAACCAAAGCTTACACCACAGCCAGGAGACGCTGATCATTTCTCGCGGTGCTTTGTGTTTTAAAAGGCAACAAGTATCGCCTTTAGAAGCGGTGCGTGCCCGTGTAGACGGGTACCCAACACTAGTAAAACAAAGTTAAGCTTTTGTTTTTAGATTTTAAATGTAGGTTAAGAATTTGTATTAAATAAACATGCGCCTTTGACGAGGGTTTAAAGGGAACGAACACCAAGCAGTGTACGATCCTTCATTTAACTAAATAAGATCAGGATTTTCTTTGTACCCCTCCAAATCCTGACCCTCTACCCTAAATTAACCCTATAGATATCCATTAGGCATTGTTTGTCTAATATATATAATCTGATAATATTCCAATAGGTACAGAATTTGTAGTTTGTCTTCAGTGTCAGATCATTCATTCAACTTGGTAAGATCGGAATTTTCATTGTATTTTTCCAGTTATAGGATTGGCTTGTCTCTCAAGACTGCTGTTTCCATAGCCATGTAAGCAAGAGTTGCAGCAGCAACCCCTGTGTGTACCAAGCTTCTTCTCTCAAGAGTGCTGTCTCCATAGCCATGTAAGAAGAGTTGCAGCAGCAACCCCTGTGTGTGCCAAGCTTCTTCTCTCAAGAGTGCTGTATCCATAGCCATGTAAGCAAGAGTTGCAGCAGCAACCCCTGTGTGTACCAAGCTTCTTCTATCTATTTATTTTTCCAAACCCTAACCCAACTGAAAGTAATCACCCTAGACGATGCTGCTATACCCTTAAATGGTTCTAGATATAACAGAGCCTT
The DNA here is from genome assembly GCA_964034835.1 of Muscina levida. Taxonomy (NCBI): domain Eukaryota; kingdom Metazoa; phylum Arthropoda; class Insecta; order Diptera; family Muscidae; genus Muscina; species Muscina levida. The sequence goes on from OZ035882.1 coordinate 133,072,257, forward strand.
ATCGAACCTTTAGAAATATGGCGCAACCCGTCATCACAAAAAATTGGAATAGGTTAAGAATATGTTTTTAGTTTTTAAGTGTAGGTTAAGGATATATATTAAATAAATAGAAGAAATCGTCGAGGCTTAAAAGGAAACAACCACTCGGCAGTGTCCGACCATTCATATAACTAAATAAGATCGGCATTTGATGTGTTCAAAAATTCTGCAGTACGCTTAACTGGCCCTATGGAATACCAGTGCGTTATCTCTCCCTTAAAATTTGGCGCAGCCGTTATCGGAAAATATTGGAATAGGTTAAGAATTTGTTTTTAGTTTTTAAATGTAGGTTAAGGATTTGTATTAACTGACCACCTGGAAGTGCTCGATCATACATACAACTAAGTACAATTGGAATTTTCTTTGTATGTCTTCAACTTTTAATCCAACTGTAATCATCCCAGGCGATGATTGTTGAGGTTTAGCCTTGCACCTAGTGTTTTTGTCCCGAGAATTCCCGGGACAAAAATCCCGGGAATTCCGGCAATTTTTTTGTCCCGGAATCCCGGGAATACGACCGGGATTTCCCGGGATTTTATAATGCTTATTTAATAAGCCATTATACAAGTACTTGATAAGTTAAAATCCCCAAATATCATTTATTACTTAATATATACAATTTGTACCATACAAGTACCAAATAGCGACAATATTGTTGACCATCACTGTCGTTTTCCATCTCTGTTTGTTTTGTTTTGCTTTTAGCATCAGCTGTTTTGACGGTTGTTTAGTTCATTTTCAGTTTTTGTTTGTTTCTGGTGATCTAGTGCATATTTTATTTTGTTGAGGTAAAAATATTACAATGTTAACTTTAGAAAAATGTATTTAATTATGTGCTTTCATAGATGGAGAAAAATTCACAAGTGTGGACACATTTTAATAAAAAGTCTCCTGACACCGCCGTTTGCACCTTGTGCTCAAAAATTTTAAGCTGCAAAGGCCAAAGCACAAGCGGTCTTATTAGGCATTTAAAAAACATACACAACAAAACATTGGACAAAATAGAAGATGAACCACCGACAAAAATGATAAAAACTCAGACTACTATAGATATGTTTGCAAAAAATAAGGAAGATTTGTGCTTTATGGTGTCTAAGCTGGCCACTGTTGAAGGCTTTACAATTAGAGGTATAACAAGAAGTGCGTTCATAAGAGAATCTCTAATGCAACGAGGACTGGTACTACCAAAATCCGAAAGTGATGTCCAGAAATTAATTATAAAATGTTTTTGCCAAGTCAAACAACAAATTGTTGCTGACATTTCTACACAAATAAACAAAGGTTGCAGATTTTCTCTTGTCATGGATGAATGGACAAGTATAAAGAATAAAAGGTATTTGAACGTTTGTTTGTATGGAGACGAAAAAACATTTTATAATTTAGGAATGGTTTACATTCCCGGCAAATGCGGAGCTTCTGAAATAAGACATTTGATGGAATCGCGCCTCAAAGAGTACAGTGTAGAATTTGCAAAACATATTGTATGTACCATAACTGACGGCCCGAATGTCATGCAGAAATTTGTGAGAGAAAGCCCTGTAGATGGTATATTTTGCCTCAACCATGCACTTCATTTAGCAGTGGTAGATGTTTTTTACAAAAGAACGACTGTTTTGCCTGATTGTAAAACGCACTCAACTGATGAAGATGATGAAGAAGATTTTAACGATGACAATGAAAACTGCAGAGAAACCTTGATTATGAACAGCACTTACAATGAAGTATTGGACCATACACGCAAAATAATAAAATTGTTTAAAAAAAGCCCAACTAAAAATTGCGTTCTACAAAAGTACGTTGTGGAGGAGCATAATAGGGAGTTAACTCTTCACCTAGACATTGTTACTCGCTGGAATTCAATAATTCCCATGACAGAAAGATTTTTGTTGCTAAAGAATTGTATTAAAAAAAGTTTAATAGATGTTGATATGGGAGAATTATGGGTAGAAAAAAACGTCGCTGTTTTGAGGAATTTATTGGATGTTTTAAAACCAATAAAATTGGCTGTAGAAGCATTAAGTCGTCGCGATATGAATATGTTAAAAGCAGAAGTTGTCATAAATACTTTGTGTAATGAAGTATCTTCAATTCATACTCCTCTCGGTAAAAAAATATTGGAAGTTCTTATCAAACGAATTGAAGAAAGAATAGATATAAAACTGTATTCACTAATTAAATATTTAAAAAATCCTGGTTTTTTTAGTAATATTGAAAAAACTAGTGTAATACCTTCTGCTTCAAAAAATGCTACTATTTTATACGCTGATTCTTTATATAAACGCCTATTTCAAATACCTGATAATAATAATGAATCCGAAAATGACAACAAAGTTATAAATGAAACTGAAATACTACAGAAATCCTTTGAGGAAAAGTTAAATGCTGCCATTAATAATGTTGACGAGGAGGTGTCCACAGATTGCAACAAAATCATACTTTCAATTAAGAAGGACCTAAAATATTTTGAGGGATGCAGCAATAGAACCGAAAATATAAACAACTTATATAATGCATTGTTAACTATAAGGCCTACGTCTGTAGAAAGTGAGAGAATATTTTCGATTTCCAGCATATTTGTTAATAAAATAAGAAATAGACTGTCTAATGAGACTTTAGATGCCCTAAGTGTTTTAAAAACACACTTTCAAAAAAATTTTATGTGAATATTTATGTCGTTTTATAAAATACTTATGTATAATTTTCATGCATAAAAAGAACTGAATATTTTTGTTTATCCAAGTATTAAATACTTTTCGTTATAGTTATTGTTTTAACAATTATTTTTATGTTTGATCTCCCTTCTGTTTATTTTTGTTTTAGTACAAATCTTTTATTTTATAAAGTAAATAAAGCAATGTTTTTTTTTTTGACTGAGATTAAAACATACGTACATTGTAATAGTATATAAATTTGTTTTTTTTATCCTAGTAATGAATTGTTTTCGTTTTAGTTATCTTTTTTATATAAATTTTTAAGTGTTGATCTCAATTTAATTTTTTGTTTTAATAAATAAACTTATTTTAAAAAATTAATTAAGAATTTTAATTGTAATTTTTTTCGACCGGGATTTCCCGGGATCCCGGGAAATTAAAAAAAAAATCCCGCTATCCCGGGAAATAAAAAATGCCGGGAAATCAAAAACACTACTTGCACCCTAAATTGACCCTATAGATATCCGAGTGTTATCTCTTATCGTCTTTGGACCGAAGATAATGATTTCGTTATGATTTGATAATATTGGAATTGGTTAAGACTTTTGTGTTAGTTTTCAAATGTAGGTTAAGGTTTTTTAAGAAACAAATAGGTGAATTCGTCGAAGGTTTACAGGAAACGAACGCCTGACAGAGTATGATCAGAATATTACTTGTTTTCCTTCATATCCTAACCTAAAAGCAAGTAATCGCCTCAGTTTAGTAGTTTCTATACCCTTTACTGGTCCTAGGGAGACAAGGGCGTTATTCTTCCCTTAACATTTGGCACAGCCCGTCCTCTGAGTAAAGATAAAAGGTTTAAAGAATACGAGCTTCTGGCAGTGTCGACAATACATATAACTAAGTATGATCGGACTTTTCTTTATATTCTTCTAAACCTTGAAGCAACTGCTTTACTCATAACTGGTCCTAGGAATATCAGGGCCTCATCTCTCCTTTAACATTTGGCGCAGCCTGTCATCGGATAATATTTGAATAGGTTAAGAATTTGTTTTAGTTTTTAAATGTAGGTTAAGATATTTACAAAATAAAATAGTAAATTAGATGAGGGTCAGAAGGATATGACCTCCTGGCAGTACCCGACCATTTGTAAACTAAGTATGATTGGAAGTTTCTTTTTATTTTAAAACCCTAGCGATGTGTGCTAAAGTTTCTCGCCTGCACCCTAAATGGAGTCTATGAATATCTGTCCATGTTCTCTTCTTTAACACTTGGCACAGCCCGTCTTCGGACCTAAGATAATGCATGGCATGGCATTGCATTATCCAATAATACTGAAATTGGTTAAGGATATCTTTTTTAATTTTTAAATGTAGGTTAAGATTTGTTATGTAATAAATATGTGAACTCGACGAGGGTAAGAAATACGATACGATTGTATTTTTCGATTAATTCCTCAATCCTAAATGAAACACCCTGTGTGTTATTTCTGGTGTCGGCGGCTGCTTCAGCTACTTGGTTGAAATGTGACCCAAATAGCCACCGACCCACTTTATTTATATAATTCTTAACCTACATTAATAATTTGTTTAAAAATATTACAATAACAAAAATACACATAAATATGTCACTCATTCCACGGCCAGCAATGCCCATGAGCCACAATACCGAAAATTTGCTGTTGCAGCAAATGTACATTGCAAGCTAATTTTACGTATGGTACACTTTCCGACGGTCATTCACATGCGGAAATAAGTATCACACCTGAAAGTTGTTAACGCCGCGAAATGAATGTACGACGGTCGTATGTTCAAGACACAACCGACGACCGGGTAATAATTAACTTATAGAATAGTAAATACTAATAACAATAATAACAGCAAATATGACATAATAGAACTAATATAAAAATATAACCCTAACATTCCTTCCCCCTTTGATGATTTTTGACGATCTCCGGGCCTACTGGACAGCGTGAATTGTACACGCTGGGGTTGTGACTTTAGTGCGGTTACGCCTTTGATGCCATTCCTGCCGACAACTTAAAGAAAACTGGATGATGTCATGGGTCCCATGGCTCATGGTTCGATGAGGATAACGTTTGTCACTCTCGGTGGAATCACGGCCCATGGATCGATGAAGAACGCAGCATTGTGCGCCATCGGGTGATCTGCAGGATACATGAATATCGACCTTTTGAACGCATATCGCAGTCCATACCGAACTATAGCTGGAGATACCACAGGAACCCAAGATACGGTCTCAAAAAAATCCATCTAGGAATCATTGCCATTTAGACCGGTGATGATCCTAGACCGACCAATTTTAAAACGTCTGAGTAGGGCAACGGTTCTTCGTTTATGTGACTATTGAGCAAAACACCATGCGTCTGGTTTCTGCAATTGGCCTGGACAACAAATCTCTGACCCTGCCAGTTTTCCGTGGAATGGTTGTGTGGACCAAAAGATTTATTTGGTGTGGTGTTTGAGTGGACTGGTCCGGGACAACCATCTGGACACCCGAGAAAATCTCGTTCAAAATTTTGTTGTGGCAATTCAAGATCCTGCTCCGACAATTTGGAAAACCCAAGGAGATCTCGTTCAACATTCTGCTCTGGCAATTTAACGGCTCATGGAACACGCCCCGCACTTTCTGCCGCACCCCACGATCTGCTCTTTGCAAAGCGATTCCATGATAAGGGAGGAGTACAAAATAAATCATACTTATGCATAATTGGGGATACGTCAGCAGCTCTCCCTCTTTTAATTTTTTCCAATTTTTTTTCATGCCGCTGACCCTTAAAATTACGTAATTCGATATATACAAATAAATTTAAACATACTTGGGGATACGTCAGTAGCCTTCCCTCTTTTAGTTTTCTGTATTTTCAATCATGCTACTGACTATCTTATCAACTATCTATATAATAAATATTTATTTTATAAAACCATATATACATATAACTCCTTATTTTCTCAAAAACAATTCCTGTCCTTACTTTTCATTTTTCTTAACTATTTATAAATATATTGGTACAAAACTTTATTTCTTTGTATAATATTTATACTTATATTTATTATTATTATTTTTTTTATCTCTATTTATTTTATATATATATTTTCTATTTCTTATTTTTTATTTTTTTTTTAAATTTTTTCCCTAATTATTCCATTTTTCCTTAACTTAAAAATTTGTATTTTTTACTAAAACCATTATTAAATTCCCCTTCTTAAAGTTGTTTTAGCTGAAATTGAGCAATGCTTACTCCAGTAGCCATTGCTAAATTTCTTCCGTTATTATCTCCATTATTATTTATACACTTTTTACAAAAATTAATTATGTTTTTTTCTTTTTATTTTTTACTAGAACCATTATTAAATTCCCCTTCTTAAATTTGTTTCACCAGAAATTGAGCAATGCTTACCTCAGTAGCCATTGCTAAATTTCTTACGTATGATCTTCGCTATTATTCATTTAATTTTTACAAAAATTTATTATAATTATTTCTTTCATTTAGGACCAAAAATTGAGCAATGCTTAACTCAGTAGTTCTTGTTATTGCAATTATGCAAGCCTTACCTCATTAGCCATTGCTAAATTTTCTTTTCTTGTTCATGTGTTTATTTGTTTCCCTTTAAAAATTATGAGTGCCAAATGGCTGAGCAATGTTTACTACTGTACCCATTGTTAAACTATTAGTTCACATATCTTAACACCACCGACACTGTCTCAACCCGCCGCCGAGGGGATCAACTATGACTACAAAACCTCAGCGGGGACCCCTCCGCATCCCCGGACACGATTTGATCCCCTTGCCGAATTGAAATCCTTGAGAGGCAAAAAATAAAAAGACTGCCGCCGATACACCATACCAGACAAGATTAAATAACATATTTCGATAACATAACGTTACAAAGATAAACTTTGATCCTGGAACTTAAACACACAGTGATTTGCGAAAATCCCTCTTAAACCATCGAAATCCCCGAGTGTCCCCTGACACGGCCAGCGAATTTCGAATAAGATAAAATCCACAACAACTCTTATAATATCATTAATAACAAAACTATATAAAATTCTGGTATCGGCTGGCATCCCCTTATTTATCTTGTCTTCCTAATATTTCCAAAGGTGGTTTTTGTGTCACTTACGATTTTTACCACGTCACCGGACTGTTAATGGACACTACCTGCTAGGGACCAGTCCATATTGAAGAGAACTTATTCTTCCTAACAGTGCTCTTGCACTAACGGTGAAAAGGTCGTCACGTTTAGCTTCTTAACTAAATCCGTACTGCACCAGAACGGCTACTTTGTACATTCCAAATTATGAATACAACCCGGAGGCGAACTGCTTTGTTTTTCCCAACCAGGTTCCTCTTGAACCTGCAACAGTAATACAATATCAATAAAAAACAACAAATCAAAATCAGTAGCCGAACATATCCCCACTACATTCAGGTTGTCTCACAACCTAAACCATCAATCTTCCCAGTGACCGGCAGTCAAACTAGAACCTGCCTATCTTTCACCCAATTCATATATATCCATACCCTCGAGGTATCTGCCTTGTGGCCAGTAGGCCTAGGGTTTACTCCTACCCTAGTGTTTATCCCCTATCTAGCACACAATTTCTAACAAAGCCAGTTCCCCTCTCTCATATAAGAGCTATATATTCATACCCGTGGGTATAGGACTAAGGTTATTAGTCCTATTGGTCCTAGTGTAATTACACTACCCATCCCACAATTTCGATCAACTGTCTTGGTTTTAATTACTCAGAGACACCAATCGGTTGTTAGAGTAAAGGAAGTTCCTCTAGAGACGAATGTCACATGTTAATGTCCATATCACAATATTTTCAGTGCACAGAAAAAATAATCAAACGATGTAACGACTTAATACAAATACAACACTTCCAAACTGTACATTGGCACTTCTCAAGAAAGGTATACCGTGATCGAAAAACAAAAATAATTGACAAAAACCCTCCACATCCTCTTATGCTATCGCTAGTCCTTTCACCGATATAGATGTTGCTTAGTCTTCTACCACCAACTTCCAATTCGCACTTAAGTCGAAATACATTAAATATACATTGCTTAGGCATACGTTGTATCCACGTACATAGCTTCGACAATGTCCCCTAGAGTGCAACTATACTGAACCAAAAGTAGTTAATATAACATCCAAAAAAAAGGCATATCTCAGAAACGAACTGCTTTCTTCTTTAACACAGGTTCCAATTGAACCTGCAGAAGTAACCAATTATAACCAAAACAAAAAAAATTATACCGGTAGCCGAATTTTTCGCGCTGCACCCAGGTTGCCTTACAACCTGAAACCATGAATTTTCCCTGTGAATGCAGCCTCTACTAGGCCCTCTTAGGCGTTGATCTTGCATCATATGTGCAAGATATCCTAGCTTACTCAGTTGTTAAAGTAATAGTTATAGTGTAAATGTTTAATATATGTAAATCTTTTTAAGGTCAGATCCCCCTAAAGATGACCAGCGAAGTTGGTCGAAATATTGGGAACAATAAATAAAACTTTTGAACTCATAACGAATTTGTGTTTTCACTGATGTCCTCAAACCAAACTAATTCGTAGAATAAAATTTATACGACAAAGTAGTGTCCAAGAATATGTGTGAAAAGTTGTCGCCTTTACTCTTCTAATAATCGTCGTTGCACATACTTCCTTGGGGTGATATTTTGCTTTAATTTCCGCCCGAAATGGATTGAGATTATAAAACACCATTATTTTCCTTTCAGTTGTGATTGTTCTTGCTGTGCCGATACCTTAGAAATATAAATCAGAATCTTAGCTGAAGACTTCTAAGTTTATCGTATTACCGAGAACAGCTGGGAGTAAAAGAAAATTTAACAGAGTTGTGCATAACGGGCTGTAGCTTACAGATTTCGGTCGTTTAGTGAAGGGACGAGTTCGGTTCGGATGATCTCTTTAAGTTCTGCCTTGCTGTTTCTTCATTTTGGCCCTTATACATTAATGGTAATAAACGATGAATAGGTCGTTTGATAATACAAGAAGACGTTTTGACATCAACCACCCGCACGAAGCTACCAGTACCCTTGTAGGCCTTGATGATCCGACCAAGGCGCCATTTCATAACGGGCACATTATTCTCTTTGATAATTACGAATTGATCTGCTTGAACACTTGATGATGTTGATTTCCACTTGTGTCGTTATAGTAATTTTAAAAGGTATTCCTTTGACCATCGACTCCGGAAAAAATGTTTCTACTCAGAAACCAGTTTCCATCCTGATTTATGTTATTTGGCTAGTGCATCAATTTGAGCAGTCAAGTGTTCTCCTATTACAAAGTGACCTGGCGTTAATGTTAGTATCTGATGGCATGTGTGTCAGGGGTCTTGAATAAAGAATGGCTTTCACTTCTATTATGTACAACCGTTTTCCCGCTGTAAGAGTTAAGATGTCAAAACCAAGAAATAGTGTCCTTGATTCGTGTTCACGCCTAATATAGAACTGCATGTTTCCATAATTTATACGATTAAGGGCGGAAATTAAGTTATCCAACTGAAAATTGTCTTGGTTTTTTTATGGCAATGCTCAGCTCAAAATACTGTAAAGGTTTCTGTGTCATAAACGACAGTTCACTCAATAACTGACATAGTGCTAACAGAGGATCATTTAATCATTTGATGATTCCAATCGTATTTTTTAGAATCTCCATTTTCAGGCATGCCGACTTGGGCCACATCTTGTTGTGTCACATTTTTGGAAGTTCCTGCTATTGTAAGTTAAGGCTTGTCTATGGTCCTAAGTAGTTCTTTGGCCTGTAGTTCAATACGTTTTGCTGTCTCGCTTTCTATGGTGCTTAATTTGTCGTAGTTGCCTCCTTATTTGCACTAATTTTATTCGGAAGTTTCTTCAGACCTCGCAATGATTTCAGCTGACCACTATAATGTTCATATAGGACAAATTAGATGTCGAATCAGAATTTTATTATTAATAATTACATACATATTTATTCGTTTTATATGCACAAATTTTCGTTCGAAAGTTTCTTTAGTCCTCGCAGTGATTTCAGCTGACCCCTATAGTGTTCATTCATGCCGTCCGCTCCGATGTTTGCATTTTGATGGATTATTCGAGGTCGTTGGCGTGCCAAATACTCTTCAATTGTGATCTTCTTCGGCCCTTGATGCTGACGGGGTGTCAACCTCTCTACTGGTTAATTCGTTATTGGTCTGCTTGGGTTCCGTGATTTCCATCGACGAGGAACACTCAGATTTATTATTTTCCTTGGTATAACAGACGTGGAGTTGCGAGTCCCTTAACTACGCTCTTATAGGCGGCGGTCTTTTGCTTTTTTTGCAAGATATCCTAGCTAGTACCTTTTTCTCACATAATTCATATATATTTATCTCTCTGTGTTCCTTGCACCGTGGCATATAGTGATATTACCATATCACACAATATGTACTAACAGTTTTGGTTCTTCTGTTCTCTCTGTTCGCACTCCATCCATTCCTAATTTAGGACATCCCCAAACAAACCCTCAAACATAGACTCTGTGGTATCCATGTTAGACAATCCAATTACCGAAGCCACGCTCTTCTTTCCGCAATGCACTATATCACTGAGAACATAGTCTTTCTCTTTGGACCTTCTAAGTTAGTCCCCAGTTTTCGTTCTCCTTCTATTAAACTATTGCTGCGACTTGGTTTATGTTTTTTTGACAAGGACAGCAGCCTCTAACAGGGCCCGTTAAGCATTGATCTTGCTTCATATGTGCAAGATATCCCAGTATTCATATTAATTTTTCCCTCTGAGAGTTATGTCCGTGGCATGTAGGACCATGGTTTATTTCCCCCATAGCATGTACCCTTTAAACTAATAACATAATTTTGACTAACTACCTTGGTTCTTCTGTGTTTTCTGGCCGCGCCCCATCCACTTCTACTTATGGAACATCACCTTACAAACCCTCCAACTTTAACTTAGTTGTACATATTTTAACCGAAACCTTGCTTAAGGGACACAAGTTGAGGGGAGTCTCCCCCTCCTTCGAGAACATGTTAATGCCATGATTTTGGTGACTGAGCGTACTTTTAGATGGTGAGAAAAAAAATGAAATTGCTAAGCATGCTAAAAATCTTGGCATAGTATATAACAATAACTGAAGTTGGTCGAATCACATCAGCACAGTTGTCGGTCAAACATACTCAAAACTTAGACCGTTATGGCCAACACAAATTCATACATCTCTTCCAATACGAGTACTACTTGCAATGTCATACATTCTCCCTGGATTATCCTTTGGTTGCGAGCTATTCTCAAGCTGTGATTCGTCTAGTAAAAGAAAACTGAATGTTGTATATAATAATACTATTCTTTATATATATGAATTGAAAAGATTTCAACCTGTCTCTCTCTCTCTCTCACTATATGGAGTCTCTTTTAACAACCTTTAAAACATACATACTATTTTCTTAGAAACCATTATACGTTTGCAAAAGCTGAAATTTGCTAAATCTAACAGGGGTAAGTAGCTTATTCCATTAATTCACCGTAATCTTATGTATGAATGGCTATTCTTTATTCATTCAATTCGTCTTTGGAATGCACTCCCACACAGCCTCCTAACTATCAGTAACGCTAAAAAACAAAAAAAAAAAAATCACTGATGTATATAATAATAATAATTGAATGCTTGTATATGAAAATTAATTTGTGTAATAGTTTTAATTTTCTTCTTGTCCCTAATTAAATTGTTAAACCGATTAAATATTTACCATTATTTTTTGTTTATTCTTATTTTACTTATTTATTTAGGTTAAGACCCTTCTTCTTTGTTTCAACCCATTATCGAACCTAAGTCTATACTTTTTTTTCTACTACAGTCGAGTTGTTTATAACGAAATTTCAGTTATATTGAAACACCTTTTTCTGGTCCCAACGGTTTTGCTTAATTTCTTCATATAAATCTTTTACTGTTATAGCGAACAGCTATAACTGGAACGGAAAAAAAACTTTTTGGTCGGAAGACCTGCTATAATGTTTCCCATAGGAATGGAAAGAAAACTTTTTGGTCGGAAGACCTGCTTTAATGTTTCCCATAGGAACGTAAAATTTTAATGTTCGAATATCCTCTGAGGCTGTTCTTGTTGCCCTTTTGGGACGCGAGGTACCGCGCTAGGGAAGTCAGCGGCTTTTGGCACTAATTCACATTTGTTGGGGGGAAGGGGGAGGAGAGGATGGTTTTGGTTTTACTTACTGATTGATTTTACTTACTGATTTAAGTAAAAGCATTTGCATATGTTCTTCTGGTAGTCTGGAGCTGTCTTTTGATGTGGATTTGAGGGATCGTGCCTTAATGTATGTGGCCTTGATTAGTGTCAACAATTCCTCTACTAATATAAAAGTCCTTAGATGGGCCAACTGGTAGACATCTCCGTATAATCTTTGCTTTACGATTTCTAAGATGTCCAGAATTTTCTTCGCTGGTACTCCCCTTGCTGCCAATCTGCAACCCTCCACGAATTTGTGAACTTCCATTTGCAAATTTGGCGATTGTTCCCCATCAAAAGTGGGTAGCATGGCCTGCACCGACTTCAAAATTTCAGACGAGTTCATGTTGGTGAATTCACCAGGTCCCACCTCCTTTTCCTCCGTACTCGAATTTGTTCCTAACGTCAATCGTGGTTGTTTCCGACCTAGATCCTCCTGGGCGGATGCAACCGCCGGAGTTGCGCCTGCAGTTTCGCAATTAGTCTGTTGACCTCTTCGAGATTATTAAAGAGAAATTTTCCAGTTGGTGCTGTGATCACATAGTGATCACAAATTAAGCTCCTTTTCTCGATTAGACGCTTAGTTTACGAGATAAACGCATTTAAAGATTTCCATGTAAAAATCCACCATTTGCCCCCCATATCATAGTAGTATCTCCACCTATTGAAGTGATTTCTTAAGTATTTCATAGTGATCACAAATTAAGCTCCTTTACTCGATTAGACGCTTAGTTTACGAGATAAACGCATTTAAAGATTTAAAGAAAACATAGCTACCTATCAATCCGGGATGAAAGTCTGTATATCCAGCATTCCTCATAGCATCAACTCTTATGGGCCTTTCTAACCTACTGCATAGCAAAACTCTATATGCAATCTCTGGGTGAGATGCCACCACTCTGACAAGGTGATATCCTTAGTGGTAAGGTCTCTCTTCTAGTCCTCTTTATCCTGTATTTACGATATAAATCCGTAAATGCTCTGAGTCCCTGATCTCCCATTCTCTCCTTCCCAGCTGAAGTAATGGATGTACCTCTAGTTAGAACCACTACATATGCTCGAATGAATTTCGAGCTCCTTGATCTTAAACAACCTAGTCTACGAAACGAAATGTCTTTTATAGAATTTGTTCTAATACCGGCAGCGCCAAATGTGTTTCGGCTATGGGTTCAAACACCAATCCTACTTCCTTCATCGGGATCACATATAATCTCATCGGCTCAGATTTTATCATCCGTGCCAATAATGAAATATTTTGTAGAATACCTATGTTTATTGATGGACTGTTTTTTCCTTCAATAGATTTGTTTTTGTGTTTTTATCAAGGTAGTGTTGGGTACCTGCGGGGAATAACGGGAAAAGGAAAGGATACAAATACTAATATTCCCAAATACAAGGACTGCCTCTGAGGCTGTCCTTGTTGCCTTTTTAGGGCGCGAGGCACCGCGCTAGGGGGAGTCAGCGCCTTTAGGCACATCAAACATGTTCATGGGTCTTCTGGTTGTCTGGAGCTGCCTCTTTTCCCAGTCTCCAGTCCCCTTTTATTTATTTTTTTCCATTATTATTATGACTATTCTACGTTTTTTTTATTTACTTTACCCTACACTATCATTACTGCACCGTTGTCCAAAAACCCAAACTGCAATTCTGCCGATCAGCAAAATAGGGCGTTCAACTCATTCATTTTCCCCATGACTTTCCCATTTATGTAATAAGAAAACGTCATGCGGAAATCCAATGAATGCAATTCGACCTTATTTTGTCAACATGCAGAATGACGGAGCAAGAAAACAACTGGAACAACGAATGGCTCGTGTTGTACTTGCTCCAATTTCAGTTGTGTTTTTGTGCAACGATGCCAAAAATACCTTATTGGTAGCTTAGCAATTAACGACTCGAAAATATTAATGACTTACAATTAATGAATCACAACATCCTACCAGCTGCGCCATTGTTGGGTAACAGCGGGGATAGCGGATACCCAATGAAAGGAATAACGGGTTGGGTACCCGCGGGAAGAGCGAGTACCCGGGAAAAGGAATTGTGCAAAAGGAAAGGATGCAAATACTAATATTCCCTAATACTAGGACTGCCTCTGAGGCTGTCCTTGTTGCCCTTTTGGGACGCGAGGCACCGCGCTAGGGGCAGTCAGCGCCTTTAGGCACTAATTCACATTAAGGAGGGAAGGGGGAGGAGAGGTTTTTCTTACTTACCACATCGGCCTTGCTGAAAGTCATCAAACATGTTCATGGGTCTTCTGGTTGTCTGGTCCCCTTTTATTTATTTTTTTCCATTCTCTTTTCCCAGTCTCCAGTCCCCTTTTATTTATTTTTTCCATTTTGATTATGACTATTCTACGTTTTTTTTTATTTACTTTACCCTACATTATCATTACTGCAGCGCAGAAGACCAGCAGCGAGGTTAACAACCCTATTCCCGGTCAGCAACAAGGGCCGAAAAGGCTAACGACAGAGGAGTGTTTGGCACGACAACGACCAAAGACCACGACTCCTTCGCCAAACTGTCAATGTCAGGGCGACCGGCGCCAAAAACTTCGGGACCGACAGCGTGAGATCTACCGTAGGTTTGTAATGACCTCAGGGATCCCGCATTATCGGGGTCAGCTGAAATCGTTGCGAGCAAATTAGTGCAAATAATCAAATAAATACGTAATAATTATTATAACTTAAAATAAAACTCTTATCCAATATCCACTCTGTTTATTTTATTTACTTCCCCTTTTCCGATCTCTCTCGAAATATTTGCAAGTAATATTGCGGTTTCTACCTTTGACCCAAATGGTGAGTGGTCGTCGGACGGCCGTTCACACACGTAACTTCGTAGGGACCTGTCCAAACCGAAGACAAATTATTCTTCCGATTGTGATTCCTTACGAACAACTTATCCCCGACAGCAAACAATATTGTTCTGACATTCTTGTCATATGCCTTTTTCGATTTTATCTTTAATTTCTACAGATTATTTCGCTGTAGCTCATGACATCGTTGCAGCTGGAATTTAAGTACTTCGCTTGGTTTGTTTCAGCTTTTATACCCTAAATTCAGTCTTTAAACAATTTAACTCAATACAATATTATAACTTACTGATTTTTTTGAATATCGTTTTTGTCGTATACCGTTTTGTCCTTTTAGCGTACGGGCGGTACCTTTATAGTCGTCGCCGACAGGCAACTACTTTATCACTGGGAAGTATCACTTCGCCGTCAGATTATATTCACCTCTTTTCGCGCTTAATAAAAACACCCTGTGCTTTTTTCTTACGTCGGCGGCTGTCTCTGTTACCTGGTTGTTTATATCTGATCGATGTTTCGATCTGATCGTTAATTTCTCCAGATTCTTTCGCTATAGCTCATGACATCGTTGCAGCTGGAATTTAAGTACTTTGCTTGGTTTGTCTCAGCTTTTATACCCTAAATTCAGTATTTAAACAATTTAACTCTATCCAATATTATAACTTACAGTACTGAAACTGGTTGGCCGTCATTCATTGCCTTCTGTTCATGGAAGGGGTTAGAGGTTGTAAGTTCAAACACATAAATCTGATCTATCACTAAGATCCCTATTTAAGAGTTCCTACAGGCACTTGAATCCTGAAGAAAATCGTTCAGTAATAAAACATAATTGTTCAATTACCAAAAGACTAATTTATTCATTATTTTATTCTTCTTTTTATATAAAATTAATAACTAGGTCACAGTAGCCATTGCTCCATATCTACCCTTTGGCGGCTTTTCCCCCTTTACATTTGTACAAAAATTAAGCAATCTGCAGATATCGCTAAATTTGTTCCGATATGATATTTTCCCATTCACTTAATCACAAAAATTGAGCAATGCTAAGCTAAATTTTCGCTCGTTATGTTCTTCTTCATCTTTTGCGCTTTCCTTACACTCTTGACACCGCAGTAACCACCTCGGCCTTCATCTAGGTATTCGTGTCACTGCTGAGGAACCGACGAAATCGCCATCCACGACCACTGGCTTTCTTCGCCGCCACCAACCGAGTAACCCACAACAGTAACGTTGCCACCTTGCTCTGCCTTCGCTTCACTAGCTGCTGATCTTGTTGCTGCCTTACAGACACAGCCACCTCGCTGAAATTCTCTCTCCTCTGCTGCCATTTATTGTGGAGCGTATTATGCCCCACCACCACAGCATTATCCGACACATTTCGATCCTGGCCCACGCCCTCCAAAAATCGAAACTGCTCCAGGTGAATGAATTCTATGATCGCAGCCATCTTTAACGGCTGAATCGTTATCTCCGAAATATATGTGGCTGACCCGATTATATTTAGCTTATCAGTTTTATCCTTGTGTTTTTTTTTATTATTCCTTTATTAGTAGTCAAACCGTGATACGTGGTCCGAAGACCGGCTCTTATGTTTTCCATAGGAACGCAAATATTCTGGTCCGAAGACCGGGTCATATGTTGACCATGAAGACGAAAATATTCAGGGTGCGAAAACCAGCTTTTATGTTTCCCATAGGAACGCAAATATTCTGGTCCGAAGTCCGGCTGCGCCATAAATGTTGGGTACCCGTGGGTATAGCAGGTACCCAAGAAAGGAAGGAGAGGAAAAAAGGATGTAGCCTAAAGCAAGGACTGCCTCTGAGGCGGTCTTGTTGCCTTTTGAGAACGTGAGGCACCGCGCAAGGGATATCAGCGCCTTGAGGCACTAATTCACATTTAAATGGGTGTTGGAGTACCCCTTTTGGTAGTACACGGGTTGCCTTTTTTAGGGTGCGGGCGGCACCTTTACAATCGTTGCCGACGGGCAACTAATTCATCGCTGGGAAGTATTACTTCCCAAACAGGTCCTACTTACCTTTTTGAATCACTTGGCTTATGGATCGATGAAGAACGCAGCACTGAGCGCCATTGGGTGAACTGCAAAACACCTGAATGTCGACACCTTAAACGCATATCGCAGTCCATACCAAACTATAGCTGGAGATACCACAGGCACCCAAGATACGGTCTCTAAAACCCATCTAGGAATCATTGCCAGGTAGACCGGTGATGACACCAGACCGACCAATTTTAAAACGTCTGGGTAGGGCAATGCTTCTTCGTTTATGTGACTATTCAGCACGACACCATGCGTCTGGTTAGTGCAATTGTCCTGGACAATAAATCTCAGACCCAGCCATTTTTCCGTGGAATGGTTGCGTGGACGAAAAGATTTATTTGGTGTGGTGTTCGAGTGGACTGGTCCGGAACAACCATCTGGACACCCGAGAAAATCTCGTTCAACATTTCGTTGTGGCAATTCAAGATCCTGCTCCGACAATTTGGAAAACCCGAATAGATCTCTTTCAACATTCCTCTCTGACAATTTAACAGCACATGGAACACTTTCTGCCGCACCCCACGATCTGCTCTTCGTACCGCGATACCATGATAAAGGGAGGAGTACAAAATAAATCATACTTATACATAATTGGGGATACGTCAGCAGCTTTCCCTCTTTTCATTATTCCCATTTTTTCTGCATGCTACTGACCCTTAAAATTACGTACTTCGATATATACAAACAAATTTAAATATACTTAGGGATACGTCAGCAGCCTTCCCTCTTTTAGTTTTTCTGTATTTTCAATCATGCTACTGACTCTTATCAACTATCTATATAATAATTTTGTATTCTTTATACATAAAACAATATTTATTTTTTATAAAACAATATATACATATAACTTTTTATTTTTTTTTTTCAAAAAACAATTCTTGTCTTTACTTTTCATTTTTCTTAAATATTTTTAAATATACTGATAAATAATTTTCTTCCTTTATATTATATTTATTTTTCTTTTTTTTTATTTTTTTTCTCTAATTATTCCTTTTTCCCTCAACTTAATTTTTTTTTCTTTATTATTATAACCATTATTATAATTATCTTTTTTTATATTTTATTACCTGAAACTGAGCAATGCTTACCTCAGCAGCCATTGCTTAATTTCTTCCGTTATGATCTTCATAATTATCTATTTATTTTTACAAAAATTTATTATGACTTTTATTATGATTTTTTCATAATAAATATTGTAAGGACTATTTTGTCCTTCAATAAATTTGTTTTATGTTTTATCAAGTCGATGGCACCAAGATAAAATTTGTCCTTACTCAAGCACTTGAACTTGATAAGAAGCGGAGAAAGACAGAAACGTACACAATGAGAGTTTGTGAGATTCTACTACAGATACCACATTTTTTGCACTGTGGGAATGTGCTGGTTGTTTACCAGTTGTGTAAACAGATCAAAGAATGCTGGCCATTTGAGGTAATCCCCGTTGAATTTCGGGATTGTTATTTTTGCTAGCGGCAAAACATTGGTTTGTGTAAACGCTGCTCTTTCTTTTATGAAAAAATTATGTACCACCATGCTCTCCAGAGTAGCGTAGGCCTCCATGTCATACCCTTCTCCCTCTGGATCGCTGCTGTTTTCCCATATTGAGAAATGAAGCTCTTGTATCTGCTCCCAAAGCTTCTCTTTCAAATGCATATTTGTAGCCATTGGATCCACCGAGAGGACTCGTCTTAGAGAGGCCATCATAACATTTTGCCTTCTAATTGCCGAGTTGCTTGAGATTGCTCCAGACGGTGGTTTTGTAGTTGCGGTTGTTTCAACGTTTGGTTTTTTGATTCCCGCGTTAGTAGGTGTTCCTCTAGCAGCTGCTGATGTCTGCATAGTTTGAGCAAAACCAGTTGTCGCTTTCATCAATTCTGACTCAAGCTTATTTTGGTACTTCTCAGTGAGATCTGATATTTTGTTGTAATATCCGCTGACGAAGTAGTCATGGTCCAACGCCGGTTTTTCCAGACAACGTATTTCGTTGTCGATTTTCTCGAAGTCTGCCCATGCGCTATTTAGCCTCCTAAGACGTTCTTTGTAGTACTCGGAGGGATATTTATTGATGCTTCTAATGATGGCCTCTATGGCCTCACCTGTCTGCCTAGCTTCCGGCTAGTTCATCCATGATTGCCTTTCCTTCTGCCATTGAGCTTTTTGACTTTGGCTTGTGTAGCTGTTGTCCTGGTTTGCTTGCCAATCAAAATTTCTTTGATCCAAATGTATATTGTTGTTTTTAGAGATTTGTGCTCCAAACTACACGTCCTTGGCGACTGGTACTCCAAATGGCTAAATTAGCTGCTACACGTCCTTGATGACTGGTATTCCAAATGGCTGCTTGGACGCACTTTCCACCACAGAATACTTCAAGTTCCTTACCACTGGTGGGGGGAAACTTGAAATTCAAGATGTTTTCTATTAGGGGTCACCAAATGTATATTGTAAGGACTATTTTGTCCTTCAATAAATTTGTTTTATGTTTTATCAAGGCGATGGTACCAAGATAAAATTTGTCCTTACTCAAGCACTTGAACTTGGTAAGAAGCGGAGAAAGACAGAAACGTACACAATGAGAGTTTGTGAGATTCTTTAAGATTGAAAAACGTATTTCCATAACATAACGTTACAAAGATAAACTTTGCTCCTGGTGTTTATGTGTGTTGTTTTGGTGTACCTTTTGGAGTACACCGGTTGCCAGTTTAGGGTGCGGGCTGCACCTTTTAAATCGTTGCCGACGGGCAACTAATGCATCGCTGGGAAGTATTCCTTCCCAGCCAATCCTACTTACCCTTTTTTCCTTGTTTAATAAAAATACCTTATTGTTTCTTCAGTTGGTCTGATCTACTTGGGTTTTCATCTCTCCCCCAAATAGTCGCCGACCCACTTTATTTACATTATTCTTACCCTACATTATTCTATTCTTAACCTACATTAACAATTTGTTTAACAATAACAAAAATACATATAATTGTGTTATTAATTTCATTTAAAAATTCTACAACAACAAAATACACATAATTGTGTCATTCATTTCGCGGCCAGCCCCAATACCACAAATTTGCTGTTCTAGCAAATTTGCATTGCCAGCACTTTCACGTATGGTACACTTTCCGACGGTCATTCACATGCGGAAATCTGTATCATACCTGAAAGTTGCTAATGCAGCGAAATGAATAACGACGGTTGTATGCCCAAGACAAATTTACGAGGGCCGGGTAATTATTAATACTTATACTAAGAATAATAATAAATAGTGAATAATAATACTAATAATTAACTTATGTATTAACTAAAAATAATACTACTAATTAACTTATGTATTAACTAAAAATAACATAATAATGATAATAATATAAACAAATATAATATAGTAAAACTAATACAAAAATTTAACCCTAACACTGGAACTTAAACAGGCAGTGATTTGCGAAAAACCCTCATATACCGTCGAAAACCCCGAGTGTACCCTGACACGGCCAGCGAATTTCGAATAATAAGATAAAATTCACAACAACTCTATAGTACCATTATATAAAATTCTGGTATCGGCTTGCATCTTGTCTTCATAATATTTTAAAAGGTGATTTATGTGCCACTTCCGGTTTTTACCACGTACACACATTGTCATGTCACCGGACTGTTAATGGACACTACCTGCTAGGGACCAGTCCATATTGAAGAGAACTTATTCTTCCTAACAGTGCTCTTGCACTAACGGTGAAAAGGTCGTCACGTTTAGCCTTTTAACTAAATCCGTAGTGCACCAAAACAGCTACTTTGTACATTCCAAATTATGAATACAACCCGGAGGCGAACTGCTTTGTTTTTCCCAACCAGGTTCCTCTTGAACCTGCAACAGTAATACAATGTCAATAAAAACAACAAATAAAAACCAGTAGCCGAACAAATTCCCACTACTTTCAGGTTGTCTCACAACCTAAACCATGAATCTTCCCAGTGAACGGCAGTCAAACTTGAACCTACCTATCTTTCACCTTATTCATATATATCCATACCCTCGAGGTATCTGCCTTGTGGCCAGTAGGCCTAAGGTTTACTCCTACCCTAGTGTTTATCCCCTACCTAGCCCACAATTTCTAACAAAGCCAGTTCCCCTCTCTCATATAAGAGCTATATATTCATACCCGTGGGTATAGGACTAAGCTAATTAGTCCTATTGGTCCTAGTGTAATTACACTACCCATCCCACAATTTCGATTAACTGTCTTGGTTTTCAAAGTACTCAGTGTGACACCTATCGGTTGTTAGGGTAAGAGAAATTCCTCTAGAGACGAATGTCATATGTAAATGTCCATGTCACAATATTTTCAGTGCACACGACTTGATACGAATATAACACATTCAAACTGTATATCGGCACTTCTCAAGAAAGTTACCGTGATCGAAAAACAAAAATTGTTGACAGAAACCCTCCACATCCTCTTATGCTATCGCTAGTCCTTTTACGGATATAGATGTTGCTCAGTCTTCTACCACTTCCAATTCGCACTTAAGTCAAAATACATTAAATATACAATGCTTAGGCATGCGTTGTATCCACGTACATAGCTTCGACAATGTCCCCTAGAGTGCAACCATACTGAACCAAAAATAGTTAATATAACATCCAAAAAAATGGCATATCTCAGAAACGAACTGCTTTCTTCTTTAACACAGGTTCCAATTGAACCTGCAGCAGTAACCAATTATAGCCAAAACAAAAAAATTATACCGGTAGCCGAATTTTTCGCGCTACACCCAGGTTGCCTTACAACCTGAAACCATGAAATTTCGAAATTTTATTGTTCGAAGACCGACTGCGCTAAATTTTAGTGTACTCCAAAGACCAGCTCTTAGGTTTCCCATAGGAACGGAAAAAACTTTTTGGTCCGAAGACCGGCTTTAATGTTTCCCATAGGAACGTAAAATTTTATTGTTTGAATACCGGCTGCGCCAAATGTTGGTGTACTCTTATTGGGGGTACACGGTTTGCCAATTTAGGGTGCGGGCGGCACCTTTAAAATCGTTGCCGACGGGCAACTAATTCATCGCTGGGAAGTATTACCCATCTGGTGTCTGGTCTGCGACACCAAAATTTATGTGATTTAGGACGGTGGATTTCCGTTAGGCCTGAGGAAAGCTTTAAGAGCGGGTTTTCTTTATACTGGCAGCATCGCCATGTAAAGCCCCAATTAAAAACGAAAAGGAGTTTTGGAGTGCGGATATCAATCTGTATTTTATTACGATTTTTTGACAGTATTTATAAAAATTTTGGTTACTTAATTTCTATCTACATACTAATATCTTATTTCCATACTACAATCTTATTTCCATTTTGCTGCTGCAATGTACGAAGAGATCGTATTCAGTTGCGCGTGTTTGAATTTTGGACATTTATCATATTACGTTAAAATTTTCCGTTAAAGCTCATAACCATGAGAAGGTATTTAATAGAATTCGATAGTGATTTAAGAAAATAGAAGAAGTGCGAATAGAAGAAACTGTTACTATATTATTTCTGTAGCATCTGTATATTGATGGACTACTGTTTTGTCCTTCAATAGATTTGTTTTTGTGTTTTTATTAAGGTAGTATCACCAAGATAAGCTTTGTTCTGACTCAAGCACTTGAACTTGGTTAGAAACGGAGAGTTAAAAAAGTGTGTATAATGAGGGTTTCTGAGATTCTAGTAATGACTGGTCCCAGTCAAATTTTAACTCCCACAATTTTTGTATGAAGATTTTGGCTGTTATTAAAGCTGGGGACAGTATTCCTAAGGGATCGAACAGCTTAGCAAGATCTAATGTGACCGTGCGCTTGGTGATTCGTTTGACAGTGTCAATGTTGACCTTTACCCATAAAGTGTCATCTTTTGGCAGCCATGTGAGTCCCAATGTTTTGTATGGAGTCAGTATTTGAACTCCCAAAGTCTAAGTTTACTTATTGATCTCCCTGAGGAATGCTGTTCAGCAGTTATTGGTTATTAGCACATCACTTGCGCAAGTTTAATCCATTTTCCTTCATAACTTTTATGAGTTGCTGCTGCAGATATATTGCTGTCACTAGGATGTCGGCACCACCCAGGCCGTCATCGATGTTAAAATTCTCTTGAATAAATTGCGTCGAAACCTTCTCCACCGGATCGCTGCTGTTTTCCCATATTGAGAAATGCAGCTCTTGTATCTGCTTCCACAGCTTCTCTTTTAAATTCAAATTTGTAGCCGTTGGATCCACCGAGAGGTCTCATCTTGGAGAGACCATCATAACATTTTGCCTTATAATTGCCGAGTTGATTGACACTGCTTCAGGATGTGGTTATGTAGTTGCGGTTGTTTCAACGTTTTCTTATTGATTTCCGAGTAAGTCAGTGCCCCTCCAGCAGATACTGATATCTGCATTGTTTGAGGAACACCAGTTATCGCATTCATCAATTCTGACTCAAGCATATCTTGGTACTTCTCAGTGAGGTCTGATATCTTGTTGTAATATCCGCTGACAAAGTAGTAATGGTCCAACACCAGTTTTTGCAGACAACGTATTTCTTTGTCGATTTTCTCGAAGTCTCACTATGCGCTATTTAGCCTCCTAAGACGTTCTCTGTAGTAATCCACGTTTTTTCGTTTGGAGGGATCTTTCTTGATATTTCTGATGATGGTCTCTATGGCCTCACCTGTCTGCCTCTGGATTGCGGCTAATTCATCCATAGTTGCCTTTCCTTCTGCCATTGAGCTTACTGTTGATTTTGGCTTGTGGAACTGTTGTCCTGGTTTGCTTGCCAATATGTAGCCAAACAAAATTTTCTCTGTTTCAGGATCTTAAAAAATATTCAAGTTGCGCGTTGTTGTTGCGTGTTCTATTTTGAGTCCTATTAGGACGACTAGGGGTCACCAAATATATATCCTTTAATAGATTTGCTTTTGAATTTGAATTTCCGAAAAACGACGAAACTATGCCACAACAATGTTGCAACACTGCTGTGCACTTAAAATCAAGTAGGTCGCTAAATTCGTAGCAGCAAAGTTAACGTCTGCATGTTCGTGTGTGTGACTGTTTCAACTTAAAGAATTTGTGCTTAATTTGTTAATTTTGTATGATGTATTGACACATTGCTCTTTGAACAAACAACACCTTGGGTTCCGATATAGGTATTCTGTTCAACGCGTCGGCGTTCTGATTCTTCTTACCAGGTTTATAATGAATCTCGAAATCGTACTCCTACAGCTTATGCCGAAACCGAGCCAGCCTAGACGTTTGATACATTAAGTAGGCTACACTCCTCAAAGGTTGATGGTCCCTAAAGAATCTTAAATGTCTCCGCCGTTCTCTGAATATACTAACGGTAGTAAATCACAAATTCTAGGAATGACTGTACCTCTGATAGATTCTTAGGGGCCGGATATGTCCTTACACATTAGAGACCGTCCGGGTTAGGAAGGGCAGGGCGCCCTTCCGGAGAGGGTCTCCGGCACCGACTGCCTCTGAGGTTGCCTTGTTGCCCTTTTTGGACGCGAGGTACCGCGCTAGGTTTTTCAGCGCCTTTAGGCACTAATTTGGGCCTTGCTAGAATTACAAAACATTGCATATGTTCTTCTGACAGTCTGGAGCCGACTCTCCTCTACTCTCAGTCTCCAGCTGTATTTTATTTATTTGTTTTCATTCTTTATTATTTACTATGCTACGTTTTTTTTCTTTATCTTAACCTACATAAACATTACTGCACTGTTGTCCAAAAACCCAAACTGCAATTCTGCCGATCAGCAAAATAGAGCGTTCAACTCATTCATTTTTTCCCATGACTTTGCCCATTTATATATCTACTGTTGCCCAGTTGGTCCAATATCTCATCAATCCTGGGGATGGCAAAAACTAGTTTAAAGGGGACTTCATTAACCTTTCGGAAGTCTACTACTAACCGACAGATTTTCTTCCCTCCTTAGCGGCCTTCATGGGTACTAAACGTAGTGGCAAATTCCAGGGCGAAGCACTTGGCGAAAATATGCCACCTTCCTCCAACTTCCATACCTGTCGATTGATCTACTCACAATGTACCTGAGGTAGCCGGTACTGTTTCTGATTTATCTGCATCTGCTGTGGTCTGACGTTCTTTGAAATTCACCAAACTACTCGTTGTGGGTCGAAATCCCTTGGGCATCTCGAAATTTCTCTCTGTTGAATTAAGTACAGGGCCATGCACTATAACCTTCATAACGTTCACAAGTGTACCCCCTAAGTAAACTCCAGGAGAAATTTCCTGCTTTTCAACCACCACAGTTTTGGACCAGGTATTTAATCTTATTGACTGTCCATGCCTTAATTACCTCCGCATTCCTGTCATGTTAGCCGAATCATTAACCGACCAACCTCACAAAAGTGAAGTCTGAAGAGTGTGGGCCGACTAACGACCTAATTCCTTTATTCATCCCAGGCTCCTCTGGCGACGACGAGAACAAGAGCCCTTCACCTCTCTGCCCCTTAGCGTCATCTTAAGTTCCGTCTGATCTCGCTGAGGGCCTTCCCCGTTTCCCAGTCTACGTATGTTGTACTCATCCTGCCAACATTCCGCTTTCCTGTGATCGGGTTTGCCACAGTTCTGCTCGTGCCCGTAAGCTTTGCACATCACACAATACGGTGTGTTCTTCCTTGTCCAGCATACATCCCTTATATGCCCATGCTTGTAGCAAAATGAACATAGTGGCTTTTCCTCCATGCCAACCCGGCTGACCTCCTTTTGACCCGCAACATGCGGCTGAACTGTCTCCACTACTTTTAAAAGGCGTTCCACCGTAGCCACGAGGCCTGAGACTTGATCTTCCCTCCTCCGAAGAATATTCGGTCAGATGTTGGCTCATCTCCCCACCATAACGTTGCCTAACAATTTCTTCTTTATGTTAGGGTGTATGTTATGTGTATTTTTATTGTAGTACAATTTTTAAAAAATTGTTAATGTAGTTTAAGTATAATATAAATAAAGTGGGTCGGCAACTATTTAGGTCAGATTGCAACCAAGTAGCAAAGACCAGACTGAACATCAAATTGGGTGTTTCATTAAAATTAGGAAAAAAGTAAGTAGGACCTGGCTGGGCGCAAACTGTCGGGCATCCACATCGCTTCCTTGACGGGCCTCGTGTATCTCCCTGACTATAGAGAGGAAAGACCTCGTCCTTAAATAAGTACTCTTTATCAGAGATGTCATCTCTCTGCATCCCCATACAAACTTTGCTTCACGATTTCAATTTATTTGGTTTTTGCATGTATCGCAATTTAATCCCGAAGATATTATTTCTTATTGACGCTCATTTTCGCTAGTTTTTTAATGTTGTCGTTAAAGTGAAAAACCGATAAGCTTGTTAAATGATATTGTTTTTTTGTAAATTTATTTGATTACGTGCGAGAGAGTACGACCGACTGCTAAGAAGGTTACAGCTGAACTGCAGACGGACTCCAAAGGTGGAAACCACCGCAGTTACTGTTTTGCCGAAGCCCATGGCCGCTGCTATTGTTGTCACCGTCCGTGTCCCAGATGCCTCCTTGTGAAAGAGTGAGCCTTTATCCTCTGCCTTTTTCTCCTGATGTGCTTGGAGTTCTGTTATACGGGCACTGGCCTCCTTGAGATCCCGGAACCCAAACTTCCTTGCTGCTCCCGGTGTTCCAATTCCCCTGACAGTTCTCCTCAGATACTCGTTTTCCCTGTCTAACTCCTCGGCCTCCCTCAAATTTTCCTGTATGTCAACCTTTAATTTCCCGTTCTGGGCCACCAGTGCGTTCAATTCTTATTGACGCTCATTTTCGCTAGTTTTTTAATGTTGTCGTTAAAGTGAAAAACCGATAAGCTTGTTAAATGATATTGTTTTTTTGTAAATTTATTTGATTACGTGCGAGAGAGTACGACCGACTGCTAAGAAGGTTACAGCTGAACTGCAGACGGACTCCAAAGGTGGAAACCACCGCAGTTACTGTTTTGCCGAAGCCCATGGCCGCTGCTATTGTTGTCACCGTCCGTGTCCCAGATGCCTCCTTGTGAAAGAGTGAGCCTTTATCCTCTGCCTTTTTCTCCTGATGTGCTTGGAGTTCTGTTATACGGGCACTGGCCTCCTTGAAATCCCGGAACCTAAACTTCCTTGCTGCTCCCGGTGTTCCAATTCCCCTAACAGTTCTCCTCAGATACTCGTTTTCCCTGTCTAACTCCTCGGCCTCCCTCAAATTTTCCTGTATGTCAACCTTTAATTTCCCGTTCATAGCCATTCATAGCGTATTCTCTCCTCGCTGCACTCTTCCCTGGTGTCGACGAGCCTACACAACTCGTCAAATACCACGTCGGCCTCGTCTAGCCACGTGAGAGCAGGAGTTCCTCCTACCTTCGCCACTATCAATTGAAACGTCTTCTGCCCCGAGCAACGTTACTGCATCTCGCTTCCCTACAAAAAGCGGTCCACCTGAATTATCAAGCTATGTACCACTTGCCTTGTGTGTTCCAATTCTATAACTAAAGCTTCCAAACAAGACCGCCTATAAACCCCAAGGTATTTCCTAACAACTTTACGTTACAGATCCCGCTAGTAATGACATGAAATAATGAGAGAGCGAATGATGCCTATATAGATTCTAGAACTCTATTTTGGTTCGAAGACCGGCTGCGCCAAAATGTTGGGTACCCGTGGGGTAAGCGGGTAGGAAGAACTGCCTCTGAGACGGTCCTTGTTGCCCTTTGGGAACGCGAGGCACCGCTCTAGGTTATCAGCGCTTTGAGCCACTAATTCACATTTAAATGGGGACTGGGAGGATGGGGTTGGTTTGTATATTGTGTATAGTTACGTTTGTGGTGCTTACTGTTTGGGAAAGAAACTCATTCATCTATTCTCCGGATTCAACTCTCCTGCAATCAAAGCTGAATCGTCTTTTTATTTAATTTTATTCTTTAATGCTTAACACTATGTTATTAATTTTTTTCCTACCTTAACATTAATTGATTCTGCCGATCAGCAAAAAAGGACGTTCAATTCATTAATTTTATCCCATGACCTTGCCCATTTATGTAATAAGCAAATAGCATGCGGAAACCTATGAATAAAACCCAATTATTTGAAAAAATTACCATCTTTAGTAAATAATCCGTTAGCTTTAAGGTCTTCAAAATTCGATCGAAACATTTCAATTTGAAATTTCTTTACATAAAGATTTTAAGGTTCATCTTCTTCTTCGCAAGATAATTCACTAGTATCTATCGGTTCAGACTTTACCTTCCGATGCAAATTGTCAGCCATGCCATGGTTTGCTTGTAATGTTGATAACTTTAAAATCTTTGCATCTGGTTGGAGCATAAGATGTTATACCCATCACGAACGAACACTTTATTTACCACATTTTGGAGTAACAATATGAGTAATAACATCACGAGCAATATGTACCACAACAAGTTATTAGATTTTCCTTAATAATATGCCAAATGAGCGTATTTTAAGAACTGTAATATGAATCCAAAGATTCTTCACACATATGTACACAATCAAAGAAGACACACACACAAATGCTGTACCGGAAACTATTAAACAAGCATGTTGTTTCAAGCAAGTTGTTGAAAATTTGAATTTAAAAAAAAAATTATTATCATAAAAAAAATAAAAAAAACCAATAAAACTGTCTTAATATAACACAAATGCTTTACCGGAATCTATTAAACAAGCATATTGTTTCAAGCAAGTTGTTGAAAATTTGAATTAAAAAAAAAATTATTATCATAAAAAAACCAATAAAACTGTCTTTGTATAATACCCAGATAAGAGGCAAGCATCCGCCATTCACTCTGTTGGGCAATTAAAAACATTTTCTCTGTCATCCTTCTTATCACCAACTTATCGTTGTATTTGCCTACTTTCGTTCTACTCATACAGACTATTTTTGTACATAAAGTACCAATTCTTTCACAAGTAAAATGTGATCTTTCTAGAATCAACTAGAAGTGTAATGCCACTATCACTTGTACATTATCGTAATAGTGCATCAAATGCCTTCAAGATGGTTTTACATTTAAAAAACTATAAAATTCATATTCGTAGAATACAAATACATATATACAAATGCAATTCCCCTACAGCACCCAGTGGGAACTTATCGTCATACACGACATTTTGTCGTCATCAAGACAAAATGTGAAAAATGTTTGTACTTGTCGTCAAAAACAGTCGGTTGACGACTAACTGACCGACAAAATACCAATGCAATGTAATGGGACAATGACGACATCAAATTCAATTTGTGGTTTTAACTTATAAAGCAGGTCGTGCATGAAATTTTTTCATACATCACACAGTAGAACCAACATTTTATCCCTACCAACAAAACCACAATCCGTCTGTTATAGAACTTAACTTAAGTAATACTACATTGGATATGTGATATATGATATTACGAAATGACTTCTGATCATCGACCAATTCTGTGTACGCTAAAACAATCTTTTACCCACCGTATTGATGTCAGTATTTATGAGTATAGATCAGTGGTGTTCATTTCATAGAACAATTGTTCCCGCTCAACTCACATGTATTCTTACTCTCTTGCTTTCAGTCGTCACTGAAACAGCGACGAATGAACATGTGCAGCGGATGTATGCCGATGTTTTTTTTAATGCACAAAAAAACACAAATATATTAATAATTAAATTTGTAAACTATTTTATTTAGAATGAAAAAGTCCCCACAATGTATATATGTATATATTATGTATGTGTATATACATTAAAACTGCTTTTTATCCATTCAAAATTTCTTATAGTGGAATTCTCTTTTTTTCACCAACACAATTACATTTGCACTTTTGAACAGCACTGGTATAGATCAGTGCTGTTTAAAAGTGAAAATGTAATTGTGTTGGTGAGAAAAAGAGAATTGCATTGTAAGAAATGTTGAATGGGTAAAGAACAGTTTTAATGTTTTTTGTCAACAGTCAAGTATTTTTGGGAGAAATCAAAACATACTGCAATGTTTAAGAAAAAAAAACACAATTATCAAGAGTTTGCTTAATCACAGACTCGACATAAACACCCATTTGAATTGTACGTCTTACTAAAGTAAAAAGCGTGACAAGGGAAGCGAATTTATCAAACTTAAATTGCAATTAAGCTTTTCAAAAACTTTTTCCAAAATGTTCTTTACAAATTTTCCATCAATAAATGGTCTGCCTTTCTTTACTATTTCTAAGCTTATTATGCTTGATATATTCTTTTTTAATTGTTTATTTGGATCTCGGTTTATTGGTTTCCACATTCATCAACTATTCTTTTAATTTTTCCATAAACATTTGTTCGAACAGCTTTTGTTTTTCATTTAAATTGTTAATTTCGTCATGAAAAGAAAGAAAATGTCGCTTACAGATATTTTAATTATTTTCCTTAAATGTTTTGTAGCAAATAAGACATTGAGGATTACCAAACGCATTTGTTACCATAAAATATGTGTCGTACATCGCTGTTTCAGTGACGACTGAAAGCAAGAGTATAAGAATACATGTGAGTTGAGCGGGAACAATTGTGCTATGAAAAGAACATCACAGGTATAGATTCACAAACTGGGCTCTTTACCAAAACTTTATTGACGGCAGGATATATTTTTTACTGCGAGTTTCTCTGAAAAGGCATCGATCGATTCTGATATCAAACAAACTATTAAACCTTATATTAGAAGCACGGGATAAATCTACACCAAAAATCATCAATAATAATAAAAACGTATTTTTATTAAGGCAAGACTTTATTTGGGAAGGAAAAAAAAATAATGCTGTTTCACACACTGAATCCAATTTAGATAAGCAGTGCATCAGACTTATAAGCAAAATAACAGACGATAACATTTGTTTAGAAAGAAATGACAAATGCTTAAGATTTGTATCAAAGCTTACACCAGGAGAAAAGGCCTTCTGGATAATAAGTAGAAAGCTTAGAGGCAAAAATAGAAGAAGCATTCTCTATTTAAAAAATGGTGTGAACAAAATAATAAATGAAACGGAAAAGTCTCAACCAAAGTGTGATTTTTTAGCTATTATCTTTTTGGCAACACTGGTTTAATCAGCTGACGCACGTTTCGTGTTTTGTTTCACTGTCAAACATCTTCAGTTTGGTCTATAATTTAGCCATAAACGAACAACGCTTGCAAATTATTGAATTTTATTATCAAAATGCGTGCTCTGTTAAGAAAGTTCATCGCGCGCTTCTTCCATTTTATGGTCAGTTTAATCGACCCACTGAAGCGGCTATTCGGGCTATTGTGACTAAATTTCGCACCAAATTTACATTGTTGGACATTAAAATATCGTAGCTGTATCGGCCAGTCTTAATGATGACCATCAATTATCGATTCGTCGCCGTTCGCAGCAATTGGGCCTCTGTTACTCAACAACGTGGAAAATTTTGCGGAAGGATTTAGGTGTGAAGCCTTTCAAAATACAGCTGGTGCAAGAATTGAAGCCGAACGACCTACCGCAACGTAGAATTTTTGGTGAATGGGCTCTTGGAAAGTTGGCCGAAGATCCACTTTTTTTTTCGAAAAATTGTGTTCAGCGACAAAGCTCAATTTTCACTCAATGGGTACGTTAATAAGCAGAATTGTCGATTTTGGAGTGAAGATCAGCCAGAAGCATTGCAAGAGCTACCTATGCATCCAGAAAAAGTCATTGGACCGTACTTCTTCAACGATGATGCGAATCGTAACGTAACTGTGAATGGTGAGCGTGAGATGATATCCAACTGTTTTTTGCCCAACTTGCAAGAGCTTGACTTGCATGGTTTTTTAATAAAAACGTCACCACTCAATGCACTTAAACTTCTCGTGACGATGTTTAACATATGTATTAATTTAAATTACTTTCCCAAACATTTCAAAAGTGTTAAAAGGTGTACTCTTTGGAGTACACCGTTGCCAGTTTAGGGTGCGGGCTGCACCTTTAAAATCGTTGCCGACGGGCAACTAATGAATCGCTGGGAAGTATTCCTTCCCAGCCAATCCTACTTACCCTTTTTTTTTTGTTTTTAGTTAAACACCTGTTTTTCGCTCTCGCTCTGTCGGTGGCGCTATTTGGGGTTTTCTTCTCTCTGACCCAAATAGCCGCCGACCCACTTTATTTATACTATTATGTAACATTATTATATTCTTAACCTACATTACCAATAACAAAAATACACATCCATTCATTCATTTAATTTACAAATTTTACAACAACAAAAATACATATAATTGTGTTATTAATTTCATTTAAAAATTTTATAACAACAAAATACATATAATTGTGTCATTCATTTCTAATTCATTTCTATTAATTCTAATAAAATAATGATAATAATATAAACGAATATAATATCGTAAAACTAATACAAAAATTGAACCCTAACATTCCTCCCCCCTTTGATGAGAACGATCTCCGTATCGTTCAATCCGGGCCTACTGGACAGCAAAAGTTGTAAACGCTGGGGTTGCGTCTTTAGTGCGGTTGCGCCTTTGATGTTACTTCTTAACTGGACGATGTCATGTGCCCCACGGCTCATGATTCGATAGGGACATAGTTCGTCACTCTCGGTGGATCACTTGGCTCATGGATCGATAATGAATGCAGCCCTGAGCGCCATCGGGTGAACTGCAGAGCACCCAAATGTCGACATTTTGACCGCACATCGCAGTCCATGCCGAACTATAGCTGAAGATACCAAGTAGATCGGTGGTGACCCTAGACCGACCAATTTTAAATCGTCCGAGTAGGGCAATGATTCTCCGATTATGTGAACATCGAGCAAGACACCATGCGTCTGGTTCGTGCAATTGGTCTGGACAACAAATCTCAGACCCTGCCAGTTTTCTGTGGAATGGTTGTGTGGACGAAAAGATTTATTTGGTGTGGTGTTCGGGTGGACTGGTTCGGGACAACCATCTGGACACCCGAGAAAATCTCGTTCAATATTTTATTGTGGCCATTCAAGATCCTGTTCCGACAATTTGGAAACCCGAGGAGATCTCGTTCAACATTCTGCTCTGGCAATTTAACGGTTCATGGAACACGCCCCGCACTTTCTGCCGCACCCCACGATCTGCTCTTTGCACAGCGATTCCATGATAAGGGAGGAGTACAAAATAAATCATACTTATGCATAATTGGGGATACGTCAGCAGCTCTCCCTCTTTTTAATTTTTTTTTTTTTGTTTCATGCTGCCGACCCTTAAAATTACGTAATTCGATATATACAAATAAATCTAAACATACTTGGGGATACGTCAGCAGCCTTCCCTCTTTTAGTTTTCTGTATTTTCAATCATGCCACTGACTCTTATCAACTATCTATATAATTTATTTTATAACCATATAAACATATAATTCCTTATTTTTTCAAAAACAATTTCTGTCCTTACTTTTAATTTTTCTTAACTATTTATAAATATATTGGTACATAACTTTCTTTCTTTGTATAATATTTATACTTATATTTCTTATTATTATTTTTTTTATCCCTGTTTATTTTATATATATATTTTCTATTTCTTATTTTTTTTTTAATTATTCCTCTAATTACAAGAATTCTCTTCTTTTAACTTTCATTACCTGAAACTGAGCAATGCTTACTCCAGTAGCCATTGCTAAATTTCTTCCGTTATTATCTCCATTATTATTTATACACTTTTTACAAAAATTAATTATGATTTTTTTTCTTTTTATTTTTTGACAAAAATTGAGCAATGCTTACCTCTGTAGCCATTGCTAAATTTGATTAATATTCAGACCATTTTCTCGTTTTTTTTTTTTTTTTTTTAAAAAAACTTATTATTATTCTGCTGCTAAATTTCCTTTGCTTGTTCGTGTGTTTATTTGTTTCCCTTTAAAAATTATGTTTACTACTGTACCCATTGCTAAACTATTAGTTCACATATCTTAACACCGCCGACACTGTCTCAACCCGCCGCCGAGGGGATCAACTATGACTACAAAACCTCAGCGGGAACCCCTCCGCATCCCCGGACACGATTTGATCCCCTTGCTGAAATGAAACCCTTGAGAGGCCAAAAATAAATAGACTGCCGCCGATGCACCATACCAGACAAGATTAAATAACATATTTCGATAACATAAACTTTGTTCGTAGAACTTAAACAGACAGTGATTTGCGAAAAACCCTCTTAAACCGTCGAAATCCCCGAGTGTCCCCTCACACGGCCAGCGAATTTCGAATAAGATAAAACCCACAACAACTCTTATAATATCATTAATAACAAAACTATAAAAAATTCTGGTATCGGCTGACAACCTCTGATTTATCTTGTCTTCATAATATTTCCAAAGGTGATTTTTGTGTCACTTCCGGTTTTTACAATGAACGCACATTGTCATGTCACCGGACTGTTAATAGACACTACCTGCTAGGGACCAGTCCATATTGAAGAGAATCTTACACTAACTGTGAAAAGGTCGTCACGTTTAGCCTCTTAACTAAATCCGTACTGCACCAAAACAGCTACTTTATACATTCCAAATTATGAATACGACCCGGAGGCGAACTGCTTTGTTTTTCCCAACCAGGTTCCTCTTGAACCTGCAACAGTAATACAATATCAATAAAAAAACAACAAATAAAAATCAGTAGCCGAACATATCCGCACTACATTCAGGTTGTCTCACAACCTTAACCATGAATCTTCCCAGTGAACGGCAGTCAAACTAGAACCTGCATATCTTTTACCCAATTCATATATATCCATACCCTCGAGGTATCTGCCTTGCGGCCAGTAGGCCTAGGGTTTACTCCTACCCTAGTGTTTATCCCCTACCTAGCCCACAATTTCTAACAAAGCCAGTTCTCCTCTCGCATATAAGTGCTATATATTCATGCCCGAGGGTATAGGATTAAGGACTAATTGGTCCTAGTGTAACTACACTACCCATCCCACAATTTCGATTAACTGTCTTGGTTTTAAGTACTGTGACAGTGACACCTATCGGTTGTTAGAGTAAAGGAAATTCCTCTAGAGACGAATGTCACATGTAAATGTCCATATTACAATATTTTCAGTGCACAGAAAAAATAATTAAACGATGTAACGACTAAATACAAATATAGAACTTTCAAACTGTAACTACGTCGGCATTTCTTAAGAAAGGTATACAGTGATTAAAAAAAAAATTGGCAAAAACTCTCTACATCCTCTTATTCTATCGCTAGTCCTTTCACGGATATAGATGTTGCTCAGTCTTCTACCACCAACTTCCAAATCGCACTTAAGTCAAAATACATTAAATATACAATGCTTAGGCATACGTTGTATCCACGTACATAGCTTCGACAATGTCCCCTAGAGTGCAACCATACTGAACCAAAAATAGTTAATATAACGTCCCAAAAAAATGACATATCTCAGAAACGAACTGCTTTCTTCTTTAACACAGAATCCAATTGAACCTGCAGCAGTACTGGAAGCCGAATTTTTCCGCACTACACCCAGGTTGCCTTACAACCTGAAACCATGAATTTTCCCTGTGAAAACAGCCTCTACTAGGCCCTCTTAGGCATTGGTCTTGCTTCATATGTGCAAGATATTCTAGCTAATACCTGCCTCTCACATAATTCATCTTATTTTTTTCTTCTGAGATCAATGCCCGTGGCATGTAGGACCATGGTGTATTCCCACCATGGTATGTATCCTTTAAACTATTCCACAATTTCGACTAACTTCTTTGGTTCTTCTGTGGTTTCTGGTCGCACTCCATCCACTTCTACTTATGGACATCACCTAGCAAACCTTCCAACTTTAATCCAGTGGTACCCATTTTTACCGAAACTTCTCTTAAGGGACATAAGTTGAGTGGAGTCTCTCCCTCCTCCATCGTAAGTGATTGAGCGCATTGACAATTATAGCGACAAGAACAAAAACAAAATACAATTTAAAATTCCTCCCAATAAATTCCCGATTTACCCTTAATACTACTACTACCTATTTTATAGCGAACTTTACGTATATCGAACAATATTTGTTGTCTGGAAAATGAGTTTTCATACATATTTCGACGGTTATAGCGGACTCCCTCCATTGTTTTTAATTATTTCAGCAACGGTAACGTAGTTTCTTTCAAACACATACTGAAATGTTATTCCCTTGTTTTATTCCTAAAGATTTGTCTGATTTATTTAAAAGTTGATTGATCATTTCATTTTTTATTGTAATAAAATTTGGATAAAAATAAAACTAACAGAAAACGACAAAAATTATTTTGAGTCTATTTTTTTTTATACCTCGGAGAACGCATACTGGTCCGAAGACCGTCTGTTATGTTAACCATAACAACGAAAAACTTCTGGTCCAAAGACCAGCTCTAAAGTTTCCCATAGGAAGGGAAAAAGCTTTTTGGTCCGAAGACCGGCTTTAATGTTTCCCATATTGTTCGAATACCGGCTGCGCCAATGTTAAAAGGTGTACTCTTTGGAGTACACCGTTGCCAGTTTAGGGTGCGGGCTGCACCTTTAAAATCGTTGCTGACGGGCAACTAATGCATCGCTGGGAAGTATTCCTTCCCAGCCAATCCTACTTACCCTTTTTTTTTTGTTTTTAGTTAAACACCTGTTTTTCGCTCTCGCTCTGTCGGTGGCGCTACTTGGGGTTTTCTTCTCTCTTACCCAAATAGCCGCCGACCCACTTTATTTATACTATTATGTAACATTATTATATTCTTAACCTACATTACCAATAACAAAAATACACATTCATTCATTCATTTAATTTACAAATTTTACAACAACAAAAATACATATAATTGTGTTATTAATTTCATTTAAAAATTTTATAACAACAAAATACATATAATTGTGTCATTCATTTCGCGGCCAGCCCCAATACCACAAATTTGCTGTTCTAGCAAATTTGCATTGCTAGCATTTTCACGTATGGTACACTTTCCGACGGTCATTCACATGCGGAAATCTGTATCATACCTGAAAGTTGCTAATGCAGCGAAATGAATAACGACGGTTGTATGCCCAAGACAAATTTACGAGGGCCGGGTAATAATTAATACTTATACTAAGAGTAATAATAAATATTGAATCATAATACTAAAAACTAACTTATGTATTAACTAAAAATAATACTAATAATGCTAACATAATAATTCTAATAAAATAATGATAATAATATAAACAAATATAATATCGTAAAACTAATACAAAAATTGAACCCTAACAAAAGTAAGTAATAGCTGTGCCGAAACCAAATAAATCTAAGCCGGATCCGAATAGCTACAGGCCAATAAGTCTTTTGAGTAACCTGGGAAAGCTGTTTGAAAGAATTAATTACAAAACAATTAATGAGTAACGATTAAGAACCTTATAACTGGAGAACAATTCGGCTTTGAAAAAGAACACAGTTGAATACATCAAGTAAACAGAATAAAGAATATGGTTAAGGAAAATAAGCTGAAAATACTTTCTACCGGACTTATTCTACTAGATGTTGAAAAAGCATTTGACACATTTAGTCACAAAGGCATGATCTACAAAATGATTCAACTGGACATCGTAAAACACCAATACAAAATTGTATTCGAATTTTTAGAGGAACGAAGATTTATTGTTTACTCAAATGAAGGACGTTTCGAACCACAAATAATAACAGCAGGCCTTCGATAGCGCAGTGGAAGCGACGTAGTCTAGCAATCCGAAGGTGCCGAGTTCGATTCCCGGCCGGGGCACTGGCGAAATCAACATCGATGAAAAATTAATTACTTTTTATATACTTTCGAGTTCTCCAGCCAACAAAACTCGTTCTAGATGCTTCCACTACAAAAATCAAGATTTCGCAAGGACCAATGAAAAAGAAAATGATTTATCAGCATCTCATATTAATCAACAAGCCGGCTGGCGCCATCTTTGGTGGAATTTGGCGGTTCAAACTCACAATAACAACACCTAACAATCCTTGACGCAAACCTTGTTATCTACAAAGGAACGAAACGAGTTACCAACAATGATCGTACGATAATCGAATTATATGCCCGATCGAGTGCCGATAAATTGAAAATCGGTTTAAAGAATTATCACCCCAGCTACCACCAGCTGTTACAACAACAACAACATCAGGATTACCCCTTTCACCCCTGTTATACTCTCTATACACTTCTGAGTTGCGACACTTTGTTTTGTTAAAACCGATTTCTATGCGGTTGACTCCGCCTTGATAACATCGGGAAAACTCACGTCAGCTTTTCAAAAAAAGATGGAGAAAAGTCTCACAAGATGTCAGAAAGATTTTCATAATGAAAGTAGCCAAAACCCAAGAAATCATTTCCACTTCAATAAGTCCCCCATGCGGATCCCAAACAGAAATATTATATTTGAAAATGGGGAGATTCAAATACTAAACGAAGTAAAGTATCTGATTGTTATAGTTGAGAAAAAAACTTAACTTTGGCAAACATATCGATGAGACTGCAAAAAAGTGCTGTAGAACATTCAAGTCTCTACGTCCAAAATAAACTATCATTCTACCTTAAACTTAAAGAACAAAAATCTTATCTTCAAAGCAGTGATTCGTCCAACATTGAAATTTGCTTGCCTTATTTGGTAGAAGGCGGCAATAACACATATCCAAAAGTTACAAATCATACAGAATTAATGTCTTCAAATAATTTATAATAAGCGCTAGAGATGTCCGACAAACCTTCAACATATTACGAGTGGATATGAGAAAATTCATGAATTTATCAATAGACTTATACGTAGTTACTTTACTAGAAATATAAATTCTTCTTATCCACTGATAAGAGAATGCACAGAAGTCCAATTATAAATAAAATATACACCATTAATTTACAAAATTTAAAACTTTTGTATAAATTGCTT
The DNA here is from genome assembly GCA_964034835.1 of Muscina levida. Lineage (NCBI taxonomy): Eukaryota > Metazoa > Arthropoda > Insecta > Diptera > Muscidae > Muscina > Muscina levida. The sequence goes on from OZ035882.1 coordinate 133,110,953, forward strand.
ACTTTAAAGTAACCATTTTTATGCTCTGGAGTTTTTCTATAATATTTGTTAATGAAAAAGATTTTATAAATTGAAAGAATTTAGATCGTGCATGATTGTGTTAGCGACATGTCGCCAAGGGCGTAGCCAGGAACTAATGTAGGGGGGTTTACATTTCATGTTAATAGTATGTTTACAAAAAAAAATTAAAACTAAGTACATAACGAAAAATCTATATTTTATTAAACAAAGATAGACTAAAATTTTGTTAATTTTTTTTTTTACTTCACATGCATATGTTTGGCATAATTGTAGATATATATACAGCTGATGATGTACCATTGTTCATCAGTTCGTCACAAAGGGGTCTGAAGATGAACTCGTCAGGGAGTTCGAAACGCGTCATCCTAGTGGGTGACACACTGAATTTGACCAAAAATATCAAACAATAAATAAATAACACTTTTCTGATCTTGAGCCGAATTTGTTATATCATTTCGATACACTTAACGTAAATTAATATAATTATAAATTTTTTCAAAAGTTGTTGTGTTAATTGTTCTAATAAGGCTATTTATAAAACAAACATCTTTGCTTTAATTTTTTTTCCAAAATTACTATTATCTGGACAAATTTTATCTTAGCTGGACACTGAACAAGTATAAAAAAAGCTGGACAATCCAGCCGAATCCAGCCCGTCTGGCAACCCTACAAATAAGTCATGCTTATCCGAAAATCTATGCAACCCCTTAAAACACAACTCAAAGTAAAAAAAAAATTTAAAAAAAAATTTTGTACGAAACCGTCATTGTAACTCAAAATTTTAATGAATGTAATCTACAAATCCAAAGAACTAATTAATTTAATCTCATGTCTTGGCCTCGTTCTGAGTACTAGTATTTCCAATACAAGGAAGTTCACATTTTCCCAATAATTTCAAGGAGAAACTCGTAATATTTTGTGAATTCATTAGCACTTTCCAAACTGTAACCATTTTTACAACTTTGAGACATGTCTGTAAACTTCTGGCCAACAATTTCCACTGCACAAGCAGGGCAATAACAATACATAAGTACTTTTACTTAAAAATCTGTTAATTTAATTGTGTTTAAAATATCCACTAGAATTTTGGAGAGAACATAGGGTGAAAGTTTTTGTTAGTCAGTTCACCTTAGGGAAATTTCTATACTTTTTTATTTTAATTTTCATATTTTCTGGGATTTTTACAGATTTTCCAAGCTGGATTTAAATTTAGTTATTTGGATTTAAATTTTTTCAGCATTCTTCCTGTTGCATTAAAATACATTTTGCATAAATGTAATGAAAACTCTATTTGATCCGACAGAATCTTTTCTAAATACAATAACCGATACTAGTAGAGCCTAAAACATGAAAAATTAGAACAACAAATATGTATTTTCTATTAGTTAAGAAAGTTTTTTATTTATTTTATGCTGAATATCCTTGCAGTGCCCTAAAATGTTCCAAAGCAGTCAGCGATTATTTTTCTGGGTATCTGAATTGTGATTACTATGGTTATGAATATCATGATTTCAAATATGGTTTTAGATTTTTTTATCAGGACAAAAACACACTTGCAAGGACTTGTTGCATCCCAATTTACGTAGAATTTTAAAAAGAGAATAAGGTGATTATGAAATAGATAAGGGCGATAATTGCAGCCAAAAAAGGCATGTTGCTGATGTTGCCACCTGTTTCTACTAAATTTTTTAAACAATCGCCTCCATACAAATTTTTAATGAAAAACAAAACTTATTTTCAAATAACCAAAAAAATATGCCTGATAGTAAAATTCTGATAATGTATTTGAATTTCCCATGTCAAAAACTCTTAGAAACACATAATGAAATACAAGAAAAAACCCCTGTTGAACAGTGTTATTTTTTCTTTAGATATTTTTGATTGTGTTTGATGCGCGACAACATAAGTATTTGGTCGCTCAGCCTATAGTCGACAATTTTTAAATTTTTCTGTTCCCGTAGCAACAATTTTTTTATTTCCATAACAACAAAATATTTTCCCCTTAGATCTTGTTGATTGTATTTGATACACAACAACATTAGAATTTTGTTGGTCAGCTTGTGGTCAATTGAGTGTATTGACGATAAGTACATACATAGTTTCACATTTTGTTTTGAGGAAAGCGTTGTGGCAAAAGTCGAGTATGGCAATATGTCACTTTCTACTGGGATATTATGTGTTCATTGGACAAAACGAATGATGCAGAACTTCTTGTTTTTGGGGCTACTTTCACGTGCAGTTCTCATTCCCCATCCCGGGGAAATTCAGGCCTTTTTGAGGGAGAGTTTAGTGGTAGGACTTTATGTTCCTTCTAAAAAATGTTTGTGACTCCTAAAGGAATTTGTACAATAGGCAAAGACTTAGTCATTATAATTTTTGTTATCAACTTAAAAGCATCTTACACAAATGCTCCTAGAATAATTTTACAATTACAAATTCTATTTTTGTATAAAGCCCACTTTACACTGGCAGACAAGTCTGTGAGATATTATGTCTGTGCAGACTTATCCCACAGTCTAGGGCTAGTCTTGTCTGTAAAAAATCAAAACGATTTTGATTTTCAGAAATCTGAACAGACATGTCTGATAATGTAGGGACAGGTTCGACAGACATTTTCTCGTGTCAAAGAAAAATTTGAAAATATAAATATGAAAAATTGTTAAACTATATAGAATATACAAATAAAAGTCAAATGAAGAAATATTTTGAGAAAAATAACATTCAAAAAGTGTTGTGCTATCTTTTTGTGAAAATAAAATATTAGGCATGTTCCGGTACACCGTTCATGTTGACTGCTGGTGAAAAAATATAGTTCGACAGATATGTCTGAAGTCTAAAGGAAATGGCAGATGTTAACAGGGATTGTTTGTCTCCCAGTGTAAAGGGCCCGTAAGACCTTTCATACCAAAAATTATAGGCCTGTGCTAGAACTCAATGATGTTAAATGTGAAAGAAATTATTTATAACGCTATTTTATTTGAAGTATTAAGTATATTTTGATGGTTTGAAGTATTAAGTATAGATTCATGGTTCAATGAAGTTGATTTAAATTTGGAATGGAAACTACAAATAAATGACAGCTTAGTACTAATATAATTCAATGAATTGTGTAATTAGCAAAATTAAGGCCATTGCAATGGATCGAAATTATAATTATTTAATATTTAAAAAAAAAATAAATTAATATATTTTAATCATATTTTAAATATATTAATAAATACTTAAAAAATAAAATTAATTAATGTTCTTCTATAAGCTTCATCAAATAACTTATATTTTTTACAAACATATAATGGTATAAATATAAAAATAACTGTATTAATAAATAAATTAAAAATAATAAAAATAAATCTTTATCTATATTTGTGCTATTAAACTTAAAGTAAGACATGTTCTTAAAATATGTATTATACTGCAACTAAAAGTTTTTATTTATATTTATCTTGTATTATAATTTTACATTACATTAATGTAAATTTGTAGCAAAAATATTTATAAAATCAAATTTTGTTAAGGTTTCTTTGGCTGTAATTATATATCAGAATATTTAAATTTTGAAATAAAGTGTTTATATTGCTGTCTTATATGAAACAATTACAAATTAACTGAAAAAAATATGCAATTATTTATACAATTTTCAATAATTTAAATTATTTTAAAATTATCATTAACTAAATATGTTAAGAAACATAAAATATATCATGTTTATACAATACTAAATATTATATTATATTATATTTTGTTAATATACCAATATTAAGTTTCTCTTTGATTATATTGAATTATGTTAATAAATAACCGTAGCTAATGTATTCATAAAATTTAGTGTTGTTAAGGTCTTTTAAGTTAAAAAAGTTATAATTTGCGATATTTAAAATAAACTTTATAGCAACAGATTTAAATTTTTGAAATGTTGCGTTTTTATTTCTGAACTTACAAAAACAATTATAAAGGCGGTATATTTCGTATTATGCAGTACTATTTCTAGGTAAGTACTATCGCTGAATTTTTAGCAACTGTTTATGAAAGGAGATTTACTCAGAATTTATTTTGAAATTTTAAATAAAACACTTAGCACATAGGATTGGAAGAATTGTGACTCAAATAGTGTACAGGATCGACTATCACCCTGCCTGAGACCCCTTTCCGTATTGAATGGTCCAGAGAGATACTTACTGAGGATTTGGTGTTTTCCTACATACATATGCAAAGGCGTATTAGGTTAGGTTAGGCTAATTCGGCAGCCAGCAGGGCATTTTATTTATAAGGGCATTAATCATCATTGCAGCTTCTACAAAATCGTTGTAGGGTAGTTTCAACCTCTTAGCGTGTTTACCAACCGGCCAGTGACCGGTAATTACGAATGATGTTCCTCAGCAGGGCTTTGGACAGGTTCAGCACAAGTCGTGTCCTCTGTATATCCATTGTAGGCCAAATTTGTGTGGTCGCCGTGCAAGTTGGTTCCCTCACCCATCTTTCCTTAAAAATAAGGTTAAAAAACCCGGGTCGAAGACAGGTTCTGGTATAGTGTAATCCGTGTGACAGCTCACATTGATTAGGTTTAGAATTTTGGCATGGCAATAGTTACTGTGCATCCATGCTTTTGTTGCGTCTAAACGCATTGCGGTGCTTATGCATGCTCCTAACCAGTTTTTTTCGTTCAGCCTTAAACAATTCTGCCTGGAGACTGGCTCGGGGTGGACACTTAGTACTATCGTGATAGATTGGAGAGAGGGGTCCTCTGGAGTGGTGTCCGTATCCAGTAAATTGCTGAAACGGCCGGAAACTACCACGATCAACGTGAGGAAGAAATTCGAGTATAAAGGAAAAAGAGGTGGTCCCTGGCGAGTTCAGCAACATGAACTTGTCTGAAATTTTGAAGTCGGTGCACGCTATGGTTTCTTACATTTCTAAACTATCATCTAAGTTTGATTCGAACCAACTCGATGTTCGATCAATGTTTACACAATATTTGATATTATAGTTGACTTATAATAATTTGTTTATGTTAGCGAAGGCTTCTCTTAGCGAATAAACTTAAAGTCCTTTAAGAAGGGTACAAACAAAAAGTCAATGGCATACAATTACTTGGTGGATTATTTGCTTTTGTTCTTGTATCTACACTCGACAAATAAGTTCTGTTCATTTATACATTACACACTAATCAAGGCCAAATACATTAAGACACTATCTCTCGACTCCGTTTTAAGGGAGGTTCATGAGGCCCATCAAGGGCGAGGAATGTTAAGATTCTATTTTAGTTATTATTATATTAGTATTTGTATTATATTAGTATTTTTATATTTAGATTTGCCACATAAGTTATGTTTGTATATAAGTATGTAATTTTAAGGGTCAGTAGCATGCTAAAAATTAAAATGATGAAGAGAGGAAAAGCTGCTGACGTATCCCCAAGTATGTATAAATATGATAAGATTTATACTCCTACCTTGTCATGATATCGCGGTGTGAAGAGCAGATCGTGAGGTGCAGCAGAAAGTGCGGGGCGCATTCCATGCGCCGTTAAATTGTCGGAGCAGGATGTTGAACGAGATCTCCTCGGGTTTCCAGATGTTAGTCCCTAACCATTCCACGAACAAATCACAGGGTCGAAGATGTCTTGTCCGGGGCAATTGCACAAACAAAACGCATGGTGTTCTGCTCAATAGTCACCTTTAATAAAGAAGCGGTTGGAGTCATTAAATTGCTTTTTTAGATTATCGACGTCCAGTTTTAAGTTATCGACATTACCAGTAATTTCCTGCTGTTGCAGATTCCCATTGTCCCCTTTTAAGTTTTCGATATTACCGGCAACTTTCTGCTATTTAGTTTCGACATTCCTTTTTAAATTTTCGATGGAGGCGTAAAACTCCATACGCAACTGACACACTATAACATCTTTTATGCTCTCAGAATCTGCCATAACTTTTTTCATCCAGTACCTTTTGCTCGCGCTGATCTTCCAACGAAAAGTTGAAGTCTCTATTGCGACCGTTACAACTATTATTGCAGGGATGTTCAATAGAGTTGCGGCTGTTGTTACTGGCCTGGCATTTTGTATTTGCATCGCCCAAATTGATGCTATTGTTATTGTCAACGGCAACGCTGTCTCCATTGGCATTGTTTTTGTGTTTCTTTGTTTTATTTCCCATATTCTTCTTGAAGACAGTGCACTTACTGCAGGAAAATATCAAGTGTTTGTTTGATTCTATTTCCTTTACGTTGACACACTTAGGATGGAAATAGTCAGAGAAAACATTCGGTGTTAAGATTTAGTAAGACTCTTCTTACAAACCTGGCAAACATAAAGTTTGTGGCACATCGTTATAACGAAAATTTTAAACAATTCAAGTGTTGCTAATGGCGGTCTTTTACACAGCGATCAACGCTCAACAAGTTAGCAGTAGATACTGCCAAAATAATTTATATGTGTAAAACTGCCATGTTCTCAGCTTCGGCAATTACAATTTTCTCCAAAAACATTCAGAAGAACTACTGCCTTTTAATTGTTAAAAAGTAAATTTTTCCTATTTTTCTTCGCGACTGTGCAAAAGTTTTCAGCTACAGATCAGATCTTACAATATATCCCGAAAAATGCTCAGAAAATAACCAATAACCCTGTGCACTTTATATATTTGTATGGCAACGTTTGCAGAACTAGCATTGCCATTACATTGTAAAACAACAATGTTGCCAGACATCCGATAATCGTGTGAGCCGCAAATTGTTGTCACTATCAAATTATTATATTATAAGATAATTGCAAACACTTTTAATTTGCACATGTGCATAGTTTATGCATCTGCCAAATTCACAAATTGCTGAGAAATAATTATATTGGCAACACTGTCCATGTCAGTACATTGCAAGATCTGGCAACCGTCTACACATAGCTTTAGATATTTTCTCTAGCAAGTTCTCACCAATATGCAATTTTGTAGTAAATTTTATTTTGCTTCAATTATTTCGTCTTCATTGTTTGGTATTATTATTATTTGAAAATTGAAAGTTTGGAACGGACTTTCTGAAATTTGAAATTTCTTCTTTGGCTGAATATACCGTAGGTACAGGAGATTGGCTCCTGATTTCCTTCATTTAGTCATTAACTTCTTGTTCATTTAGCTTATGCTTATTTCTGCAATGCTTCCTCAATGTGAATTTATAAGCCAACATTGCCTTGTATATTTTAAAAGTTCTTCTTTGTCTGTCACCATTGGTTTTCAAGTGAAGTAATAATCCTCTCCTGGCTTTATATAATTTCTTACATACTGTGCAAATATGAGTCTTTATTTGTTCACTAGCATTTGTTTCTCTAATTCTTGAAAGTGGGTCTGCAACTTTATTTTTTTCCTTCTACATGCTAAATATCGAATTCGTATTCATTAAATTTATTTTCCAACGCCTAGATTTTGGTTCTTTGAGGTTAGCTAACCATACCAAGGGTTTGTGATTAGTCTTTCAAAGGAATTTTCTCCCATAAAGGAAGAGTACTATGGCCAGTAATTCTTTCTCAATTGTTGAGTAATTTATCTCGTGCCTATTCAATCTCCCAGATGCAAAAGCTATCGGTTCATATGACTTTGATAACACAGGACCTAAAGCATTATTGCTCGCATTCGTAGTTTATTGGAACTGTCCGTCAAAACTTGCCTATTTTAAAACCATATCCGACATAAGCATCGCTTTAAGTTTCTCTAAGGATTTTTTCTAAGCCTTGTCATTTACGTTAAGCTATTTTTGCATAGTCAGGAATAAACTTCTTATAATATCCAATAAAAAACTCGGGATTTCTTTAATCATCTTGGTTAAGAGTTGCTTTTTTATTCCAACAACCTTATATGGATAGGGTTTAATACTGTCCGTTGTGACTACATGTCCTAGAAAGTGTGTTTCTTTTTTTTAAAAGTTGAATTTATTTAGCGAGTGATACAAATTTTTGTCTTAGGGTCTTAAAAATTTTCTGTAGGTTTTGGATATGCTCCTGTATAGATATCGAAAATACTAAAATGTCGTCCGAATATATTAAGCATATCTTGTTTACTTGTTTCCTGAGGACATTATTCATCATTCCTTTGGAATGTTGCCGGAGCATTATTTAGCCGGAAAGGCATTCGCAGTCTTTGACGTCTGTCTTAAAAACTGTATTTTCTCTATCGTCAGGATCTACATCTGTCTGGTAAAAGCTTTTAGTAATATCTAAAGTCGAAAAGTAATTTGCTCTTTCTAACTTGTTCTGAGAACAGGATATTACCTGATTAAGTTTCCTATAATAAATTACTATTCTTCATTCTTTATTACCCTCCTTATCGTCTTTTTTTGGTACAATCCAAATAGAAGCATTTTAATGTGAATTGGATTGTTAGATAATTCACTGATCTTACATTTCAATTATCTGTCTGTCTACTTCTTGACTATGGATATCTATACGTCTTGGTATAATTAGATCCTGAAAGTCCTACTTACTTCATTGGTGAAAGTTAAGTCATCAACTTTATGATAAAATATGTCGGCATTTTTCTAATTAGATTTCTTATAGCTGTTGTTTCTTCTTTATTTAAATGGTAAATTCTTAACTTATTTTCTGGAAATAGCTGTTCCATAGTAAAAAATCCTGGTCAGTTTCTAAAACTGTCTTGTACTATCTGCAAATTTATCTTTGTTTTCACCCTGATAATAATTACTTAATTTCACTGAAAATGTTCCTGAAAATGATTTTATCATAATTGGTTTTGTCATTCGTATTATGAATTATGAGAGACACTGGTCAAAATTTAAACAATTTTCTGTTGAGCCACCATCTATCGATAATCTGAGTTGCATATTTCCATATCTAAGCAATATATAGAGACAACCTTACTTCCTTAGGCCGTTTGCCTAAAATTTCCCTTTTCCATGGATTCACAATTATTCTTCTGCTCTAAATATTATTATTAATTATTCTCATTATTATTTTTATTAACATAACTGTCAGCGTTGTTGTTGTTAGTTTTAATCTCATTCTTACAACTGCAATCTTGTTGATAATTATTTTCCCTCGTCTGGGTAGTTCCAAGGTCCATTAGTTCTGGGGTTTGTCTTTGTTCTATTGACTGCTGCCATTGTTGATATTGTTGTCTTTGCTATTGTCGATGATGTTGTTTCTGCTAATTTTCCTGGTCCGATCTGGACTTTCTCCCTTCATTTAAGAATTCAGACTGGCTAAGTTCCTAGATTGCTTCACCCATTGTTGTAGGTTTTAGTGCGCATTAATCCGTACTCATATACACAGGTAATCTGGTGATGAATATTTTTAATGCCGTCTCTATGTTTCTTCAGACACCATTAATTATATTTTTAGCAAGGCTACTTTGTGTTGTATATAATTGATAGTGTTCCCTCGATTATGTTCCCTCTGTACTGGACTGCACTCAGGTCTTCATACAATTGATCTGCCATTTGGAAACATCCAAAATTAGTTTTAAGCGTGTCTCTCATATTCGACCAGCTATTTAGATGATGATGTATCTCTATTACTCTTCGTGCCTTCCCGGCTAAAATACTCTTGACTATATTTATGCACATTCGTTGCTACATTTGCTGCATTTTACGCTATTGTTCTCTGTAATCTTATTCGTAGATTTTTCACTGGATTTACAATGTTATCCTTATTAACAGGATCGTATAACGTCCCTTTTCAATAGGGTTTAGTTTCTATTTCTCTTTTAAAGTAAGTAATTATTTCACTTTATTGATTTAAAATGTTTACTTTGCCCGGATGTTTTATTATTATCGTTGGCGACTATCCTACCGACTGCGTCAATTTTAGTAGTGTTATTCTATTCTTTATTGTTATTCTTGTTTTCATTGGTGTTATTCTAGTAAACTCTTAATAGAATTATGAATTTATCCTAGCACTAACTTCTTCAGAGGACCACATGTTTGTTTTATTTGACGGTTAATTAAACTCTGATTGGTTGTAACTTTGGTTTGATATACACTCTCTTTGTTTATACAAGGCCAACTGATACTCTAAAGTTGTCACGTCTCTTTTGTCCGCGTAGTGTAGTGTCAGACATTTCGAAATAGATTTCCATTTTAGCGGAGTACTGTAGGATTCCAACGCGGCATTTGCATTACCTACAATTTTATCCCTTATCGTGCTTAAAATAGCGAAATATCGAGGAGTTCCCCTGGTTGACTCATAAATCTTCAGCACCCTATCAACACTTTTCCGCCAAGAGCTGAACTCTCCTGGATCTCCAGAAAATTCTCGGAGGCTCTTGACAATGTCTGGTATTTTATCTAACTCCGTAAGTCTGTCGAGGAATTCTGGTCTGATTGTTTCGTCAGTCGCTACTTCATGGTCCGGTGTATGATTCAAATGTCGTTGCATCTCCGTACGAACGACCCTATTGACAACATTTTGCACAATCGCCTCTAAGTTCGTGGACCTCCTATGTTAGGTGGTGGAATATTAAGGATACTTGGTCGTATTAAATTGTCAGCATTGGCCATTTTCTTTTATTTTTTTATGTTTCGGACAATTTTCTTTACAATTCAATATTTTACTCTTTCTCTTTATTTTATTACTAAGGTTTATGTTTCAGACAATTTTCTTTACAATTTAATATTTTACTCTCTCTTTATTTTATTACTAAAGTTTTCTACTATTTTTTCTTCTCGACAATTTATTTTTCAGTTAATTATTTTAGTTTTTCCTTTTTATTATAATTTCTTCAGGCACTTCACAGATTCTCTTTTACAGTATCATTAAAAATATTCTAAATGTATCTTAAAATTACTTACATTAACGAGGCTAGGCTGCAATACAATTGCGTCCTTTTCATCATTTACTAAGGGACCTTATTTCCTCGGAGTCCAAGTTCAGTTGTAGGATCCCGTGCTTCTATAGTTGAACATGTATTATCTCCTCTTCAGTAGCCAAACCTCGGCGTTGGTTGGCTTTATGAACTAGTTTTCTAGTATCTTCAGTTTTAAACCTCTACAAGGTTCTTTTTCTGTTTTAGTAACTTTTAGTTTTTAACCTTTACAAGGTTTTTTTGCTTCTTGATAGATGATTTTACTTTTCAAACACTTGGTGGATAAGTATTCTCAAAACTTTAGTTTTAGACCTTTACAAGGTTTTTTTTCTCTACTTAGTATTTTAGTAACTTTAGTTTTAAACCTTTACAGGGTTTTTTCCTTTTATTGAGAAAGGGTTTTTTTCCTTTTAAAGAAAAACACTTCGGAACAAGTATTCACTTAACTTAAGTTTTCAACCGTTATAAGGTTTTGTTATCTTTTATGGTTTCTTATTATTTGTTAAATAGCTTTTATCTAACACTTTTACACAACACTTTAACGGAGTTAGTTTTGTTTGTATTAATCTTTACAAGGGTTTTTTTCAACTTATTTAGTTTGTTAACTAATTCAATTTTTAGTTTGCACTAACCTTTACAAGGTTTTTTTATTTTTTACTTATTTAATTTGTTACTTAATTCAATTTTAGTTCGCACAAACCTTTACAAGGTTTTTTTTTCCTTATCTAATTTGTTATTTTATCTTAACTAAATTCCACTTTGCTCGGGCGCCAGTTAGAGAAAAACGCGTTCAACTCCGGGATAATCACTTTATTGCTTAAAATCCAAACGTAGACTAACTTTTACATTTATTCGTATTGATATTATTAGCTGGCTTGACATCGTTTTCTGCATATCTTGCATTTCCCACTAGTGGTGTGATTTCGAAGAAGAGCTAACCTGTGGGAATGGGAACGGAAGTTGCAACAGCAAGCAACAAGTATTATCTGGTGCTCATGCAATTCTCGCGAAATATGTCTGCGCGTGTAACTTAGCAAGACTATGTTGCGAGACTTTATTTGGGTTAATTGTGACTGTAGGGGTTGAATGCATTTCGTGTTAATTTCAAATATGACTGCGTGTGTATGGATTAAATGTATTTCGTGTTAACTTACATAATTAGTCATATAGCATTTCATGACATATGATTTGATTTATGTAAGTTAGACTTCTACGACTTGAAATTAAAAAAAAATGTTTTTCCGTGAACTTATATAAAGTTCACAGACACAAACTTACAATGACATATCGAAAGTAAATTTAATATTTTTAGTGTTATTGTTTCTTTTATTTGGCTTAATGTTGTTAGTATAATCCTTCTTGTTAGTCAGGGGAATTACAATTATGTAAAGCAGTTTTGCTTGGTATAAAACTTTAATGTTAGCAAACTTAAGGGTTTCTTCTAAGGATTCAAATAGAATATTAATTTGTATAAGTTTATTCAGTGGTAGTTTGATTTATTTTTTATTCAATAAAATTGAATTAATCACATTTTGCTTTGCCCCTTGTAATCCAAACCTTATATTATTTAATTATTCTTTTACAAATCTAAGCTTTATCTGTATGCTGAGTGCAACTTCATTTACAACTTCATTATCTTTTCTAATGACATTATTTATTTTACTTGTAATTTCTATAAGGTTTTGTAATCTTTGTTAATGACTACCTGTTGGTTATTATTTTCAATAGTTCTATCGAGTAGTATTGATACCATTTCAAAATCGTCGTGATCTGGAGATCCGGCAATGTACTTCCAAGCAGAACCTATTAGATTAATGGGTCTTTTATTTCTGAGTTGTTCAGTTGGCATTATAATCTCTAGAATGTCATAAATTTGGTAAAGTTCTTGAGCTAGGAGTGGAGAAGAGGGATTGGATTTGGGAAATTCTTAAACTACTCTGCTGCACCAGCGAATTTGTCGATCTGCTTGGGTCACTCTCAGCGTCGCGAGTTATATAGCTTCTGCTATATTTCCCAAAAAAAATAAAACGAAATTTATCCTTCTGGATTGAAGTTGAGTTTATTACTGAATTTTATTTTTGTTACTTACAATACTTTATAATAATAAATTGCGCATTAAACATTTTATAAAATTGTACATTAAACATTTTACTTATACGGAAATTGGGTAAGTTAATTCTTTGTATTTTTAAAGTTTATGCTAACGTAGTGTCTAGGCGGAATGCAATATATATACGTACATTGGTTATGGTGTCATTGATATTAATACATACATATATTTGTAAATGTGTCAACGACACGTTTATATGTTATTATTCATAACTCGCGCCAGCGTCGTTGCTACGTCGTACACAGATAATGTGCTCACCAATTTCGTCCCATCCAAGCATACACACGCCGTCGTCTTCTCAAAGCATTTACAATCCTCTCACCAAAGCATTCCTTGTTGTAGTTGTTGTTGCAAGCATCACAAAGGGGTTGTTTTCTGATTGGAATTCGCGGTTTTTTTTTTAGAATTTTCGCGAATTGTTTTTGTAACCGTCTTTTGGTTTTTTGTTGTGACACAAGCAGTAAATAGTTTTTCTTATGTTTGTTCTTCTTGTTGCAGTGCACTGTTGTATTAATTTTTGTGTTTGTTTTTTTTTTTCAATGGAAATTACTAAACGTTTATTACGAGTACAATCATCTAAATTTCACGTTTGTTTGTCTCATTCGACACATCTACTTCTTATTGCGTATATTTTAATTTTTCAGCTTTTTCTTCTTTAAACGATTTTATTATATGTAATTTAGTACTCTACAGCTTTGTGACACTTGTCACGGTCGCCATGTGGTTAAATGTTTATAAAATGTAGTTTTGAACTTATTGCAAATTAAAAAAACACTTTTATTTCAGCAAGAGCTTCTGCTCTGCTTGACTGTGCCAATGAATCTGAATTCCTTTATTGTCTCATTTTAGTCTTATACATAAAATTCTTATATCTACATATTTGTATGTTTGTATATTTATATTACTGTATTATATTACTGTGTTCATATGTATGCAGAAGGCATGCATATGTTATATACGTATTTGACCACTTGAGCTGCAAAGTGCACGCTCAGCATTTCCCACGCGCTACGATCAGCTTGTATAAGTTAGACCTTTCGGAGTTAAGGTCCCAAAAAAAAAATAAAAATTCGCGCAACTTGTCGAAAGTGTCGCGGACACTGTAGAATAAAACAAAGTTATTTTGTTTGTCATAAACTAAAAACTTGTTCTTTATTGACCGAAGTCACCACACAGAGTGAAATCGATATGTTTTTGCTGTTTAAAAGAAACTTATTACATTAATAAACTTATCAATACATTCTTACGCTAATTTGCTGAATTCGTTGAACTTCCATTGAACGTTGCGAAAGCGTTGCAGTTAACGATTTCGCAATTCAAGCCAGACGCTGCATTTTTAATATGGAGCGGAAATATGTTTAAAATTGAATTAGTGTTACCGAAAGAAATTCTTGCTAATTTGCCGGATGTGCAATTTTGAGTTGACGAAATAATTTCATATGAACTGTATTACATGTGCCAAATATTAACAACTTATTGTGTGTTAACTTATAAACATGATAAGATTTATACTCCTTGTCATCAGCAGATCGTGAGGTGCAGCAGAAAGTGCGGGATGCGTTCCAGGCGCCGTTAAATTGTCGGAGCAGGATGTTGAACGAAATCTCCTCGGGTTTCCAGATGTTTGTCCCGAACCATTCCACGAACAAATCACAGGGTCTAAGATGTCTTGTCCGGGGCACTTGCACAAACGAAACGCATGGTGTTCTGCTCAAAAGTCGCCTTTAACAAAGAAGCTTTTAAAGTCATTAAATTGCTTTTTTAGACTCTCTACGTCCAGTTTTAAGTTATCGACATTACCAGTAACTTCCTGCTGTTGCAGATTCCCAATATCCCCTTTTAAGTTGTCGATATTACCGGCAACTTCCTGCTTTTTAGTTTCGACATTCCTTTTTAAATTTGCGATGGAGGCGTAAAACTCCATACGCAACTGACACACTATAACATCTTTTATGCACTCAGAATCTGCCATAACTTTTTTCATCCAATACCTTTTGCTCGCGCTGATCTTCCAAGATGTATCAATTACAAGGTTGTGATGACATGTCAGCTGTTGGAAAACTTTTTGTATTTGTATTTATGACGAGGACTGTCAAATTGTTGCATCGTTTGCATGTTCGGTAACAAATTCTTAATGAAAGATTGTAAAATTTATTGTTTTTAATAAATGTGTGAAAAAATAATAGTCTATGTAATATTTTCAACCAATACTGCTTCAGGAAATTTAATTTCTTTTTGTTTTTTCACCTATTTACTCTTCGCGGGCAACAAACATTACAAACAAATCAGCTAAATTTGACAGCCACAGTCATAAAATACAAAAATAATCTCCCTGTTGTTCTTGTTGCTGTGAACCTGTTGTAGCTGATGCCACCACCTTGTATTTGATACATCTTGTGATCTTCCAACAAAAAGTTCAAGTCTCTATTGCGACCGTTACAACTATTTTTTCAGGGATGTTCAATAGAGTTGCAACTGTTGTTATCGCTGCCTGGCATTGTTGTATTTGCATCGCCCAAATTGATGCTATTGTTATTGTCAACGGTAACGCTGTCTCCATTGGCATTGTTTTTGTGTTTCTTTGTTTTATTTCCCATATTCTTCTTGAAGACAGTGCACTTACTGCAGGAAAATATCAAGTGTTTGTTTGATTCTATTTCCTTTACATTGATACACTTAGGATGGAAATAGTCAGAGAAAACTTTCGGTGTTAAGATTTAGTAAGACTCTTCTTACAAGCCTGCCAAACATTCACTTTGTGGGTCACGTTATAACGAAAATTTTAAACAATTCAAGTGGTGCTAATGGCGGTCTTTTACACAGCGATCAACGCTCAACAAGTTTGCAGTAAATACTGCCAAAACAATTTATATGTGTAAAACTGCCATGTTCTCAGCTTCGGCAATTACAATTTTCTCCAAAAACATTCAGAAGAACTACTGCCTTTTAATTGTTAAAAAGTAAATTTTTCCTATTTTTCTTCGCGACAGTGCAAAAGTTTTCAGCTACAGATCAGATCTTACAATATTGCCCGAAAAATTCTCAAAAAATGTCCAACAACTGTGTGCACTTTATATTTTTGTACGGCAACGTTTGCAAAACTAGCATTGCCATTACATTGTAAAACAGCAATGTTGCAAGACATCTGATAATCGTGTGAACAGCAAAATGTTGCCACTATCAAATTATTGTAAGATAATTGCAAAAACTTTTAATTTTCAGATGTGCAAAGTGTATGCATCTGCAAATTTCACCATTTGCAGAGATTAATTATATGGCAACACTGACCATGTCAGTAAATTGCCGGTACATTAGCAGATTTGACAAAATTGCAAGATCTGGCAACCGTCTATACATAGCTTTAGATATTTTCTCTAGCAAGTTCTCACCAACATGCAATTTTGTAGTAAATTTTATAATCATAATCTTTACATTATTTGAATTGTCAATCCATTTTTTATATCTGTCTGATTCTGAACTAAATTATTAATATTTTCGCAATACTACAAACCTACATAATCATGGGTGGCTGCATCTAATAATATTTCCTGCTGGTAATGATAGCTTATTCTATTTGTTCCAAAAACTGTCCCCTCAATTATTTCGTCTTCATTGTTTGGATATAATATTATTGGAAAATTAAAAGTTTGTAAGGGATTTTTTGAAATTTGGCGGAATGTATCGTAGGTACAGGAGATTTGCTCATGATTTCCTCAATGTGCATTTATGAGCCAACATTGCCTTGTATATTTTAAAATTTCTGCTTTGTCTGTCACCATTCGTTTTCAAGTGACGTAATAATCCTCTCTTGGCTTTATATGATTTCATACATACTGTGGAAATATGAGTCTTTATTTGTTCACTAACATTTGTTTCTCTAATTCTTGAAAGTGGGTCTGCAACTTTATTTTTTTCCTTCTACGTGCTAAATATCGAATTCGTATTCATTAAATTTATTTTCCAACGCCTAGATTTTGGTTCCTTGAGGTAAGCTAACCATACCAAGGGTTTGTGATTAGTCTTTCAAAGGAATTTTCTCCCATAAAGGAAGAGTACTATGGCCAGTAATTCTTTATCGATTGTTGAGTAATTTATCTCGTGTTCTCGTATTCAATGTCCTAGATACAAAAGCTATCGGTTCATATGACTTTGATAACACAGGACCTAAAGCATTATTGCTCGCATTCGTAGTTTATTGGAACTGTCCGTCAAAACTTGCCTACTTTAAAACTATATCCGACATAAGCATCGCTTTAAGTTTCTCTAAGGATTGTTTCTAAGCCTTGTCATTTACGTTAAGCTATTTTTGCATAGTCAGGAATAAACTTCTTATAATATCCAATAAAAAACTCGGGATTTCTTTAATCATCTTGGTTAAGAGTTGCTTTTTTATTCCAACAACCTTATATGGATAGGGTTTAATACTGTCCGTTGTGACTACATGTCCTAGAAAGTGTGTTTCTTTTTTTAAAAAGTTGAATTTATTTAGCGAGTGATACAAATTTTTGTCTTAGGGTCTTAAAAATTTTCTGTAGGTTTTGGATATGCTCCTGTATAGATATCGAAAATACTAAAATGTCGTCCGAATATATTAAGCATATCTTGTTTACTTGTTTCCTGAGGACATTATTCATCATTCCTTTGGAATGTTGCCGGAGCATTATTTAGCCGGAAAGGCATTCGCAGTCTTTGACGTCTGTCGTAAAAACTGTATTTTCTCTATCATCAGGATCTACATCTGTCTGGTAAAAGCTTTTAGTAATATCTAAAGTCGAAAAGTAATTTGCTCTTTCTAACTTGTTCTGAGAACAGGATATTACCTGATTAAGTTTCCTATAATAAATTACTATTCTCCATTCTTTATTACCCTCCTTATCGTCTTTTTTTGATACAATCCAAATAGGAGCATTTTAATGTAAATTGGATTGTTAGGTAATTTACTGATCTTACATTTCAATTATCTGTCTGTCTACTTCTTGAGTATGGATATCTATACGTCTTGGTATAATTAGATCCTCAAAGTCCTATTTACTCCATTGGTAAAAGTTAAGTCATCAACTTTATGATAAAATATGTCGTAATTTTTCTAATTAGAATTCTTATAGCTGTTGTTTCTGCTTTACTTGTTCTGAGAATAGGATATTTGTCCTCGCGGGTTGCCTGATTAAGTTTCCTATAAGAAATTTCTATTCTCCATTCTTTATTACTGTTGTGATTCATTAATTGTAAGTCATTAATATTTTCGAGTCGTTAATTGCTAAGTTACCAATTAAGTATTTTTGGCGTCGTTGCACAAAAACACAACTGAAATTGGAGCAAGAACAACACGAGCCATTCGTTGTTCCAGTTGTTTTCTTGCTCCGTCATTCTGCATGTTGACAAAATAAGGTCGAATTGCATTCATTGGATTTCCGCATGATGTTTGCTTATTACATAAATGGGCGAAGTCATGGGAAAAATGAATGAGTTGAACGCCCTGATAATGTAGGGTAAAGTAAATAAAAAAAAAACGTAGAATAGTCATAATAATAATGGAAAAAAATAAATAAAAGGGAGCTGGAGACTGGAAGAAGAGTCAGCTCAAGACAACCAGAGGACCCATGAACATGTTTGATGACTTTCAGCAAGGCCGATGTGGTAAGTAAGAAAAACCCCCATTAATGCCTAAAGGCGCTGACTCCCCCTAGGGCGGTGCCTCGCGTCCCAAATGGGCAACAAGGACAGCCTCAGAGGCAGTCCTTGTATTAGGGAATATTAGTCTTTGCATCCTTTCCTTTTGCTCAATTCCTTTTCCCGGGTACCCAACCCGTTATTCCTTTCATTGGGTATCCGCTCTCCCCGCGGGTACTCAACATTACCCTCCTTATCGTCTTTCTTTGGTATAATCCAAATAGGAGCATTTTAGTGTGAATTGGATTTTTAGATAATTCACTGATCTTACATTTCAATTATCTGTCTGTCTACTTCTTGAGTATGGATATCTATACGTCTGGGTATAATTAGATCCTGAAAGTCATACTTACTTTGTTGGTGAAAGTTAAGTCATCAACTTTATGATAAAATATGTCGTAATTTTTCTAATTAGATTTCTTATAGCTGTTGTTTCTTCTTTATTTAAATGGTAAATTCTTAACTAAATCTGGAAATAGCTGTTCCATAGTAAAGAATCCTGGTCAATTTCGTAAGCTGTCTGTACTATCTACAAATTATCTTTATCAATTATAGTATTATATTTCTGTCAAAAAGTCGTGAAATTTATAAAATCTAAAAACAGTATAGTTTTTCAATGAAATCTTTACTGATTTTTTAGGAATCAGTCCTTCATGGGTCACTCAAAAAGTTCCTGAAAATGATTTTATCATAATTGGTTTTGTCATTCGTATTATGAATTATGAGAGACACTGGTCAAAATTTAAACAATTTTCTGTTGAGCCACTATCTATCGATAATCTGAGTTGCCTATTTCCATATCTAAGCAATATATAGAGACAACCGTACTTCCTTAGGCCGTTTGCCTAAAATTTCCCTTTTCCATGGATTCACAATTATTCTTCTGCTCTAAATATTATTATTAATTATTCTCATTATTATTTTTATTAACATAACTGTCTGCAATCTTGTTGATAATTATTTTCCCTCGTCTGGGTAGTTCCAAGGTCCATTAGTTCTGGGGTTTGTCTTTGTTCTATTGACTTTTGCCATTGTTGATATTGTTGTCTTTGCTATTGTCGATGATGTTGTTTCTGCTGATTTTCCTGGTCCGATCTGGACTTTCTCCCTTTATTTAAGATTCCAGTCTGGCTTAGTTCATGGATTACTTAACCCATTGTTGTAGGTTTTAGTGCGCATAAAACCGTACTCATAAACACAGGTAATCTGGTGATGAATATTTTTTATGCCGTCTCTATATTTTTTCCAACGTCATTAATTCTATTTTCTTGCCTGTTTTTTTGTTTAGCAAGGCTAGTGTTGAATATAATATATAGAGTACCCTCTGTACTGGGCTGCTCTCAGGTATTCATACAGTTGGTCTGCCGTTTGGAAATCTCCAAAATTTGTGTCAAGCATGTCTTTAATATGCGGCCAGTTATTAAGATGAGGATGTAACTCTATTAATCTTCGTGCCTTCCCTGTCAATATACTATTGACTATATTTATGCACATTCGTTGTGCTTGCTCGTTATATTGCGTCAGGGTTGGCAATATATTGTAAAACTTCATACAAAATGTTGAGAGATCCTCCTTTTTCCCATCGAATTCGTGTATCTTTTCTAAATCAGATTCAAATCAAGCACTCTTCCATGTCCATCTTCTGCGGCCAAACCTGCATTTGCTGCATTTAATGCTATTGTTCACTGTAATCTTATTCGTAGATTTTTCACTGGATTTACAACGTTATCCTTATTAACAGGATCGTATTACGTCCCTTTTCAATAGGGTTCAGTTTCTATTTCTCTTTTAAAGTAAGTAATTATTTCACTTTATTGATTTAAAACGTTTACTTTGCCCGGATGTTTTACTATTATCGTTGGCGAATATCCTACCGACTGCACCAATTTTAGTAGTGTTATTCTAGGGAACTCTTAATATAATTATGAGTTTCTCTTAGCACTTGTTTTCATTGGTGTTATTCTAGTAAACTCTAAATAGAATTATGAATTTATCCTAGCACTAACTTCTGCAGAGGAAAACAAGTTCGTTTTATTTGACGGTTAATTAAACTTTGATTTATTGTGACTTTAATTCTTGTATGCAATGGTTGGTTTGATACACATTCTCTTTGTTTATACATAATTAGTCATATAGCATTTCATGACATATGATTTGATTTATGTAAGTTAGACTGTAACGACTTGAAGTTAAAAAAAATGTTTTTCCGTGAACTTATATAAAGTTCACAGACACAAACTTACCAGTACATATCGAAAGTAAATTTAATATTTTTAGTTTTATTTTTTTTTTATTTAGCTTAATGTTGTTAGTATAATCCTTCTTGTTAGTAAGTGGAATTACAATTATTTAAAGCAGTTTTCCTTGGTTGTATAAAACTTTAATGTTAAAAAACTCAAGGGTTTCTTCTACTGATACAAATAGAATATTATTTTGTATAAGTTTATTCAGTGGTAGTTTGATTTATTTTGTATTCAATAAAATTGAATTAATCACATTTTGCTTTGCCCCTTGTAATCCAAACCTTTTATTTTGTTAATTCTTCTTTTACAAATCTAAGCTTTATCTGTACGCTGAGTGTAGCTTCATTTACAATTTCTTTATCTTTTCTAATGACATTATTTATTTTATTTGTAATTTCTATAAGGTTTTGTAATCTTGGATTAAAAGCTTTGTTAATGACTACCTGTTGGTTATTATTTTCAATAGTTCTATCGAGTAGTATTGATACAATTTCAAAATCGTCGTGATCTGGAGATCCGGCTATGTACTTCCAAGCAGAACCTATTAGATTAATGGATCATTTATTTCTGAGTTGTTCAGTTGGCACTATAATCTCTAGAATGTCATAAATTTGGTAAAGCTCATGGGCTAGGAGTGGGGAAGAGGGATTGGATTTGGGAAATTCTTAAACTACTCTGCTGCACCAGCGAATTTGTTGATCTGCTTGGGTCACTCTCAGCGTCGCGAGTTATATAGCTTCTGCTATATTTCCCAAAAAAAATAAAACGAAATTTATCCTTCTGGATTGAAGTTGAGTTTATTACTGAATTTTATTTTTGTTACTTACAATACTTTATAATAATAAACTGCGCATTAAACATTTTATAAAATTGTACATTAAACATTTTACTTATACGGAAATTGGGTAAGTTAATTCTTTGTATTTTTAAAGTTTATGCTAACGTAGTGTCTAGACGGAATACAATATGTATACGTACATTGGTTCAGTGTTGGGCAAAATTTATTCTAAATAAAAATAAAAAGATAACGAATAAATTCAATTCAGTTTTTATTTGGAATAACAACTATTTTTTTTATTTGTTTATTTGTGAAATGTACTAACTTTAATTTATTTGTTATCTTTTTATTTGTTATTTGGATTTTCCAAATAAAAATTCGAATAATTTACGTAAGCATGTACAATTATTTTTATTCGTTTTTTGCTAAAGATATTTTAAATAACAAAGTAAAAATTTAAATGGATTTAAAATAAGGAAAATTAACGGATTTTGTTTATGTGAGATTTAACACAACGCGCTTTTCAAATAAATCGTCGGATAGTTTATGAGATCGTGGTAAATTAACCATCGTAGCGTAAGAAAATAAACGTTCTACAGGGGCAGATGAAGGTAACGGCGTGTTAAATTTTATAAAAGTTTGTTTGATAGCTGGATATTTTGACAGACATTGCATTGTTGTATCATTATCTGCTAAAAATTTGAGTACCTATAAAATAAGTGATTAGAATTGTTGTTATATATAAATTAACACAATTTTACCTCGAGGTCTGCATTAGGTGACAATATGTCGGTAGAACATGAAAAAAAAAATAAAAAAACGTATCATTATTGCCAAGAGGATCACCTTTTTCAACACTTCCTCTGTTTTCAATTGAGGGATATATGGACGCTATTTCGGTTTTAAGTAAATTTGCCAATCTCTGCTGAATATCAGGATCGACTAAAGAAAACCATTTGTTTTTAAATTTTGGGTATGTTAGCGCGGCTATTATGGAATCTTCTGATATTTTGCCGGTAAAACTGAACAGTTCCGAGAAGCGAGTATTAACACTTTTTAGCAACCCGCTAACAATAGGTTTATAATATTTCCAGGAATTGTTGTTCAGTATCTCCAATTTTTGTTTCGGTGTCAAAATGCAAGGTATTAAAATTCCATAATATATGTTGTCTTCGGATTGTAATATGTCAATTGCCTTTGTTAGTGGTTCGGTGCGCAGTATGTATTCGTTTATGTAATCAAAATCCCGGTTTTTAAGACAGTCTTTTATATTTAACTCACGCCAGAGAAGCGGCATTCTTTCTTTTTCTTTCCAAATTTGAACAAGTAAATCATACAGGGAATTCCACCGCGTTACGCCCGGTCTGCTAAGAGTATGGAAAAGGACATTTTTAACTATTTCAGCTGACTTCGGACGATTTGAAGCTCTCCAAAGTATATTGCACTTGTTCATAACTCTCTGATGAACTTCAAGAAGGCCATTATTCGATTTAAGCACACGATTAAAATCTGCTGATGCACATAAGTTGAGAGAGTAGCAACTGCAACGAATATGATTTGGCAACATCGCATTATACTAGTTCAACAGTTGTTGGTTTAAATTCTCCTCACAATCATCCTCACTATCGCTTCCATCATCGGCATCTGTCTCGATTGCTTCCTTTTCTACCCCAAACACTTGGAATGCCTTTACAAAGTTACTTCCATTATCAGTGACAGTTGCTATCAATTTTGAGCTGTCTATAGAGTATTCAGAATGTATTTCATTAAGGACATCAGTCACTTTGTCGTATGAATGAACTCCTTTGAAGCGTCTGCATGAAAGCGCAGCTGATTCCCTTTTCAGGTCGCTTACATTTATCCAGTGGGCAGTGACTCCAAAAAAACTTCGCTTATGTGATGGCCAAATATCAGCAGTGGTACAAAAAAACATGCAATCTTTAAGCTTTAGTTTAGTTTCCTCTACATGGCTTATAAAAAGTTTATCTATTTCACGACCGAGCTGCCGCCTTGAAATGGTTGGTCCTGAAGTGCATCCTTCACATATTGATTTAAAAAATTGATTTTCCACAACTCTAAGAGGTACCAACGAATCAATTACAAATTTTGCAACTGTCTCGACCAACTCGGCGTGGTTCATTTGGTTTCCTCTTGTACACTTCTTACTCAGTTTTTCCTTGAACTGCGCACTTTTTATTCGTTTATATTCTTGATATTCTTCAAACGCCACGTTACCATGTCGCCTCTTGAGGTGAGATATGAAGTTCGATGTAGAATTTTTCTGTCCTTTTATCCTAACAAGAACTGGCTCACACTTCACGCACACAGCAGTGATATCTATAATTCTAAAGAATTTACCATCCAAAATGCTAAAACCCATTAAATCACTTGAAGAATTATTTTGGGATGTTGTTGCTTCCGCTTCCATGCTTGGTTTCCGTTTCTTAAAAACTCTTATTTTTTCCACCTCAAAAAATTTTTTATTTGTATGTTATTGTATGACAAATAACAACTAACAAATGACGCCTAATTATTTGAGGGATAAATAAACAAGTAACAGTTGAAATTTGAAATATTCCAAATAAAAAATAACGATTGAAAAATCATTTGTTATTTGTTATTTGAATAAAAATTTATTGAATAACGCCCAACACTGCATTGGTTATGGTGTCATTGATATTAATACATACATATATTTGAAAATGTGTCAACGACACGTTTATATGTTATTATTCATAACTCGCGCCAGCGTCGTTGCTACGTCGTACACAGATAATGTACTCACCAATTTCGTCCCATCCAAGCATACACACGCCGTCGTCTTCTCAAAGCATTTACAATTCTCTCAACAAAGCATTCCTACCTTGTTGTAGTTGTTGTTGCAAGCATCACAAAGGGGTTGTTTTCTGATTGGAATTCGCGGTTTTTTTTTTTTAGAATTTTCGCGAATTGTTTTTGTAACCGTCTTTTGGTTTTTTGTTGTGACACAAGCAGTAAATAGTTTTTCTTATGTTTGTTCTTCTTGTTGCAGTGCACTGTTGTATTAATTTTTGTGTTTGGTTTTTTTTTTCAATGGAAATTACTAAACGTTTATTACGAGTACAATCATCTAAATTTCACGTTTGTTTGTCTCATTCGACACATCTACTTCTTATTGCGTATATTTTAATTTTTTAGCTTTTTCTTCTTTAAACGATTTTATTATATGTAATTTAGTACTTTACAGCTTTGTGACACTTGTCACGGTCGCCATGTGGTTAAATGTTTATAAAATGTAGTTTTGAACTTATTGCAAATTAAAAAAAAACACTTTTATTTCAGCAAGAGCTTCTGCTCTGCTTGGCTGTACCAATGAATCTGAATTCCTTTATTGTCTCATTTTAGTCTTATACATAAAATTTTTATATCTACATATTTGTATGTTTGTATATTTATATTACTGTATTATATTACTGTGTTCATATGTATGCAGAAGGCATGCATATGTTATATACGTATTTGACCACTTGAGCTGCAAAGTGCACTCTCAGCATTTCCCACGCGCTACGATCAGCTTGTATAAGTTAGACCTTTCGGAGTTAAGGTCCCAAAAAAAAATAAAAATTCGCGCAACTTGTCGAAAGTGTCGCGGACACTGTAGAATAAAACAAAGTTATTTTGTTTGTCAAAAGCTAAAAACTTGTTCTTTATTGACCGAAGTCACCACACAGAGTGAAATCGATATGTTTTTGCTGTTTAAAAGAAACTTATTACATTAATAAACTTATCAATACATTCTTACGCTAATTTGATGAATTCGTTGAACTTCCATTGAACGTTGCGAAAGCGTTGCAGTTAACGATTTCGCAATTCAAGCCAGACGCTGCATTTTTAATATGGAGCGGAAATATGTTTAAAATTGAATTGGTGTTACCGAAAGAAATTCTTGCTAATTTGCCGGATGTGCAATTTTGAGTTGACGAAATAATTTCATATGAACTGTATTACATGTGCCAAATATTAACAACTTATTGTGTGTTAACTTATAAAAGCGGTGGATCGTATTACATATGCGCTGGAGTGTTTATATCTTTAACTGTGGTCTTTTGTGTATTTGTATATTTTTGATTATTATGACAAAGTGTCACAATGTCTGATTTGTATTACTGGCAGGCTAGATATACTACAATGGTCTGTTTGATTTGCGTCTTTATGCCGTCTACAAAGGCATTGTATTTATCCAGTTCTATACTATGGATTATTTTGAATGCCTCATTTTGTATTCCTCCAGGATCGTTGCTAATGGTCACAAGATGATATAGCGTGTAGTTCGAAACTTACAGTTCACCTGCAGCCGACGTGTAGATAGTTAGGGAAATTTTGAAAGAGTTGTGAGATAAAGTGAAGTCAGTTTTTTATGTTTCTCTTGTGGACGACCTTTCCTGATTCTGTAATAATTGTTGTCGACATATCTTCCTTAACAACTTCTTTTTGAAAGTTTAGTTCCTAGTCGCTTGTGTATTTTTACTTATATAATGTCTCCTGGATCGTACTGTTTAATTGCTTCACGGTTTCTGTTATAATATCTGAGGTTGGTTGACTGTTTGTCTTTTAGTTTTTGTATGTTGTGTTGTGTGATGGCAACACCAATGCCTACGCCATTACACTGACGATTGAACATTCTGCCCACATCTAACCTCAACCAAACAACAGTAGTGATAAAACAAAATACAACAACAACAACAAAACACGCAATCATTAGAATCGATTTCCGGCGGGAGGTTCACAAAACTGTTGATCAAATTACGTCGATTAAGAAAAGTCCAAACGAAACAATGGGAGAAGATAAGAGGGCCTTTCTTGGGAAACCACACAGAGGAACCTTATTTCGTTACTTTTGTAGTTTGGGTGAAGTCATCGATTGTGGTGTTATAAACAACAACGAAAGTGGTTGCTGACCCGGCTAATATTTAACATGTTCTGCAGTGGTACGCATACAAAATCTTGGCAATCTACGCACGTTCCAGAAAACAGAAGAAGGGCCCTGATTTTTAAAGTATAATTTGGTGAATTTGCAGTTTGAACGCTTCGAGATTTTTTCAGACGCATACTAGGCGACAGCGGATAAAATGTCCAGGAACTGAACGATCGGGAGATCGTTCTCATTAAATGGGGGAGGGATGTTGTGATTCATTTATTGTTAAGTTATTAGTAGTTGTGAGTCATTAAAAACACAGCTGAAATTGGAGCAAGTACAACACGAGCCATTCGTTGTTCCAGTTGTTTTCTTGCGCCGTCATTCTGCATGTTGACAAAATAAGGTCGAATTGCATTCATTGGATTTCCGCATGATGTTTGCTTATTACATAAATGGGCGAAGTCGTGGGAAAAATGAATGAGTTGAACGCCCTATTTTGCTGATCGGCAGAATTCCAGTTTGGGTTTTTGGACAACGGTGCAGTAATGATTATGTAGGGTGAAGTACATATAAAAAAACGTAAAATAGTCATAGTAATAATGGAAAAAAATAAATAAAAGGGAGCTGGAGACTGGAAGAAGAGTCAGCTCCAGACAACCAGAGGACCCATGAACATGTTTGATGACTTTCAGCAAGGCCGATGTGGTAAGTAAGAAAAACCCCCATTAATGTGAATTAGTGTCTAAAGGCGCTGACTCCCCCTAGCGCGTTGCCTCGCGTCCCAAAAGTGCAACAAGGACAGCCTCAGAGGCAGTCCTTGTATTAGGGAATATTAGTCTTTGCATCCTTTCCTTTTGCTCAATTCCTTTTCCCGGGTACCCAACCCGTTATTCCTTTCATTGGGTATCCGCTCTCCCCGCGGGTACTCAACATTACCCTCCTTATCGTCTTTCTTTGGTACAATCCAAATAGGAGCATTTTAACGTGAATTGAATTGTTAGATAATTTACTGATCTTACATTTCAATTATCTGTCTGTCTACTTCTTGACTATGGATATCTATACGTCTTGGTATAATTAGATCCTGAAAGTCCTACTTACTTCATTGGTGAAAGTTAAGTCATCAACTTTATGATAAAATATGTCGTCATTTTTATAATTAGATTTCTTATAGCTGTTGTTTCTTCTTTATTTAAATGGTAAATTCTTAACTAATTTTCTGGAAATAGCTGTTCCATAGTAAAGAATCCTGGTCAGTTTCTAAAACTGTCTTGTACTATCTGCCAATTTATCTTTGTTTTCACCCTGATAATATTTACTTAATTTCACTGAAAATGTTCCTGAAAATGATTTTATCATAATTGGTTTTGTCATTCGTATTATGAATTATGAGAGACACTGATCAAAATTTAAACAATTTTCTGTTGAGCCACTATCTATCGATAATCTGAGTTGCATATTTCCATATCTAAGCAATATATAGAGACAACCGTACTTCCTTATGCCGTTTGCCTAAAATTTCCCTTTTCCATGGATTCACAATTATTCTTCTGCTCTAAATATTATTATTAATTATTCTCATTATTATTTTTATTAACATAACTGTCAGCGTTGTTGTTGTTAGTTTTAATATCATTCTTACAACTGCAATCTTGTTGATAATTATTTTCCCTCGTATGGGTAGTTCCAAGATCCATTAGTTCTGGGGTTTGTCTTTGTTCTATTGACTGCTGCCATTGTTGTTATTGTTGTCTTTGCTATTGTCGATGATGTTGTTTCTGCTAATTTTCCTGGTCCGATCTGGACTTTCTCCCTTCATTTAAGAATCCAGACTGGCTAAGTTCCTAGATTGCTTCACCTATTGTTGTAGGTTTTAGTGCGCATAAACCATACTCATATACACAGGTAATCTGGTGATGAATATTTTTAATGCCGTCTCTATGTTTCTTCAGACACCATTAATTATATTTTTAGCAAGGCTAATTTGAGTTGTATACAATTGATAGTGTTCCCTCGATGATGTTTCCTCTGTACTGGGCTGCTCTCAGGTCTTCATACAATTGATCTGCCATTTGGAAACCTCCAAAATTAGTTTCAAGCGTGTCTCTGATATTCGACCAGCTATTTACATGAGGATGTATCTCTATTACTCTTCGTGCCTTCCCAGTTAATATACTCTTGACTATATTTATGCACATTCGTTGTGCTTGCTCGTTATATTGCGTCAGGGTTGGGAATATTGCGAGATCCTCCTTTTTCCCATCGAATTCCTGTATCTTTTCTAAATCAGATTCAAATCAAGCACTCTTCCATGTCAATCTTCTGCGGCCAATCCTGCGTTTGCCGCATTAAGCGCCATTGTTCACTGTTATCTTATTCGTAGATTTTTCACCCGATTTACAACGTTATCCTTATTAACAAGATCGTATTTAGTCCCTTTTCAATAGGGTTCAGTTCCTATTTCACAGGATTTATTTCACTTTGAGGTAAGTTTTTATTTACGGATAGTCACTTCATTGATTTAAAACGTTTACTTTGCCCGGATGTTTCATTATTATCGTTGGCGACTATCTAACCGACTGCGTCAATTTTAGTAGTGTTATTCTAGGGAACTCTTAATATAATTATGACTTTCTCCTAGCACTTGTTTTCAGTAGTGTTATTCTAGTAAACGCTTAATAGAATTATGAATTTATCCTAGCACTAACTTCTTGAGAGGAAAACATGTTCGTTTTATTTAACGCTTAATTAAACTTTGATTTATTGTGACTTTAATGCATGGCTCTGATGTACACTTTTTGTTTATACAAGTTAGACCTTTCGGAGTTGAGGTCCCAAAAAAAAAATAAAAATTCGCGCAACTTGTCGAAAGTGTCGCGGACACTGTAGAATAAAACAAAGTTATTTTGTTTGTCAAAAACTAAAAACTTGTTCTTTATTGACCGAAGTCACCATACAGAGTGAAATCGATATGTTTTTGCTGTTTAAAAGAAACTTATTACATTAATAAACTTATCAATACATTCTTACGCTAATTTGCTGAATTCGTTGAACTTCCATTGAACGTTGCGAAAGCGTTGCAGTTAACGATTTCGCAATTCAAGCCAGACGCTGCATTTTTAATATGGAGCGGAAATATGTTTAAAATTGAATTGGTGTTACCGAAAGAAATTCTTGCTAATTTGCCGGATGTGCAATTTTGAGTTGACGAAATAATTTCATATGAACTGTATTACATGTGCCAAATATTAACAACTTATTGTGTGTTAACTCGTATAAAGGGGGGAAACCAAGGAAAAAGGGAAGAAAAGACTATGTATGTACTTGGAAAGTTAAAAGGGATAACTTACATTGATTTTATTCGGGATTAAAGATGGAAATTTTGATGAGGTGTGTTCCGTGCGGCGCACAGTGGCGGAAAATCGTTTTTCATTGGCCAAAATTCTGTAACTTTAGAACCGATCAAAATATTGAAGTAATTTTTCTTTAATGGATAGATATTTAGTTCAGCTTGACTCCGTTTTAATTACATTTAAATTAATTCATATTATTAATACAGAAAAATGAAAAAAGTGTCCTACCGTCGGCCCGTGGCGGGTACAAAAGTATATACAGGGTTAAAGAGGACAATTTCACCTTTCTCTGGGTGGTATACGTTTCTTGTTCCCCTTTGTTCCCTAAAAGTTCTATTCCACTAAAGTTTAAATTTGAGAAAAATAAAGTAGTTTCATAAAAATTTCATAGCGCCCCTAATATTAAACGCTAGAGCTGTGACCACTTACAACAACTAAAGACTATAATCCTACCAACATTATAAAAAAGACCGCAGGAAATTATCGATGATAGCTTGCGAGTAGTAACCATTTATTTTTGAGGAAGAAACAAAAAAAAAAAACACCTTTTTCTGAAATTAAAAAAACAGTTGAGTTTGACAGCATGCCACGCCCACAATTATGAATTATTTAACCTAATTTTTTGGCTACCTACAAAACGGCGTAAAAATTTTTAAAATCGGTGACAAAAAAATTTTACTTTTGGCCAATGAAATCAAAATTTTAGCCACAGTGCGGCGGTTGGTTCGAGAAGGCCGGAAGCCCATCCCAAAGCCGTCCACTTCACCTTCTTTACCCTACAGAGTTGTCAACTTTGCCCTACTCTTGACATTTACATTTACAAGTCCTTTCCAACGGGGGCTTTTACATTATCAAATTACAATCAAACTTTTAGAACAGAGGCTTTACACCAACTAATTACAATGGAACCTTTACAATACAATTCATTCGGTTCAATTCAAATTCCAATTTAAATAACAATTCCATTTATACAATTATTTAATTTACAATACAATACATTACTATAAAATTCAATTCATTAATATAATTAACAATAGTGCTGAGTACTACGATATTTCAAATTGTGGAATATACCGTCGGTATACTGAAAAAAGGTCTCAAGTCCATTTTTTGTGCAAAAGTGTCTTGTGGTTATTGTATCGAAACACAAGCGGACATAAATTTTAAATCGTCAATCACTAAGAAACAGAAAAAGTGTACTTGAGACCTTTTTGCATGATACCACAATATATTGAACATAGATTGCATTCTAACACAATTTTTTTTTTTAACAATCGTAATAATTTATGTCAAACGGATATCAATCCACATTTCGCATTATATCTGCATTTTAAAAAACTGGCAAAATCTCAATGTGCACAAATGCGGACGCGGAAAAAACGAAATCCATGAAATAGGATCCGAAACTGACCCGTTTTGGATGCGACAAAACGGAATCCGTGAAATCGGATCCGAAACTGACCCGTTTTGGATCCGACAAAACGGAATCCGTGAAATCATAATTATAGTAAAAATTCTTAAACTTTTTTTTTTTTTGGAATCCGTTTCGGATCCGAAACTGATTTCCGATTCAGATCCGAAACTGAAACGGATTCAAATGCGAATAAAAAACGGATCCGTTTTTAATAAGGAATTTCAAACGAAATCGGATCCGATTCGGATAAAATGTCCTCAGAATCGGATCAGTATCGGATCCGAAATTGATTAAATCAAACCTCTACTACCATATGTTTAAAATATCTATCAGTATGTGTTTTAAATGCAAAACCAAATATTTTAATCAAACATGAGCGTTTTATAGTTAACCACAATTGTGTTTTATCGCTAACCACATTTAGTTGTTCACAACAGGCAAATGCTGTTTTGTTCCATCACACAGTTTTATTGTGCGACGAACCGTTCAACGAAGAAGTTGTGAAAAAACTGAGCTCACGAATTTGTGTTCGCACATGGTACTAAGATAACAAAACAAAAAATTGTGAAATGATCGCGACATACAAAGGAGTGTGAAAATACGTTGTGTGTTATCAGTAAATAAAAATTCAAACTAGAAATGAAATAAGAACTAGCTGGTGGTGTTACAGATAACAAGTGATGCTGAAATAAGACTCTCGTGATGCTAAAAGAAGAAAAAAAACTGTCCCAAGAGTATATACAATCGTTAAATATATTAACAAGTACTGAAATTTCTCAATGTTTAAGATGTGTTAAGTACATAATATCAGTGTTGCTGCATGATGTAAAAATGGATTAAATATTTCAATTTAAAGTTTTAAATTGTTTAAAATAATGACAGTATGGTGGGAGTTATAAGTAAAATACAACAAATTATAATTCTACGTTTTATACGAACTTATCAGTATTGGTTTTGTAAAAATTATCATAAACCAATAATTTGAAAATGTGCGGCTATAACGGAGCAGAGACTGAAAATGAAAATATACTGTTAAAAATATATGAAATGCCACGAAAAATTCAACAGAAAAGATGTTTTAAGACAACTTTGCCGGGAGTATGGTGCATATAAAACTAAAATGCCGTTTTCACGACCATGAAAATCTATTTCGTCAAGTGTTGTTCAGCAAGCGACATTAATCAGTTCTTTGTTTACGGGTTATGGACCGAATTTGAGATTAATAAAATTGGAACAAGTGCTGTGAAGAAATTTGCCTCGAATTAAATAAAGAGTACAGACAAGTCAATGTCAGGAGGGTTATCAGTGCATTGACAAAATTTTAAATAAAACTTAGCTATAAATTTGTAGAAAAACAGAAAATCAGATAACAAACAATATGAACAAAACCAAACTAAAACTCGCGGTTGTTGCTAAGCATACAAATGAAAAAAGTGATTGAATAAGGCAATGTAGCCAATTAACAGAGAACTGACAAAATTTATGATTTTGGCTTGGCTTTAAACCTGTGTTCGCGTACTTATTGTTTTTTATATGATGCCAGTACTGCAATATTCTTGAGAAAAAGCCGTAAAAATTTGTTGTAAGCAACTACAAAAATATTAAATAAAATATTAAATCATGAAAAGTAAACCACATAACAAGAATTACAGCATCCTAGAAAACGGGTCGTAAAAAAATTACACGCTGAGAATAAAATTTAACAGAATTAAAAGCACCTTGTTTAAAAAAATATATATTTTATAATCAACCAAAAAATGTTAAATAAAATATTAAACCTTGAAGACAATGAGAGCAAAAGTCCCTGAAAATAAAAAACGCTTAAATTTTTAACCAATAAAATGAAACTTTTTCAACCAAAATTACAATATCCTTGAGAACGGGACCTAAAAAGGCGAGCAAAATAAAAAACACTTAAATTTTCAACCAAAAAACAAAAAGTAAATTTCTTCAAAAAAATCCTTGAGAACGGGACATAAAAAAGGCGACGATGAGAATAACCTATATGTCGTAACAACAAAATGATTGTAATATTAAACAATTAAAACATGACGACAATACGACAAAAAATGCTCGGAAATAACAAGAAAAAACACTTTAATTTTAATCATCACAACAATTTATCGATTTAAAGAAAAACTTATAATAAAAGAGAACACTAATCTTTATGAACTATAAAGTGAAGATGCGATTCATGAACGGACATATACAAATCTTATGTGTAATCCATATCCCATTTCCTTTATAAATAAACCACAAAAATCATCGAGTACCAAACTAAAATGAGACACAGCGATATGGTGAGACAATGCTGAAGACAAAAGAACGAGAAATATTGAGACATCTAAAGCTGCTGCGTATGTATGTAGTAATTTATAAGCGACTTACAGTTATGTTACCATAAAAGTCTATTTTTGTGTAATTTAGGTTAATTTTATTCTAAGATTAATGAATTTTGTTATACATTATTTAATTACAATCAAATGTTGTTTATGATGTACCGTCTATCTCAAAAGCAAATACAGTCTCCAATGCCACTATGTATAAGACTTAAGTTTAAAACTGTACCTGTCAAGGCATTGTTAATTGTTAACCGACGACGTCTCAGTTCCGAATTTGGTACAGAGTTTCCTAGCTAATGATTGTTGTTATCACTATGTGCGTAATTATAGTCTCGTGAATCATTTCTAAATCTATTTAGTCCTTTATAGTGTTGTTGATTATAAAACCTGATTTCTCTGTTGATTGTCATAGTTTCGATTCCTATGGTTGTAATTATGTTTTCCTGTTCTGTGTATCTTTCTATATTTTTTAAATTCTGATTTGATGCTACTATCCTCATGTCTTCTTATTATCGTAATGTTGACAAATTTTGTCTAACAGCGTTTCTTGAGTCATTTCTTTCACAGTATCCGCTAATATATTATCTATGTCGGTAAGGTCAATGCAGTTATTACCTCTGTAGTAAACAGTTAATTCATCTGACTTATATTTCATATTTTGTTATTCTATTGCTAGTTCACTTACTGTATTTACTCTTAGGTTGCTGATTTTTCTGTAGATTTGATGGGTGGATTCGGTGTCTGATCTATAACGCAATTTCAGGATTCATTTAATTAGCCCAAGTATCTGGCTGCTGTATATTTAATACAGTATTTTTAGTTTCTCCCTGGATTTATAGAACACTTTCTTCGTAGCTTCCTAATTTAAATCTTCGTTTTCTATTGCTTTACATCTTCCGCTACTAAGAATTATTTTAGCGAATGGCGTATTACTGTAGTCGTCTAAAATAGTTAAAATATTTTTCACATTATTTTTAAATTCATGCAGTAGATCTTTAACAGCATCAGTGATTGAAAATAATTTTGATTTCCATTGGTGGGAATTCAGTAGAGTTTGGAGTGTCTGGCATAATGGGCGGTACTTAGGGAGTATTCAGTTGATGAATCTTGGATCGAAACACATTCAAAGATACAGTCACAAAACATTTTTTAGAAACAGTAATTTTTTGGATACAGTCATAAAACATTTTTTGGATACAGTCAAATAAAAAGTTTTGATAAAAATAAGTCTTTGGTGGTGAGTTACATTGTAACACATTGTTTTCTGCTTTGCTTTTCTTAATTACTTCTTCCACTTTATCAATTTGTATTTGAATACATTTTTGATCGTAATCCAATGAATTCTTTCATTACTTAACTATAACATGCATCTTTTATCATTTTCAACCCTGATATTATTTCGGATATCATCAAAATTTTATCAACATTTATCATTGTTTTACCATAGACAATACAATATTCAATAATTTGAAAAAAATTCTATTATCGATTTTAAAACTTTTCGGGAATTAAATTATTTTTATCCTTATTTTTTTTTGTAATTAATACGATCCTTGAAACTGGATTCAATACGGTACACTTCATTGCTCAGTCATTTAACACAATTGTGGTTGTGATTATTTGTACGAACATGATATGATCAAAATCACAATTTTAGCATTAAACCAAATTTGCTGTAGTTGTTTCACTATGTTTTACTAATTTATTATGTTTTAAAGTATTTCTCGGAGTATTTTTCGAATTTTATATTACACTTTATACACTCAATAGTGGAATGCCTTCTTATGTGACGATTTAAAGAACGATTGTGATTGAACAATTTTTCACAAATATTCAAAATTCTATATTATTCTGTTCAATTGCAACCAACGCGACAATGTTTTTTATTTAAAAAATAATTACATATATAACATATATTTGATGTATTAAAATTTATTGTTTCAGATTAAATTTATGCGATAATTTCAATATATATCTTTTACAATTTCGTAGTCCTATATCAAAGTTTCAACAAAAATTTGGCTGTTTCTTATTTGTCTTTTCAAGAGGAGGAATTACATTCTTTTCTAAAATTTTGGAATACATCAACTAACAATAAAACATCGACATTTAAATACAAATGAATATAGTCATAAAGTGTCTGACATACAAAGCATACATTTAAAGCATAATTAAACTCCTCAATAGGACATTCAATATTGTTGAGTGTACTATTGAAAGTTTATTTTCGTTCAGTCTATAGATTGAATCTAAATATTCGTATGGAAATACACCCCTTCTTCTCATTTACAGTATGTAAATTATCATCTGAAAGGTTGTCAGCTAATGATGATAAACCTGATGCCATGAATCTAAAAATATCAACTCCTTTTTTTTCTTCCCCATACGATGTATAAAAGATACTGAAATATATAACTCTTTGTTTAGGGGTAAAACTTTTATTTCTTTCGTTCCTCTTACTTCTACTTCCGCTAAGTTTTTAACGAAAAGATGAGAATCATATTTCGAAAAATTATGGAAGTAAATTAGAATGAAGTCTGCAACTCTATATTGTAAATTACAATGAATGTGGGCTGAACCTCTATATTGTCCTGTTTAATGACAATGATCACGACAACGATCTGCACCTTAAAATTGATTGCAAATATTACAGATTCTTGAGGAGTTAAAAGATAATAATTTAGATTCTGTTAAAGTAATCATTTCAATATTTTTGCCTAATTCATCATTTAATATTGCACAATCTTTCATTAAAGTTTCAACGAAAACTTTAGCTGCCTTTTCTCCTATATATATTTTAAATTTATCAAAGGTGTTTGTATATTGACCTTTAATGAAATATGAAAATCCTATAGGAATATGTTCATGCGTTCTTAAGGAATCATCATTTAATGGCTTTTACGCACATTCAAAGTCTCTATATATATTGTAAAAGCTACATCTAGTTTTCTATTATAATTCTTCAATTCTAACACTGATTTTTCGGTTGATGGCATTAAAGTTGCCATTCTGCTACACTCATTACTATGGCTTTCATGTAAAGATGATAAGTGAGTGTTCTGCAAGCATTTGTTACAAAAAAATGCTTCTTCCCATGTGTTGTAATGGAACTCCTTAGAAGTCTGTAATAAATGAAAATATTTTAGTTAGTTTATTAAATATAACAACATATATATATATATATATCTTTATTTTTACTTTTTTCTCCCCTTCTTCCAACAATATAAGGTTTATATGTTGAGTCTTCTCCCTTTTGGTGATATAAAACCGTCCACACTCCATTTAAAATAATTGTCATCAGTGTTTTTAACATTGATACAAGCTTTTTTCCCTTTAATTTTTGGGTGTTTCAGTATAACTTTAACCGCTTATTAGAGAATATTTATTTAGGCGACCAACCACTGTCTTGTTTTTGGAATTCTATGGCTTTACACAATATCTCATCTTTATGTGTATCATACATCGTTTTAAATATATGTGTAAATGCTTTTTCAGACTCCCCACCATCCGTACACATTTTTTATATATGCCTTCTAGTTCTATATTGAACCTTAATGCTTTATGCTCGTTTAAGTATTCATTCAGCAAATAGTTGTATATTCTCCTCATTTCTGTTGAAAAACTCTTCGGGATAAAGCAGAACCCTACTCTCATTATTGATTTTAAATGAGAAGATTCGGTCACCGAATGCACCACGCACTTTGATCATATTTTCACTGTGAATTTCTCCCTTTAATGAATACATAATTGGCAATACTTCTTACAGTCGGTTATCTTCACAGCATTTTAAGTTGATAGCTGCTCTGAATCTATTGCTGATGATATTTCAGGATTTGGTGTGATGAATGTAGAATACAATGTTATATATCCACATCATGAATCTTTATATGTCTTTGAAGATTAAAACGTTTGGTGAATGTTTTGTTACATATAAGGTTGTCAAAAAAGTCTTGCGGTATTTCCGCAAGCTTACGGCATATTTTACAGTACTACTACGATAAAGGCAAAAATGCATCTCATGCTGCCAATAAAATTTGTGCAGTTTATGGACCCGATACAGTTTCCATTTCCATCGCACAACGATGGTTTCAACGTTTTCGTTCTGGTGCAGAGGTGATCGAAGATGCGTCAGGGTCCGGAAGGCCTGTCGTCGAAAATTGCGATAAAATCGCTGAATTGATCGAAAGAGACCGGTATAGTAGCAGCCGTAGCAGCGGCCAAGAGCTGGGCATGAGTCATCAAACCGTTATAAACCATTTGAAGAAGCTTGGATTCAAAATGAAGCTCGATGTATGGGTGCCACACGACTTGACGCAAAAAAACATTTTTGCCCGCATGGATGCATGCGAATCGCAACAAAATCGACCCGTTTTTGAAGCGGATGGTGACTGGCGATGAAAAGTGGGTCACTTACGACAACGTGAAGCGCAAACGGTCGTGGTGAAGCTGCCCAGACGGTGGCCAAGCCTGGATTGACGGCCAGGAAGGTTCTTCTGTGTTTGGTGTTTGGTGGGATTGGCAGAGAATCATCCACTATGAACTGCTCCCCTATGGCCAAACGCTCAATTCGGACCTGTACTGCCAACAACTGGACCGCTTGAATGCAGCACTCATGCAGAAGAGGCCATCTTTGATTATTTTTATACAATACGTTTGGGCTTGTATACTAGTAAGTTCAGCTAAACCCTGATCACTAACTTGATTGTATTTTTCGGGAGTGAACATTACAAACTTCTCCAACTCCAGCACTATCCGCTTCCCGAATTTTGTTTGTTTCCTTTCAGCTCCATAGATGACAAACGATTTGTCGGTAGGAAACGTTTTTATTGATAATTTTTTTTGATATTTGCATCAGGTTAGATGTTAACGTGTGTTTATACAATACGTTTGAAGCTTGTATACTAGTTTTGCTTTTCTTATCAACCTTTCTTCTAATTATTCTTCTTCTTAAGATTATATTTTTTTATAAAACTTCAACTTATGCAACCTGACTACAAACTGTTGACTGTAGAGTTCGTCAACGATCCCACAAACGACAAAATTTGTATAAGTAGTATGGGAATGGTGGCGCAACACGTCATCAATCCAGGGTTGCCAACCTCAAGAATTATGTCGTCATCAATCCAGGGTTGCCACATTATTTTTAGGCATCCAGGGTTGCCAACCCCCGTTTTTCGCCCCGCCCCAGAGTTGCATTTCCCAGAGTCGCATTTGGCAGGGTTGCCAACCCTGAAAAATAAAAAGTACTTAAATGAAAAACGGGGGGAAAACCAACCCTGAAAAACTAAAAAGCGCTAAAACGGTAAAACAGTTTGGCGGTTGGCGGCAACTCCGACTCTGGACTCTAATTAGCTTTTATATATGTGTGTGTGTGTGTGTGTGTGTTAAATGATGAATTTGGCTATACCTTTTTTCCCTCCCCCTCCCATTACTTACCCACTTTTTTCATCTATTCATAATAAAAAGATTTTTTTATTTATTTATTTTACTTAATTTTGTTTGTTTATTTATGAAAGACCTTCTAATAAAAAGATTTTTTTATTTATTTATTCATTTTACTTAATTTTGTTTGTTTATATATGAAAGAGTACTTAAATGAAAAAACTTAATTTTGTTTGTTTATATATGAAAGACCTTCTAACATACATAAACTTTTGAAGCCTGCGTGCACACAGTACCACGCCTCCCCGTGGTGCATGAATCCGTAGGATGTAAATCGCATTTCCTCTAGGTACTCTGGCGGGATAAATTCCATCATCACCTGTGATTCGCAATAACGTATGGCCTCCCACACGTCCCAGTTTAGAGCATCTATGAGGTGGTTCACCTCAATCCGCTTTTCAATTAACTCCGCCTCGCTAACTAGATCGAAGCTGGTAGTTACCATCTCTCCGTCACCATTTGCGTATGTGAACTGCATTTTGATACTTTTCAAATTCTCATAAATTTTTGTCCTATATATATATATACTTACTATATTACAATTTTTAGTAGATATCAAGAAATTTTGATACTCCTATCTTTTACAGTTTTCAAATTGTTTTGTTCTAATTAAAACTTGTGGTTTCTAAAAATTTTGTTTTGTTGATTAATCATTTCATACAAAAATATGATAATCTAAAAATTTTGATACTCCTACATTTTGCGGTTTTCAAATTGTCTTGTTCTAATTAAAAACTTGTGGTTTCTAAAAATTTTGTTTTGTTGATTAATCATTTCATACAAAAATAAAACAATTGCTACTTCCATAAAAACATTATTGCGGTTTTATGTTTACAAAAAAACAAATGTTGTGCTTTCCAAAAATTGTGTTATGTTGATTAATCATTACATTCAAAAAAAATATATTAATCTAGAACTTTCTGGAATAATCTAGAATTTTCTGACACATACATATCGATGGCTTAATAGAAAAAGGGCCTAACTCAATTTTTTTCGAAATAGCGATTTTTGTTTATTATGGAAGATAAACATCAGATGGAGCTCTCCTTAAAATTTCAGGTGGATGCAATTGAAAATTTGTTGCTTTTTTTTTTTTTTTTAATTGAAAATTGTATAAAAATTTTTTCCTTTATTAAAAATATACGAGTTTTAACAATTTGCTTCCTTCTCCTGTAAAGAATTCAAAAATCGAGTTAGGCCCTTTTTATATTAAGCCATCGATATATTAGAAATTGTGTTTTTAGTTTTTCAAATCATTCAACACTTAGCATCCAAAATGTCAATTACACTATCTTTGATTGGGAAGACATCAGAATTAAGAGCCTGCTACTTTCCTCCCATCGAATTAAATGGAGAATACGAATGTGCTCTTGTCGATTTTCATGCGTATAATAGTATACCCAACGTTGATGCCCACAACAATTTATTTCATATTGGTGATGATGTTATCGAGTTACCTATTGGATCATATGAATTAGATGATATTGCAGAAACAATATCTGAATATTATGAAATGAATAATCCTGGCAAGATTATAGATATAGAGGCTAATAACAATACAATGCAAGTGATATTGAATAGCTCCCATGACGTAGTTTATTTTGATAAACCAAATTCGATTGGATCATTGTTGGGATTTGAAGCGAGGAAATTAAGTGGAGGAGAAGATCATTACTCAGATGTCCCAATACAAATATCCAAAATAAATCTGATACGAATTGAATGCAATATTGTGGTAAATTCATACATGAATAATTCACCTGTTCACACGCTACATGAATTTGGAATCAACGTACCGCCAGGCTATAAAATTGAGGAGATTCCAAAAAACTTAATCTATTTACCGCTCAACTGCAAAGAGATAAGTTCAATAACAATACGCTTAGTTGATCAGAACAATCATTTAATAAATTTTCGTGGAGAAGAAATTACACTTCGCATGCACTTAAAACCAATAGTACAATGATTATTTATAATAAAAAGAGTTTGATACATGCGCCAACACACATTCTAGCGCCAACAGTCAATCACTCACGATCAAAAATAATAGATAAAGTTTTAACTTTTGAAAATAAAATTTTTCTACAATCTTTAAATCTAAAATTAAAATGAACGGAATTATTAACGTTTTAGAAAAACCTGTGTCGGACGATAGCATTATAAAAAAAGAGTATCATACGTATTCTCCATACCTACAATCCTTTAACAACAATGATGAGATACGAATTTCGATACAAAACCAGGACTTGTTTATGCTGCCTAGCGAAAGCTATATATATGTTGAAGGTTATATAAAAGGCAAAAATGATGGCATTGCAGTAACTACTTTTAAAATGCTGAATAATATCGGTCCACGTCTTTTTGATGAGATTCGTTATGAAGTTAATGGAATTGAAATTGATCGCACTCGATATCTTGGGGTGACGAGTACTATAAAAAACTTTGTATCTTTGAATCCTGTTGAGAGTAATATGTTGCAAAATGCGAGTTGGAATAACGGGGAGAAAATAGATGTGAAAAAAGAACTATTCAACTTTTATATACCATTGAAAACATTAATGGGGTTCGCTGAGGACTTTAATAAAATTATGCTAAATTGTAAGCATGAACTTATTTTATTGCGTTGCAAGAATGATATAGATTTGTTAAGAGGAACTAACATTGACGGAGCTAAATTAACTATTACAAATATTTCATGGAGAATTCCGCATGTTCATCTATCGGACTCGAGTAAACTAAGCATGATAAAGATTATCAAGAGTGGAACAACATTACCATTAGCATTCCGTAGTTGGGACTGTCATTATAATCCTTTACTAACAGCTGGAACTAATCACATTTGGAATGTTAAGCTGGCTGCAAATAGAGAACGCCCTCGTTTTCTATTAATGGTCTTGCAGAAAGGAGACAATATGATGAATTGTCATTTAAGCAACATAAAAGTACATTTAAACTCTGAATCATATCCATATGATGATCTAAACCTCGACATTGAAAAGGGTCGTTATGCGATTCTTTATGAGATGTATGCTAAATTTCAAGAAATGTACTACATGAAAGAGTCTCAACCTCTATTCACATCAACAGATTTTATAATGAAAGCTCCAATTATTGTCGTTGATCTTCGTAGAAAAACTACAAAGTTTATCGGTCTTCTTCTTAAGAAGCATACTAAACCACAAAACTTATTCGCTATCGCAAAAGTACTGCAAAAGTACTGCAAAAGTAATTCGAGATTGCTTAACTACAAAACCGCAAAAGTTATTCGAGATTGCTAAAACCGCAAAAATTATTCGAGAACGCTAAAACCGCAAAACTACAAAAAAAAACAAAAAACATACACAACTAAGTGATGGGGTGGGGGAGTGGGGTTGCGTTGATGACTCATGCTAGTGGGGTGACGACTACTACTCGGCTTTTAAGGTATTTTTTTGTCTAGTTGTAAAACTTTAATTTTGTTTGTTCCTCTTACTTCTACTTCCGCTAGCTCTTTAACGAATAAATGAGAATCATATTTCTAAAAATCGTGGAAATAACTTGGAATGAAGTCCGCAACTCTATATAAAAACCTCAAATCCATTTTTTTCTATTTTCCCATACGATATATAAAAGATACTGAAATATATAATTTTTTAATATGATTTTAATCGGTATTTAAGGTTATTTTTTGTCTCTGGGGTAAAACTTGTATTTCCTTCGTTTCTCTTACTTTTACTTCTGCTAATAGATGTGAATCATATTTCTAAAAATTGTGGAAGTAAATTGGAATGAAGTCCGCAACTCTATATTGTAAATTATAATGAATGACTATGATCACGACAACGATCTTCACCTACAAATTGACTGCAAATATTATAGATGCTTGATGAGTTAAAGGATAATATTTCAGATTCTGTTTAGGGAATCATTTCAATATTTTTGATTTATTCATCATTTATTATTAAAGTTTCAACAAAAACTTTTGCTGCCATCTGAGTTCTTATAATATTTCTTGAGGAATCATCATTTAACGGTTTTAACGCACATTCAAAGTTTGCATATATTGTAAACGCTACATGTAGTTTTCTATTATATTTCTTAAATTCCAACACTGAATTTTATATTTATGGTATTATATTTACCATTCTGCTACACTCATTTCAATGGCTGTCATGTAAAGATGATAAGCATGTGTCTCAAAAAAAAGCTCCTTCCCATGTGTTGTAGAACATATAATATATATTTATTATTACTCTTACCGTAATATACATTTTATGCATATATAATATTTTTTCTTTCCTTCTCCCTTTTTTGTGATACAGAACAGTCCTACGCAGTTTTATTCATTGTCATAACCGAATACAGTTACGCTAATATTATTGTTTGTTTCAAATATTGCGATTTCTTTCAATTCCGTAGGAAACTTCATATTGTTGAAGTTAAATTAAATTCATCGATTCGATTATAGAATCATTTATATTGGTGATTTTATAAGAGGATGTTTTGGATACATTTATTTTTTTGGATTTTAGATTTGATACTGCTGCTATCACACTCCATTTAAAACAACTGTCATCAGTGTTTTTAACATTAATACAAGCTTTTTTCGCTTTTAATTTGTCGGGGGTTTCAATATAACTTGAACCACTTATTGCAGAGTATTTGTTTATATTCAACTCAATTTTTATGATTAGATTAAGCGACCAACAACTGTCTTTTTCTTGAAATTCTGAGGCTTTACACAATATCTCGCCTTTATGTGTTTCATACATCGATTTAATGTCATCAGCTCTGGTTAGGATATTCATTTTGCTTGCATGTGTAAATAGAGCTTTTTCAGACTCCTCACCATCCGTACTCATTTTCACATATAATCCTTCTAGTTCTATATTGAACTTTAATGCTTTATGCTCGTTTATGCTTTCATTAAGCAATAGTGTTATATTCTCCTCATTTCTGTCGAAAAACTCTTCGGGATAGAACAGGTCCTTACTCTCATAAGTAATTATAAATGAGATGATTCGGCCACCGAACCCTCCACGCACTTTGATTACATTTTCACTGTGAATTTCTCCACAGTTGAGTTTGTGTGAGGTTTTTTTCACATGTGAAATCCACTCCCTTTGCTGAATCCATAATTTGCAGCGATTGCAAAACTTTTTGCTGTCTGCTATCATCACGGCTGCATTTGAAGTTGATTGCTGCTCTAAATCTATTGCTGAAGATATCTCAGGTGCGATACATGTAGAATTCAATGTTATATCCACATCATGAGTCTTCAAGTGTCTTTGAAGATTAAAACGTTTGACAAATGTTTTGTTGCAAATTTCATAAGTAAAAGCCATTTTAGATTTTATATTTGTAGTTTTGTTCTAAAGACGTTGTTTTTGAACAATTTGTAACTCGAAAGTGAAATATTTCTGTCAGAGACATAAATATTTATATGTACCATTTGAAAATAAAAAGAAATCAACAATCAAC
This sequence comes from Muscina levida, assembly GCA_964034835.1. Taxonomy (NCBI): domain Eukaryota; kingdom Metazoa; phylum Arthropoda; class Insecta; order Diptera; family Muscidae; genus Muscina; species Muscina levida. The sequence goes on from OZ035882.1 coordinate 133,155,482, forward strand.
CAAAAGTAAAAACAAAATAGTACGTTGGGTTTTCAATAGATTGTACAGGTGATAATAAATTTATGAGGAATGCAAGACTTTTAGTATGTCATTGTAGTATGTGCGTTCATAGATAAGCAGAGTGTAAGTTTTAATATATATTGATCTATGTGCATAAGCAATGTAATATAATAATAATAATATTTTTCTTGGTGACATAAAATATGTATCACCTAAAACTAAAGTTGAGAAATAATAGATTACGGTTTTTTTAAAATAATTCAATTTTGTTTTATTTAAAATCAGTATTTTATATTAATAAACACTTCATTATCATATAAATTTTCTAAAATCTTAATTCTATCTTTTATAATTTTTTGCTCGTAAGCTATAATGGCACTCAAAGCTATATTTTCCTCCGCTTCAAGAAATAAGCGCTCATTAACTTTTTTAGCTTCAACTAATGGTGATGATGAAGGTGATATTGTTAATGACTCCCTCAAACTTATGTCTAATGATGGTGAAGATGAATTTGTTCTACATAAAGCTGTTCTTAATGCTAATAAAGTTGATCGGTTCTCTTCTTCACGTTTATTTGGAATTATTATTATTAGCCTTTAAAACAACTTGACACATATATATATTTATATCTTAGTGCCTAAGTCAGAGGCCGAAATGATCAAAGATTTCCATTCGCTTCGATCTTGTGCGCACCGTCTCCAGTCAGTCCTACCAAGCAGCGTCAGTGATTCCTCCACCTGGTCCTTCCAACGTAGTCGCGGTCTCCCTCTTTTGCGCCGTCCTTCGAGGTCTTGATAGAATACCTTTCGCGCTGGAGTTTCCTCATCCATTCTCACGACATGGCCTAGCCAGCGTAATCGTTGCACTTTGATCCGCTTGACGACATCAATGTCGTGGTATAACTCGTACAGCTCATGGTTCATCCGAATCCTAAACTCGCCGTTTACGCAAATGGGTCCATATATTTTGCGGAGTATTTTTCTCTCAAACACCGCCAGATGAGCTGCATCTGCCTGTGTAAGCACCCAAGATTCGGATGCGTACAACAGGACCGGTAAAATTAGTACCTGGTACAGCTGGACTTTGGTAGTTCGAGATAGGGTGGTGTTTATAAAGTGCTCGCGTAGTCCAAAGAAACACCTGTTAGCAAGCACTATTCTCCGTTTTATTTCGAGGCTGACACTGTTGTTCTTGTTCATGGCGGATCCAAGGTAGATAAATTCATCCACTACCTCAAAGCAATAGTTTTCAACGTTCACGCTGCGTCCCCAACGGGTGGACACTTTGTTCGATGATACCATTAACTTCGTCTTGTCCTCATTCACTGCCAAACCCATTTTTGCTGACTCCCTTTCAACTGATGTGAAAACAGCTGTTACCTCTCGCATCGTTCGACCGATAATGTCGATATCATCGGCATATGCGAGCAGCATGTGGCTCTTATTAAATATGGTGCCAGACATGTTAACCGCTGCTTTCCTTAACACCTTCTCCATCACTATGTTGAACAGCATACATGACAAACCGTCACCCTGTCTAAGACCTCTCGTCGTATCGAATGGTGCAGATAGATCCTTGCCAATCCGAACAGAGGATTTGGTATTCGTAAGGGTACACCGGCAGAGACGAATTATCTTCGCAGGAATACCGAACTCAGACATGGCTTCGTATAGTCGATGCCTGATGGGACTATCGAAGGCAGCTTTGTAATCGACAAAGAGGTGGTAAGTGTCGATTTGCTTCTCATGGGTTTTCTCAAGAATCTGCCGTAGTGTAAATATCTGATCCGTCGTAGATTTGCCTGGTCTAAAGCCGCACTGATAAGGTCCAATCAGGTTTTCCACAATTGGCTTTAGACGTTCACACAGTATGCTAGACAGGACCTTATACGCAATGGGTAAGAGGCTAATTCCACGATAGTTTTTACACTCACTACGGTCACCTTTTTTGTAGATTGGACATAGCACACTGAGATTCCAATCCTCTGGCATGCTCTCCTGAAGCCAAATGTTCTCTATGAGCTGTTGCATGCTTAAAACAAGCTCATCTCCACCCGCCTTAAACAACTCAGCTGGAAGACCATCAGCCCCAGCGGCCTTGTTGTTCTTTAGGCGGGATATGGCAGTTGTTATCTCAGCTTGGCTCGGAGGTGGACACTCGATGTTATCATCTAGGATTGGTGCACAGTCTTCATCAGCCGAGTTTTCACACATCAATAGGCTGCAGAAGTGATCTTTATATATTCTCAGTACGCTCTCGGAGTCAGTAACGAGATGACCATCCTTGTCTTTACAGGAGGGAAGACCTGTTCCATGTACCTTTCCTTTTATCTTCTGATAGAATTTTCGGGCTTCACCTCTGTTCCTGTAATCTTCAATACACACATTATTCCGCTCCTTAAGCTCTCGTTTTTTTCGCCTGAAGAGTCGAGTCGCCTCCCGCCTCTTCTCCCTATACTTTTCATGAACAGCTCGCGTTGCCATTGGCTGCAGTTTGGCCCTGTAAGCAGCACCTTGTTCCCGGGTGGCATCGCGGCATTGGTCATCGTACCAGGCATTATCGTTAAAGGGCTTCACATACCCTAGTACGGACCGCGCAGTCCTTTCCATCGAGTGGGCAATATGTTGCCATTGCGCGCTAGTATTTTCGGGAGTTGGAGCATCAAGAAGTAGTTGAGTGAGTTGGTCAGAATAGGCGTTGGCTATCTCCGCGGTCTGCAGTTTAGCGATGTCCAGCTTTCTCTGTGCCTGGTTACGCAGGGTTTTCGCTCTGCTTAGCCTAGTACGCACCTTCACTGCAGTGAGGTGGTGATCCGAGTTGATGTTCGCACCTCTGATCACTCGTACGTCTAAGACACTTGACGCGTGCCTTCCATCGATTACCACGTGATCAATTTGGTTTCTCGTTACTTGATCGGGAGATATCCACGTTGCTTTGTGAATGTTTTTGTGGTCAAATCGTGTGCTGCTAATTACCATGTTCCTTGCTGCAGAGAAATCAATCAGTCTGATTCCGTTTGGCGATGTGTCAGTGTGCAGACTAAATTTTCCGACTGTTGGGCTAAAGACATTCTCCCGGCCTATTTTGGCATTAAAATCTCCCAGCACGATTTTAACATCATGGCCCGGGCTACGGTCATATGTTTCTTCAAGTTGGGCGTAGAATTCGTCTTTGACCTCGTCACTTTTCTCCTCCGTCGGAGCATGAGCACATATCAGCGTGATGTAGAAAAATGTTGCCTTTAGTCTTATGGTGGCGATTCGTTCACTGACAGGAGTAAACCTAGAGACCAGGTGTCGTAGTCTCTTGCCGACCACAAATCCACAACCAAACTCATGCTTTTCCGCGTGGCAGCTGTAGTACACGTCACACATCCTCATCCGCGAGCATCCATATCCAGTCCACCGTATTTCCTGTATAGCAGTAATGTCAGCCTTATACTCTTCGAGGACATCCGCCAGTTGAATAGAGGCACCTGGTCGGTAAAGAGTTCTAACATTCCAAGACACTTCTTGAATGAAGAATCTTCATATGGTGTTTTATCTTCCACAATTCCGCAAAGTGGGACTTCTTGCGGTGATTCTTCATTTACATTAGATGAGGATGGTGGATTGGTTGTAAGGATTTCCTCAAGATTATTATCCGGATATATGATTTTCACATCAGATAGGATTTTGATTTGAGTTTTCCTTGGGAATTCGGCTTAAGTCTAGTATATGGACACAAGCCCGATTGGGTTAAAATACTCGCTTCATCATATTCCAATTTAAAATTTCTATAAAATGGAGTATCACTTTCAATTATTCCAGCTATATTTTTTTCTTTTTCTATGAGATCTTGCCTAAATGCTTCTATAGCTTCATCCACGTTGAATATGGGAATTGCCGGTATTCGTTGTGTTGATGATGGTGATGGTGACGTTAAAGGTTCATATAAGGCATCGTAGTCATTAAGTATTGGACTTTTACGCATAAACTTAAAATTCATCTCAATAAGCACGGTTTCATTATTTGGTAACTTTAAAGAGAATCTGCATTTGAAGCACCACCTCCCTCCAAAACTAATGGTGATGGCTTTGCATCACATAAATTAAATATATGGATTATGTATAAAGTTGATAGATATACTTTCAGGAAGAACATGTTGGAAACGTCTACTTCATATAAAAGCTTGATGAGAACTGTTTACTTTGAACTAGTTAGGTTTTGTTTGCGGTTTTGTCCTCCCTACAATTTCTACTCTAAACCCATAGTTGTTTTCGTCAATATCATTCAACGGGCATTGACTCTGAAAGGCGTCTTGTATAAATTTAGGTCTCGCGCCAGGGTGAGTAACAAATAACATAGTAATTTCTCTACCAAAAACTTCAATTTTGACATAGTAGTATAGATATGTATGTTCTGGGTGACAATTTGGAGCCGATGACGTCATCACCCCACTAGCAATTTTTTCCCCCAACTTACCACCCATGCCTTACAATAAAAAACAAAATATTAGAATTGTTTTGTTTTTTTATTGATTTTTTATTATTTTCTTTGTTTTAATGTGGGAGGAGTTTTCGGGTGATCTCCACCCGATCACCTCTTATACATATTGTCGCATAAGCGACGTTATTAATTTGTGCATCAACAATCATGCTTCTTTTTTTCCAGTCTGCTATCAAACTTCGCAAATCGAAGTCTGGACGTTCCATTTTCGAGAAGAATTTCCATTATGATTTTGTATTATACTTATCGGTATGTTATTACATATAAAAAAAATCAAAAACATTAATTTGTAGGGATGTGGTTTTATTGCAGAACACAGTAAGGCAAGCATCAAAATTAAACTATACAGATAACCCTCATACAAAACGATTCCACTGTTACACAATTTTTTTTTTTTAGAAAACCCTCCAAACGAATGTACCAACTTATATTTTACACTGTTTTTTTCCTAAACTCATATATCACATTTTTTTTTCTAGAAACCAATCTATCGTGTTGTAGGAGGGTTGCCTATACTAAAAAATATACAATGTAATGAAGATGTGGTTTTATTAAACGATTAAAAAATAGAAATGGTAAACTGAAGTGTGTGCGGTTAGCTATGCAAAACATTTAGCATATATTTTTCTCTCATAGGAATGAACTAAATGTTTTTTAAGAACAAAAATAAAGTGTGGGAAAACGTGTGTGCGGTTAGCTATACAAAACATTTAGCATATATTTTTCTCTCATAGGAATGAACTAAATGTTTTTTTATATTTTTTTAAGAACAAAAATAAAGTGTGAGAAAAAATTACAATCTTAAGGAGGTGTGGTTTTAATGTTGTAACACGTGTGTGCGGTTAGCTATACAAAACATTTAGCATATGTAACTCTCTCATAGGAATGAATTAAATTTTTTAAGAACAAAAATAAAGTGTGAGAAAAATTATAATCTAATGGAGGTGTGGTTTTAATGTTGAAACAAAAACAAAAATAGAAATGGTAAACTGAAGTGTGGGAGAAAATATATTAGCAAATGCATTCATACAATGTAATGGAGATGTGGTTTTTATTGTTGAAACATGATTAAAAAAAACATCAAGTATAGCTTTAGATTATATTTCAATGTGATTTATTTGTTATTTGAAAAAATTCGATTATATAATTTAAAAAGTTTTTCTGCTAGTCTGTATCGATAATACAACATTGTACAAGCACAAATATTAACATTTTTCGTAGAGTTGTGTCTGCAATCATATTTATGAATTCCTTGCGTTGTCTGTATGAATGGTGTAGTTGTATTTTTATATATGTTTAATTCTTCAATCATTTCCAGGAAAAAAGTTTTGTGATCCTTTTCAATACAACAGCTATATTTTTCTAATAGATTTTGCAAATCTGCTGATGATATCATTTTTACAGGATAATTTACTTACGAAGTGAAAAGAGTAACTAATTTATATTCATGTTGAGTTAGGTGTTTTATACAACTAACCTTTATTAAAGAATAAACATCATTTTTTTAAATCAATTACACCAGTTTACAAATCTTTATTTTTTTTCAGCTGCAGAGTTCTAAATATTTTTTTTCTATAGATTTCGGCCTCCTAAACACGAATATGAGATTTAAAAAATTTTCCTCTGATTAGTTTTCAAGATATGAATTTTTTAATTATTTTGCAAATTTTTTATGAGATGCATCAGCTTATTGGAGAATAATTCGTAAACGGGTCCAACGATTTGAACAAGAGTAGTCTCCAATTAAAGGTAATGTGCCCCCTATATCCTTTATATACAAGCTTTTAACATCGGTTTGGTAGTTTTGATGGTAGGAGCATTTTAAGTTTAAAAAACTATTTTTTTTGTGCAAAAATCACGGTTTTAAATTGATAAAAAAAATTATAAAAAATATTGATCGCTAAAATAAATCCAGTTTCATAAATTGAGTATAAAGATTGGACTTCCCCGATCAAACCAAGCCATCGTTTATAAAAATTGAGTGACAAGAGGGAGAGTTACACATTTTTTAAGAGGACACTACAAATGGTGAATTTTTTGATTTAAAGCATATCACGGTAGGCTTAATGCTAAACTTAACGTTTGACGAAAATTACGATAAAAAGTGTAAATGCCACTGTAATCTGGGTTGATCATGCATCACAAAAATGTTTAAATTGAAATCCTAGCTGATCCTTTTTAGAAAATATCGATATTTTTAATTTCTGCCGACTGGACCAAAAGTCTTTTTACTTTTTAAACGATGACAATAAAAAGTTGGACAAACGAGATAAAATCTGTTTATTTATTGTAAAAGTACACAAACAGGGATTCATGCATGATCATTTATTATTTTGACATTGCTGCAACCTGAAGATTTAAGGTGCATTTGATGCCTACATTTTTAAAAAAATATCCATATTTTTCATTTTTAAACCATATATATAAATACATATATTGCAATCCATAAATACTTCACTTTTCTAATAATGAACAAATTCCTCCTAGGCGGTTACGCGTTTTAAAAATGAAAAATATCGATATTTTAAAAAAATATAGGCTTAAAATGCTCTTCAAGCCTCCAGGTTGAAGCAATGTCAAAATAATCGATGATGACACAAGAATCCCTGTTTGTATACTTTTATAATAAATAGACAGTTTTTATCTCATTGGTCCAGTTTTTTACTGTCATCGTTTAAAAAGTAAAAAGACTTTTGGCCCAGTCGACAGAAATGAAAAATATCTATATTTTCTAAAAATTATCAGCTAGGATTTCAAATTAAACTTTTTTATGATGCTTGATCAACCCAGAATACAGTGGCACTTCCACTTTTTATCGTCGTTTTCATGCAACGTAAATTTTAGATCAAAGCCTACCGTTATATGCATAAAATCAAAAAATTTACCATTTGTAGTGCCTTCTTAAAAAACGTGTAACTCTCCCAATTTTTATAAACGACGGCTTGGTTCGCTCGGGGTAGTCCATTCTTTATACTCAATTTATGAAACTGGAGTTATTATTACGATTAATATTTTTTATAAATTTTTTTATCAATTTAAAACCGTGATTTTTGCACAAAAAAAAAATAGTTTTTTCAACTTTAGACACTCCTACCATCAAAACTACCCAACCGATGTTAAAAGCTTGTATAGAAAGGTTTTAGGGGAGCACATTACCTTAATTTGGTGACTACTCTTGTTCAAATAGTTGGATGCGTTTACGAATTATTCCCAAATAAGATGATGCATCTCATAAAAGATTTGCAAAAAAATTCAAAAATTCATATCTTGAAAACTAATCAGAGGAAAAATTTTTAAATCTCATATTCGTGTTTAGGACGCCGACATCTATAGAAAAAAATTATTTACAACTCTGCTGCAAAATGACTGTAAACTAGTGTTATCATTGTTATCTTTATTTATATTAAGGTTAATAAAGTGTCTAAATAAAATAACATTTTTAACAGCACATCTATAATTTGTTTGTTGTTTATGATAATTACAATTTTGTGTATTTATATTACTCTTATATAAATTACATATATTTAAACAGTTTAAATCATCTAAATTGATTACAGATATTTCATTATCAAACATATTCTTAATTCATTTCTGTTTTTCAAGTCCTTTTACAAATATAGTTGGATTTTCTTCTTTTTTCACAATTATTTTGATATATTCTTCAAGTTCATTTAATATTGAATTACCATCATTCCAACGCAATCCATGAAAATGCAATCTTCATAATGCCTACCAAATTTGTTTTTGTTTCGTTTCAAAGTATTAACGTACTCCAGATATGATTGAATATTGATGAGTGCATGTTTATCTTCTTCGGTTATAATATTAGAAAAAGTTTTTTAAAAATTATATATTTCTTTAATCATTTTCACTGTTGAGTATTACTGTATGCTCATGTGTAACGTTTGCAAGTAATCGTTAATATCGATTGTTTTGATATTTATATGATTTTTATTTCGATCGAATAGTGGACTTGTTTCATATTAATTTCCTTTTGCAGTATAGCAGTCACTATCATACTCAAAACAATAAATGTTGAGTTTACGGTATACGTATTTACTATAGTAGCTGCATCTGACACAAATTTTAAAATTTTCATAATTAAAATTGAAATGACGATAGAACACTGAAGAACTTTCAATGATACCACCAATGTTGATTTCTTTCTCAATCAAATCCTTTCTAAAAGCTTCAATAGCATCATCTATGGTAATAGCCGTAGGTTTCTCTCTTTGTGTTCTGGAATATATGTGCGATGATGTTGGTTTTGTTTTATCAATCGAAGATTTTGTTATCAACTGAATTGACAAATGTACTTGTGCTTGAATGGTATCATTTGCTAGACTTCTTGGAAACTGTAAATATTTACTAGTAACACCATTAAATACAACATTTTTATTAAAATGTAATCTACGAGTTGGTGAGTACTGTGATTGAATACTGGGGAATATCTCGTAGATGATAATGAAATTTATTATTTATCTATTTTGCTCTAATAAGGCAAAAGTTTTCGGGTGATTTCCACCCGATCACCTCTGAACCGTATTGTCGCATAAGCGACACTATTGATACATGCTTCCACTAACATCTGATAGTTTATTCTATCAAATATGTTCAAGTTGTATTGAAAGTTCGAGTCATTTAAATCCAGAGATCTGTCATCTGGATTATTATTTTCCACATCGATGTTAATGCAATGTATCATAGCTTTCTTTTTCATACGTTGGTTAAATTTCTCAAAACGAAGTTTGAACGAATGGGACTGCAGTATGATTTCCATCTTTGTGTACTGATGTTTAATGTAAATCATACTTCAGTATTGATAGTAAAATGTATTAAAGTGAAATCGAATGTAATTGGTAATGCATTTTATTAAGATGTGTTATTGTCACTTATCCAAGAGTTATGTTAAGAAGAAAACCCCAACCATTTTACATAAACCATATTTCCTCCACGTTTTATCACTTTTGCAACTAAATACGTTTGTGGAAATTTTGTTTTTAATAACTCATATTAGTAGAAACCTCCTTTGATTTCCTCTCCTTGATAGACCTGAAGTATATATGTATTGGAATTTATATTCTTTACAGTTTTTATCGTAAATATCTCTGTGGTCCAGTTCGGTGTATATCCCTTTTGAAATTGATGTTTATATTTGCTTATTCGTACATAATCATTTACATTAAATTTTGCACCTTTAAATACTTTAAGGTTGCAAAAGTAATTTTTCATTTGAAGAATTTACTGTAGTTGGCGTCATTTTTATAGTTCGATGAAATGTATCATTATACATATCTACTAGTTTCTTATATATATCAATCCATGTATAGTTTCCTTGAAAGCTAAACATCATACCCTTTATTGTTCTGTTAAATCGTTCTACTATTGATGCCTTTAGTACACTGTATGTTGAATAGTAATTGAAATGATTGATTCGCATGAGTTGTGAAAATTGATTATTAAAAAACTCTTTACCGTCATCTGTTTGTAAATTTTTAGGTGTTCGAAGACTTTCGTTAGACTTTCATAGCATTCACTACGTTCTATGATGTTTTGTTTTTAATCGCTTTAACCCAAGCTTTTTTCGAGAATGTGTCTAATACTGTTAGAAGATATCGATATCCTCTATTTTATGATACATAAGTTCCCACTTCAACTAGATCTGCTTGTAACAGGTAATCTACAAACTTCATAACAACTCGTCTCCTCTCAAAATTGATACGAGCTTGCTTGTGTAATTCATTTATAATTTCTCTCTTGTCCTCGTTCAGTTCCATGTTGTTTTTAAATGAAACAATGAATTTTAGAATTTTATTTTATATACTCCTTATTAAATATTTTTTATTTTTGGTAATGGTTCTGATGATTGAATCGTCTTGAAAATATTTTCGAATCTTACCATAAGAACTTTTAAAGTAGTGTGCTTTCTCAAATTTCCAAACTGTGCATGTAAATTATTAAGCACCATATGAATTCTAATTAGTTCATTAGGATCATCCCAATATATATAGTTCGATTTACGAGTATCTAATGATTTTAAAATCATTCCTTTACCTTTTGTTAGAAGATTGGACATTACATCAAATCATCCTTTTATTATGTGTTGATACTTGAAAGATTTTGCACACTTTATTTGTCCTCTTGATGAATAACATCTTTTGTGTGCATTTGTATTCAGCAGAATAGTTTAATATGTTTTCAAATCCTTCTTCGTATACAAGTTGAAATAGTCCGTTTTCCATTTAGAATTTCCAATTTGAATGTTGTCGGTAAAAAATTTTAATTAACTATTTCCAAAACACCAATCATGTCAAAAGCTAGTTTATAATGCGTTTCAGACGTAAATTCTTTTTTAATAGTACATAAACCGCTATTAAGTTCAGCAAAACCCTGATCATTAACTTCAATGTATTTTCCGGGAAGGAACACTACAAACTTCTCCAACTCCGCTTCCCGAATTTTGTTTGTTTCCTTTCAGCTCCATAGATGACAAACAATTTGTCGGGAGGAAACGTTTTTATTGATAATTTTTTTTTGTAAGCTCCTGTTTCTGATATTTGCATCAGGTAAGATGTTGACGTCATGGTTTTAATGAAATTATTTGTAGATTTTAACTTTTTTGTAAAAGTGTTAGAGAGAGACTGATTATTTTTATACAATACGTTTGAGCTTGTATACTAGTAATTTCAGCAAAACCCTGATCATTAACATCATTGTATTTTTTGGGAAGGAACATTACAAACTTCTCCAACTCCAGCATTATCCGCTTTCCGAATTTTGTTTGTTTCCTTTCAGCTCCATAGATGACAAACGATTTGTCGGTAGGAAACGTTTTTATTGATAATTTTTTTTTGTATGCTCCAGTTTTTGATATTTGCATCAGGTTAGATGTTGACGTCATGGTTTTAAAGAAATTATTTGTAGATTTTAACTAGTGGGGTGACGACTACTACTCGGCTTTTAATGTATTTTCTGTCTAGTTGTAAAACTTTAATTTTGTTTGTTCCTCTTACTTCTACTTCCGCTAGTTCTTTAACGAATAAATGAGAATCATATTTCTAAAAATCGTGGAAATAACTTGGAATGAAGTCCGCAACTATAAAAAGCTCAAATCTATTATTTTTTCTTTTCCCATACGATATATAAAAGATACTGAAATACATAATTTTTTAACCCATTCCTTCCCACTGTACTCGCTTGAGTACAGAAAAATGACCGATTTGGTTACACCGTTTATCCCAAATTTTTCGTCTTTTTTCTACATTTATCATATTGTTTGTTTACATTGAAGTCTTTAGAAGTGTTGTATACCAACAACAATGCAAATACTGTGAAATAGTAAATTTTTGGCTTCCCTCTTGTGCACTATGTTTTGCAGTGTACATTTTTTTCGATATTCTTTTTTTGATCGTCATTTGATCGGTATTATTATTACTTGAAAGAAGCTAAAGTAATAGAAAGTGAGCAGCAAACACATTGAATTTAACATTAAAAATAAAAAGTTTCACAAAAGAAGTTAGTAAAGTGTATTTCGGTAAGCATAAAATTAAGTGTACTCGCTTGAGTACAATGGGAAAATTCATGTACTTTTCTTACTAGATTTATAAATATGGATGTCAATATGTTTTACGGTAAAATGTTTGAAAACCTTGCTGATGCTGCCGATTTTGTTGGTGCCGAACATATGTCCGATTTTGAGTTCGCTAATATACCATACTGCGACACAGACGAAGAAGAAATAGATGAAGGCAATTTATTGCGCGATGAGGCTGTAAATGATATACCAAGCCAATTGGAACTTTTTGTGAATAGTGACGGCGAAGATGATATTCCTTTTGCTGTTATGAGAAAAAATATGTTAGCACCCCCATCCATCAAGTGGAGAAAAAGGACTCTAAACATGCAAATGACGTCGACTAACTATTACGAAACTGCTCAAATTCAAATGAAGTCTGCTTTAGAGTCCAAAACCGCTGTCGAAATTTTTGAGACATTGTTTGTTCAAGAGGTAGTAGAGTTGATTGTCGAACAGTCAAAGAAGTATGCTATGCAGAAAAACCAGCACGATTTCCATTTCAATGGCGAAGATTTAAAAATATTTGTTGGAATTTTGCGCTTCAGTGGATACCTTTCAATGTCTAGGGAAAACATGTATTGGTGCCTGGATGAAGACGTAAGAAATTCATACATTTCCAACAACATGCCACGCAATCGATTTCATGAAATAAAATGATACTTGCATCTTGCTGATAACGCAAATTTGGATGTGACTGATAAAAAGGCTAAAGTAAGACCACTTTCAAATATCATATGCAAAAAGTTTTGTCAGTTTGGTTACATGCACGAGAAGCTGTCTATAGATGAGTCTATGGTAAAATACTTCGGAGGCCACTCATCCAAACAATTTATAAGAGGAAAACCCGTTCGCTTCGGTTTTAAAAATTGGATGCTGTGTAATGTAACACTTTGCGTGGAAAAAGAGTGCTTCAAAAAGTTTCATACCGAATCACGATGATTTGCTGATGAGGAGCACTCTTTTTCCACCCACAGTCATTAATTTCACAGTTCTCAAATCCAACGAATATGTTTTTATATCCATATAATCATCCTAAATAAAAAAAAAAAATTATATAAAACTTTACTGTCTTTTACTTATTGTGCACAATAAACAGCAAAATTTTAATACTGGATGTTCCCATTGTACTCAAGCGAGTACACCCCCAAAAACCACTTTTCAAATTATTTTTTGTAATTTTTGATTAAATTTATTTTTAATAGCATATATAAGACCCTAAATCAATAAAAACATTTAAATATTTTCTAAAACAAAGAGGCTTGGGAAGGAATGGGTTAATATGATTTTAATCGGTATTTAAGGTTATTTTTTGTCTCTGGGGTAAAACTTTTATTTCCTTCGTTTCTCTTACTTTTACTTCTGCTAATAGATGTGAATCATATTTCTAAAAATTGTGGAAGTAAATTGGAATGAAGTCCGGAACTCTATATTGTAAATTATAATGAATGACTATGATCACGACAACGATCTTCACCTACAAATTGACTGCAAATATTATAGATGCTTGATGAGTTAAAGGATAATATTTCAGATTCTGTTTAGGGAATCATTTCAATATTTTTGATTAATTCATCATTTATTATTAAAGTTTCAACAAAAACTTTTGCTGCCATCTGAGTTCTTATAATATTTCTTGAGGAATCATCATTTAACGGTTTTAACGCACATTCAAAGTTTGCATATATTGTAAACGGTACATGTAGTTTTCTATTATATTTCTTAAATTCCAACACTGAATTTTATATTTATGGTATTATATTTACCATTCTGCTACACTCATTTCAATGGCTGTCATGTAAAGATGATAAGCATGTGTCACAAAAAAAAGCTCCTTCCCATGTGTTGTAGAACATATAATATATATTTATTATTACTCTTACCGTAATATACATTTTATGCACATATAATATTTTTTCTCTCCTTCTTCAAACAATATAAGGTTTATATGTTAAGTCTGCTCCTTTGTGGCGATACAAAACGGTCCTACGCAGTTTTCTTCATTGTCATAACCGAATACAGTTACGCGAATTGCGATTTCTTTCAATTCCGTAGGAAACTTCATATCGTTGAAGTTAAATTTAATTCATCGATTCGATTATAAAATCATTTATATTGGTGATTTTATAAGAGGATGTTTTGGATACATTTATTTTATTCGATTGTAGATTTGATACTGCTGCTATCACACTCCATTTGAAACAACTGTCATCAGTGTTTTTAACATTAATACAAGCTTTTTTCGCTTTTAATTTGTCGGGGGTTTTAATATAACTTGAACCACTTATTGGAGAGTATTTGTTTATGTTCAACTCAATTTTTATGATTAGATTAAGCAACCAACCACTGTCTTTTTCTTGAAATTCTGAGGCTTTACACAATATCTCGTCTTTATGTGTTTCATACATCGATTTAATGCCATCAGCTCTGGTTAGGATATTCATTGTGCTTGCATGTGTAAATAGAGCCTTTTCAGACTCCTCACCATCCGTAATCATTTTCACATATAATCCTTCTAGTTCTATATAATCCTTCTAGTTCTATATATTAATGCTTTATGCTCGTTTATGCTTTCATTAAGCAATAGTGTTTTATTCTCCTCATTTCTGTTGAAAAACTTTTCGGGATAGAACAGATCCTTAATCTCATAATTAATTATAAATGCGATGATTCGGCCTCCGAACGCTCCACGCACTTTGATTACATTTTCTCCGTGAATTTCTCCACAGTTGAGTATGTGTGAGGTTTTTCTCACATGTGAAATCCACTCCCTTTGCTGAATCCATAATTTGCAGCGATTGCAAAACTTTTTTCTGTCGGCTATCATCACGGCTGCATTTGAAGTTGATTGCTGCTCTAAATCTATTGCTGAAGATGTCTCAGGTGTGATGGATGTAGAATTCAATGTTAGATCCACATCATGAGTCTTCATGTGTCTTTAAAGATTAAAACGTTTGGCAAATGGTTTGTTGCAAATTTCACAAGTAAAAGCCATTTTAGTTTTTATATTTGTAGTTTTGTTCTAAAGACGTTGTTTTTGAACAATTTGTAACTCGAAAGTAAAATATTTTTGTCAGAGACATATATATAAGTAGTATGGGAATGGTGGCGCAACACGTCATCAATCCAGGGTTGCCAACCTCAAGAATTATGTCGTCATCAATCCAGGGTTGCCAACCTCAAGAATTATGTCGTCATCAATCCAGGGTTGCCACATTATTTTTAGGCATCCAGGGTTGCCAACCCCCGTTTTTCGCCCCGCCCCA
Organism: Muscina levida; assembly: GCA_964034835.1. Taxonomy (NCBI): domain Eukaryota; kingdom Metazoa; phylum Arthropoda; class Insecta; order Diptera; family Muscidae; genus Muscina; species Muscina levida. The sequence goes on from OZ035882.1 coordinate 133,170,808, forward strand.
GAGTTGCATTTCCCAGAGTCGCATTTGGCAGGGTTGCCAACCCTGAAAAATAAAAAGTACTTAAATGAAAAACGGGGGAAAAACCAACCCTGAAAAACTAAAAAGCGCTAAAACGGTAAAACAGTTTGGCGGTTGGCGGCAACTCCGACTCTGGACTCTAATTAGCTTTTATATATGTGTGTGTGTGTGTGTTAAATGATGAATTTGGCTATACCTTTTTTCCCTCCCCCTCCCATTACTTACCCACTTTTTTCATCTATTCATAATAAAAAGATTTTTTTATTTATTTATTTTACTTAATTTTGTTTGTTTATTTATGAAAGACCTTCTAATAAAAAGATTTTTTTATTTATTTATTTATTTTACTTAATTTTGTTTGTTTATATATGAAAGAGTACTTAAATGAAAAAACTTAATTTTGTTTGTTTATATATGAAAGACCTTCTAACATACATAAACTTTTGAAGCCTGCGTGCACACAGTACCACGCCTCCCCGTGGTGCATGAATCCGTAGGATGTAAATCGCATTTCCTCTAGGTACTCTGGCGGGATAAATTCCATCATCACCTGTGATTCGCAATAACGTATGGCCTCCCACACGTCCCAGTTTAGAGCATCTATGAGGTGGTTCACCTCAATCCGCTTTTCAATTAACTCCGCCTCGCTAACTAGATCGAAGCTGGTAGTTACCATCTCTCCGTCACCATTTGCGTATGTGAACTGCATTTTGATACTTTTCAAATTCTCATAAATTTTTGTCCTATATATATATATACTTACTATATTACAATTTTTAGTAGATATCAAGAAATTTTGATACTCCTATCTTTTACAGTTTTCAAATTGTTTTGTTCTAATTAAAACTTGTGGTTTCTAAAAATTTTGTTTTGTTGATTAATCATTTCATACAAAAATATGATAATCTAAAAATTTTGATACTCCTACATTTTGCGGTTTTCAAATTGTCTTGTTCTAATTAAAAACTTGTGGTTTCTAAAAATTTTGTTTTGTTGATTAATCATTTCATACAAAAATAAAACAATTGCTACTTCCATAAAAACATTATTGCGGTTTTATGTTTACAAAAAAACAAATGTTGTGCTTTCCAAAAATTGTGTTATGTTGATTAATCATTACATTCAAAAAAAAAATATATTAATCTAGAACTTTCTGGAATAATCTAGAATTTTCTGACACATACATATCGATGGCTTAATATCACTCAATTTTTTTCGAAATAGCGATTTTTGTTTATTATGGAAGATAAACATCAGATGGAGCTCTCCTTAAAATTTCAGGTGGATGCAATTGAAAATTTGTTGCTTTTTTTTTTTTTTTTTTTTAATTGAAAATTGTATAAAAATTTTTTCCTTTATTAAAAATATACGAGTTTTAACAATTTGCTTCCTTCTCCTGTAAAGAATTCAAAAATCGAGTTAGGCCCTTTTTATATTAAGCCATCGATATATTAGAAATTGTGTTTTTAGTTTTTCAAATCATTCAACACTTAGCATCCAAAATGTCAATTACACTATCTTTGATTGGGAAGACATCAGAATTAAGAGCCTGCTACTTTCCTCCCATCGAATTAAATGGAGAATACGAATGTGCTCTTGTCGATTTTCATGCGTATAATAGTATACCCAACGTTGATGCCCACAACAATTTATTTCATATTGGTGATGATGTTATCGAGTTACCTATTGGATCATATGAATTAGATGATATTGCAGAAACAATATCTGAATATTATGAAATGAATAATCCTGGCAAGATTATAGATATAGAGGCTAATAACAATACAATGCAAGTGATATTGAATAGCTCCCATGACGTAGTTTATTTTGATAAACCAAATTCGATTGGATCATTGTTGGGATTTGAAGCGAGGAAATTAAGTGGAGGAGAAGATCATTACTCAGATGTCCCAATACAAATATCCAAAATAAATCTGATACGAATTGAATGCAATATTGTGGTAAATTCATACATGAATAATTCACCTGTTCACACGCTACATGAATTTGGAATCAACGTACCGCCAGGCTATAAAATTGAGGAGATTCCAAAAAACTTAATCTATTTACCGCTCAACTGCAAAGAGATAAGTTCAATAACAATACGCTTAGTTGATCAGAACAATCATTTAATAAATTTTCGTGGAGAAGAAATTACACTTCGCATGCACTTAAAACCAATAGTACAATGATTATTTATAATAAAAAGAGTTTGATACATGCGCCAACACACATTCTAGCGCCAACAGTCAATCACTCACGATCAAAAATAATAGATAAAGTTTTAACTTTTGAAAATAAAATTTTTCTACAATCTTTAAATCTAAAATTAAAATGAGCGGAATTATTAACGTTTTAGAAAAACCTGTGTCGGACGATAGCATTATAAAAAAAGAGTATCATACGTATTCTCCATACCTACAATCCTTTAACAACAATGATGAGATACGAATTTCGATACAAAACCAGGACTTGTTTATGCTGCCTAGCGAAAGCTATATATATGTTGAAGGTTATATAAAAGGCAAAAATGATGGCATTGCAGTAACTACTTTTAAAATGCTGAATAATATCGGTCCACGTCTTTTTGATGAGATTCGTTATGAAGTTAATGGAATTGAAATTGATCGCACTCGATATCTTGGGGTGACGAGTACTATAAAAAACTTTGTATCTTTGAATCCTGTTGAGAGTAATATGTTGCAAAATGCGAGTTGGAATAACGGGGAGAAAATAGATGTGAAAAAAGAACTATTCAACTTTTATATACCATTGAAAACATTAATGGGGTTCGCTGAGGACTTTAATAAAATTATGCTAAATTGTAAGCATGAACTTATTTTATTGCGTTGCAAGAATGATATAGATTTGTTAAGAGGAACTAACATTGACGGAGCTAAATTAACTATTACAAATATTTCATGGAGAATTCCGCATGTTCATCTATCGGACTCGAGTAAACTAAGCATGATAAAGATTATCAAGAGTGGAACAACATTACCATTAGCATTCCGTAGTTGGGACTGTCATTATAATCCTTTACTAACAGCTGGAACTAATCACATTTGGAATGTTAAGCTGGCTGCAAATAGAGAACGCCCTCGTTTTCTATTAATGGTCTTGCAGAAAGGAGACAATATGATGAATTGTCATTTAAGCAACATAAAAGTACATTTAAACTCTGAATCATATCCATATGATGATCTAAACCTCGACATTGAAAAGGGTCGTTATGCGATTCTTTATGAGATGTATGCTAAATTTCAAGAAATGTACTACATGAAAGAGTCTCAACCTCTATTCACATCAACAGATTTTATAATGAAAGCTCCAATTATTGTCGTTGATCTTCGTTATCAAAGCGAAGGTCTGACAAGCGGACCAATCGACGTCAAGATTGAGTTTGAGACAAAAAGTAATATTCCTGAACATACATCTGCATATTGTGTACTCATTCACGATCGTTTAGTTGAGTATACACCATTGACAGGATTAGTTCGAAAAATTGTTTGAGATGGAGATCGATGCTTTTATTGATATACAAGGATTTATTGCAGAGGATGGCGATTTTGTTCCGAAGGAAGTAGCAATTGTTTTTGATGAGACGAATTTTAAAATAATTATATTTAAACCACCATACCTCATAAAAGGATTAAACCAAAAACAACAAAATAGTGTTGTATGGTTGTCAAACAATCATCATGGACTACGCAGTCAACAGGGTGATATCACATTATCAATCCTGAAAGGGATGATGACTGAATATACTTCTGGAAAAACTGTATGTGTGAGAGGCAACACAAAACTTTTATGGATTTTTGATAATTGTGAAGAAATATTTCGCATACACAACACAGAAACATCGAAATCGTCACCGTCATTTAAAGAACTAAAAAAAATGTATCCTCATATTAAACATTGTAAACATCATAAGGGGGGATGGTGTGCTCTCCAGAATGCACTTTTGCTCCATAAAAATTTTCAAATAAAACAATAATTTCTCTCATTAAAAATATATTTTTTGTTCTCTTTTATTTATGGTGGAAGGGGGAGGAGGAGGAGGTTTTACAATAACATTATAAATTTCTTTAACAATATTTTTCTTAGTAATCTAAATCCATAAAAAAATCATCATCAGAATCATTTAAACTTAAATTAGTATTATTACAATCGTTAACAAAATTAGAATCAATAACATTATTCACATCATTTTCATTATTAGAACTATTATTATTGATATTGTGATGAAAAAACATTTTATCATCATATGGGCTATAAAAATTATCATATCCTGAAAGTTTGTAATGACCCCATGCGTAAGTATTTATCCCATCTGCTCTAATAAATCTTTTATCATCAGCAAAGCTTAAAACTATCTTATTCAACTTTTGTGTATAAAGTTGATGTATCTTAGATCTAAAACTTAACATTTCGTCCACAATGATTTTATGGTCGAGCAAACAATTTCTATAATCTATTATTGAAATTTTTTCTAACGCACATCTTTTGACACCTTTTGATTTTTTAATCTCCCCACTGTTTTCAACATCAAGCGAGTACATTTTAGATCGAAGCCCTACAAACTCTTTCATAATATTCCCATTATTCTCATCTTTCATTTTACCTAAAACTTTTTTATTTAAGGAGGGAAATTTAAAAACGTTATCTTGAGGATATTCAGATGTATCAAACTCCTTGGAGATATCATTACGAATATCATCGTAAAAGTCAGATGTTCTAATTGTGTAAATGAATGAATCAGTATCCATATAGTTTATCGATATATTATCTTCAAATTTGGGTTTCATATATCTGTAATGGAAATCGTACATTTTCCACTTGGATAATTCTAGTACCACAAATCCTAAATACGTTGGCTTATTATATTGACTAGAAATGCGATCTAATTGTATAGCAAACAAGTTTTCAGAAAACTTTGTTATACTATGAAAGTTGGGTTTAGCAGTCAGCGCTCTAACACCTAAATGATTCTTATTAGTGGTTTCCCACTGTGAAGCAATTTTAATGTCTTTACGTTTATCAACGTTTTCCATGGTCTTACCATAAACAGCATTGTTGAGCAGTTTAAAAAAATCTTTTTCAAATGCGTTTTTCGCTAAAGTTCTATGGTAAGTATTTAAATCTATATACTTTCTCAACCAATCTGATTGATTAAATTTTAGTATTCTATGTACTTTAGTTAAAATAAGTCCATATTCTAAACATTGTTTCAGATTTCTGTAGTGTATAGCGTACCTAGTTTTACAATGCAAATCAGCAATGAGTTTGAAACATTTCGATCCTCCAATTTTTTTGGATTGTGGACAAAATGGAAGATCGTTATGCTCATCGTGGAGACTGATGGGGTAATCTAAATCAACTTCCAAAATGTAACCTATTGGTGATGTGTCAGATACTTTATTCACATCAAAGTTTAGAAATTCATCTGATTTATCATCAATCCACTCAAAGCCTCCATACGGAAGGTAGCTTGACATTGCCCAACCATACAAATTATTTGCATCCAAATACATGAGATACTCTGAAGGTTTATTAATATCATAATCTTTTAAATATTTATTATTTGCTTTGGAATATCTTTTAACACATTGAACAAGACCTCCTCTTATACCATTTAATATAAAATTATACATATCAAGATCAGTAAGAAGCTCCAATTTAATACCGACACATTTCAACATCGCATCCCAGGATAAGCCAGGGGCTGTGAAATATTGACATGGATCAAGCTTATAAATACTTTTGCAAATTTTTCTAAAATGTTGAAAAATGTCTGTTAGCAAGAGTACATCTGTTTTTAAATACAATTTCATGTAATCCAAAAGATTTTTGCATTCAAATGTTCTCCAAACATTTTTTGCATGCTCATAATCACCGATGGAACACTCTTTATTCGTTAACGAATTAAAAAAATGTATTCGAGCTGGAAGTTCTTCCTCATCCAACCGAACTGCTGAATCAATATATGAATAAGGGAACACACCCTTTTTCCTTATTAAATTAAATTTATCTTCATTAGCAAAATTCTTGCGAATAATATGAAAGTTTTCCACAGACAAATTGTTGGCCAGCTTCTCTAAACTAGACGCCATAAACCTATAAGAGTCTAGGAAAAGAAGTTCAAACGATTCTTTATCATTTACACGAATAAATTTTGATAATGAAATATATAATTCTTTATTAAGAGGAATTACTTTTATTTCACCCTCATGTTTATCTTCTGATAATTCTTTAATAAAAAGATGAGAATCATATGATGAGAAATTATGAAAGAATATGGGTATAAAGTGGGAAGTTTTATAATTTAAATTACATACATTATGTGCAGCCCCCCTATATTTGCCTGTAAAATGACAATGATCGCGCACTCTATCCAAACCTAATAAACTACCGCAGATAGAACAATTTGGAGCATTTTCAAACATGTGATTTTCTTCCTTACTCAACTTTAACATGGGAACTACTTTATTTAAATAATTGTAATAGATATTTTTACCATCTGCAATTAAAGTCTCTACAAAAACTTTAGGTGCATCAGCACCGCAATGTATTCTAAATACATCTAAATCATTATTAAAACTACATTTAATGTAGTAACTAAATGCATATGGCACATGTTTTTGTACATTACAAGTTTTTGAGCTTAATCTATCGTCTACCTTTTCCAATATACATTCAAAATCCGCATAGATAGTGAATGGGACATCTATTTCCTTATAATAATTGGAGTAGTTTATAAACGCCTTCTCAGGCTTAGGCATATAATTTACTCTTTTTTTACAACTTAATTTATGTGTCGCAAAAAGTTCTTCATTGTGCGTGAAATGTAAACATGAATTACAGATGAATAATTTGTTGACATGCTTGGTTAAACTCGATCGTGCAAATCTAAAAAGAAATAATAAATAAATTGTGAGACTATTATAATTGTATATTAATTTTTTTAATCTCACCTGGACATGTCTCGTATGAGAACGTAGTGTGATCTCTCATTTTTAGTTAGCAACAACAGATTTATGTGGGTAGCTTTTTCGTCTTTTGTTAGATAGTATGGACCAACGATTTTGTCATCATCATAGCCAAATACATTAACACTGATTTCATTATTTTTCTCAAATATTTTAATGTCTTTTAGCTTCAATGGAAAGCTCATGTTTGAAAAGTTCAGTGTGACGTCATTCACTTTAATAACATTTGATGATATGTCATCAATTTTATACGTTTCTGGGTCCCACAATTTATAAATAGAAACTGTTGAATCATTGAATAAAGATGTAATTACACACCATTTGAAGCAATAATCATCATTATTCATCAAGTTTAAAAGTGCTTTAGATTTTTTTATTAAGCTGTGTGGTAATGGGATATATGTACTTCCTCGGAAAACTGACACTTGATTAATGTTTAAGTTCAAACAATTGATGTGTGTAAGACTCCATCCGCTATCACGCTCTTGAAATTCAGACATTTTTCTACAAATATCTTTAGCATGCATCTCATACAGCTCCTGCAGATCGTCACCCAAAGTAGTCAAACGCATTTTAGTGATATGATTTATACTCATATCTTTTTGACTCTCTGCCGAATCAGCAGTGGACGATACGATTTTCATATAATCACATTCCAACTCCATATTGAACTTGAATGTTAAATGCTTGACACGACATTCCTCCAAGATCTTGACAATGCACTCTCCAGCTTCTTTAAAAAACGCTTCAGGCAGTATTATTTCAGATGCAACATTTGTATATGTATAGCTTTCTATACGTTCATTGAAGGCGCTCATTCGGAGCTTCATCTTTTCACTTAAACAAATTGTTGACTCCTTGCTCCTATGCCCATTACTCCTCTTATGATATGAGTAATATTTCCTCAGCACATATTCATTACATGTTGAACAAAAAACAGTACACTGAGAAATATGTTCCTTAACGTTTGCAACATTCAGAAAAAGTTTGTTGCATAACTCGCAATGTAATTTGGTATGTTTATTTAACGTCATTGTATTAGAGAAAGACTGATCACAGAATTTACATATAAACAGCATGATTATTAAAATGAATAATAGTCTACTTTCTTCCCCGTATGAAGATCTTTATAGTTCTAACTAATAAAACATTAAGCATTCCATATATATGTCTTCGGCAGTGGATAAAAACGAGCTAATTCAGTTCATTAACGAATATGAAAACGACATTTTTGAGTCTCACACGAAAGAAATGAGAACATATATCAAATTAATGGATGAATATGAAGGAAGGTGCTTAATCAAGACAGAATGTGGTGAACATTATTCCGGATGCATCTACACACTTGACGATAATGTCCTTGAACCGGATGTCTGCGAGTGTGTTTTCTTTCAGATGAGAGGTAGAAACATTAACGATTTGATGAGAAAATATAAAACTTTGTTGCTTGCATTCAATAAAAAAAATTTTCGATAAAAACAAAACAAAAAAAAAAAAATCGTGTTAAACTACACAAAAAATTGTTATTTGCTTAGATTGTGACTCCGATAAGTATACAAAATTTGAGGGTCTAGTTGTTTTTGCGGTTTTGACTTCCGCTCTTTCACATTTGTTTACTACGGTTTAAGCACCTGCGATGTTGATAAGAAGAAAAATTTCGAGAACCTACGATTCTGTAATTGCTTATCATAAAAAGTTTGTTGTTTTCGCTTACGTTTCCCGCAAAACGTTTGTTTTGTCGCATTAAAGTGCTGAAGAGTAGCGTGTATAAAAAGGTTACTCACTTCTATGAAATAGCAGAAACAAAAAACTAAGCAAGATGGAAGACTTCCTCCAACGCATGGCCGACCATCAGCAAAACAAGGAAATCCTTCACTTTAAAGATGTGAAACAATATGCGGCTATAAAAATTCTGGATGCACAGAAATGTAATACGAAATACGGTGAGACCATAATGCTACATACGGAAGAAAACGTGATGTTCCTACCGAAACGATTTGCTGTTATGAGTGCTGAAGATGTGACAGAACTTGCCAGCGGTAAATATCAATTAGTGAAGGAGTCGTCAGATGGAAAGCCTACCAAATTTAGGATAGAGACGATTAAATAAATATATATATATATCGAAAGAAAAATAAAAGAACTAAATATAAAAACAAAAAATGAGATGTGTTTTCAATCAATTTATTTTATTTATTTCTTTATTTATCATTATTACATTATTTCATTTTTATTAATCCAAGAATTATGCTCCTTTGAAAAGCCCGACCACTTGACAAACGCTCGATCTCCAACAGTTTTTAAAATTTTCTCAACGAGGTATGAGTTTGGATAGCGAGTACGGGAAAGCTCCTCATTATAGAATCCTCCTTTAATTGGATTTCCTTGATAATCTTCTAAAGTGTATGTGGTGGGATAGGTATTTTGTATTGAGCTGATTTTGAATATTTCAGTTGTCCAGTTGGGGGTAAATCCTTTTTCGAAAATATGTTTGTATTTGCTGATGCGTACATGATCACCAACACGATATTTTGATGGTGGATGAATTTTCAAATGACTGTAAACTGTCATCAACAATTTCTTCTCATTAGATTTATTAACTTTTATTGGTGCCATTTTAATTGTACGATGATATTTTTTATTATAGTCTTTGATCAAATCCTTAGACTTATCGAGCCAATGATATGACCCATTATAACTGAACTCTTTCCACATCATACCCTTTAGCGTTCTATTAAATCGTTCTACAATGGATGCTTTCATAACACTGAATGTAGAGTAATGATTAATTTTATGTGCTTTCATTAAATCATTAAAGTGTTTATTAAAGAATTCTTTACCATCATCAGTTTGCATATTTTTTGGTATTCGTCCACATTTTAAAATGTTGTTCATAGCTTTAACAACATCTATAGATGTTTTGGTTTTAAGTGGTCGAATCCAAGCAAATTTTGAGAATGTGTCGATGACTGTTAAGAGATAACGATAACCTCTATTTTGTGATGAGTAATTTATCATTTCAACCAAATCTGCTTGCCATAAATCATCTATCCCTTTCATCACAACTCTTCTTCGTAAAAATCGTTTTCGTGCCTGTTTATGTAACTCGTTTACGAGTGATCGTTTCTCATCCATTGTTACTTCATTCATTACCCTTGTTTTTAGTATTGTAGGGACTTAAGGAGATTAATTCATTAAGTATAATTTTTATTTCTTTATTTACTTCAGATAATTCGTCTCTTATACGAAGAATCTCAATGTTTATTCCTTTTTTTAATATATTTTGCTCATTCTGAATTTGTAAGAAAAGATACTCTTTATTAACTGCATCATGCTTATCTACAGCATTTCCAACGTTTTTAATCCTCTTGTTTCGCAGATCCAAGTTTTTGTTTTTATCGATGTTAATGCCAATCCATTTATAAGCATCTTTTTTTAATACTTCAGTCTTATAAGTGCTAAAGTGACCAAATTTGTCTACAGACATTTTAGAATTGTTATATTATAATGTTCGCTTCTCTTAATTCTTCAATAATTGATATAATTTTGTTGTTATGATTAGTGTGACCAGCTGCTTCCGATGCTGTCAATAGTCTAAGACGGTCTACCAATTCATTTGGATCATCCCAATATATATAATTAATTTTATTCTCATTCAATTTCATCATCACACCGCTTCCCTCATACTCATGATTGAGTTTACTCATATTCATTATTGTATTAGGATTTTTACCTTTAATCAAACCGCTTATTATATTTTTATATTTGTAAGCTTTCGTGCCTTTTATCTGACCTTTCGGTTTATATCCTCGTTTGTATGCGTTAGTATTTTCCAAAATTTTTTTATAAATATTCAAGTCAGTTTCATCATAATTTTTCGGTTTGATGTTGAACATTAATTCAAATAGACCTGGAGTACGTGTCCATCCATTATTTCCGACAACTATTTTGTCATCATTTAATTTTAAAACGCTGTCACCAAACATCCATACACCGCTTTTCTTATTTTTATGTGGTCCATAGGCAGTATCCAATTCGTTTTTCATTGACAAAACTGATAAATCTGACATAGTATCATCATTAGCTTTAGAGAAATTAATTTGTGAAAAAAAGTCATCATCATCATCATCATCATCATCAACATCATCATCATCACCATCATACGATTCCTTTTTTTCTATTTCACTCTTCACACTTTTTTTAGGTGTGCTCGAAACTAACCCAATTGATGGATCATTTAACATAAAATTTTCATCATTCACCTCCTTTTTAACTTTTTTAGATTCTTCTTTATCAATGAAACGCTTTAAAGGTGTTGTGATGGGCTTAAATGTTTCCTCCAATAGATTAGTTGTGTCCGCTTCACCCATTTTTATGTCTCGAAACTTTTTTCGTAATTCTTTTCTAATCTTAACCAGCTCTGTTAACGTTTTTGTACTCATTATTATATACTTTAATCAGATCAGGTCTGATCAGCTTTTAGATGAGGTATCAGGTAATAGATCAGCTTTCGGATCAGCTCTGATCAGCTTTTGGAACAGGTCCGATCAGGTCTGATCAGCTTTCGATCAGCTTTTGGAACAGGTCCGATCAGGTCTGATCAGCTTTCGATCAGCTTTTGGAACAGGTCCGATCAGGTCTGATCAGCTTTCGATCAGCTTTTGGAACAGGCCCGATCAGGTCTGATCAGCTTTCGATCAGCTTTTGGAACAGGTCCGATCAGGTCTGATCAGCTTTCGATCAGCTTTTGGAGCAGGTATCAGGTAATAGATCAGCTTTCGGATCAGCTTTTGGAACAGGTATCAGGTATTAGATCAGGTAACAGGTAATGGAACAGGTCTCAGATCAGGTATTAGGTCTAATAGTTTAAATGGTGAAGTCTTTACTAAAGCATATGTATTAAGTATGATACTTTATATACATATGAATGTGTCAAATTGTTTTCTGTAACGGCCTTTATGTAATTCATCATCTTTACTAATCATCAGAAAACCATATTTATTGTTCCAACATTCTCGACACATTTTATAAAAGTTTTCAAAACTCATATCCACTCCAACATGATCGTTGTACACATGCCTCATATTCATTTCATCTTGTTTGAACATAATAATTACGTTGGCATTGTCTCGAATTAAATGTTTTGGAATTCGAGTGTAAGTTTGACATAAATAAAAGGAATCAACATTTTTATGTCTCCCCATGCAGAAATAATCACGAATATTATTCTGCTTCTCACAGGCAACGTCATCAAATATCATTATCGAATTACTCTTCGCCTTTTCGGGTGATATAACAGTCTCATTGTCTGAAAAAGTGTAGTACCCCATTCCTTTTATTGGCTTTATTAACTTCTTTAAATATTCATATTTGGGTTGATATAAAGATTTTGAATAGATGTATAGATTTTCAAATTTGAGACCGTTAGGACTTTCAATCAATCCAATCATAACATTCGTTTTCCCACAATTGGATGGTCCCACTATCAATGCTCGAATGGAATTTGGTAGTAATGAACTATGTCGTATTCTTTGTTCACCATCAGTTGAGAAATCCACGTTTCTAACATTTATTTTTTTATCTTGCTTAATTAAACGCATTTTTACAACTAATGTGAAAATAATAATGTTGTATAGATTTATTGTATACACATATCTATATATAACAGATACAACCTGCTAGAAATTCACAATGTTCAATAATTTCAAATAAAATGGTTGTGCATTATAATCCGAAAGTCAATTGTAAAATAAATGTTGTTGGGAAAGGATTAGTTGATCGGATTATAAATAATCTACCATTCGAACTTCATCTCCCTGGTTATCAATTTTGTGGACCTGGAACAAAACTTCAAACACGTTTAAAAAGAGGTGACAAAGGAATAAATCCCTTAGACGCAGCTTGTAGAGAACACGATATAGCATATTCAAAAAATAAGGATATTGAGTTGAGACATCAAGCTGATAAAATACTCGAAAATAGAGCGTGGGAACGAGTTCTAGCTAGAGATAGCAACATTGGTGAAAAAACAAACGCATATTTGGTTACTAACGCGATGAAAGCTAAAGTAAAATTTGGTATGGGTGTCAAAAAACCTGCGAAAAAGAGATGTGCTAACAAAATTTTTAAGACAGCTGTGCAAACAGCTACAAAAGCTTTGAAAAAAGAAAAGCCATCAACTATTATGGGTGCTATCAAAATTGCACGTAAAGCTGTTCAAAATTCACTCAGAGGGAAAAAATCAAGTGCTGTAATACCACGCGTTATAAGTGTACCAAAAATTGGTGGATTTTTACCTATTGTACCCATCATAGCTGCTTTAGGTGCTCTTGGTAGTCTAGGAGCTGGAGGAGCCGCTATCGCAAAAACCATCAATTCTGCTAAAAACGCCAAACTTCAACTTGACGAATCTAAGAGACATAACCAAACTATGGAGTCGATTGCTATGGGGAAAGGTCTATATCTCAAACCATATAAGAAGGGATATGGTCTTGTATATGATAAATCTTCAAAAAACGTTTAAAGAAGCTACCTAACAGACCCTTAACCGACGTTGATCTAAAGAAATTTGCTTCAAATATACCACATTTTAGAAGCGTTTTTATGAGAGATTCACTCCTAAAACGAGCATGGCGTAGAGAATGCGGCATAATAAATTTAGATTCCTCAAGCGGAGCGGGTACACATTGGGTAGCATATTATAAGAACAACGGTGTGGTACTATATTTCGATAGTTTTGGTAATTTACAACCACCATTAGAAGTAATTAAATATCTAGGAAAAAACTTGATGTACAACTACTCACAAGAACAAAAGTATAACGCATTCAATTGTGGTCACTTGTGTCTAAAATTTTTAAATGAAATTGTAAACAAAAATTTTTAAATAAATACATCATCTTTATTATAAAACAATAATTTCGTTTTTATTACATGTAATAGTACAAAGGTGATTAATTATATATTTAGTTAATAGACATTTTGTACGTTTGTTTATAATCATTAACATTAATAATTTCAATGTCTGAACGAGCACTGGTATCAGGTATTATCACCATTTCGACATCTCCATTGCTTAAAACTCGTTCAGCTTGATATTCATAGTATTCGAAGCATGAAATATTTAGGGAATGCTCTTTATAATTACTGTCATAGGTGCATCGTATAGTTATAGAACTCTCTCCGTACACCAATTTAAAGTGTCTGTAGAATGGACGTTCACTTTCAATTATACCAGCAATATCCATTTCTTTCTTAATCAAATCTTGCCTGAAAACCTCAATCGCCTCTTCAACTGAAAAGAATTCACGATTTGGTATAATATGATCTGCTGTTCCCATTGTTGCTGTTTCTGTTGTTGTTGTTGTTGTTGTTGTCGATGACGGATTATCATTTTGAGATATCCATGGTTCCTCACCCCACGGAATACTCGCTTTTAATAGATTGAAGCTTAAATCGATTTTGATTACATCTTTATTGGGTAATGTTACTTCGAACTCTACACTATTATTTTGATGATTCTTCTCATCACTTATGTGTATTGGAATTGGTGCTGGTATACTTAAAGTATAACAACAGCAGCAGCAGAGAAGTATAATATATTTTATTAAATTCATATTTTATTTTTAATGATACAAAAGACCTTCCTCTCCCAGAAGTATGGAACAACTAAACTTTCATGTCGAGCATATATAGCTATATAAATAGATTAATCATTTAACTCCATTCATATGCTTGAATGGACAAATTGAGATATTATCTGCTGTTCCGTCATATGAGTATCCTAGTAGTGTTATGCTACCACCACATACTTCAATTTTCACATGCTCTCTCGGTTCAAACTCAAAATCTGTTACTCTTAAAAAATGTGGTACATTGCGGAAATGATTATTATCTATAAGATTCTTCTTAAGTCCACCATCAGTTGTGAAATCAATCTTTATTGCTGAATAATTGGGTACTATAGCAATAATTTTAAAAGATTTCCATGCATGTTCACAGATACAGTACTTTGGAGAGTTTATTTTATATATATCAAACATTTCTATATCAACTTAACTATACAATAAGTTTAACAATACTAAATCAAATTTGTTTAAACACTAATTCTTATCGAAATCAGAAAATGGACAGCTGTAGAGAAAGTCGTTCAATATTTTATTTGGAATCGAACCTCCATGTGAAACACCAATTAAAGTTATTTTTCCTCCAATAACTTCAATTCTCACATGCTCTTTCGCAGAAAATTCGAAATTCGTACTATTTAAAAATTCTAATAGATTGCATGATCTGTGCGATTCTATCATTGACGTTTTCTCTTTTCCAAAACTTTGAAATTCAATACATATCATACGTTTTTGTATGTCTACATCAACTATTTTAAAGTATTTCCATCCATCTTGACATGTACAGTATTTCATACCATCTGTTATGTTTTGAATAACAAACATTTGGGAGGTTGATATCTCAATTGCTAACTCTTTACTACTCGTTTATAAGAATGATAATACGTATATAAATGATATGAGGTGGCAGGATTATGAATAGATGAAAAAAGTGGGTAAGTAATGGGAGGGGGAGGGCAAAAAGGTATAGCCAAATTCATCATTTAACACACACACACACACACACACACATATAAAAGCTAATTAGAGTCCAGGGTCGGAGTTGCCGCCAACAGCCAAACTGTTTTACCGTTTTAGCGCTTTTTAGTTTTTCAGGGTTGGTTTTCCCCCCGTTTTTCATTTAAGTACTTTTTATTTTTCAGGGTTGGCAACCCTGCCAAATGCGACTCTGGGGCGGGGCGAAAAACGGGGGTTGGCAACCCTGGATGCCTAAAAATAATGTGGCAACCCTGGATTGATGACGACATAATTCTTGAGGTTGGCAACCCTGGATTGATGACGTGTTGCGCCACCATTCCCATACTACTTATATATATATATATATATATATATATATGTACCATTTGAAAATAAGAAGAAATCAACAATCAATCAAAAGTAAAAACAAAATAGTACGTTGGTTTTTCAATAGATTGTACAGGTGATAATAAATTTATGATCATGTTGACTTTCGAATCTGTCTTAAAGAAATTTGAGGAGAACTTACACTGTTTTACGATTATGACTCTCTTAAAGAAATTTGAGGAGAATATACCCTTAAGTTGAGGAATACAAGACTTTTAGTATGCCATTGTAGTATGTGCGTTCATAGATAAGCACAGTGTAAGTTTTAATATATATTGATCTATGTGCATAAGCAATGTATTTGGTCTTGTAATATAATAATAATAATAATTTTCTTGGTAACATAAAATATGTATCACCTAAAACTAAAGTTGAGAAATAAAAGATTATGGTTTTTTGAAATAATTCAATTTTGTTTTATTTAAAATCAGTATTTTATATTAATAAACACTTCATCCTTATTATCATATAAATTTACTAAAATCGTAATTCTATCTTTTATTATTTTTTGCTCGTGAGCTATAATAGCACTCAAAGCAAAAATTTCCTCCGCTTCAAGGAATAAGCGCTCACTAACTTTTTTAGCTTCAACTAATGGTGATGATGAAGGTGATATTGTTAATGACTCCCTCAAACTTATGTCTAATGATGGTGAAGATGAATTTGTTCTACATAAAGCTGTTCTTAATGCTAATAAAGTTGATGGGTTCTCTTCTTCACATTTATTTGTAATAGTTTGTCTTATTTCTGATGAAGGTATTTTTTTCTCATTTTAGGAGATGAATTGAAACTTTTTAAATGAGATAATTTGTGCCTTTTATAATTAAATTTAAGTGAAAATATAAGTGTACATTCCTCACATTTATAATGTTTATGTTTTTCGAAAGCTGACATTCTCTTAAATATTTTTTTACATTTATCTAATAAACAATGATATAATTGTTTATTATTATTGTTATTACTATTATTAATAATATTAATATTTTCACTAATATTATTTTCCTCGGAAACTTCTAGAGTTGCTTCTTCCTGTAGTGATAAGGCTTCGAGACTTCTGGTAGCTCACTCAGATTTTGCTCTGACACTTCTTCAGATGGTGTTTTATCTTCCACAATTCCGCAAAGTGGGACTTCTTGCGGTGGTTCTTCTTACATTAGTTGAGGATGGTGGTATGGTTGTAAGGATTTCCTCAAGATTATTATCCGGATATATGATTTTCACATCAGATAGGATTTTGATTTGAGTTTTCCTTGGGAATTCGGCTTACGTCTAGTATATGGACCCAAGCCCGATTGGGTTAAAATACTCGCTTCATCATATTCCAATTTAAAATGTCTATAAAATGGAGTATCACTTTCAATTATTCCAGCTATATTTTTTTCTTTTTCTATGAGATCTTGCCTAAATGCTTCTATAACTTCATCCACGTTGAATATGGGAATTGCCGGTATTCGTTGTGTTGATGATGGTGATGGTGACGTTAAAGGTTCATATAAGGCATCGTAGTTATTAAGTATTCATTAAATAAAAATATTAGAATTGTTTTGTTTTTAATGTAGTTTTTCCCCCAACTTACCACCCATGCCTTACAATAAAAACAAAATATTAGAATTGTTTTGTTTTTAATGTAGTTTTTTCCCCTAACTTACCACCCATGCCTTACAATAAAAACAAAATATTAGGATTGTTTTGTTTTTTTATTGATTTTTTATTAGTTTCTTTGTTTAATTGTGGGAGGAGTTTTCGGGTGATCTCCACCCGATCACCTCTTATACATATTGTCGCATAAGCGACGTTATTAATTTGTGCATCAACAATCATTTCATTGTTAATGCAGTCAAATATTTTTACTAGAAATGTTAAATTAGTCTCCTCCTGGTCCAATGTCCAATCTTCCGGGTTGTTGTGCCTGTAGTCATCTTTCAGGATAGTAACGACATCATAGTTGATGCAATCCATCATTGCTTTGGGTCCTCCCATGCTTCTTTCTTTTCAAGTCGCACGTTTAGTTTTTCAAACCATGCCTTACAATAAAAACAAAATATTAGAATTGTTTTGTTTTTAATGTAGTTTTTTCCCCCAACTTACCACCCATGCCTTACAATAAAAACAAAATATAAGGATTGTTTTGTTTTTTTATTGATTTTTTATTAGTTTCTTTGTTTAATTGTGGGAGGAGTTTTCGGGTGATCTCCACCCGATCACCTCTTATACATATTGTCGCATAAGCGACGTTATTAATTTGTGCATCAACAATCATTTGATTGTTAATGCAGTCAAATATTTTTACTAGAAATGTTAAATTAGTCTCCTCCTGGTCCAATGTCCAATCTTCCGGGTTGTTGTGCCTGTAGTCATCTTTCAGGATAGTAACGACATCATAGTTGATGCAATCCATCATTGCTTTGGGTCCTCCCATGCTTCTTTCTTTTCAAGTCGCACGTTTAGTTTTTCAAACCGAAGTCTGAAAGTTGCAGGTTCCATTAGAATCTCCATTTTACGTATATTGATGTTTAATGTAAATCATACTTCAGTATTTATAGTAAAATATATTAAAGTGAAATCGAAAGTTTGATAGAATTATCGGTATGTTATCTATATATATAAAATTCTACTGTACGTGTGTTGTGCCTGAACTCCTCCTAAACGGCTGGACCGATTTGCATAAATTTTGCTTGCATGTGTAAATAGAGCCTTTTCAGACTCCTCACCATCCGTAATCATTTTCAAATATAATCCTTCTAGTTCTATATTGAACTTTAATGCTTTATGCTCGTTTATGCTTTCATTAAGCAATAGTGTTATATTCTCCTCATTTCTGTCGAAAAACTCTTCGGGATAGAGCAGATCCTTACTCTCATTTTTAATTATAAATGAGCTGATTCGGCCACCGAACGCTCCACGCACTTTGATTACATTTTCACTGTGAATTTCTCCACAGTTGAGTTTGTGTGAGGTTTTTCTCACATGTGAAATCCACTCCCTTTGCTGAATCCATAATTTGCAGGGATTGCAAAACTTTTTGCTGTCGGCTATCATCACGGCTGCATTTGAAGTTGATTGCTGCTCTAAATCTATTGCTGAAGATATCTCAGGTGCGATAGATGTAGAATTCAATGTTATATCCACATCATGAGTGTTAATGTGTCTTTGAAGATTAAAACGTTTGGCAAATGTTTTGTTGCAAATTTCACAAGTAAAAGCCATTTTAGTTTTTATATTTGTAGTTTTGTTCTAAAGACGTTGTTTTTGAACAATTTGTAACTCGAAAGTAAAATATTTTTGTCAGAGACATAAATATATATATGTAGCATTTGAAAATAAGAAGAAATCACCAATTAACCAAAAGTAAAAACAAAATAGTACGTTGGGTGTTCAATAAATTGTACAGGTGATAGTAAATTTTTGTTCATGTTGACTTTCGAATCTGTCTTAAAGAAATTTGAGTAGAATTTAGACTGTTTTACGATTATGATTATGACTCTCTTAAAGAAATTTGAGGAGAATATACCCCTAAGTTGAGGAAACCAAGACTTTTAGTATGCCATTGTAGTATGTGCCTTCATAGATAAGCACAGTGTAAGTTTTAATATATATTGATCTATGTTCTTGGTGACATAAAATATGTATCACCTAAAACTAAAGTTGAGAAATAAAAGATTACGGTTTTTTAAAATAATTCAATTTTGTTTTGTTTAAAATCAGTATTTTATATTAATAAACACTTCATCTTCATTATCATATAAATTTACTAAAATCTTAATTCTATCTTTTATAATTTTTTGCTCGTAAGCTATAATAGCACTCAAAGCAATATTTTCCTCAGCTTCAAGGAATAAGAGCTCACTAACTTTTTTAGCTTCAACTAATGGTGATGATGAAGGTGATGTTGTTAATGACTCCCTCAAATGATGGTGAAGATGAATTTGTTCTACATAAAGCTGTTATTAATGCTAATAAAGTTGATGGGTTCTCTTCTTCACGTTTATTTGTAATGGTTTGTCTTATTTCTGATGAATGTATTTTTTTTCTCATTTTAGGAGATGAATTGAACCTTTTTAAATGAGATAATTTGTGCCTATTATAAGTAAATTTAAGTGAAAATATAAGTGTACATTCCTCACATTTATAATGTTTATGTTTTTCGAAAGCTGACTTTCTCTTAAATATTTTTTTACATTTATCTAATAAACAATGATATAATCGTTTATTATTATTGTCATTACTATTATTAATAATATTAATATTTTTAATAATAATAATATTATTTTCTGCGGAAACTTCTAGAGTTGCTTCTTCCTGTAGTGATAAGGCTTCGAGACTTCTGGTATAGCCGCTATGAGCTTACTCAGATTTTGCTCTGACACTTCTTCATATGGTGTTTTATCTTCCACGATTCCGTAAAGTGGGACTTCTTGCGATGGTTATTCATTTACATTAGATGAGCATGGTGGTATGGTTGTAAGGATTTCCTCAAGATTATTATCCGGATATATGATTTTCACATCAGATAGGATTTTGATTTGAGTTTTCCTTGGGAATTCGGCTTAAGTCTAGTATATGGACACAAGCCCGATTGGGTTAAAATACTCGCTTGATCATATTCCAATTTAAAATGTCTATAAAATGGAGTATCACTTTCAATTATTCCAGCTAAATTTTTTTCTTTTTCTATGAGATCTTGCATAAATGCTTCTATAGCTTCATCCACGTTGAATATGGGAATTGCCGGTATTCGTTGTGTTGATGATGGTGATGGTGACGTTAAAGGTTCATATAAGGCATCGTAGTCATTAAGTATTGGACTTTTACGCATAAACTTAAAATTCATCTCAATAAGCACGGTTTCATTATTTGGTAACTTTAAAGAGAATTCTGCATTTGAAGCACCACCTCCCTCCAAAACTAATGGTGATGGCTTTGCATCACATAAATTTAATATATGGATTTTGTATAAAGTTGATAGATATACTTCAGGAAGAACATGTTGGAAACGTCTACTTCATATAAAAGCTTGATGAGAACTGTTTACTTTGAACTAGTTAGGTTTTGTTTGCGGTTTTGTCCTCCCTACAATTTCTACTCTAAACCCATAGTTGTTTTCGTCAATATCATTAAACGGGCATTGACTCTGAAAGGCGTCTTGTATAAATTTAGGTCTCGCGCCAGGGTGAGTAACAAATAACATAGTAATTTCTCTACCAAAAACTTCAATTTTGACATTGTAGTATAGATATGTATGTTCTGGGTCACAATTTGGAGCCGATGACGTCATCACCCCACTAGCAATACAGATACAGAATTGGGGCACGATCGTGTCGAGAATATTGATATTATTACTCCATCTCTAAAGTGGGCGGCGTGGTACATTTGTATGGGAGGTACCAGAAGGGGCGTGTCTAGACATCCAGATCTTTTCTCCAAAACTTTATCCTGAAATAAACTTACCACCCATGCCTTACAATAAAAACAAAATATTAGAATTGTTTTGTTTTTATGTAGTTTTTTCCCCAACTTACCACCCATGCCTTACAATAAAAAACAAAATATTAGAATTGTTTTGTTTTTAATGTAGTTTTTCCCCCAACTTACCACCCATGCCTTACAATAAAAACAAAATATTAGAATTGTTTTGTTTTTAATGTAGTTTTTCCCCCAACTTACCACCCATGCCTTACAATAAAAACAAAATATTAGAATTTTTTTGTTTTTAATGTAGTTTTTTTCCCCCAACTTACCACCCATGCCTTACAATAAAAACAAAATATTAGAATTGTTTTGTTTTTTTTATTGATTTTTTATTATTTCCTTTGTTTTAATGTGGGAGGAGTTTTCGGGTGATCTCCACCCGATCACCTC
This sequence comes from Muscina levida, assembly GCA_964034835.1. NCBI lineage: Eukaryota > Metazoa > Arthropoda > Insecta > Diptera > Muscidae > Muscina > Muscina levida. The sequence continues at coordinate 133,192,642 of OZ035882.1, forward strand.
TTATACATATTGTCGCATAAGCGACGTTATTAATTTGTGCATCAACAATCATTTGATTGTTGATGCAGTCAAATATTTTTACTAGAAATGTTAAATTAGTCTCCTCCAGGTCCAATGTCCAATCTTCCGGGTTGTTGTGCCTGTAGTCATCTTTCAGGATAGTACCGATATCATAGTTGATGCAATCCATCATTGCTTTGTAGAAGCATGGTTCCTCCCATGCTTTCTCCACAGTTGAGTCTGTGTGAGGTTTTTCTCACATGTGAAATCCACTCCCTTAGCTGAATCCATAATTTGCAGGGATTGCTAAACTTTTTGCTGTCGGCTATCATCACGGCTGCATTTGAAGTTAATTGCTGCTCTAAATCTTTTGCTGAAGATATCTCAGGTGTGATGGATGTAAAATTCAATGTTATATCCACATCATGAGTCTTCATGTGTCTTTGAAGATTAAAACGTTTGGCAAATGTTTTGTTTCAAATTTCACAAGTAAAAGCCATTTTAGTTTTTATATTTGTAGTTTTGTTCTAAAGACGTTGTTTTTGAACAATTTGTAACTCGAAAGTAAAATATTTTCGTCAGAGACATAAATATATATATATGTATATATGTACCATTTGAAAATAAGAAGAAATCAACAATCAACCAAAAGTGAAAACAAAATAGTACGTTGGTTTTTCAATAGATTGTACAGGTGATAATAAATTTATGATCATGTTGACTTTCGAATCTGTCTTAAAGAAATTTGAGGAGAATTTAAACTGTTTCACGATTATGATTATGACTTTCTTAAAGAAATTTGAGGAGAATATACCCCTAAGTTGAGGAATACAAGACTTTTAGTATGCCATTGTAGTATGTGCGTTCATAGAAAAGCACAGTGTAAGTTTTAATATATATTGATCTATGTGCATAAGCAATGTATTTGGTCTTGTAATATAATAATAATAATATTTTTCTTGGTGACATAAAATATGTATCACCTAAAACTAAAGTTGAGAAATAAAAGATTATGGTTTTTTTAAAATAATTCAATTTTGTTTTATTTAAAATCAGTATTTTATATTAATAAACACTTCATTATCATATAAATTTTCTAAAATCTTAATTCTATCTTTTATAATTTTTTGCTCGTGAGCTATAATAGCACTCAAAGCAAAAATTTCATCCGCTTCAAGGAATAAGCGCTCACTAACTTTTTTAGCTTCAACTAATGGTGATGATGAAGGTGATGTTGTTAATGACTCCCTCAAATGATGGTGAAGATGAATTTGTTCTACATAAAGCTGTTATTAATGCTAATAAAGTTGATGGGTTCTCTTCTTCACGTTTATTTGTAATGGTTTGTCTTATTTCTGATGAATGTATTTTTTTTCTCATTTTAGGAGATGAATTGAACCTTTTTAAATGAGATAATTTGTGCCTATTATAAGTAAATTTAAGTGAAAATATAAGTGTACATTCCTCACATTTATAATGTTTATGTTTTTCGAAAGCTGACTTTCTCTTAAATATTTTTTTACATTTATCTAATAAACAATGATATAATCGTTTATTATTATTGTCATTACTATTATTAATAATATTAATATTTTTAATAATAATAATATTATTTTCTGCGGAAACTTCTAGAGTTGCTTCTTCCTGTAGTGATAAGGCTTCGAGACTTCTGGTATAGCCGCTATGAGCTTACTCAGATTTTGCTCTGACACTTCTTCATATGGTGTTTTATCTTCCACGATTCCGTAAAGTGGGACTTCTTGCGATGGTTATTCATTTACATTAGATGAGCATGGTGGTATGGTTGTAAGGATTTCCTCAAGATTATTATCCGGATATATGATTTTCACATCAGATAGGATTTTGATTTGAGTTTTCCTTGGGAATTCGGCTTAAGTCTAGTATATGGACACAAGCCCGATTGGGTTAAAATACTCGCTTGATCATATTCCAATTTAAAATGTCTATAAAATGGAGTATCACTTTCAATTATTCCAGCTAAATTTTTTTCTTTTTCTATGAGATCTTGCATAAATGCTTCTATAGCTTCATCCACGTTGAATATGGGAATTGCCGGTATTCGTTGTGTTGATGATGGTGATGGTGACGTTAAAGGTTCATATAAGGCATCGTAGTCATTAAGTATTGGACTTTTACGCATAAACTTAAAATTCATCTCAATAAGCACGGTTTCATTATTTGGTAACTTTAAAGAGAATTCTGCATTTGAAGCACCACCTCCCTCCAAAACTAATGGTGATGGCTTTGCATCACATAAATTTAATATATGGATTTTGTATAAAGTTGATAGATATACTTCAGGAAGAACATGTTGGAAACGTCTACTTCATATAAAAGCTTGATGAGAACTGTTTACTTTGAACTAGTTAGGTTTGGTTTGCGGTTTTGTCCTCCCTACAATTTCTACTCTAAACCCATAGTTGTTTTCGTCAATATCATTAAACGGGCATTGACTCTGATTCTGGTAAAGTATTTAACAAAAACTCAGGCATGTGACAACCTCTAAACCACTCTACAAGTTTTCTAACGATACCTATACTATTGGTTAGTAGAACTTGAATATAATCTCGTTCAGCTTGAATATTTATTATCTTTAAATTTTTCCACCCATCTTGACAGATACAATATTTTTGATCCTTAGAAATAGTGTGCAGTAGAAAATTGTTTTATTTGTTTACCATTAATTTGTTTTATGGAATGACAGGGCTTTATATATATATTTATAATAATTTATTTTTAATTTTTTACTAAACACATTTTAAATTCTATTTAGTAAAAAAATGTTGATATGTTGTTCGCAGAATGGATGGTTGCGAGGTGAAGACGGCATAGATGCGTATCCCTATCCTCTTTTATTGGTATTTTTGTTATCGTAAAACTTTAATCACAAAGCCTTTCAATAACGTCATCTTCTAATGAATTATACCTTTTTGGTAGGTACAACATCTGATCTTCCAGTTCCACAACCACAAAATCTCCATATTTTGTGGTTGTTCTGTACGCCTTCTCAATAATGCAGGGGTTTTCCATATCCATCTCCACAATACAATAATTTTCCTCAAACTTTTTGAATTAAAGGATTCAATTACGAATTTGTTAGTAGTAGTAGCAATTGAGTCGTCCATTGTTAAATTGTATTAAAATAATTTTATAGCTTTACATATGAATTTATAGGAAATTCAAATAGATTTATATAGTTTCTTTGGATCGAAATATTCTCATCTTTTATTGTAATTTACTCTAATAGATACTTTAATAAATACGCTTGGTGTTCCAGTTCGGATTGTTGATAAGCTTAAACCTAAGCTATAATTTATTTTAAATTCTTTCAGATCAAAAAAAAAAATAGCTAAAGTCGTTGAACTAATAAGAATAGATCCGAGTAAAAAAAGAAGAAAAAAACAACAACTAAAAACAATAACAATTCTGTCAAAAAAGATTAAAATTTTTTCACAAATTTCATACTCTATTAAGCTCCGAGTAAAAAAAGAAAAAAAAACAACAACTTTCATACTCTATTAAAATCCGAGTAAAAAAAGAATAAAAAAACAACAAAAAAAACAATTCAGACAAAAAAGATTAGAATTATTTCACAAATTTACTCTTCAGAGTAAAAAAATAATAAAAAAAAAAACAACAACAAAAAACAAAAACAATGCTGTCAAAACAGATTACAATTATTTCACAAATTTCATACTCTATTAAACTCCGAGTCAATACATAAAACAGCTAAATATGCTGCGTACATAACAGATAAGACATATTTCAAAAATTTCATACTCCGAGAAAAATTGAAATCATTTGGGAGGACGATTGCTCTTCGGAGTGCGGTGCAGAACCTACATTCCCCTACAATTCTTTTTTATTTTGCTCTGCACTGTTTTCGTGGTTTCTCCTCTCTTCTTCTCTGGTTCACTTTTTCTTCCATGATCTACTCTGTTTGTATAGTTTCTCCTCTGCTTTAACGATCCCCATATATTTCAACCGATCTCTGCCTGCGTTGTTCCTCTGTTTCAACGATTCCCATATCCTACTTCTACTCTTAGCACCCGTACACATTTTGATATAAAGACCTTCAGGTTCTATATTAAACTTCAATATTTGCTTGAGCATTCGTTTAGTAACAGTTTCTGGTTAACGTAGATCCTTACTCTCATTAATAGTTATAAATGAGATGATTCAGTCGCCGAACACACCATGTATTTGTATTATATTTTCACTGAAAATATCTTGACATTTTAATTTGTGAGAGAATTTTTCACATATGAAATCCACAATCTTTGTTTAATCCATGATTTACAGCGATTACAATACTTTTTACTATCGGTTTAAAGCTAGGCTGAATGTAAAGTTAACGGCTGTTATGTGTCGCTTGCAGAAGATATATTAGAATTTGGTGTGATAGATGTAAAATGCAGTATTATATCAGCATCATGGATATGGACACAGTAATATTGTATGATTATATTCGCTATTACTTTTTTAATTGTATATGAATTAAGCAACAAAGATTATTAAGAAAATAATACACTGAAATTAAATATAAGTTTCAAACAAGCTGTTAGTTAAGTTTATTCAAATAACAGTAAGTAATAATAATAATTGTAAAAATAATAACTATAATAAATAACATAATTTTTGTCATAACTTTAAAAAATCTCCGACGACAATATTTTAAGAAGTTTTTCATTTCAAATAATTGTTAGTTAATATTAAAAAACAATTTGTATAATAGTGTGTAAGAAATAATAACATTATATAAGTACATATATAACACCAAAAAATCTTATAAGGATACGCAAAATACTGAAATGTTAGAAATCTAATAATAATTATTAAAAAAAATAAATGGTATTTTAATAAAGATGTTAAAACAACTTTTGCTCGTCCAAATTATGTGTTTTTAGTTTTTTTTAAAAAAATTTCGAATTTTGCAAGTTTCGAAATGGAAAAGTGTATGTTAAAAGGTACCGCAGGTTTGTAAATGTTTGTATCTATGACGTAAATTTTTATAATTTGAATAGACGTAAGTATCATGGTTAAGCCTCAGAATTCGATTTGAAATCAAACAGAATGTCTGTTAAAAATTTCGATATCGAATTCGATTTTCGACTGGCATCGCAACGCATACTAGTTGGTTTAAATGAAATCTCACTTGTACATCGTAGAGAAATCTGAAGTTATTGTTGACATTCTAAACTGGGTTGGTGAAAACTTGTAGCCATTCGGCCTGAACCAAATGTCAGAAATTTTTTTTATACCCTCACCCTTAGGGGTTTTCATTTAATTCGGAAAAAAGTGTAACGTTTTAAAGGAAACAAGTTGGGCCCCCAGTATCTTAAGACCAAATTCGTTTCAAGACTTTTTAGGATGATTGAGCAATATCCGTCTGTCTGGTTGGCTGGTGAGTATGGTAATTTAAGTACACCTTCACTGTCCTTATGAAACATTTTCAGCGTTAATAGGTTTCTAAAATGATCTGTGGTATTTTAAATAGGCATAAAAGAACCATCCCGTCTTTTAGCTGACATAAAAAATTAAGTATTTTTTTAAATTTATATTTCTGATATTGTTCGTAGTGTACGCTTGGTGTTAGACCGCAGCCCTCTGGATGTCATATTTAAATCTGTAATTAAGCAACCCTGTGTTTAGATTTTGAGTGTGTTGTAGTGTGATGGCTGGGGAAATTTGAGGAAAATGGAGATATGGTGTGGCGGAGTCTAACGGGCTAGAGGAAGGATGACTAGTGGGTTTGGGTTGAAGTTCGAATTGGCATTAGACAGGAAAAGATCGCATTGAAAAGATCTGTTATGTACAACGTGAGTTTGTACGTTGGGAAAACATGAACATTTATTTAAATAAAGCAAAAAAATCAGCAAAGAAAGAAATAAAACAGAATAATTAAATCAACAGCGAAAGAAATAAAACATAAAATTAAAACGCGATAAGAAAAGAAATACAGAAAAAAAGAACAATACCGGAAAATTCCAATTTAAAATCAAACATAAAAAAGACAGAAGAAAATGCACAGTAAACTGTGGGAATACAACTATTGAAAGACACTAAAATCAAACCTGATCAAGGCTGAATATTTAAAAGCAATAACCAACGTTACAAGTTGTTGAACAAAAACCAAAAGGTTAAAGGTTACTTACCAGCTGGTTGGCGATATCCTGGTAGAGGAAGCACCTCTGGAACAGCTGTGGGTCGGAGCATAGTTGGCAGCTTTTGTGGCGCAACACCACCAGTCCTGGTCGGTGTCCAGGTAGAGGGAGGGTTTTATAGACGCGGAAAGACGGACGCACCTGTAAATTATAAAATTATATAGTTTGTAAATTTGTTTTCAAATCAGAAAGTAAAATTAATTTAATTTAAACAAAAGCAGAGAAGAATAGCAGACGACAGCATTTTGGAGAAGGAAAATAGAAAGAAAAATTAGTATAATACCCATAGAAAGGTTGGGTTAGTACCTTCTGATCAAGGGTGAGCGCTCAGGCCTTTATCTTAGGTGTAGTCATTAGTATTGCGTGGGGAAATTGGCCCTGTTCTAATTTCTCCAGTATGGCGGTATGCTAAAAGCTTAATTTGCCGATAATCTAAAAGAAAAAAAAGTAAATAAAAGATTTATATTGAATTCAATTACAGGAAGATTTGAAAATAAATATTTTTCGCCGGACAGAAGGAAAATTGTAAATAAGTATGATTGTCATGATTATTAAAGTTTGAAAAGAAAAAGAAATAATAATTGAAAGCTAGAGAGTTAACGATTAAATTTTAAGATAATATTGTAACAGCACACTTTTTAAACTGAATTAATTTGAATTTATTTTTATATGATCCTTGAATTTTTCTCTGTCAGTCTGCTTTCAAGAAAAATATATATTTATTGGTTATTAACATGCAGTGAGAGAGAGTAGTTTTAATAAAAATTATGTTTATAATGTGTTTTGAAGAATTTCAAATGTTTGTTTGTCCGTCCAGGATGATGAGCTAAAGTTTTAAGGCAAAACGGTAAGTGTACATCACCCCAGCGGGGAGAAAAGGGAAGGTCAGATAAGGGGCGACCTATAATTGTGTCGAGGATCGCCATGGTAGGGGAGGGCAAGGCAGGCATAAAACAACAACTTTTATGCCCGAAGGAAGCCGGAAAGAAGTATGAGAGGTGTTGTAATGTCCCAAGCGGTGTCCTTGTCCAATTTTTGTTTTTGTGATTTTCAGGCTGGTTAAATTTATGTTTTTTGTCGTCTGTCTCGGAACGTTAGGGCTGACAAGAACTGCGCCCCGAATCCTGATGCTAGTCGGAGCTTTAACGCCAGCGCCCATCAGCCTATCGTTTCAGCTAACGGACAGAAGGGGTCTCCCGACCTACGAACGTGACATGTTTCATAGTTCGGTTAAAGATCATTTCTATTGTAAGATTGACCCAGCCAGACGGACGGACATGACTCAATCGTCTTAAAAAGTCCTAAGACTAATTTTGTCTTAAGACATTTGATATTTTCGCGTATCAAATGATATATACCCTTATTACTAAGTGCGTGGGACGATAAAACTATAATTATGACTGTTATAACGGTTTCTTTTAAATGGGGCGTGGCACTGGCCACTTCAAATCTTGCTGTAATTCATACTGTACCAACAACACATACCAAATATCAACTATACAAACCTCGCCTGAATGACGAATGGGTTGACCTAAAATGGCAATGAAAACGGTAAATGGAGGTTTGTTGGGGGTCAATTGTACATTAAAAATCCACTTGAATCAAAATCCTAGCTGATCCTTTTTTTAAGATAAAAGGATTTTTCGATAGTTTACTCCGTTGTGCGCTTTTTTTAGAAGTGAAGTTCTTTGCCCCATAATTCCGCCATCAAATTATAGAGATAATATATCATGTTATATCTCATTGGAAGCGTACGGACTTCAGCTTTAAGACAATTCTGTCCAAATTTAAGTTTTCTGCACTAAATTAAGCTTTGCGGAAAAAAAACTGAGTCTTCCATTTTTATTTCCCCAAAATATTTTAGAATAATAAATAGGTTGCCTTAAAATAGCAACAAAAACGATTAATGGGGTTTTGTTGGGGGTCAATTTTACATTAAAAATCCACTTGAATCAAAATCCTGACTTATCCTTTATGTAAGATAAAAGGATTTTTTGTTTTGTATCTTCGTTTTTTTGCTTTTTTAGAAGTAACGTTCTTTGCCCCATGATTCTGCCATCAAATCATAGAGATGATATATCGTGTTTTATCTCAATGGAAGCGTACGGACCTCAGCTTTAAGACACTTCTGTCCAAATTCAGGCGAGGTGTATATAGTTCATGATGTACAGCCTTTTAAAATTTCAAGTTTTATGCCACGCCCACTGATCTTTCCTGCCCATTTTTGGATCTCGAACTTTGTTGTCAAATGCATCCACAGAAATTTTCAAGGATTGGAAACAGTCCTCCAAATATTGCGGTTTCAAAAATAGAGTCCAATGGGCGGGGCCACGTCGACTTGATATATCAAAAATGCAAGTACCCTATTTACACCATCGAACACACAGCAACATTCTGTGAAAATTTCAAATCCACACGGAACTAAAAAATGCAAACAAACAAAGACAAACTCATTTTCTTATACATATATAGATTTGACCTTTGACCACTTTGGGGCACGGCTTTTATTTAGATTTTTCCCAAATCTTTACCATAGCCGTTTTATAACAAGTAATACAATATTCCGCACGGGCATTACTAAAAATAAACAACTTTGGATTTTCGGTTGCCATTGTTCATTGTCGAAGACTTTTCGAGCTGGAGCATTTTCGTCCATGCGCACATGACCTAGTCAACACATCCACTGCACCTTAATACGAGTGACCACATCAATGTCGGTGTATAGCATATACAGCTCATGATACTCTCCGTTGACGATGATGGGCCTATACATTTTACGGAGTCTTTCTCTCGAATACTGCCAGAAACGATTCATGCGCTTATGTCATAACCCAGGATTCTTAACCATACATCAAGACAGGTAAAACCAGTATCTTGTACAGCTGGATTTTTGTTCGTCGGGAGAGGGCTTTTACATTAAATCACTTGCTTAGTTCGTAGTAGCATTTAATAGCAAGCAGGATTCTTCTATGGAGGCTGACATTTGTTTTGTTGATGGCGGAGCCTAGATAGATAAAATTATCTACCACCTCGAAATTATAGTTATCAACGTTCACGCACTAATATCTTCGTTCTGTCCTCGTTCACCATTAGACCCATTTCCACTGATTTCTTCTGTATACTTGAGCAGGCTGCAGTCACATCCCGCAGTTTACGACCGACGATGTCTACGTCATCAGCGTAAGCGAGTAGCATGTGGCTTTTGTTGTATATCGTGCAACCCGTGTTTACTAAAGCTTTCTTCATAATCATCTTCATCACTATGTTGAAGAGGTCACACGATAGGCCTACGCCTTTTTATAGACCCGGCCAGGTCATTGTCAATCTTTACTGAAGATTTCGTGTCAGTCTGCGTCACGCAAATGCGTATCAGCTTCGCTGGCATACCAAACTCAGTCATGGCTTCGAGTAATTTCTGCCACATCGGGCTGTCGGAGGCAGCTTTATAGTCGACAAAAAGATGGTCTCTTGGGTGTATTCCAGAACTTGCTGAAGTGTGAATATCTGGTCAGTTGTTGATTTACCAGGTTTAAAACCACATCAGGTTGGAAAACACTGGCTTTAGTCTTTCACATAGCACACTCGACAGGACTTTATATGCGATTGGTAAAAGGCTCCAAATACCGCGGGGAGCACACACTTGGACCACCTTTTTTCAGCACAGGACATAATATGCTTGGATTCCAATCTTTAAGCCAAACCGTGCGTAGAAGCTGGTGCATGCTCATTATCAGCTAATCACCACCGGATTTTAAGTGATCTGATGGAGGATTTGTCTGAGCGCCGTTTTTCATATCCTAGCACGGTTGTTGCGGCGGTTGCCATGGAATGCACAATATACTGCCACTGTATATCGGGAACGTCAGTAGTAGAGGCGTTGTGTCGTAGTAATTGGGAAAGCTGGTTGGAGTAGGCAGTGGCTATCTCTGGGGTTTGCAGCTTCGCGATGTCCAGCTTTCTTTGTGTTTGGTTACGTGTGTTATTCGCTCTGCTTAATCTTGTGCTACCTTGGCTACAACCAGGTAATGATCCGAGCCAATATTAGCTCTAGGGATCACACAACCGTCCAAGATAAGAGATACATGCCTGGGGGATAGCCAGGTTGCCTTGTGGATATCTTTGTGCTGGAATCTGGTTCCACTCACTGCCATGTTCCTTCACGCTGCGAAGCTTACCAGGCTAAACCTGTTGTCTGATGTGTCGGTATGTAGGCTGAATTTAGTGATCGATGGATCAAGAAGATCTTCCCTTCCTAATTTTGCATACAAGTCTCCCAGAACAATTTTAATGTCGTGGCCAGGGCAGCGTTCGTATGTTTCCTCTAGACGGTCGTAACATGAATCTTTAATCTCATCGTCTTTATTTTCCGTCGACAAGATGTCTGAGTCTCTCGCCAACTAAACATCCACATCCAAATTCGTGTTTTTCGGAATGGCAGCTGTAATAGATGTCGCAATTTTTAAGTCCCGAGCATCATTGTCCTGTCCATCTCATCTCCTGGATGGCGGTGATGTCAGCCTTATATTTTTTTAGGACATCCGCCAGGATAGTTGCACCTTCTCTATAGAGAGTCCGGACGTTCCAGGTGCATATCCTTAAATCATGGTCCTTATTGCGTTTGCAGGGGTCTTCAACATTTGGAGGGTTCCGTTTCCTCTAGCCAGTAGAGGACCTGAAGGCGGAAGGCTAACCCAAACATCGTCGCTCACTATCTGCCGCTTTTCATGATAAAAAAATATCACGATCAACGATGCCCAGGTGCTTCCACGAAGGAGGTTGTGAGTCGGCTTGAGATGCAAGATTCACTTTACATCCCCAACGGCAGCGCTACTAGAAGTTTTGTAAAATGGTCTCTCCAAATCCCAAGCACGGTGTGTGTGTGTGTTACAAAATCCCCGCTCTCAACATTGCAGGATATAAGGACATTACCATGAGTTCTTTTATATACTTTGTGGTAGAATTTTCGGCTAAACAGAAGTTATCTTGCTCATATCTAACTAGTATTTTGTACATTAAATGCAATTTATAAGTATTCCTCAAAATGAATAGAAACATTTATGTAATTGCAACAGAACAGCTGAAAAAGTCACCCGTGCTTGTCAATGTCTAACGAATATACCCCAAAAACCAATTGCCATTCATAATAAAAGTGTAATGCAACGCGACCAAACAGCACACTACATATCATTCATAACCTTTCACGCCTTATACCAGTTCACTTTCAAGAGAATACACAAATAACATATCCCTGTGCGCTGCCACACTTAAAACATCTCTTTTGTTTGAAATAAGTTCATATACCGCCGTAACCGATTATTCTTAACTTATATTGCATGTATAAAAGGATGAACAAGGCCAATGTATAATATAAAACTAATGATGGCAGCATAAAAACAAATTAGCCATGGTATTACCCAAATTAAAGCGTGAATATCCGACAAACAACAACAACATACCCCGCTGTGTCATTGCACGTGTATGAGGCCAATACGCACAAAACAACACTATATGAACAACAACAACAACAGCTGTTTTAACATTTTTGATTTATGCACGGCGTCTTTATGGGGAGTAGAACATGATTGAGAACAAATTATATGTCAGTTTCGAAAACACGTTTTATGTACATTTATGTTTCAGCATAAGAAAAGGCAAAAAAGGTAGATTCCACTATACTTAATGTTTAGCCTTTTAGTTTCTATCAGAACGCAATACGGAATTGTCAGTAGTGGCTGATGCAGTTACCAGCGAATGTGGCGTCATAACGAGATAAAAAAATTAATAATATAATAGAATTAACAAACAAATTTTACTGAGTTAAAGTAAAGTTACGCTACTTAAAAAAACGGCAGCTCAAACTAAACTAAAATAATAATAATAACAAGCGGAAATAAACGAATATTGCAAAATTGTAAGGCAACGACGAATTAATTATAAAAAATAATTAAAAATAAGATAGTGATTTATGATAAAGAAAATTGTACGCAAACAATTATATTATTATAAGTTATCGGGAAAAAAACAAGTTTTATACGAAAAAACCTTATTTAAGAATGTTAATCGAAAACATAGAAAATATATTTTCTTTACACAATATTTGCTAATAAGAAAAAATCGATTAAAATAAAAGTGTTGTATGTATTTGTTAAATTTCTTATAACGGTAATCCATTGTGTATTAAAATAAACGATTTTATGTTTATCCGTTAAGACACTAAAAAATGTATTTGTTTTACCTCAAGAATAAATTATCATTAACAAATGTCGTATTTAAAGTGTTAAAGACAAACTTAATTCAGTACAATCCATATACCAGCATTGTTTTAAACTAAAGATTACCGATAATTGTTAAAAAAAAAACAGTTTTCTCGTTGAAAGTTATTTTTAAATATCCCACACACAATGATCTTGTGTCTTGTGTTTCTGGCAACACTACAAAGTCATACGTAAAACACTCATTGGCTGAACATACCTCTCAGCACGTAGGATACCACTGGGGGAGCCGCACACAAAGTGGCAAAACACTCACAACGTTCATTGCATGACTTCACTGGCTTATATCCTGACTACAGCATTTAGCCAATTAACATGGATTACTACATTAGGTGCGGCGACGTCATTATATTTAGAAATCAATATGTGTTAATGTGCAATAAATGTAAAACACTATTTCTTGCCTTGGAATCGTTCATCAGCCACTACGATAGCAATCATCGGAGGAGTGATGGATATGTCTCCCCATGCTCTAAAGTTTATATCAACCTGACGGAAAAAAATGACTCGTTTGATTCCTATGAATATGATCATGATGTATGTATTAATATATGTTATATTGGACATTCATACTACAGCAAGGCTTTTTAATTAATTTCTTAGAATTCATTGATTGAAAATAGGTATGAGACAACTAACACTGCTGCTAAAGCTGAGGAAATACATCCAATTGATACGGTATCAAGGAAAAGTTTTCTAGACGATTCTCAGGTAATTTCTATAAACTTTTTAGGTAATCATTTTGAACGTGGCAGCATACTCATTTCACTCTGATGTGTTATACATTATACAGGCAATTGTTGTATTACACACCGTATACTGTCATACTTTATACTTTATACACATCTATAATACATACAGAAACTTATCATGCATGCAAAGGAAAACACGCTAGTAGTGAAGTCAAACTTCAGGTGTGGCACAAAAAAACAGCTATTATTTTATCAAAATTATTATTATAATATTTATAAAGGGAGCTTTTTGAATGGAAGTTTTTTTGTTGAAAACTTTCAAGTGCGAAAGGGCGATGTTTGTTATGTAGAATACAAGACACAGTACATTACAAATATTTATCTTTTTTAAGTAAAACTTTATTAACACAAAAAAATCAATCTCGTGTTTCAAGATGAAGTCCTCTTATTCGGAACGTATATCATCGTTGTTCCTGCTAATTTGTTTAAGAAGGTCGTTGATGTGAATTGGGTAAAATTTTAATAATTGTGTATCGGAATAATAATAGGAGTGACAACTAATCATTACTGCATAAACCGAATTAGAACCAGAAAACTTAGGTGCTCTCTAAATATAACTTTTCAGAAAGTCCGTGTTTTAAACACAAAACATTCAAAACTTAATGCTGATAGTTATGGATTTTATCACGACTTGATAGTATTTTCGAAAACGTGACTTAAGGTGCATCATTTGCAATACTTCATTGCTCGTAAGAATCACGAGAATAGAATAGGTAGTGAATTGCTTTTCTTGATTCACCATTTCATGTGATAATGTTTCTCGGCGAAAATATATATCATCTGTTCATACATTTCTATATCATTCGAAAATATCACTTAGGTGCATTTACTGAAATTTGTTAGAGTTTCCGGAATGTGGACAACATTAAAATAACGGGTGACAGTGATATTATGGTTAGAACATGCGACTATCATGCGGTAAACCAGGATTCAATTTCAGTTTTAGTCATCTTCATTTTCATCGAAGGTCAACTCGATATTGTCGACAGCATCTTCGCAGTGGTGTCTGGTCAATCAGCGTGTCTACTCAGTTAAAAATATATGGATTGATAACGATGTCGAGCTATAAAGGAGGTATGACTTATATATCCATTTGGAGTAATAAGCGAGCAATCGAAGCGTTTTGTTTTATTTTGCTGAAAAATACTCAACAATGCATTTTTGTTGTAATATTCCTTGACATAACTGTTAATTGTTGATGTATTCGCTTTGTTTGCCTCTTTCTCAGTTTACTTTTTGTCGCCAAAATAGAAAGACCTATTTTAAGTATTTAGTTTATAATGCTCTTTACGAAATAACAATTACTCTTTCAGCAAATAACAAATATAACTTCCCTTGTACTCCTGTAAGAGCTCAATAGGAGTACTCGCCCGTAAGGACATGCAATGTTAAAAACGAGCACAAAATACATGAGGCTCGGAGTTTTGTCGAGTAATCCATTACTTGCAGGGAAGTGATCCAAGATTAATATTTGGATGATCCAATCTTTTACTGCGTACTAACAGCACAGAGAAACACATAAAGAGTATCCAAGAATCCAGACTGTTAAATTTTGTGTCGAAAGTAGGCGCTACCGAACTTCCACAATAGTTGATAAAAAGTGTACTTTTGCGATCTTTTGTTCTGAAATTAGTAAAACTGTCGCAAGCAACCCAATTTCTATCTGTTATCTCGCTGTAGTTCCCAGACACCTAAGATGTTATTAACAGAGCTCTGTTACTTTCCTAGCCCATCGTTTTATATATACTAACCTCAAATTCATATGTAATCCAAATCATCGTCAGTTCAGGAAGTCATAGATCGGCAAAGTTATATGACTTATTAAAAATTTACAATACTGCGGAAATGACAATTAGAAAGTTCAAAATTATGTTTAATGTTGAATGCAATAGCTGAAGTCCGTACGCTTCGAATGAGATATAACACTATATAATACTTTCCCTCTTAGCTGGCACTTCTTTGCAATCCCATTGGATTATATACAGCACGTAGAAAAATATTATAAGCGCCTTGATCTTCTGCGCTTCTTCTCCAATTAGTCATACCAAGTTCTGTAAGGTTCTCAGTAACCTGGTCTTTCCAACGGAGTTTTGGTCGCCATCTTCTGCGCCATCCATCGAGTTCATTGTCGAAGACTTTTCGAGCCTAGTCAACGCTACCGCTGCAGCTCGTGATTCATACGACGCCGATACTCTCCGTTAACGATGATGAGTCCATATATTTTACGGAGTATTTTTCTCTCGAATACTGCCAGAACCGATTTATCCACTTGTGTCATGACCCAGGATTCTGAACCATACATCAAGTCAGGTAGAAACCGTATCTGGTATAGCTGAATTTTTGTTCGTCAAGTTGTAGATTTGTCAGTTGTAGATTTTTCAAGTCGAAATCCACACTGATAAGGCCCGATTAGGTTGGAATACACTGGCTTTAGTCATTCACATATCACACTCGACAGGACCTTATATGCCTTGTTTTAGGCATCGTCTAGTATAGAATGGCACCGTAAGGACCTTGCCAATCTTCACTAAAGACTTCGTGTCAGTCAATGTCATTCCGCAAAGGCATATCAGCTTCGCTGAAGTACCAAACTCAGTCATGGCTTCGAGTAATTTCTGCCGTATCGGGCTGACGAAGGCAGCTTTATAGTCGACGAAAAGATGGTACGTGTCGATCTATTGCTCTTGGGACTTTTCCAGGATTTGCCGAAATGTGAATATCTGGTCAGTTGTTGATTTACCAGTTCTAAAGCCACACTGATAAGGCCCGATCAGGTTGGATAACACAGGCTTTAGTCTATCACACAGCACACTCGACAGGACCTTATATACGATGGGTAAAAGGCTGATCCCGCGGTAGTTGGAGCACACACTTGGATCACCTTTTTTCAGCACCGGCATAATATGCTTAGATTCCAATCATCGGGCATGCATTCATTAAGCCAAGCCTTGCGTAGGAGCTGGTGCATGCTCCTTATCAGCTCTTCGCCACCAAACTAGAAGAGCTAAGTCGGAAGTCTGTCGGCAACGGCTGCTTTATTATTTTTCAACCGCGCTATTGATCTTGTTACCTTGGCTTGACTTGGTTTTGGGCAACTAAAGCCGTCGTCGACAATTGACGTGATACCTTCACGTGCGCTGCCTTCTGGAACCAGCAGTTGCTGGAAGTGTTCTCTCCATATATGCAGCACACTCTGCGTATCTGTGACCAGATTTCCATCCTTGTCCTTACAGGAGGGGAGGCCATTACCGTAGCCATTAGCTCTTACTTTCTGGTAACATTTTCGGGCCTCACCTCTATCCCTGTATCGCTCTATATTCTCGTTCCCTCATCTGATTTTTTTTTCGCTAAAATAGCTGTCTCGCCTATTTTACTGTCTCCTTGTGCCGTTCCCTAACAGCCCGGGTTACAATTGGTTGTAGAGTTGCCCTGTAAGCGCCATCCTGTTCCTCAGATGCTATTCGACATTATTTATTGTACCAGGATTCGTCCGAGCTCCGTTTTTCATATCCTAGCACGGTTGTTGCGGCGGTTGCCATGGAATGCGAAATATGCTGCCACTGTGTACCGGGTACGTCAGTAGTAGAGGCGTTGTGTCGTAGTAGTAGGGAGAGCTCGTTGGAGTAGGCAATTGCTATCTCTGGGGCGTCCAGCTTTCTTTGTGCTTGGTTAATCTTGTGCGCACCTTGGCTGCAACCAGGTAATGATCCGAGCCAATATTAGCACCACTTACACAGTACAACATTTTTCAGTTAATTGATTGCCAACTCAATTCTGTGAACTGTATGTGAAATTAGACCCAAAAAGAAGAATTTCTGCATCATTCGTTTTGTCTTCTTACCTGCGATTTGAAGTTAGTATCGATTTGAAGTTAGTACTATCGTATAGGGGAATTTATCACGTTTTAGGCCCTGTTGTTTGACATAGCTCGACAACCACTAGCCCAATTTAGTTGAAATAAATTAAAAAAAAAATTAAGAACTACAATTCCCTTAATCTGTTCATATATTGTTTTCCTATACAAGTAACACTTTCGAAGTTAAAAATGAATGTATGAAGGGAAAAAATTATTATTTGCCTAAAAATTTAAATTTTTTTTTTAAAAATACATAAAAAATCCAAAATGGAAAAAAGTTTCAAGTCTAGTTATTTTTTCGCAAAGTCACATAACCTATGAGCAAAATGAGACAAAGATCATAAAAATCGATGCACGCGTTTCGCTTTTATTCGCAATTGAGTAAAGGTATGAATTTCAAAAATCAGTTATAGCCACCACCCTTAAAATAAAAATATAAATTAAAAAATTATCATGCAAAAAAAATTTTATTTATAAAAACTTAATGAAAATAAAATAATATGCAATTAATACGCAATTATAATATGCATAAAAACAAAATTTAGAACATTTTTTCAATTATTGGCAATATCCTTCCTTGTAGAAGTTGACGCTTGTGGTTCTG
The DNA here is from genome assembly GCA_964034835.1 of Muscina levida. Taxonomy (NCBI): domain Eukaryota; kingdom Metazoa; phylum Arthropoda; class Insecta; order Diptera; family Muscidae; genus Muscina; species Muscina levida. The sequence goes on from OZ035882.1 coordinate 133,210,311, forward strand.
ATGGTCTTGTTTTCTTCGTAGGTTGTTCATATTCATGGTCTGAGTCTGTATCGTCATCCGAGATACACATACTATTCAAGGGCGTGTGACATTTTGCTGTGTGAGTTTTCTTCTCTTCAAAAATGATGTCAGCCATTCGGAGTCGTGTTGTGATAGTCTTAGCTTGGCCACAATGTAATCCATTTCGATTTGTGGTAGCGGTTGTGGTGCACTATTTTCAATATCGGGTATCCAATCAGCATCATCCAAATCGGTCGGATTGGTGAAAACGGTTTCGGCTAGCAGGGACACAGTATCCGCACTCGGAGGTTTAGGTGCATCGGTATCAGCAGGGCGTTGCACTGGAAGTGTGGCAGTAAATGCAGCAGTGTATAGTTTTGTTTTCAATTGTTGTCTGTTTAATCCAAGACGAAAATTTATGCATGCATAGCACCTGGATTCATCATGTCCAGTTGTGTCTTCCACCCAAATTACTGGCTTCATAAAAGATAACTTTCTACTTTTTCCGTGAATCCATTTTAGAAGGGTAGTATAACAACTGTTGCACACTGTGTTCGGCGTAAAATTTGCACCACTTAAATCTGCTTCATCGAAATAATTACAATACGCGGTTTTGAATTGCTCAGTAAACAAATTTTTTCGATCTTTTTTCTGTATTTTTCGGACGATATGACCACAAACGTAACAATATTCATCCAAATATGGGCACTTGTTGTTTTCCATATTGATATATTTTATGTTTTGTTGTTATTCACTTTTAAAAAACTGGAGAAAAATCACTTTTACTGTTCGCGTTCGTCGGCACTGGCTGAATGCCAAAAATCGATCAATGCACACCTATAAATACTACGTATTTTTGAATATTTTACTGCCAGGTACTTATAAATGGGCGCATATTTTAAGGGCGGCTGGCTATATACCTGATTCAGCACTTGTACGTTTCAAACTGTGCAAAACTTTCCAAATAATGACCACCCTTAAATGTGGGTGCAATTTCTGTAAAAAAATCATATAGGCAGCCACCGGAAAAACCCAAATAATAAAAAGGTCCACTTTCCGTTTAATTGTCCACGTACATTTATTACCGCAATCATAAAAATCAAATAACCTTTTGTTTATTCCTTTTTTTTTTAATTCTCAGAATCATGAAAAAGGTGTCAATGTTTTCTCCAAATAATGTTGTGCATATCTCGAGCAAATTTTTGAAATTCATACATTTACTCAATTGCGAATAAAAGCGAAACGCGTGCATCGATTTTTATGATCTTTATCTCATTTTGCTCATAGGTTATGTGACTTTGCGAAAAAATAACTAGCCTTGAAACTTTTTTCCACTCTGGATTTTTTATGTATTTTTAAAAAAAAAATTTAAATTTTTAGGCAAAAAATAATTTTTTCCCTTCATACATTCATTTTTAACTTCGAAAGTGTTACTTGTATAGGAAAACAATATATGAACAGATTAAGGGAATTGTAATTCTTAATTTTTTAAAATTTATTTCAACTAAATTGGGCTAGTGGTTGTCGAGCTATGTCAAACAACAGGGCATAAAACATGATAAATTCCCCTATACGATAGTACTAACTTCAAATCGATACTAACTTCAAATCGCAGGTAAGAAGACAAAACGAATGATGCAGAAATTCTTCTTTTTGGGTCTAATTTCACATACAGTTCACAGAATTGAGTTGGCAAATCATGTGTTGTACTGTGTTATTATACGCACGTCCACGATATAATATCTCTACGATTTGATGGTTGAATCATGGGGTAAAGAACGTCACTTCTTAAATAAAGCACAAAACGGAGATAAAAAAATCCTTTATCTCAAAAAAAAGGATCAGCTAGGATTTTCATTCAAGTAGATTTTCAATGTACAAATGACTCTGAACAAAACCCCATTCATCGTTTTTGTTGGCAATTTAGGTCAACCCATTTGTCATTCAGGCGAGGTGTGTTTGGTTTCCATACAACCGGGATCAACCTTATCCTTAAAGGTATATTAATTATCCGGTGTTTGTAAAGATCTTTCTTCATTGTTTACAGAAGATCCTTTCGATTTGAATCTTAATTTGGATATAAACTGTTGAATTGAATTTTTTGATCGTGTCTGCTACCAGAATTATAAGACAATAATAATGTTCCTAAATCCTGGATGCCTCAAAATATATTTAAAAAAAAGATTAATTTTAAAATAGAACAGCCGTTCTCTTTCAATTCTTTTTTCATAGTCTTAAAATAGCAAGATTTATTCGTGGAAAAGTTTTTTTTTAAATCAGAATGATTTAAATGCCGGTAAATGTTATAAAAGTAATCAAATTAACCACGAACGAAATATTTGTACAATTAGTCCATCGAAAGGAAAATGATTAATGATTGGACAACACGAGTGCAAAGATTTGGCCGTATGTGTAGCACAACTTCACGTCTGCGGTGCAACAGGTATCAATTAGAAAATAATTAATGATGGTTTTAGAAGTTGTTGGAATTCTGGCGTTTTAGTGTACTTGGCTTGCATTATCCACTATAATTTCTAGTCGCACCATTGCGCAAGGCGAAAACGCACTATAATTGTGGTTTGATTAATGATAACGAATATGTTGTTCGTTGTGTCTGCTGATTCAAGCCCTGTGAGATCTTTGTGGTTATGGCGGTTAATGCAGTGGTAGTGCTATGCATTTAACGGAATCCATGCTGGTGGTGAGCTGCTGTTAGGTGGCTGGACAGCTGGGGGAGGAGGAGTGCCTCTAGAGTCTTCGCGACTGGTGACAGGAGGAAAATCGGTCTGTAAGATTGTCCCTCTTTCGCGTCCTTCCCTGGCTTAAGTACCGGGATGACTCTACCCTTTTTCCAGGCATCTGGTATTAATAGGCTACTCATTCACAAGTTGAAAACCATTGTCAGATACTCGACTTCCCTCTCGTCAAGATTTTTTAGCATCAACATGGATATTCCATCGGGTCCAATCGCCTTGGATGGTTTGGCTGCATTGATGGCCTCTGAGACTTCAGAAGGGGTGTAGGGTTGTGGTATGTCCAAGACTGGAAGGTTGAGAAGTTTGCGAACAACACTTCGTTTCGCCTTGTCTCTTTCTCTCTGGGTGCTCGATAAACTGCATGCAAAATGCATTCGCTGCCTCTGCTGGGAAGTGCGGCCGCACTAAAGGTAGTTTTCCAGCAGGAATAAAGCGGGCTGCTACTGCGATGACAGTATGGCGGAATTTGATCTCAGCTTGGTGAACGTTGGTGGGATCTGGGAGATCACTTTAAATGCGATCGGTGATGTAGGTTCGGCGTTCAGAGACGATGAAGTCGTTGGGTCTATCCATGCAGATGATTATGGGTAGGTGATCTGATCCCGCAATAGTTATATCTGCAGAGCTGATGCAGTTACCCATAATCCGTGTGGGGGCATCCTTATTCAGGGTGCAGAAGGTGAACTCATTAATTTGTTCCGCCAGTGACGCGCCTTTTTGGTCATCTCTTAAGCATGAGTGCCAGATCAGATGGTGCGCGTTGAAGTCCCCAAGGACCAGACGCATATCACCGTCTAGAAGGGTCCTGATGTCGGGACGGTAGCCTGGTGGACAACTGGCTACTGGCGGAATGTAGACATTATAGAGCTCTAGATCAGTTCCCCCCGATCTGACTGCAATACCTTAAACTTCAAGGTATTGGTTTCTGGCGTTGAGATCAAGGGAAAGAGCTCTATACTGCACGGTGTTGTGGATGATGAATGCGATACCCCCACCGTTGCTTCTGGTGCGGTCTTTTCGGAGAACGTTGTATCCATTACAACTGCGCAGACTGGAATTAGTTGTTAATTTTGTCTCCTGGATCGCAGCGACCACGACGTTGTTTTACTGCATGAATATGGTTATCGCAGGTAGTTTGTTCTGGAGGCCGTTGCAGTTAAACTGCAATATAGATATCACCCCAGGTCTCTGGGAAGCAATCGATGGTGTTAGCGGCGATGGTTGTTGTAGCTGCTGTTGATGTTGTGTTTGCTGCGGTTGTTGTGATTGCGGTGGGAAGGGAGGAGGTGTGGCATATGAATACGATGATGAAGTCGACGATGCCGTTGAATTTCGTCTTTGTAATTGGCAGCATGGGGCGACAAAAGTCTCCGTCCACTCCCTATGATGGTTGAGCCCAGAGCAGTTCCTGAGGTGACACTATCCCAAACAAGCGTCCCACCATAATTTGATGGACATATGGTGCAACCGATTCTGGAAAACTGTGCAGAAAAATGGTCCGGGATTAGTTTCGATTCCGGTACGGACCAAAAGGATACGGAGCAGCAAAGCCGGTATATGTTGCTCCATAGGTAAAAATAGTAAGACTTGAATAGTTGTTGCTGGGGTGGACAGCCCTTGGCCGAATATTTCGGCTCATTCCGGTACGTAGAACAGGCTGCCGGGGGAATGTTTTTTCACTTTGTCGAGCCTGCTGCTTGCGTTTGAATGCCTCTATACTGCTTAGATAGCAGAAGATATGTACGTATTTTTATTATACTCCTACCCTACGGCTTGGAGGGTATATATCATTTGATACGACACAAAATTGTAACACATAGAAGGAGTCACTTTAGACCCTAGGTTTCTTTGATTTAAATTCGATTCAACCAAATGTTTTGAAATTTTGCACAAGTTAATATTTCCCCAAAACTACTAACGGTATTGCAAATGGGCTACATGGCCCGCCTCTTCTGGTACCTCCCATACAAATACATAATTCCGCCCAATTTATAAATCGAGTAATAATATACGGGATCGTACCCAAATTCTGTATTTAAACAGGATAAAGTTTTGGAGAAAAAATTGGAAGGCTAGCCTTGCTCCTTCTGGTAACTCCAATACAAATGTACAACTCCGCCCACTTTAGAAATGGAGTAATAATATCAATATATTAGAAAATTTTATATTTTAATGAGGGTGAGGGTATATGTAAGTCGGGTTTCCCGACTGAAACTTTCTTACTGGTTTTTATGCCTTTCTTGATATTTATCTCAACTCCAAAATACGCGATAATATTTCGTCAATAGCGCGTCGAATGTTGGCTTTTAAATGATCAATCATTGCTGATGTTTTATACTTATTAAATCATCTTTATACCACGCTTCTTTTCTTCTTATAGACACCCTACAAGAATACAAATCGCTTACCGAAGAATGACCTTCCCACGTCTCAGAAAAGAACTAAAAAATATTCAACCCGCTCTAATGAAGTTCCCGTCGATGTTGATGACAGCGATAGTTTATCTTCAAGTCATAATGCTAAAAGGCGGACGTGTTACCTTGCACCAGAGAGTTGGACAGTCTTGAATCCAGTAAGAAGACGACGCAGCGGTAAGATGAATACACCATTGCCTGATCTTATAATATATAACAAAAATAATAAAATATTTGTTTACCACTTAACAGCAAAACGATATAGATGGGGAGAAGAGGAGAAAAAAGCTATATTTAAATATTTTGGTCCATTAAAGAAATTGGAAAGGCTGCCTACTATCCAACAATGTGCCGATGTCATAACCGTCTATCCAGTGTTATCGCATAGAACTGCCCCACAGATTAAAACATGGATAGACAATCAGAGGCGTTGTAGAAGAAAGTAATATAGTTTATTATTTGATAATACATAATCATATCTTAAGTTAATTTATTATTATATTTTTATATAAAAAAAAACTGAATTAACTTCGAAGGCATTTATTGTTTTAATATTGTAGATTTTAACTGTAGGTATTACTATAAGTAGTACATATCTTGTATTATGGGGCATTCAATATTGCGTTACAATTCATTGCCGATTTTATTTAACTGTAAATATAACTGATATTATATAAAATTAAATTAAAATGAGGTATCTTAAGAAAATAAAAACTTGTGACTACAGTGTGAACTGGGTTTTGTGTTACATTGCCAGTCAAGTATAATTATTAACACATGTATTAATAAGTTCCAAACTTACCGTCCATTGTAAATATTAAGTGAATATGTATAATTTAAATTGATGTTGATACAAAATTAACGATTTAAAAACGTCTAAAGGTCTTTGTAAAACATTTTTTTATAATTCTGTTATTTTCAAAGAGTTCAAATATTTTAGTTTTTAATGCTGAGTATTAATATTACATTAAAATTAAGAGTATTAATATTACGTTAAAATTAATAAACTAATTTATTTATTTAAACAGCAGATGTTGCATCTCAAGTACTGTAATTAAATTTATAAACACACCGTCCTTCATAAATTTTAATTTATATGTACAATAAAATTTAATGTTAAAACAAAATTTACGAGTTAAAAAATATTTTTTCTTAGAAAACATAATTTAAAAAAACCTTTATTTTCGTAAGAGTCCATATATTGTAGTTGTTAATGCTGAGTATTCAGATTTAGGGGGAATGGAAGATATTTCAGTAAAGGCCTCATACTCATGCGTATTTATGTGAATTAATAATGCACCCAGAATTTTATTAGAAGTCCATTAGGGATAATGATGTAAATTTGGGTCGAAACTTCGATGCCGATGTTCATCGATGTTTGCAAAATGATAAATCGATGTTGTGTGATACATCGGCTAGAAACTTCGATGCATCGATGTTTTCAACCCATTCCGTTATTATTCGTTAAATCAATTCTTAGAAGCCTTTTAAATTTGTTATTGAGATTTTTTGATAAATTAAATAAAAGGGAATTAAGACTCCAAAATAAATGCTTTCTTAGTTTTTTCTTTTTTATTTCTTCATTGTGTGGTTTAGTTAACAATATAATAAACAGAATTTAAAACTATATCAATTCATGATTTTTTCGTAGTCTTGTGGTCAGTGAGTTAATAATTAAATAATAATATAACAATAAATGCTTCCTTAGCAGTCTTTCTCATTACATTGAGAATCAAAAATAATAATGGTCGTGTTTTTTTTTTTGGTATCGCTAACAAAAAGAAATAACTTGGCAGCACAGTAATTTATGTCAAATAATATGTTGTTTTCTTTTCATTCATTCGTAAATAATTTATTAATTGCAGTTTTGAATTTTTTTGTGATATTTTTAAATAATGTTGTAATATTCAAATAAACCTGTTTCACATGACCCTCCTTGGGATCAAATGTTCCGCATGGACCTTAAGCTACAATTTGGAACATTTTTTTTCATTGAAAAAATATAATTCGACTGCAAATTATTTTATTTGACGTTCCCTTTTCTTTTATATGTTTTGTTCACGCCTGCAATAAAAAAATTGGTCACATTTCAATTTTTACTAATATTTTGAACAACTTATCCCCGTTTAGCTTAGCATGTAATTTTATCCCCGTTAGCGTATATAGGATAACATTTGTATGGCTAAGCGCGTATAAGTTACCAACAAAACGCAACCAATATAACAATAAATGCTTCCTTAGCAGTCTTTTTGTTATGCTTTTAAAGCAATCTTAATTATTATAATTTCTTTTTTTTTTTTAAGTATTTTTCGTCGATACTTTGCAAAAATAAAATGCGGCTTAGTCGGTCTGGTATTAACCTGTTTCTTCTGTGGCTTAAAATATATGATGCCGTTGAAAAAACCCGTTCAGAAGGAACCGACGATCCTACTACCAGTAAAAATTGCAGCGCCATTTTATGTAAATTGGGATATGTGTTTTTCATACCTTTCCATACTTGTAGAGGGTTAATGACGCTAATGGCATTCGCAGGTACGCTATCATCTCCACATCAATATCCCCATTAGGCTTATGAGACTGTGCCAGCTGGTGATGGTGGTCCCAAAAAGAATTGGTCCTAAAAGTGCGGCACTGAAACCATATGTTTTGCAATATTGTGAAACTCGACGCCCGACGTTTTGTCAAACATCGATGCATCGATTAACATCGGTATGGCACAAAATATCGGAAAACATCGAAAAACATCGCCCAAAAATCATCGATGCATTGATGTTTTTTTACATCTCTAATTAGGGATAGTAGGTTATATATATTCAGCATACTTTTTTCGTAGAATGACCATTCACACTGCCTTCAATAGGAAAACAGAAAAGTTCAGAAGTTGTCTGCAGATGAACTATTCAACCTTCCATGGCCTTCAATACAACTATTATTGAAGGCATCAGTAAGTACCAGAGAATGGCAAGAGTACACCCTAACAATAAGTGTACCCGAATCATTTGTGCGTTTACGACACTTAGAGTGTGATCGGCACTCTAAAATAAGGGTTGTTGCCTTGTACTGATTATTTCGAACATGCTCATACGCACAATCGCAAACCGATTTCGTGCTCTTTTTCTGCATGTATACATGAGTTGAGGCCGATCAAAATGCTCAAGCAAAAGGAATGAGCGTAGTTGAGAGCACAACACTTGAGACAAACAATATGTGAGAGACATGTGTGTGTTGTTATTCTTGCATTAGCTACATACATGCAGACATATTTGTTTTTGAATACCCAATGTGCACAAAACGGAATCCGCGCAGTCGGATCCGAAACTGATCAGTTCCCGGATCGGAATCCGTTTCGGATCCGGATCGGAAATCAGTTTCGGATCCGGATCGGACTCAAATGCGGATAAAAAACGGATCCGATTTAAAAAAGGAATTTCAAACGAAATCGGATCCGGACCGGATCGATCCGGAATCCGAATCGGATAAAATGTCCGTAGAATCGGATCAGTATCGGATCCGATCCTGATCCGCATGCCACACTGGGTATGCACATATACATACATGTATGTGAAATGAAAATAAAAAGCCGTGTTTTGCTGCTTCATTGCGTCCCAATGTGCACAAATGCGGATCAGAAATCAGTTTCGGATCCGGATCGGATTCAAATGCGGATAAAAAACGGATCCGTTTTTAAATAGGAATTTCAAACGAAATCGGATCTGGATCGGATCCGATCTGGAATCCGATTCGGATAAAATGTTCGTAGAATCGGATCAGCCCATGGCACACTGGGCAGCGATCAGTGCTCAATGTCCTGCTCATGCATAAAAGTTGAAGACACTCGAAATCATAACTGCAAAACATGAGCGTTTCGCTCACAGCGCATTATTGCGCATTGCTTTTTGTGATCTATCGTTGCTGTTCGTACATTTGCTTTGAGTGCACTGTGCCGTTCACTTATCTACGCAAAATTTTTGGGTGTCTGGTGAAATAGAATCGACGCTAACTGTTTGAATGAGTGACGAAATGCAAAAACACGGAGCGCGATTTGTGCGTTTGGGTGTGTTATTCTTTTCTTGCTGTTTGTGAGTGCGACAAGCACTCCAAATTTATAAGTGTGATTCGGGTGCCAATAAGTGACACCCTTAATGTTCTCTGGTAAGTACTTAGGGTTCTTTCGATCTTAATTTTACGAATAGTTTTAAGATCACCTAAAGAATAAGTCAATAATCCTAAATGGAGACATTTTGGGGTACAAATTGGATCGGACAACACTTATGCAGAAAGCGTAATGGGAAAATAAGCAATAGGATCTAAGAACGATAATGGACATATACTTATCGGCCTATGTCAATCCTTGTACTTAGTAATTGCAGTATTGGTTTTCCTTAAAAATCGTCCCCAATATTTGGATTACCAAATATCAAATAGACCATATTTACATTCGATCTATGGATGTGCAAACCAGACGTGGTGTGAAAATGGAGACAAATTATTTTTCTCAAAATAGGTCATTTTGTATGGGTCAGACACCAAAATTCAAAAAATAGATAATTTTGTATGGGAGGCATCAGAAGTGGAGGGGCTACTTTGCCCATTTACAATCCCATTACATTGTTTTGGAAAATATTTCAATTTATTTCCATTTATTTGATGATGTAAGAAAGCCAAAAAAGGCCAAGTATGTAAGATACAATAGCTTAATATACAATGCATAAAAATATAAAGTAAAATAAAAAGTATGAATGTTTAACATTTTTTTTTTCTTTGGTATAAGCAAAAAAAAAAAAAATTTATTTAAATCTAAAATTATAACATAAAAATAAATTGTAATATGGTTCCCCAACCATGTAATACAAATTAAATTAAGGAAATAGCTAAAAACTCTCAACTCTGATAAAAAACAAATAGATTACCGGAATTGATATCCAGACACCATATGCTGCAAACGCGCACGGTGAATGAACCTGAACACAAAGAGTTAATTATGTTAGGAAACCTGAGTTGCAGATTTCTTGCAGATCGAATAAAAAAAATCCTATTACATAGTAAAGGTGGTGAGTTAGAAACAATAATCTTATAAAATGATTGCAATATTCTGTATTCAATATATGTTTGGAAATCTAGACCTAAGAACTGTATATACAACTTGATTAACCGTATTGGTATACCGTCTACACCAACTGCATCAGACTGAACTAAGTTAATAGCCTTCACAATATCTTCTTCAAAAATACAATCAAATGAAAAAGAAAACTCATTCTCATTGTAAACATAATCAGGAAAACTGCTAACAGGCTCACAATTATTGCTTACAAAATAGTCATTTGTAAAATTAACTTTAATGTTCGGTATTTCAATATCATCGTTCACACAGCCAGCTGACCTAAGAGTATTCCAAATTTGGGAATTATTCATTCTTTCGAAAATTAGTTCTCTGTGCTTCCGCGTCTCTTTCCGTAAAATTGATTTAGCCTTGTTTCTTAGTCAAGAAAAAATCTGCCAATTTTCCAATGTAGGATTACTTAAAAATAACAAAATTTCCCTAGACCTCAACCAGCTCTCACTCTTCTCTACAACTTTACGCCGAACAAGTGGGACAAAAGAAAATAAATTAGACAAAAGACTGTTTATATATCCAACTGGACATCAACATCAGGCGTTGAATAAAAAGCAAAAGAGTCAAACATGGACAAACACTCAAAAAAAACCTACGCAATCAATATCATTATAATTTATCCGCATATTTATCTAAGAAGAAGAGTTGAAACTAAGAGACCCAAATATTAATGATGTGACATTGTGTGCAACATTATAGTGAGTGGGAATAGAGTGCAGCAAAACAGCCCCAATCGCATAGTTGCTTGCGTCGGTCCTAAGAAAAAATGGCTGATCTTCTTGTTTAAGATTGGAGAGGATGTCAGCAACTCCTTTAATTTTCCAAATAAACGATTTTGTTCAGCATTGCACTTCCAAACAGCATGTTTTTAAGCAGACTTGAAAGTGGCTTTGATGTTTCTGTTCCATGAGCAAGTTTGTAGGAATGATAAAAGGTGTTTTACATTCTTAGGCGGCGGACGTTTTTGTATTGCACCCGTCTTTTCTGGATCAATTTTAATTTCCGTTCTTGTCAAAATATTGCCTAAATACTTCACTTCAGCCTTAAAAAAATGACATTAGTCTTTGTTAAGATGAAAACCAAATTCTTTCACCCTTTTAAATGTTTGATCCAAATCTTTTAAGTTAGTTTTAAAGTCCGTTGAACATATGATCATTTCATCCAAATATGCCAGGATAAGTATATTAGGCAGGCTATTTCGAAATCTATCGATAACTCTTTGAAACGTTGCGGGAGCGTTCTTAAGACCGAATGGCATTCTGTTAAACACATAGATTCCAAATGGTGTCGTTAATGCGGTTTTGAGTTTATCGTCTTCGCGGACTCTAATTTGCCAATAACCGGTTTTGAGATCTAGTGTTGACATATACGGTGTTGTTTTAGCAGCCTGCAACAAGTCTTCCATTCGAGGCAGAGGGTAAGTATCAGTTACGGTGATCGCGTTAAGTTTTCTATAGTCCACGCGTACTCTTATACATAGTATTGTCTTTTTTTTGGTATAAGCACAGTGGGAAAAGCCCAAGGAGACATTTTTTCCTCTATGATTCCTTGTAACAACATGTCTTCTAGTTCAATTTTTAGTTTTTGTTACATAGCGGGTGAAATTCGATACGGTGGGCATGAAATTGGTGGATGGTTCCCAGTGTCTATTTTATGATAGACGTCTTTAATTGGCGATTTAATACTCTCGAACATTTCGCTGTGATCTTCTAAAAGTTGTAACAAATGTGATCTTCGCTCTTCCTTAAGGTCCGTTCCATTGTATACACACATATTAAAATTTATGGAGTTAAGATCAATTCTAGTTGAAGTTGGTGAATTTACATCTTCTTTTCTCTTCTTTAATGGGGAAAATACAGCATTTGGACTAGGTATTTCAAAATTGTGCGGCAAACAATATTCGAATATGCGAAAAATACCTTCGGGGGAGAAATCATCAGCCTTCAAATCATCTGCTTGTATACTGCGAGCTGGTGTAGACTCTTTGTTGTTTTCCACAAACCAAGACATAAAATCGTCCATTTAGCCGTGGGCTGATAAACAACTCGGTATACTTTCGCTCACTGTTTCTTCTCCAAATAAAATGTCTTTTACTTTTGATGGTTTTGAGATAAATTCAAATGCTTTTTGTGGCTCGTCCTTAAAGTGCCAAGTTCGCTGTTCCAGATCCATTACAGTTCCTACTTGCTCAAGAAAATCTATTGTACCAAGCAATGTCTTATTGCCTTTGGCATTCGGCAAACATATAAAACGAATTCTTTTCTTTCGGTTTCCAATGCCAATATCAGTTATGGCCGAGAATACAGTCTCCTTATGGGCAGTTCCACCCGCTACAGTTATTTCGGCGAATACTTTTTGAAATTTAATCTGTTTTTCTTGCAGTTTTTGATATAGTCGGTGACCTGCGACACTTGTCCTTGCCGCTGTATCTAAGTAAGTCTCCCCTTTAAGGCCGAATAGGTTTATATTTACGGTTGGAACATTTCTTCCTATTACTGTTGTTTAAATGGAATTAAAATCGATTTCTTTTGTACTTTCCATGACGTTTTTGGAATTACAGGTTGGGCAGTTGGACTTATAATAGCCCACAGCTCCACAACCATAGCAGTTAATTTTTGCTTCCTCTTTTTTCCGCTTCTATTCGCTTGTAGCGAACTTCAATCGTGTGATTTTTCTTTCTACAGAAAGAACAACGAATTTCCGAACTACCTGCCGATTTTTCAAGAGATTTAGCCTTGTTTTCCGTAATTGTCATTTAAATGTTACGTGCCTGGGTAAGAAGGTCTTTAAATGTAGTAATGCTTTCTAGTAAAATTTTGTCCCGAATAGAAATCAATATTTGCGAAAATATATTAATGATCACACCTTCAGGAAGCTTTTCTTTAAGCTGAGCGAAAAGCCGTCGCTTCTGACATATGAAATTGTCTATTGTTTCTGTTGGTTTTTGTTTGTCTTGTGAAATTACCGCATATAGTCTCCAGTCTGGTTTAGGTGGAGCGAACGCATTTTGCATCATTTCGATAGCTTCAGAAAATGTTTTTGACTCATGTTTATGTCCCTGCCACCAAGTTGAGGCATAGCCTTCTAGCAATAATGGAAAACTAAGTAGGGCCATTTCATCTTAAATACACTCCGCTTCTTTATACACGAGAATGGTCGCTATAAAATCATCCACTTTCGCCGTATTTTGACCACCAGTAAATCTGGCACTACAGGTGCTTAATGTTTATTTCGCATCCCTACGCAGATTAATATTTCCCATCAAACGTCTAAATTGATTTTCCGTAAGTGCAATATTCGTAGAAGTGCTCATTTTAGGTGAAGCCTGATGGTCGTTGGATTCTACTGCGTCAAGACCACACAACTCCTTAACCAAACACATCAACCTTTCAATACAAACCTGATTTAAACAGCAGTCAGCCGATGTCGCCAATCTTCTTCACAGCTTAAACTCCAACTCAGACGAGAACGCTTGCACAATTTGGTAAATTTTCCGTTGGGCGCCAGTTGTAGGAAATGGTATTTCCTATTATTTTATTTATGTGTTTTGTAATATTTAGCTCTGTTAAGAGACCAGTGTCCGTGTAGCCTTTAGGCTTCCTACGGTACGAATAGTATTAGGTTTATAAGCAGAATTGCCAAAGTCCGCAGTAGCCAAATGGTCTTCCTGCTTAAAGTGACAATTTGTGTTAGTTTATTTTAGCCTTTCTTAATTGAAAAAACAGACTTAAGGTTTTTGACTGTTTGTTTAACAATTTAAGTAAGCTCGAATAACAAAAAATTACAAATTATGTTCTGCTTTTATACCAACTATGAGAATCTTTAACTAGTCTAGAACCGTTTCGCAGAGAGAGTTGATTTTACGAAAAACATACATGCAAATATTTAGTACGAAAGGTTACGCCTTTAACAATAACTTTAAGTCCGTAAAGGAATACAATATACATCTTATAAATAGAGCGAGCTCTCAGTAGGATGAATTGTAATTCTCAGAGAGAGCGAGAGCAATAGGAAGAGAGAAAAAGCAAGTTATTACAAGTTGTGGGCGTGATCTTACAAACATACTGGAGTATTACATCTAATGATATTTATGATGATAATGAACATAATTATGATGTTATGAAAGTAAATCATAAAATAAGTAACAGTTCAGTATTTATAATCATCTAATATTGGTGTATACGTTTGGTTACAATTAGAAATACAGTGCGCGCTACAATCACCAACAACAACATCTGAATACCGTGCAAAAAGGTCAGAATGTATATTTTCAAATTTTGCTATGTTGCCATGTGTTAAATATGTTACACCAAACAAAATCTTTTTTTCTTCAACACTTATTGCAACAAAAACTGACTCACATACTGACATAAATACCAACTTAACCACCTCTTAGAACAGGCCTTTCATTTCTTACAAAAACATACCCAGGAATAGCCACAGCTTTCGACGAGACGTGTGACTTTAACCAGGTTTCCGACACTCCAAACATACTAATATCACTACCAGAAAGTACTTGTATCAATTCACATAGTTTAGTGTTGTATTGACTAGCCCTAATACTTTGGCAATTTATGTGTCAATAGGACAAATTGTGGCTATGTGAATAAAGTTTGTTCTTAATATATGTAGAATTATCGACAATAGTGTCAAGATTAGCGTTTATGAGATCAAAAAATATGTAAAAAAAAAGAATTGGGGAACCATATGACAATAGAAAATGTTTTAAGAAACATAACGAATAAACAATGTAGATCAATTAAACAATTAACGAATAATTAAACATTGGAAAATGAATTAAAAAAACTACAAAGATTAAAAGAAAACCTACAAAAATTAAATAACATTAACTACTACGTTAACCTCACACGTCTAAGTCATCTCCCAGATTACCCAACAAATTATGACACTGTTCTAGCTTCAGCGATTTCTCTACGCCATCGGTAAATTAAGCAATAACTTTTGGTAGGTCTTCATTAATTAGTTTGAACTTACTGATGATATTCCTGATTCGCATTTTTCGACAAATGTACATAAGTTGAGATGCCTCAGGAGTCAAATGGTCATTTAAATATAAACGGGAATGCACACTTCCAACAGTGGCATCAAGAAAGATCGGTTGACCGCGATGCGATTAAAATTTGCGAACACCGACTTTCCACTGGCAAAGTAGCAGCAATGTTGCAGTTCGCTCTGATTTATTTGAACACTAGCTGACCCGGCAAACGTTGTTTTGCCATACAGCTTCGGACCCGCCAAACTTCGTCTCGCTCCTAAGGTAACGAATTCATATAAGCTCGAGGGGTATAGTAAAATACAGTTAGTTCAAGTTTTAATGTGATTTATTTGAATTTGATCGAAATTAGTGAAAAGCGGTGATGAGCGAAATGATAAACAATGTTTTTCGATTTGTTTTCCGGCGTAAAAACAAACGGTTTGACAATACGCGAACAGACAACGTACGGCTGATCTTGTGAAAAACAGGGGAATTCGCGATTGATCTCACAAACTTTCAACGATGGGTTTTGCGATTTATTGATTGTCATCGCAAAAGCCAATAGAATGGGGAGTTGAATTCGCTTGAATTTGGAAGGGAAGATCGGTTAAAATAATAGGAATTCATGTGATAAGGATTTCCTCTCCTTGGAATTTGCCCCTGATGAACGTCGATTTATTCACATTGATGATCAGTTTCTTGGCCGACAAACTCGTACGTTACACAATTTAAGATGATTCAGATTCCGCAACATGCTTATGATCGATCCCACCTTCAGCTGTAATTTATGCGGCGGAGTTCCTGACACATGTAAAAAATTAAAAATTTCTGTCGGATAGTTGGTCGCCTTATTCTCGTTGGTCACACTGTCAACGGATTTGTATGAATGCAGTTCTTCATCGATTCGACTTTGAATAACAACATTCAAGCTATCGACGACCTTGTTCTTCGCTGCTAGTGTGGCCCGTTCACTTATCAAATCTAGATTTTTATAATTTTTTGTAATGCCGGGGAAAACTTTGGTGATGAGACCCTCCTTTTACGATGTAAACTCGAAAAAATTTGCCGGGAACGTCATCAATCCAGTTGAAACATAACCAGGAATTTGGCCATTACCAAGTGCCAGTAGCTGCCTTGACACAAAGATGACGATTTCAGGCATGCGTTAATTTCATAAGCAGTAGTAGATTTTGGGATGACGGGAAGTGTTTGACGAAAATACCATAGCCCCACCAAATCGTCTCGAATCACCTCGCAAATCCATAATCGTTCGGTCAACTGCCTCCAAAACTCGTTTATGTGCCATCTTGCATTCATCCAAAATGATGATTTTGCATTCAAGTAACAATTTCGCTGCACGTTGGCTTGTCAACCGTGAGAAGATTCATCAGCAGCTTCAAAGCGGAAAGTGCAGGTCGATCGCGTTTCAACAATGTGGCAGAAATACCAGCGGATGCAACAGCTAACGAAATTTGCAATCTCGACCAAATGTTGCCAGAATCAAAGAAATGACGAATGTCTTGCCTGGGGGAGCATCGATAAAGTAAATGCCTCCGTTCCACCGTCATTTGTTTGCTCGGCATTCAATGGCGGCACCTTTTTCGGACTCTTTCAGTCCGCTCATCTCGATCAATGCTTAATCTCGCGATTGAATGCATGGTGCATCGAACGCTGGTATTCCAATTTCGACAGTATACTACCGCACATGGGCACGCACATTTCTTCGATCAGAAGTTAATTTCAAGATCGAAATTCGAACTTAAATGGAGAATGAAAAAGAAGTGATGACTTGTAAACAAACCTTTTGTTCTATTGACCATTTTTAAATTTAAGTTTTAGCCATCCTCTCCACGACAGAACATCAACGGGTAGTGAAGTGCATCATATGACCGATGAGTCATGCCCCAGTTGTTTACCATCCCGACGCTTGAGAACAATATCGCTTGATTTCATTCATTTATTGTGGGAGCACTGAATTGTCCTGCATGGCAACCAGAGGGTTTTTGTCTCCTCTGATAATGATTTTGTGGTCGTCGGAATGCATTGTATTCAACGGGGTTTTGAACAATAGGAACAATGCGTTATTGTCATGCAGAAGATTTTGAAATTGTTGGATCATTTCGTGTTTAATCTTTTAACATAATAATCCCAAAGTTTCCAACCATCATAACGAATTTTCCACCTTTACGTCGACAGAAATCATTAAATCAAGCGATACAGTGCAAAATTTCGTCGAAAAAACAAAATTTTTCAAGTATTTACGGAATATTTCGAGTTTTTCACCAAGAATTTTTCTATTATCCGAAATATTACAGATTAATATCGTCCAAAATTATCAATCATTCGATAAAATTCAAAATTTCGTCTAAAAAAAAAAAATTTATTGGCATTTTACCGTAATTTTTCGACAAATTTTTTTTTCTAGTTTTCCACCAAAAATTTTTCTATTTTTCCATTCGAAAAGTCATTTTGGAATAATTATCCGAAATTTTTCACAGTTCCATCGTCCAAATTTATTAAATCATACTATAAAATGCAAAATTACGCCAAAAAAAAATTTTAAATTTTTTAAAATTTTCCGGAATTTTTCAGCAAAAATTTTCCATTTTTCTATTTGAAAAGCTATTCTGTAACAATTCCACACAAAATTCCATACAAAAAGGCAATTTCCGATTTTTCCCATTTTCCGACTTTTCCGGAAAATTTTTCCAAAATTTTCTTTCACATAAACCTTCTCCTGGCAATAACAAACAACTGAAAAAAAGTTTGAGCAAAATCGGTCCAGCCGTTTTCAATTGATGAATTATTATACATTTTTGCCACCATTTTTTTATATATAGATTGCAAGCATTGGCAATTTTTACGACAGTGTCACTGAGGTCCGGCTGTGGCATAGTGGTTAGAACACGCGACTACCATGCGGGAGATCGCAGGTTCAAACATCGCTCCAGTCATCTTAAAAAAAAGAAAAAAAGAAATACATTTTTCTTTCATTGTCGGCTCCCCTCGAATGTTGTTGACAGCAACTTCGCAGTATTAAGCGTCGATTCAATCGGCGTGTCTGGTAAGAGCTTCTCAAAACAGTGACGTTCGCATTCGTCGATAAACAAGTATGTGCCGTTAGTTGTGAATCCAAAAATAGAAAGCGTGTTAATTCACAACAACGCGAGAAGCTATCCCATACCTCATGAGGTGAAAAGGGAAATTAAGTTTTTTTTTTTAAGTCACTGAGGTCAGGCAATCCTTGTGGGAGACCATTTATATCAATGTTTGATTGATTCAACCGGCGCACAGTGGGGAACAAAAAGTTTTTTTGGACATTTGAAATTTTAGGCCGCAATTCTTGACCGATTTTCAAAATTCTTTTTTTGTATTCTTGGAAACAAAATTCTGCACAGAATGTATTTTTTTTTATTTTGAATTCCTTACCGTTATTTTTTTAAAATTTATCAAAGTCGATGCAAAAGTAATTTTTGAATTTAATGTCAAATATTTTTTGGACTACGTGTCCTAAAAATTACGAACTGACCTCAAATAATGTGAACATATGTTAAAAATTAAACTCAGTGAAAAAATAAGACAACAAATTTTTATTGGCTCAACTGCAAGTAAATTTGTGAAGACACTATTTTCACACTTTAACTCGGTGTCCTGCTCATAATTATTGTGCGATTAGAACAAAACCTAACATACAGCCAGGAAAAGTTTTAAGAAAGTCGTCTGTAAAAAGTAAGCCAAATCTGTGAAGGTCGCCATGCATTTTTTTTTGCATATGTATCAAAATAATGCAGTTCCCTATTTGCTTTTCTATTAAATGGATTATCAATGTTTTGAGTGGTAGCTCGTTAAAATGAACAGCAGACATTCTATTGCAATGGTTGTTGCAGAAATCTTCCCATACATGCATTTACTCCTGTTTTGTAGCCTGTATTTACAGCCGTTCTATCGCAATTGATTGAAACTAAATAGTCCAGCGAATAGCGTTCTGATATTAAAAAGTTTACAATCGCCTTTTGAATCTCTAAACATGTGCCTGATGCTGGAGTTTTGTAACCGATGAATCTGGATCCAGGCTCTTCCACAATGGTTATATGTTCTTCATTGTTTCTGTAAAGACGTCCTTGATTCTGAGATTCTTGTTTTTTTTTATATCTTTTTTTCCATCATAAGTGAACAAATAGGGGGTGGGTATTTGGATCGCAGCTGATGGCGTTGTTGTTGTCCTTATCAATTTGCCTTGATTTGCAGCACTAGACCCAGTTGGAATAGTTTTGATAAGTGAACTGTATTTAGCGGGTGGTCAAGGCGACTCTTCTCCAATCCTGAAAATTTCGGCAGTTAGTTTTGTAGATTTGAATCATACAATTTCGCTTGAGAGTTGAATGATGAGAAGGCAGATTTTAGCTTTAATAATTTTGTAAATTGACTAAATTTCAGTTTCGTTAAATTTTATTCGAAATATTATTCACAATAATAATATAATATAATATATGTACTAATTAAATATGAGACAAAAAGGACAGAATAACTAATGGTAAAGTACTATTTATGGTACAATTTATCAACGTACAATTTCAATTCAAATCTTAATTTGAAAATATAAAAATTCAATTCATTGTTAAGCATAAACGTCGAGTTTATACAATAAGAGTTGAATTGTTGGTGGATGCAGCTATGGTTTCTGCTCAGAATTTAGCTCGCTCTCTCCGGATTTTATATTTGTCTATGGTAAGGTCATCTAGGTGTTTGAACATTTTCTAATTAATGGCTTTATTATCCTTACAGGCTTTGTAAGCACTCAAGATTCGGAGGCATACAGCAGGACCGGTAAAATTAGTACCTGGTACAGTTGGACTTTGGTGGTTCGAGATAGGGTGGTGTTTATGAATTGCTCGCTTAGTCCAAAGAAACACCTGCTGGCGAGCACTAATCTCCGTTTAATTTCAAGGCTGACACTGTTGTTTTTATTCATGGCCGATCCGAGTTAGATAAAGTCATCCACTACCTCAAAGCAATAGCTTTCAACGTTCACGCTGCGTCCCCAACTGGTGGACACTTTGTTCGATGATACCATTAACTTGTCCTCATTCACTGCCAAACTCATTTTCGCTGACTCCCTTTCAACTGATGAGAAGACAGCTGTTACCTCTCGCATCGTTCGACCGATAATGTCGATTTCATCGGCATATGCGAGCAGCATGTGGCTTTTATTAAATATGGTGCCAGACATGTTAACCGTTGCCTTCCTTAACACCTTCTCCATCACTATGTTAAACAGCATACATGACAAACCGTCACCCTGTCTAATAGCCTTTTTACACCAAAAAAGCATTCCGCATCTTGAGCTGAAGATGCGGAATGCTAAAAAGTGGTTTTACACTGCAGTTTCGCATATTGTCAGCTGTTGTCTAGCTCACACATTTTTCCATTTGCCTTGTAAAACTGCAATATTTTCCTGCCACAAACCTATTAACATTGTTACGGGGCACAGTGGGGAAAAAAAGTTTTTTTGGACATTTGAAATTTTAGGCCGCAACTCTTGACCGATTTTCAAAATTCTTTTTTTGTACTACTGGAAATTGTGCACAGAATGTACGTTTTTTTTTATTCCGAATTCCTTTCCGTTATTTCTTTAAAATTTGTCAAAGTCGATGAAAAAATATTTTTTGACTTTAATGTCAAATATTTTTTGTATAACGTGTACTAAAAATTTCGAACGAAATAATGTGAACATAAGTTACGAATTAAACTCAGTGAAAAAATAAGACAACAAATTTTGTTTGGCTCCACTGCAAGTAGATATATGGGAGCACTATTTTCACACTTTAACTCGGTGTCCTGCTCATAATTATTATCCGATAAGAACAAAACTTAATTTACAACCTGGATAGGTTTTAAGAACGTCGTCTGCAAAAAATAAGCAAAATCGGTGAATGTCGCCATGCAATTTTTTTGCATATGTACCAAAATAATGCAGTTTTAAACTTCTGACAAAATAAAACTTTGTGTTTACAAGTAGGGTATGTAGTGTGCTTTTCATTTAAAAAGACCAATACCTTAAAATGTTACGTCATCTGTCAAAATAAAGCAATTTCTTAAACACATATACAAAATTCAAATATATTTGCAATATATAGGGCTTAAAATCGCAATATAAACATTTCATATGTATTAGTATGGTTTAGTAGAGAGTATAACTAAAATTTTTCCAATTTTCTCAGGAAATATATCGATTTTTGGGTTAATTTTAGTAGTGAAATTTAAAAAGTGTTTAAGCGTTACACAAGTTTCTTTATTTTGACGGACGATGTAACATATTAAAGTATTGGTCTTTTTAAACGACAAGCACACTACTTAGCCTACTTGTACACACAAAGTATTCTTTTGTCAGAAGTAAAAAACTGCATTATTTTGGTACATATGCAAAAAAAAATGCAAGGTGACCTTCACCGATTTGGGTTATTTTTTACAGACGACTTTCTTAAAACATTTCCAGGTGGTAAATAAAGTTTTGTTCTAATCGGATAATAATTATGAGCAGAACACCGAGTTAAAGTGTGAAAATAGTGCCACCACACAACTACTTGCAGTTAATCCAAAAAAAAATTTTTAATTTATTTTTTCACTGAGTTTAATTTGTAACTTATGTTCACATTAATTGAGGTCAGTTCGAAATTTTTAGGACACGTAATCCAAAAAATATCTGACATTGAAGTCAAAAATTATTTTTTCATCGACTTTGACAAATTTTAAAAAAATAATGGTAAGGAATTCGGAATAAAAAAAACGTACATTCTGTGCACAATTTTGTTTCCAATAATACAAAAAAATTTTGAAAATCGGTTAAGAATTGTGGACTAAAATTTCAAATGTCCAAAAAAACTTTTTTTTCCCCACTGTGCGGAGGCAGTATTCCACGAAGCGCGAATAGTTTTAACTAATTCGAATAACCATTTATTAATATTTTGGCAAAAATGTAAATTTTTTGTCCGTCCATGTTGTTGGCATTTTTTCCGATAAATGTGAAACAAATGACGAAAATGGTGGTTGCCGGATCAACATTACTGATAAAAATCGCTTAAATTCCAATTTTCAGAGTACAACTCAGTGTATTTTTCCGCATCTTTCATGGATGCGAAAATATGTTAACATCTTTCCAACAACAAAATACATGTAAAGATTTTAGCATTTTGGCCGCATCCATCAAAGATGCGGATTAACGCGGAAATATGTTAAATGCGTTCCGGTGTAAAAAGGCTATAAGACCTCACGTCGTATCGAATGGTGCAGATAGATCCTTGCCAATCCGAACAGAGGATTTGGTATTCGTAAGGGTACACCGGCAGAGACGAATTATCTTCGCAGGAATACCGAACTCAGACATGGCTTCGTATAGTCGATGCCTGATGGGACTATCGAAGGCAGCTTTGTAATCGACAAAGAGGTGGTAAGTGTCGATTTGCTTCTCATGGGTTTTCTCAAGAATCTGCCGTAGTGTAAATATCTGATCCGTCGAGGATTTGCCTGGTCTAAAGCCGCACTGATAAGGTCCAATCAGGTTTTCCACAATTGGCTTTAGACGTTCACACAGTATGCTAGATAGGACCTTATACGCAATCGGTAAGAGGCTAATTCCACGATAATTTTTACACTCTCTACGGTCACCTTTTTTGTATATTGGACATAGCACACTGAGATTCCAATCCTTTGGCATGCTCTCCTGAAGCCAAATATGCTCAATGAGCTGTTGCATGCTTAAAACAAGCTCAGCTCCACCCACCTTAAGCAACTCAGTTGGAAGACCATCAGCCCCAGCGGCCTTGTTTTTCTTTAGGCGGGATATGGCTGTTGTTATCTCAGCTTGGCTCGGAGGTGGACACTCGATGTTATCATCTCGGATTGGTACACAGTCTTCATCAGCCGAGTTTTCAGACATCAATAGGCTGCAGAAGTGATCTTTATATATTCTCAGTACGCTCTAGGAGTCAGTAACGAGATGACCATCCTTGTCTTTACAGGAGGGAAGACCTGTTCCATGTACCTTACCTTTTATCTTCTGATAGAATTTTCGGGCTTCACCTCTGTTCCGGTAATCTTCAATACACACATTATTCCGCTCCTTAAGCTCTCGTTTTTTCGCCTGAAGAGTCGAGTCGCCTCCCGCCTCTTCTCCCTGAACTTTTCATGAACAGCTCGCGTTGCCATTGGCTGCAGTTTGGCCCTGTATGCAGCATTTTGTTCCCGGGTGGCATTGCGGCATTAGTCATCATACCAGGCATTATGGTTAAAGGGCTCCACATACCCCAGTACGGACCGCGCAGTCCTTTCCATCGAGTGGGCAATATATTGCCATTGCGCGCTAGTATTTTCGGGAGTTAGAGCATCACGAAGTAGTTGAGTGAGTTGGTCGTAATAGGCGTTGGCTATCTCCGTGCTGTAGCAGCGTGATGTAGAAAAATGTTGCCTTCACTCTTATGGTGGCGATTCGTTCACTGACAGGAGTAAACCTAGAGACCAGGTGTCGTAGTCTCTTGCCGACCACAAATCCACAACCAAACTCATGCTCATCCGCGAGCATCCATATCCAGTCCAGCGGATTTCCTGTATAGCAATAATGTCAGCCTTATACTATTCGAGGACATCCGACAGTTGAATAGAGGCACCTGGTCGGTATAGAGTTTTAACATTCCAAGTGCATATTTTCAAATCATGGCCCTTAAAACGTTTGCGGTGGTCGTCAACATTTTGGGGGGTTCTTTTTCTCTTATTTATCATTTTATAAAGTTGGGGACAAAACCTCAAGTCTAGCATTTTTGTTTTTTTTTTAACCTCTGAAACAATTTTTGTTTATGTTGAAAAAATATATACTGCCAAAGACAAAATTTCATGAAATTATTACGAATGGTTTCGTATCGTTTAGAAAAATATGTCAGTAAGGCGGGTAAAAACCGAAATTCCAAAAATCACTTCCAGATCTTGACGTAGGAGTCAAAAGTGATCAAAGTAGATAATGAAGCTGCTATTCTAAGAACAATGATATGGCACACGTAACGATGTGACTTTAAATGGAGACACTTGAAACAAAAAACTCAAAAAGAAGGGTCAAAGGGCGCCGCAAAATAAAATTTTGTTTGAAATCATCTTCAAATTATTTTTCATTCTGGGGTTTGAACGGCATAACTTTTTTTATCGACTCACTTCTCCAAGCAATTAGGTCTCAAACGTCTAATATATAAAAGCAAATTACAGGGGGGGGGGGAGGGTAATTTGAAGTTCACCTTCCATCCCCAACCACCGTTCAAAGTTAACGATCGTAAAGTAAGGGGGAAAAGTACACCCCTTAACGAGTTTATCTAACTCCCGTATTTCTCAGCTACCATTCCGGACATTACCAAACTTCTTTAGGAGGTTGCCGTTATTAAGCTGTCGCTAGAGTATACAAACATTCGACTTTTTTTAAAACCCGGTTTCGGTTTTATTTGAAGTTTACATTATTTCGAAAACTCGGTTTTCGAATACCTTATTAAGAAAAAACGGGATAAACCGGTACCTAACCTTACGCAAAATTTGACTGAATTCAGTTTACTTACAAAAAGATATGTATGTATGGAAGACTATGGGGGTGAGTTCGGCCATTTGTATGGGGGTTACCAGAAGAGGTGTGTCAAATAAGTAGGTTTTCTGAGGTTTCACCTCCTATCACTATATATATAAGCCGACCAATTTTCAATACCCTCCAATTGTCCGGTTGGAAGTTATGGGAGAAATATGGATTTTCCAAAAATAGGTCAATTTGTATGGGAGGTATAAGAAGGCGTAAGCCGATATAGTCCATATTCATTCCTGAGTCCAATTTTCATAAGCGAACATCATACGCAAAATTTGAGTGAATTCAGTTTACTTACAAAAAAAGATATGTATGTAAAAATATGGGGGTCAATTCGGTCATTTGTATGGTAGGTACCAGAAGGGGTGTGACAAAGGTTTCGGTTTTTATAGGGTTTGTCTACTATTGCAAGATAAATAACCTGACCAAATTTAAATATCCTCCGATAGTCTGTTTGGCAGTTATGAAAGAAATATTAATTATCCAAAAATAGGTAATTTTGTATAGGAGGTACCAGAAGGGGTGGGGCTATTCAGCCCATTTACAATCCCATACATTTGTTTTGAAAAATATTAATACTGGCATCCGTTTAGGTTTACTCGAGTTATTCTACCCACCAGTCATCCAGCCAGTTAGCCTGACAGGCGGACATAGCTCAATGGTCTTAAGATTCATGTAACGAATTTGGTCTTAAGATACATGGGGTCTAACTCGTCTCCTTTAATGCGTTACACTTTTTTCGTATCAAATGATATGTACCCTCAGGGTGATGGTATAAAAAAATACATTGTGCATATTTTCATCTAAATATTTTAAGAAACTTGTTTTTATTCTGTGATTCTCATATTTAAAACAAACGCCAAGACCGAAAAACCCGATCTTAAAAACCGGTTAAGCCGGTTATTCGAAAATCTATATTTTGTTGTTGTAACAGCTGGTGGTAGCTGGGGTGATAATTCTTTATACCTTTTTTTAATTTATCGGCACTCGATCGGTCATATAATCCGATTATCATACGATCATTGTTGGCAATTGTGTTTCGTTCCTTTGTAGATAACAAGGTTTGTGTCAAGGATTGTTAGGTGTTGTTGTTGTGAGTTTTAACCGCCCAATTCCACCAAAGATGACGCCAGTTGGCTTGTGGATTTATATGCAATGTCGATAAATCATTTTTCTTGATCCTTGCGCAATCTGGATTTTTGTAGTGGAAGCGTTTGGATGAGTTTTGTTAGCTGGAGAACTCAAAAGTATTTGAAAAGTAATTTTTCATCGATGTTGATTTGGCCAGTGCCCCGGCCGGGAATCGAATACTGCTAGTCTACGTAGTCTACGTCGCTTCCACTGAGCTATCGAAGGCCACCGATATTTGACGGTTTTGAGCAAAAAAACCGGTTTGTCGGTTTCCGGTTTTGTATACTTTAGCTGTCGCCCATGGTGCCCAAAATATGTTGTTTTGGATTAAATTAATCGCATTGTAAAAACGATTACTGCTACGCTATTTTTTAAATATAGGCCTCCAAAGTACCCACACATAAGATGTTATTATAGGATCTAAAGGATCCCTATTTTTTCGTGGTTTTCGTGTTTTAGGGAGTATTTGCGAGGCCTCACTTGGTCTGGTGCAATTTCGGGGCGCTACAAAATAATCCCTCATGACATGAACACCATACCAATAAATAAAAAACTCCCAAAATCAATTTAAATAATTCCTAAGAAGAAAAATTTAATAAGGTCCAAAGGAGTTGAAAAAAATCCTCAATTAGAAAAGAAGGAATTCCTAAAAGATGAATCCCCAAAGTAAAATCAACACAAAAAAAGTATAAATTAACCACCAGCATCAAAACTGCAATGAAACTATCAATAAATAATTTATTTTTGGGTCTTATTTCGTTTGGAGATTGTTTCATTATCTTATTATGGTTATTAATTTTTTTTTTTAATTTACTTTATTTTTGGCTTGGCGTAATTTTGTAGTACCCCAATTCGCCAAAAAAAACAACTTAATTAATCCCTTAAAATATTAAAAAAATTTCAGAGTCGAATTGAAAAAAGGTACAATGCAGTTTTAAAAATAACGGCTTTCAAGATAGCGTTGCCAAAAAAATATTTGGTATCAATTACTCAGTACCCGAAAATTAAATACTTTTACAGCTCTACAATTAAGCGTCGCCGCAAGGAAAATATCAAAACATAAACAATCCTTCACTGAATATACCTTAGCTTTTATTATTTTTGGCTTGGCGTTAATTTCGTAGCACCCAATTCGCCAGCTTTTTTTTCAATGTGTGTACATAACTGTAAAAATATTAAAGACAACTTAATAAATTCCTTAAAATATCAAAAAAGTTTTAAAACTTACGGCTTTCAAGATAGCGTTGCCAAAAAAAATACTTAATAAAAAAACTTAATTAATCCCTTAAAATATTAAAAAAATTTTTAGAGTCGAATTGAAAAAAGGTACAATTCAGTTTTAAAACTAACGGCCTTCAAGATAGCGTTGCCAAAAAAATATTTGGTATAAATTACTCAGTACCCGAAAATTAAATACTTTTACAGCTCTACAATTAAGCGTCGCCGCAAGGAAAATATCAAAACATAAACAATCCTTCACTGAACATACCTTAGCTTTATAAACAATTGGAAAATTTTAGCGTTTATATTTTGAATTTTATATTAATAGCATCGCTTCGAAGTAAAAATATGGAAGATTATTTGGATTATGTGAGAGGCGGAGAGATTTTGTTAGCACCTTCGGTTAATAACAAAAATGCCTTCGTTATCAGGTGCGGCGAGTGCGACGAACATTTTACTATTTTGGAATCATTTATCGCTCACGGATTCAGTCATAAAAACCTAAGACCAGAAATGGAGACACCACTGTCTCCAGCTGGGTTAGTGGATAAAGTGGGTGTATTTAAGGATGTTAATACTAATGACGTTTTAACACCGGCCAACAAATGTTCCGATGCTGGAGAATATGTAAATACGGATGTTACTAGTAATGACGTTTCCACAACGCCTTACAAATGTTCCAATACTACAGAAGTTGTAAGTTTGGGATTTAGTGGGTAATTACTCCAAATTCTGCGTCTGTGTGGAAGGACTTTTTGCTTAAATTCCACTTGACCGGACGAAGTCTGGCGAAGCCTTCATCTTCAGATCAGTCTCAGAAAAACGAAAACCAAGATAAAGTTTTCATACATTCACACTTTAAATGCCGTCAAAATTAGTAATAAATAAATCAAAGCTGCTAACTTGAAAGACATGCTTGTAAAATCGCTAATTAGTATAAATTCTTTGAATAAGTTAAAGAGCTTGCTCCAGTTTTGAATAAAAATAATATTTTTAAAAATTAATGGGAAGATGTTAACAATTACTAATTGCAAAAGATCAATACAAACATTTATGCCCCTATCACGTTTTACAACACAACTCAGTTGAGTTGTAATTTTGCAATTATCGATTACAACTTAAACTGTGTAGTACACGTATAAATTACAACTGAACCAAACAACTCAACGAGAAAATTACAACTAACCAATATCAGTTGTTTTCAATTACAACTCAACTGATTTGAGTTGTAAACCCTAATGGGGGCTTTAATCTGCCTTATTTTTATTTAATCACATTAATTTAATTAAAGTTTTTACTCATATCTTCTTCTTTAGACAAAACATAAAGATGCTGTTACTCAAACGTTGAAAAAGTGCCCTTACATCTCAAATGGAATTACCACGGATGACAGTATTAACGATAGCAATCTCTCATGTAATTCTTTAAAAGATGTAGAGCCAAAAACGTTTGTTCGGCCGGTAGATGAAAATCGAAAGCACTTTAAGAAAAAAATGGCTGATAATTTCGATTATGTAAGAGGCGGAGACATTTTATTAGCACCATCAGTGAATTACAAAAATACCTTCATTATCAGATGTGGCGAGTGCGACGAACACTTTATAATTTTGGAATCATTTATTGCTCACAGCTTCAGTCATCAAGAGCTAAGACCAGAAACGAAAGCCCCGCAGTCTCCAGCTGGGTTTGTGGATAAAGTCTGTGCATATAAGGATGTTAATGCTGAAGAAGATGTAAATAGTAACGGCGTTTTCACTACGGCCAGCAAATGTTGCAATGCTGCAGAAGTTGTAAATATGGATGATAATACTAATGACGTATCAACAACGGCCAACAAATGTTCCAATCCTACTGAAGTTGTAAGTATGGATTTTTGGCGGGTAATGACTCCGAATTATGCGAGTGTGTCTGTGTGTGGAAGGACTTTTTGCTTAAATTGAAAAAACTGAAAGAAGTGGAGATGCCTTCATCTTCAGATTAGTCACAGAAAAACGAAAATCGAGCTTAAGTTTCGCGCCGCCGGAGGGGTTATGAGACCCAAAAGTAAGCAATAAGAGGTTATTGCCAGGTTATTGAAGGTTATTGAAGCTCATCGTTTAAATTGGAACAACATAGCTTTTGAAGGTATCCCGAAAAAGTAAAGCGTATATGGGCTACTGTTCGTAAACAACCTAAAATTGTCAATTATGTAATTATTAAAAAATAAATTCCCTATCGATGTGCTTTCATAATATATAAACAGTTTTTATCTCATCCAGTTTTTTCACATCGTTTAAAAATTTTAAAGATTATTGTACCACTCTGTATATTGTAAATACATACAATGATTTAAGCATTTCCTCGTGATGTTCAGTACAGTGATATGATACAGTCATTTAAGAAACGATACATTAAAACTTTAAAAAACTAATAAATAAATCGGTAGTAGCAATGCAGCTTAATTGGTTTATAATCTTTGAATATGTTAAAGAACCTGTGTCCAGTTAATAGTTTTCAAAAATAATAGGAAGATGTGACCAATTGCTAACTGCAAGAGATCATTACAAACATTTAATTAGCGTTTTCCTTATTTAATGACATCAATTTACTTAAAGGATTTACTCATATCTTCTATTTCTTTAGACTATACATAAAGATGCTGATTCTCAAACGTTGAAAAAATGTTCGTACATCTCAAACGAAATTACCACTGATGACATTATTGGCGATAGTAAGCTCTCATGTAATAGTTTAGAAGACGCAGAGCCCATATCGGTTATTCGTCCCGTAGATGAAAATGGTATAAACGATAATCGAAAACACTTTAATGCAATTATGTATCGTCGCAACCGTAAGTATGCGGACAAATATATAAAAACGTAACTTAATAATGATTTACGTACCACTGCCCATTTTCACTTCGTTTAGCTGCAAAGCGTATAAAATGGGAGGAAGATGAGAAAGAAGCCATTTTTAAATTCTTTGGCCCTTTAAAAAAGTTAGAAAGACTGCCTACTTTAGCGCTATGCACAGATGCCATAAGGTCCTTTCCTGTTTTAGCCAACAGAACTGAACCACAAATTAAAACTTGGATAGATAACCAGAGACGTTGCAGAAAAAGGTAAAAAATTTTTATAAAAAAAAATAATTTATTTATAAGCATAAAAAGTGTAAAAATTTATGTTGTAACTATTTTTTTAAAAAGCTTAGACTAATGTGAATTAAGAAGTATACATGTGTTATCTGAGACGCTGTGGAAAAGTAAAAGAGAATATGTATTTTATATAAAAAATATTTTTGTAAGCATACAAAAATGATCGTTTTAAATAAATAACTATTTTTACACGAACACTGTTAGGTTAGAAAGACACCTCCACGTACTTATGGAAAACTATATTGTAAGTAAAAAAGTTTTGCAAATGTGTAGTAAAGAAATATTTTATAGCTATCGTTTTATGAAGGAACTTTAAATAAATAGTAACTGTTATGCAGTCGCGAATATGTTTAATTTAGTGGAAAAAGCTACCCAGAAAAATTACAACAAATGTCGAAGTAGACTTTGAAGTTCAAAATTGGGTCCTTTTGGGAGCTATTCACCCCTATTCCCGTAGACGTCGTCGACATCGTCGTCGTTTTTATGTCAACATCACTTCGAGTCAACATCGTTGTCACATCAATGCTATTTCGGTATTCTGTAACTACTATGAGACGACGTCGACTAGTAATCGATAACATGAAAGAAATAACAACAGCTGACGTAACATTTGTACATCAGCTGATTCATTTTGACTTTTATTTTCTGTTGTGAAGAAATGTTTTTTGTGTCCGATTCAGATTCAAGGATGAGGAAAGTAAAAATAATCTTATACTGGAAAGGATAATACTTCGACTATGATCCGATGATCTTAAACTTGCCAAATAACGAGTATGTTCATCGGTGTTAAAATCGTAATTTGAGGTTATCTGTTGGCCGGCCTTCCAACTTTTTTTAGATTCTAGAACTACTTAAGTCTTAATAAGGCAGCATTTAATTACGTAATCGTTCCTATAGAAATAGTCCCTATCATGAAAAGTGAACTCAGGACATATGTTTCAGTCATAATTAAGTTATCAGCAACATTGAGGTCCTTTGGACAGGGGCCTTACAAAGTGAAAGTGCAGCCAGTAGTTGCAAGATTCCTGTCTGAATGCATTAGAGAGGTGATTTGTCCACCTTGGATACAATTGGCAGTAACTGAAGATGACAAATCGGAAGCATAAACTAAATTTTTTTTAACAAAACAGGATTTACTGGAGTAATTGGATATGTCGATGGGACCCATATCAAAATTTTTGCTACAAATAAAGAAGACCAGATTCGTAACTACAACCGCAAAGGATTCTTAAAGGCGCTCCAAAGGAATTAAATTGTTTTTCACCAATTTTCTCACATTACCCCTTAAAATTAGACAAAATCCTTGTACCTATGAGGGATTTTGTTTCCAAGCCCCTATTTGTTACTCGACATTGTTATTCTTGACGTCATTAAACAAAACCTTTTTTTAAATTTACAAAAACTAAAGTTATTCTTTCAAATTGTTTCAAGTCGTTACTAACAACTGTGACGACAGATTCAGAGTCGTTTCGATTCAACGTCGTCGTCACATTTCCTTACAGAATACCAAATTTGTGTCAATAGTAACCGATAGTTATCGAAAACGACTACGAGAATACCGATTTTACAGCGTCGCCACAAGACAACGTCGTTTTGCGTCGACGACGTCTACGGGAATAAGGCCGATTATTACCCTCTATGTGTGGGTATTTAAATTAAAGGTGTCATGATTTTAACTATGTATTTTTCCCTACTACAAATTCAGGACCAAGGAAGTTATATTTATGGTGATGTTTTTTGTATAAAAATTTTAAATATTCATTTGGATGTAAATATATTATCGGAAACAGGCCTTTTTTATAAAAAAAAAGTTTAAAAATATGATTTTAAAATAAAAATTTTTGGTTTGTTTTTAATTGTTGGTAACTAATTCGAGCCTTTAGGCTCCTGTGCCTTCTTTAACATTCGTTTACGTTTTTAATGTGGTATTTTGGATCGGGTGGCAATATTTTCTAAAAACTTCCCCTGGTCGACCAATTTTAAAGAAAAAAATAAGTTTTTTTTGATATTAGAAAAGGTATGTTGGTTTTGTTAAAAACATTTCCTTACAACAAAAATTACGTAAATAAGTCCAACTTGGTCTAGAATTGCCCTAATACAACTAATTAAAATAAGTGTAAGCAATGCATTTAAAATTGGACGGTCGCAGCCAGTAGTTGCAAGATTCTGGCGAAACACTGATACAATTGGACATGGCTGAAAATGAACAATCGAAAGCAAAACTATATTTGTTTTAAACAAAACAAGATTTCCTTTAGTTAATGGATGTGTCGTAGCTGCAAGATTCTGGCCGAAACACTGAATGCATTAGATAAGCCATTTGTCCACAATGGATACAATTGTAAATGACTGTAGATGAAAAATCGAAAGCAAAACTATATTTTCTGATGTTATTGGATGTGTCGATCGTCCATGTATTAGACTTAAGCCAATTATAATTCTAATTGATCTAGTTTTGTTAAAAACTCGCGTCTTAAATCCATATTTTGTTTCCATTATACTTATTTTTACTAAATCGTAGCATGGTAACCCTAATATTAATTCGAAGTGCATGGCTATAGGAAGAAGATTATCAAAATATAAACAAATCTTCACTGAACACACACAATACTCATTAATTTATTCATAAATATTTACGATTGCAGTTCGAAGTTTTATTTTTGTTTTTGACCGCATCGTAGTTCAGCATGATGGACTATAAGGATTATATGAAAGGTGGTTTCATTCTGATAGCACCATCGTTGGATTATAAAGATATCTACGTGGTAAAGTGTAGCAAGTGCGGAGAACATTATACCATTTTGGAATCGTTTATCACTCATATCTTTAGCCACTATGGCCTAAGTCCAAAAGAAGAGGCGACGTCTCCAGCTGAGCTACTGGAGGAAATATACGAAGATGTGGACGTCGATGCAGAAAACCGATACGACTTCAATGTAGCAAGTGATTATGAAGTTCCAGCGACAACAGGTGAATGTGATCCTGATAGTGAAGAAGTCGTAAGTACGCAACATTGTACGTAAATACCAGCTGGCACAGCAATAATAACGTTACTACTGCCCCAGCCAAGAATCGAATACGGCACCATTGGATTTCTAATCCAAATCGCTTCCATTATTGCATATTCAGACGTTTGTTCTGAACTATGATACAATATTTGCCACCTTTAATTACAAAACTTATGCCATAATAGTACGAATTTCTAAAACTTCCATTCGTTTAATGAACTGTCGATGGCCACTTTGGTTGGTTACTATTCATGATATTTTGAGTAACAACATGAACAAAACCGTGATCAAGTCAAGCAGTCAAAAACAAAAATTTTTAAATTTCATAAACAAATGCGATATACTTCTCTAGTAAAAAAATTATATTTGCAGGATCCATTAACTTCATTGAAACGGGACACATGCGACGATCACAAATTTGTTGTCAAAAAAGAGACCATGGTCGATGATGAAACCCAAGATACCAGTTACAATGATGAACCAGCGGATTCCGAAGAAATAAGTGGTTCTCAAAGCTGTGCCAATTCAGACAATGACAATGAATCTGATGATGAGGTAATGTTTTCCACAAACATGTTATACAGCGTTCGCATACTGCACTGTTATAGACTTTTTTCTTACAGTCCCTAGGTGGTCAAGATAATCAAACCCGCATATACATTCGCAACTTTTTGAAATCTAAAGAAAACACTACAGCGCTTATAGAAGCTTATAAAAATATACCTCACTTGTGGAACCTCAACTATCCCACACAGCTTAGAAGAAAAGATGAGCGTGTAAAGTCGTTACAGCAAATTGCTGCAGAACTTGAGAGCACAATAAAACTCCAGATTGCATACAACCAGGTATCTGCAATTATTATACATCTGCGATATAAGTATAGAGAGAGAATAAAGTTTGAAAAATCAAACGTCAAACCTAGGGCTACAAAGAAAAATGGTTTGCTACCTCTGTGGATTTTTGAACAACTGAGCTTCCTAAAACCCTTTGTTGAATTCAATCCAATTGCAATTTTGGAATGTTGCCAGCAAGACCTGGTGCCCGAACAAATTATACAACTATTGACTCTTTATGAAAGATTTCCCCATCTTTGGAATACCAATTTAATGGAACATTATTGTTTTAACAAACGCAGTGAAGCTCTTAAACAAATGGCAAATCTTATAGAGCTAGAAATGAGTTTAGAAGTCGACGAAAACAGCTTGAAAAAATATCTGCACTGTGTTCACGTTCAGTTTTCGAGAGAGAAACAGCGCTGTGAGCTAAGCAATATCAAAACAAATGAAGAGAAATCTCAATACTTTGAGCACATGGAGTTTCTCTATGAACACGTAGGGCTGTTTAGGTGTTCCCAATGCAAGCGCAAATTCAAGGGCCCCATACACTTAAAAGAACATCAGGCTACACACGACGGAACAATGCCATTTAGCTGTTCGCTTTGCAAACACGAATTTAAAACCGCTTCTGCATACGTGTCCCATGTTAGGCGTCACATGGGTGATCTGGGCGAGGAGTGCCAGGAATGTGGCAAAAAATTTCTAAAAGCTGTTGATCTTAGAATTCATATGCGCAGTCATACGGGAGATAAACCATTTTGCTGCGAACTTTGTGGAACATCTTACCGCCAACAACAGGCTTTCCTCGCACACAAGAGAAAACACGAACAGAAATTTGTGTTATTTTGTCCGGTGTGTTCGAAGGGATTCTATACTAAAAATAAAATGAAAGTTCACATTGCAACCCACTACGATGTGCGTAATTACGTTTGTGGCACATGTGGTAAAGCGTTTAAAACGAGAAATACACTGCAGAAGCATGAGTATACACACGAAGAAGGCAGAAATCACGAATGTACGCTATGTGGCAAAATGTTCAAGAACAAAATTAATTTGGCTCATCACAGGAGAACGCATGGCAGAAATATAGCAGATTTAATAACCAAATAAATTAAATAAATAAATAAAAAGGCTTTTACCTAAGTCATTTTCCAAAATAGGTCTCAACCGTTATGCACTCATTAGGTCAGAAGTGAACAGACAAAACAAAAAAATTCAAAATTTTTGCCATATTTTTGTTAGCAAAATTGGTTACGTTGCTTTGTAAAAAATAGCCAACGGATATTTAAAAAATGTTGGTACATTACAATTAAATATAAAGCATTAATAATAATAAATATTTCCTAAAACAATTTTTAAACTTTCTAAATTTTTGTCAAATTTGTTTTAAAAACTGGCAAGCAATTATTTATTTACAATATATTAAACTTATAATTAATACAAGAGTTATACTGGCAGCGAAAAAATAGCACTGGCAGCTTAGGTCTTCAGCTAGGCAAGCGATTAATTTTTGTTGCTTTAATAGTATTCAAAAAACACTTAGCTAATAAATATTTTTAAATTTTGACGTATTAAAACTATTTATTTATTTCGTACAATAAATAAAATTAAAAAAAACCTTAAATTATTTTTAAAAAATTTTCTTTTTTAACAAAATTGGTTAGCATTTTTTTTTTTAGCTATTTTCTATGAACGTGTACAAAAAAGACAGATCTAAAGATATTTTATAATTTTTGACGCATTATATTTATAGAGTGTTGTTATAATTACTATATATTCGTAATATAGTTAGCCTTTAAATGTAATATAAGTATATGATACTTCTATGTTTATAAATTTAATGAATAAACAAATAATAAACTATTTATTAAATTAAATGCAATGAATTTTAAATCAATTTAAAGAAAATTTAACAATAACATTCAAAATTTTATATAATGTTTGTTTTTAGGATTTATTTCATTACGAGTTAGCTAACTAAATCTAGAATAAATTGTTTTCACCAAAAATTTTTTTATGAAATTAAAATCAATTCAACTGAATTTGGCAATAATATATAGCAATTCATTTCCAATACAAATGAATTGCAATAAAATTAGCATTTAATAGATTTTCAATTAATTCAACTATAAGTATGAATTTGAATTGATACTAAAAGTAGCCTAGGGTATTCTGTCATCCAATTTTTATTATTTCAATCTTATTAAATGAATAAAATAAACTAAATGAATAAAAATCTATTTTAAAAATCTGTTTTTTTCTCTGTTTATACAATTGCATTATAACCTACAAATGTAGATTTTTGTGTTGTTGTCTTCGTATTTCTTTTAAATAACATCAATTACATTTATAGTTTTTTGCAATATCACGACGGTCTTTGTATGTACAACTCCATTTAAACTTGAAAATATCATAAGCGGCAAACAAACACGCAAGAATTGTAAGACGTACGAGTGCGGCTCAATTTTTGCCATCACTGTAGAACACAAATGATTGGTATTGCCAGTGTTAAAAGCATTGTAAGTACTGAACAAGAAGAAGACGAATAAAACATAAACAAACATTCACTGAACATACTACAAGTAGATATTTACCCTTTTCGCGTAGCCTACGAATGTTTGCATTTTAACAAAAAGGATTGTTCACAACTAAAAAAAATGTGCGATTACATGGAATATGTTAAAGGAGGTGATATCCTCATAGCCCCATCGGAAGATTATAATCATCCGTATGTGCTTAAGTGTAGCATATGCGAAGACTACTATGGAGAATTTCAACAATTCTTCACACATTACCTGAATCACTATGACATGGAATCGAATGACGAAGTCTTATCGCAAACTGCCTCTTTGGAAGACCATCAATTGTATGACGAAATTATAGTAGATGAAGGTGGCGATGGACTGGTTGAAGGTTTTAACGATAGTATCGAGGCAACAATCGAACCTGTAGCAGATAATGGGGCAAAGGTATGTACATTTGTGGAAACCAAACGGAGTGGAGGAATGTCAAACACGAATGTGCACGTTTGACATGACAATAATGTTCTATGTTCTAATGTTGGCGCAACAGAATAATTCTACTGTAGCAATTAAACAAATACACTGTCATGAAAGCTTTGTTGGCATATGGGGCATCTATTAAGAGTGCAGGGTATTAGCAATTCGCGGTAGCAGTTAAGAATACTACATCAACCGCCTTAAAGCTGTGGCAGGGTATCCCGCTGACATAGACAGTTTCTCTTCACTGTGGTCGATTTCTGGGGGTTGTTCGTTTAGGACTCTATTACATCGATACCCTCTTATAGCCGTTGATTCGTCATCTCGATGTTATTTTCTATGACTTTAGAAGAGTATCTTCCATCAATATTTGGTAGGTGAGGTGTGTTGGCTGATGACATACCATTAATTTTTGGTGGCATAGCAATAAATTATCTTGCCACACTGGCAAAACAAAAGACTCCTCGTAGAGTTAATCTACATTTGCCATAGAGAAGCATTTAATTGTAAACCTCGCTCTGCCAATGCCCAGCACTTCATAGTGGTGTGGTGTTTTAGTAGTCTGAATAAACTAACGTCAAGCTACATGGGAAATCTTACGAAGTTCACTAATGGTTTGAGCTGGATTACTGGCAGAATACCATAGTGTTCTTATGTACATATGTCATACCAAATCTTACTAAATTCAACAAGAGAAGGCTACGTAGAACATTTCTAATATACTCTATACCTTCTTATTTTATTTTCAAATAAGATATTCACAGTGGATCGAAATGGTCTACGAGTGATGTAAGTACTCTTGGCGTCGACAGAGATTTTGTGTCCAGTACTAAACTAGTACTAAACCCAGTAGTAATAAACCCAAATAGAGATGAAGAGGTGAGGTAACAATTAAAAACAGCGACATGCAACTTTCAATTCGAACGAAAATTTTCTAAAAACGCCTACAGATCTCCACTTGTATATGGAAAAGCTTTTGATTTTTCATAGTAATAGATCTTAACACCCACTCACTCTTAAATATGTGCCACTTTCTATATAATAAGGATGTTTTTTTAGGATACGTTATCCTTATTGAGAGACCTTTGCTCACCTGAACACGTGATGGTTAAAGATGAAACAACATTACAAGATTCTCGTACAAGTTACACGGCTAACGACGAAACTGAGATTCAGTCCTTGGAGGAATTTGAAATGTGCGACAATAATCAAGATACTCTTTCGGAGAACTTTGAATCGATTGACGAAAACCAATCACCGGTAAATATATCATAATACAATTTAAATACCTCGTCTAATAACATTGCCTTATTTGTCTGATTTTAGGTGGTTAAAGACAAAAAATCTAATCAAGTGGAAAAATCAAACGTAGAATATATACAAAAGTTTATGGACTCTAAGGGTAATGCTATGGCCTTAATAGAAGCATATAAAAAACATCCAGCCCTATGGAATTTTAATCTTCCCGTAAAAAACAGAAAGAAAGAAAAGCGTCTTATACTCTGGAACAAAATTGCCACAGATCTTAATCAAATACGGGGCCTTGAGATAAAAGCTAATCAAGTAGCTGCTCTGATATTATATTTACGTCAAAAGTACAGAGAGAAGAAAATCAGTGTGGAATGTGGAGTAACGGACACAGACGAGATTCTGCCTCAGTGGGCCTTTAAGCAGTTAAACTTTCTAAAACCATTTGTTGAAAACAAGCCAATGGCATTACTAGATGTCCATCAAGATTTGTCGCCCAAACAAACCATGCAAATATTGGATATTTACAAAAAATGCCCGCATCTTTGGGACTCCAACACCCTGGAGTATTATTGCAGTAATAAGCGCAATGAAGCTCTTCAGCAAATGAGAAATCTTATAAATGCTGAAATGGATTTAGAAGTAGAGGAAACGACATTGAGAAATTATCTACGCAGTGTGAGAGATTCCTTTGTACGAGAGAAACGTCTTCATATGGGTTTTGTGAAGGGGCCTAGGATTCGTACTAAATATTACGAGCGTTTAATGTTTCTTTATGACCATCTGGGACCTTTTCAATGCGTGGAATGTAGGCGAACATTGCTGAATCCGTTGCAGATGAAAGTACACGCCTCTACACATGACGGCACTATTCCCTTAAAGTGTTCAATGTGCCAAAAAGAATTTAAAATTGCTGATACCTATGTATTTCACATAAGACGACACATGGGCGATCTTACGCACGAATGCAAGATGTGTGATAGAAAATTTCTGAGAGTGGTAGAGCTAACAAGCCACATGCGCTGCCATACGGGTGATAAACCCTTCTGTTGTGATATCTGCGGAACATCATTTCGCCATCGTACCGGCTTCAGTCGGCACTTGAAGCTGCACGGAAATAGACATACAGTGTTCTGTCCATACTGCTCAAAGGGGTTCTATAGTAGAGATTCTTTGAATATACACATAAAAACCCACAGACCCGAGCGAGATTATGCGTGCACAATGTGTGGCAAAGCATTTAAAACCAGAAAGACGCTGAAGTCGCATATAGCTACACATGAAAATGGCAACTATGAATGTCCGCTCTGCGGAAAATCGTTTAAAAACAAAATTAACTTGTGGCAGCATAAGAGGAAGCATAGATCCAACGCCAGTATTGAAGCAAAATACGAAAAGATTGAAGTATCTTAAGCCCAAATATGATTTCTTTATGTTTAAAATAACTCTTGTTAATTTGTTTGCACACAAATATATATTTTTACAAATCGTCGCTGCGCCGACCAAATCAGTTATGTGTAATTTTTTGATTTTTTTATTGCAATTTTTTAAAGCTCTTGTGGGTCGCCTATCGACCCTATAATCCCATACCCGATATCTTGATTGGTTACGAAGTTATCCAGATCAGTAAAGTGTAGAATATATGAAAAATGTTCCAAATAAACAAGTTTTTTGACTCTCCAGAAAATTATTTAAGAAACACAGGACGGTTTTGGTCAGCCCAGCAACGAAATACAATTTTTAATTAATATTTTAATTGGCGAAAATTCTTTGGGAACTTAGGATTATATTTTAAAGAAGCTTTGTTATGACACTTGCTTTGTTCGATATTAAAAAATAATTCTGGACGTGCATATTAAAATGTAAATTGGTTCTTCTAAAAATCCAATGCAAAATGAAAAATATACTGGAAACGTAAGCAAAATAAACAACCAAGAATTTTGTATCAGAGCTTTGTACTATATAATTTTAATGGATCATAGACACAGACTATTTTACACACTGAAATTATGCAGACACTAGGCCATTACTAATTGTAGGCAATAAAGGTGATGGATTATCAATAACCAGGGGGGGGGGGGGGGTAAATAAACGGTGACTTTTTATATCCTTACAAATCAATTTCATAGACACATTTAAAAGCGCTTTATTTGTAAGAAGCTGTGAAATCATATGGTGATGTATAGTAATTTTTTCATAAAATTTTTTTACTTTTCAGAGATAGTCAGATATTATGCTAATGCAAAAAAATTACACATGTCTCAATTTTAGCTCTTAAATAGCATTTTGCGTTTAACTAAATATTGCATTCCACAATTGTTCTAAAAAAGTATCCATGATTATGACATTAATCAAATGTCATCAAACATTTTTATTTAAGACAACGAATGTCAATAAAAAAACTCTTCAATATAATAGCTTATTAGATATTTATTACAGCAATTAAAATTATATACAAATATTGCACTAATCATAGTTATATTTTCCTTTTCGAAATTCCGTTTTCTTAGCTATCTCCGCCAATGAAGTGTACTCCACATGCTGCTTACGATGAGCACGCAAACCTGCGTCCTGCGCAAACGCTTTGCCACAAACGCCACACTTGTAACGCTTTGTGTCCGAGTGTATCTGTTGGTGCCGGAGTAAATGTTTCTTGGCTGTAAAACCTTTGCCACATACATTACATAAAATATCCCTTATGTTCAGGTGTGCTTTGACATGAGCATTTAAAGCATGTAAATGATTGAATCCATATTTGCAAATATGACATTCATAACGAAAACGTTTCTCATGGCGACGTATGTGATTGTCGTAGCCGTGGCGGGCTCTAAAACTGGCACCACATATCTCGCACAAATATGGTTCTTCGCCTGTATGTTCTCGCACATGCCACTCTAGTTCAGCTCTAAACGGATAGCCCTTTCCGCAAACGTCACAGTGATAGTTATTGATACCCAAGTGTCGTTTAGCGTGTACGATATATTTATGTAATTTATTGAAGCGCATTGCGCACAGGGCACATTTAAAAGGTACGGAATTTGTGTGTTCTGCTACATGCTGATGATAGCTTTCAAATTTGTACATAATTTCATTACAATGTGGACATTTAAACGGGCCTTGGCTTTCGCTAAGAAATGACAAATCCGCATAGTATTTGGAGAGTGGCACAAATTCTTTGTTCTCTGCTTCACATTTTAACTGTTGTTCTCTATCTGTAGAATAGATGCGATTAATGTAATCCAAGCGTCTTTGCATATCGTGTATGTTTATGTCTATATTATGTTTTGTTTTGAGATCCTCAATGATTACGTTTAAAGCTTCAATTTTTTTGGGCTTCACCACGAATGCAATGTTATTAATCTGCCAGAGTATTTCGCAGTTTTTGTAATATTGAATTAATATTGGTATATGAGATTCATCCAATGTTTTCTACGAGTAAACAAAGTGTATTAAGAGTTGTAATCAGATGACGAAAACAAATACAAATAATACTTACCAATCGTCTGTACTTCTTTTTCTGGTACTGCAAATATTACAACCGTCTTTAATTATAGATATTTTAGAAATATCATTTCTAATCATTACTTACTCGATGTTTTATTAAAACTTGAATATTCTCTTCCAAGAATTTCATATGTTCCGTATACCAAGGCATTTCACATTTGTCTCCTTTTAATTGTTTTTCAAATTCTCGAGAGTATTCATCTCTTATGGTCTTAATGCGCTTTCTAATATCTTCCCATTTTATTTGGATTTGCAATTTTTCAGTAACTTCTTTGGCAATAGCTTGGAATCCACTTCGTCGTATTGTTCTATCGTGGGAACGATCCTTCACCTCCCAAAGAACAGGGTGTTTTTCGAAAGCTTCCAACATAGTGGTGATAAGTAATTTTTCATCGACATTTGGGAATTGTTTCTTAGTCTTCTTCTTGAACTTCTTCATTTTAACCTCTGGCTAAATAATGAAATAACAGAAGACATTTTAATTATTAGAATTTTTTTTTATATATTTCACATAAAATAGAACAAAAATAAAACTTGCAGTGAAATCAATTTACGGTCGATAATATAACTATTTACAAATTGTACCTATATAAAAATATAGTATAAAATAGCGAATTCTAAGATGTCTTAGATTTTGAGTTGGGATCACTGAGATAACAAATTGTATACTTTTTATTAGTCCGAGGTCCGGGGACTACATCTCTTGTGTAAACATTGGCCTAGCACATCAACTACGTGTTATCTAGAAGTTAGCTTACTTGCCATATTTGTGTTGTTGCGATGAAAATGGTTTTATATCAGTGAAAATATCTATAGGTGGCCTCAGGGAGATCAACAAATCAACATTAGTTCAGGGTAATCATGGGTAAAATGATTACTGTATATACTACAGTTTCAATATACATCCAAGTGATTAATTTAACTAATAATTTAAAAACAAAATAAGATTGTGCAAAGCCTATGATACCATAATAGTTAGATCAAAAAATATATTTAGTAGTCAATTCGAATGTGTTAGGCATCAGAACAATTTTTCCGTTGTTTTCCGACAATGTTTTATTTTTTAGCATCAAAAACTCATACTCACCGAAAAGTCGGAATCTCTGGAATCATCTGAACTCACTTCTGACGTAACGGAAGTCTAAAGAATAAATTAATATATTAGATCTCTGTTATAATGCTACAATCATTGACATTACAAATTTATTACTGCGTTTAATGTTTGGTTTCGCCTTCCCAACGACTTTATCATCATTACTATCATCGCTTTCAGATCCTGAGCCGTCAACACTATCCTCGTAGTCCATTTCGTTGCAGTTAAAATCATACGCATTATCCTCCGGATCACCTTCCTCCGCATCGCTATAGTTTTCAGCTCTCTCGCGCTTTACATCAGCCTCAAACGAATTCCTTGCCTTAGTGTGTCTGAGTTTCATTGCGACTGTTTCTAAAGGATCTTCATTTTCATCCTTTCCCATAGTAATTTCTAACATTTTTGACTTATCTAGTTCGTCTTCGGATGGCGGCTCAATTTCCATCAACTCTTCCACTTTAATTTCCGGCACAAATAATTCTAAATTTTCTTTAATATCTTCTTCCGGCAAAGATTCGTCTGGCTTATAGGCTTCCGCTACAGCGGATGCCAATGACGGTATCAACGGTTCATCCGAAATTTCTTGTGAATGACTTTCGTCCAAATGCATAGAGAATTTCTTTAGCTGATCACAGTTTTTACTGCAAAACGCACAGTTAAAGACATAGCCTTTTGATTTTTTGTTGGCTTTAATATTTATCAAAATTTCGCCACATTTTCTGACTGTGGACTTCTTGTCTGCTCCCATTTTGGTAAATTAATTTCTTTTCGCAGCCATATGAAATGTTTTTCTACAGGAAAATTGTTTATATTGGTTGAGTGGTACGTTCAGTCGGTGCTGAAAAACTGTGGCGTATGTTAATTTCTGACATACGGAATGC
Source organism: Muscina levida (assembly GCA_964034835.1). Lineage (NCBI taxonomy): Eukaryota > Metazoa > Arthropoda > Insecta > Diptera > Muscidae > Muscina > Muscina levida. The sequence goes on from OZ035882.1 coordinate 133,254,251, forward strand.
AGTACGAAATACAACGGTAATAAAAGTAGAGTTGCCCTGCAAATTGTTTTACAAGTTCTTTTGAAAATGTATATAGAGTTGAACAGAGCTTACATTAGAGGATTGTTTGGGTAATTTTTGGACGTTATATTTTATAGTTGCTGCGTCGCTACATCTGTTCGCCCGATTCGTGTCGATCACCAACAACCAAATTTTTGGCACGTCTAGTTAGGAAAGTTACTGCAGTATCAGGGAAACTAATGTATGTAGTTTCTTAATGACAAATTTTGGGAATAATTTCGGAAAGTAAATTGGAAGGGAGTTGTAGCAAAAAATTTAAGAATTCGTACTTATATTTTAATGTGAGTTCTTGATTCACATGTTTCGATGTCAAGGTAATTCTTTTCACGTCTTCGAAGCCGACAACATGTACAGGTTCAATTGGTACGTTGATATGTCACAGGGAATCTGAAGAGTGTCAATTACCACCTCATTGTAAATGCGCAATGTGACCTGTCCTGGACGGTCGATGATTGTTCAATATATTTGGCTTTAACTTATAAAGACTCATTAACAACAAAAAAAAAATGACTGAAGAAAATTACAAATTAAACTTAATACTTTTTTTTTTGTTTATATTTGTTATATTAAATATTGTCAAAACAATAAGTACTGATTTTTTATTATGTACTTAAAGTGCCCACCAGCTAAGATCCTGCCTACGCCCTTGGCGATAGCATACCTCATATGGCCTCTACATATTAAAATTGTCACTCAAAGGCATTGTGAGTATGTTGACGAGTCAGTACTGTTTTATTCCTGGTAATCGATGGTATGATTACATACGTGTTGCTTACCAGAACAAGCGGGTAATACCAGCCCCGCAAGACCTTTAAACGGGTTTGATCCAGCGGCATCCTGATACTGGTAAACTCTTGTCCAAACGTTCCTCCAATTAACAAATGACATTTTTCTCCTATGCGACTCGTATAAGGGTAATTCCAAAATAATCGATCCAAAAAACAACTTTTCGACATTGATCCCCTTCGATTTCTATTAAATTTTAACATATTCTGATCGTTGCTGATGTTACAATGCCATTTGCTTTAGGTCGAAACTCTGTAGGGTTTTATAGCTATCTTAAGTTTTTGTGAATAGCTTTTCAACGCGACATCGGATGAGGATGATCATGGTCTGAAAGGAATAAAGCATACAAATTAATGGTTCTTGTCTTTCAAAGACATCAAAATTGGGAAAATATCGTTCGTTCTTGAATATCCAGGAAAAGCTTATTTTTATTTGCGTCATTTTAATTTTGAGAATTGCGAATACTATTCTTTATACAGCTTAATTTCATAAATATCGAAAGCCATCAAAATCCAGACTGTGTTGGAAAAATTTTATTTCAAAAAGTTTTCAATAACTCTTATTCAGAGACTCAAAAATAACTCTTATTCAATGAGGGATATAATATAAATCAAAAATAACTTATTTGATGAGCGGTATAATAAAAATCAAAAATAAGAGTTACTTGGGACTTTTATCATAAAAATCACAAAATAAAAGTTTATTGCCAAACTCTATAGAGGAAGTAAAAACCAATGCATTGGTGTATTTAACATAATTTTAACACATTTCCTTCGCATTGATTTGTTTCAGTTAAAAAATCGATCAATAACAGTTATTTTCGGTCCCTGAATTAATCACAATATCGATACAGAAGTTTTAACCACGAGAACGTAGAGCGTTTAAGGGCATCTGTTCATGAACAACCTAGACTTTCTATTCCGAAGAGGGAAATTCCGAAGATTCTACCAATAGGTAAAAAGCAAAGGATTTGGAATAGGGATCCCCACCTGTAAGGATAGAGGTGGAAATCTGGTCACGTATACACATAGTGTGCTGCAAATGTTGAAGGAACACTTTCGTTCTCTGATAATTCCCGAAGGCAGCATAAGTGACAAAATCACGCCAATCATCAACGACGGAGACTTAATATAATAAAACTGCGCGGCCGATGGACCGCTGGCAGAGCTTTTAAAGGGCGACTGCGATGAGTTGGCAAGGCGCATGCACAGGTCATAAACGCGACTTGTCTAAATAAATTCATACCCGATGATTAAAATCTAAGTGTTATATGCCCTGTGCTTAAGATAGGCGATCCAAGTGTGTGTACCTATTATCGCGGCTTCAGCCTTTTTCCCATCGCATACATAGTGTGTCATGTGAAAGACTAAAGCCCATTCTGGCGAACCTGATTGGGCCTTATCATAGTGTGCTTTTAGACCTGATAAAACCACGACTCACCGGATATTGCGACTACGACAAATCGTGAAGGAAATGCAGATCGACACTTACCATTACAAAGATGCATTCGACATTCCGATACGATAAAAAAAAACTAATAAAAGCTATGGCTTAGTTTGGTATCTATGATTTTTCGGGATGACACTGACTGACACGAAGTCTTCAGTGAAAATAGGCAAAAATCTGACCGATTCATTTTCTACCAAGCGAGGCTACAGACAAACCGATAGCATGTCATGCGATCTCTTTAACATCATAATGGAGATGATTTTGCAGTAAACATGACTGGTACCATCTTTAACAAAAGTCACATGCTGCTCGCGTATGCCGATGACATAGATAGGGATGTTACTGCGGTCTTTTTGTCCATTGAGAAGCAATCGGCATAGGTGGGTCTGGTGATAACTGAGGACAAAACCACGCTATTTGCTTCAACGAACAAAGAGTCTACTCGTTTGGGTTGCTACATGAACGTTGAAAACTATAACTATGAAATGATATCGTGTCTTTCACCAATTGGATAGAGGCAACATCTCTGTAGAGAGTACGAACATTCCAAGTGCGTTGCCTTAAACTATGGTCCTAATAAGGTTTGCGGTTGTTTTATTTAAGAAGGTGGCTTACTAGGCCACCGCGTTTCTTGGGGCTGCCACTAAGATATCCTTTGTATTGAGCTTTAGTTACATCTTCACCTACTTCCAATATGCATCGGTGATAGCATGCTATTTAGGTTACTCAACATTAAATATATTTCATTTTTATAGTGCAATTTATCTGTAAACTTCAAACAATTGTGCGGCGTTCTTACCGCAAAAATCCATACTTTAAAAGACCTACCAACTACTTACATACACATACTTGCATATGCATACGACAATTTTTATCTCATGATAGTTATTACACATCCGCGCACACACACACACATTGTGATATATTTTCAATGTCAAGTTGTTTAAAAATAACGCATAACTTAAACAAGTGTTTCACATTGTACAACTCTGGACATACCTTTTCTTTAGGGGTTAACTTATACAAAGTGATTACTTGTTTTTTAGGGCTGAAACAATGAGCAAATTTATCAAAGAATGTGTGTGTGAGAGAGAGAGAGCGCGCGGGAGAGCACCACAGATATTATGGTTACCGTTAAAAAGTCAAATTGCTTTACACCACTGAATCAAAATAACCGTCCAACAGTATTGAGCGAGCAAACGTTAGGCCAACATACCTTAGTGCTAACGGCCGACAACGGCCAACGTATATATATATATATGTATATATGGGGGCTACTAATCTTGTAGAACAGCTGAATAAATTCATGTAAACGAAGTGCAAAAATGTGAAACAAGAACAACAGTGCTTACGAACCCCAAGCGAAAAAAAAACAAAAATCAATAAAATATAAATAATCTAATAAATCTATAAAGTGATATTGCAAACAACAACAACAAACAAGAGCAAAATTTGGCAAACGCAAATGAAAAAACTTAGTTCTCCAACGGGGATAGAATAAAAACTCCGTTAACTCACTCCCTAACTACAACGAGCGAACACCAACGTTGTGGAATGTAACAAGTTTTCAAACACACATTTTGTATGTGGACGGATGGATAACAATGAAAATCGTTAAATAACATAATTGCTATAACATTTTTTTGTTTGTTTAGTTGCAACAGTATCGCCAATGTGAGTGAGCATTTATATCACACACACTCTCATATATTAAAAATTGGGAAGCAGAGTTGTGTGTCGCCGTTCGCCAGATACAACCCTGTGTGCGTAGAGGGACAGGCATGACATCCTTGCTCTTATTAGAGGGATACGGAAAATAGCCTTGTTTCTTTTCCTCCACTATGGCGAAAAATTAACGACATCTACTGCTACTACTACTACTGCTGCGAAAGCTGTGTCTGCTTGGGATTACATTCACACCCCTAATCAGAGCGAAACGACGAGGAAGTGAAAGAAACACACACCAACCAGTAAACCAGGACACACATACGCGTGCACACGCAGCACACACACACGGCCGAAGCAAAGTTGTCCAGTGAAAAGTAAATATATAGCGAATTTAAATTAACTAAAAAAAAAAAAACGAAAAGCCCAGGCAAAAAAATACAACTACATTACGGTAAATTTCAGAAAAACTGTTCCGTTAGCGAAATTTTGCGCTATCGCAAAATGTATTTGTATTTTTTCTTGCTAACAGTTTCGTGTAAACGATTTTTTACTTTGCCTTGAATTCCGAGTTGATAGAAAAAAATAAATGTATGTATTCGTGTTACAGTTATATACTGCGTGCTGGCTGCGTATTATTTCGTCACTGCAAAGTACCCGTTATCACCGTTGAACTACTTACGTCGTGAACGTGACTTGGACGACAACAAGGTAAACGTAACGTAGCAGAGCGGTTTAGGAAATGATTGACCCCAGCTCCAGTGAGGATGAAGGCGATGATGATTCAACTGTTCCGTTGCAGCCGCCCAACAAGGGCCGTATTGGCGGCGGGTCGTTGGCCAAACCGAAGGCGGTTGTCACTGCTGTCGAATCCAGCAAACCGGGACCTGCAGCAGCTAGGCAAAATGGTGATATACCACACAAGGCAGCTGCGGCTAGCGCTGCGACCACTGCAACGACAGAAGCGGAGAAGGCTCCGGCTGCCGCTGCGCCCAGCAATGCGACGAGTAAGAACGAATTGACGGCCAATGATTCGAGTGTTGCTGCGGGCAGTATATCGCAGGAAACGCTTAACCAGAGCGCTGGCTCGTCATCTAGAGGGAATTCTTTGCCTCGACCCATATCACCTTCACCGTCAGTGGTCAGTGATAAGTACGAATCAGGTGGCCCGCCCAAGCCTGGCATTGAAGAAGAGGAGCGCAAAAAACGCATCCAATTGTACGTTTTCGTTTCGCGCTGCGTTGCGTACCCCTTCAATGCTAAACAACCAACCGATATGACGAAGCGGCAGCCTAAGGTCACGAAGCAACAACTGGACGCGATCACTCAGCGATTTCAGGCGTTTCTCAAGGGTGAAACACAGATCATGGCCGACGAGGCCTTTCGCAATGCAGTACAAAGTTATCACGATGTTTTCTTGAAGTCCGATCGTGTGCTAAAGATGGTCCAGCAGGGGTCGTGTTCGATTCAAGATTTCACCGAAGTATTTCGCAAGAATATCGAGAAACGTGTGCGTTCGCTGCCAGAAATTGACGGACTTAGCAAGGACACAGTGCTCACGTCGTGGATGGCCAAATTCGACGTGATTTTGAAAGGCACCGGCGAAGAGGACTCGAAGAAGCCTGCGCGTCTCCAGCAATCGCTCAACAGCGAGCTTATTCTTTCTAAGGAGCAGTTGTACGATATGTTTCAACAGATTCTAAGTGTCAAGAAGTTTGAACATCAGATATTATTCAATGCCTTAATGCTGGACTCGGCCGACGAGCAGGCAGCTGCTATACGACGCGAATTGGATGGGCGCATGCAGCGTGTCAATGAGATGGAGAAGAATCGCAAACTAATGCCAAAATTTGTATTAAAAGAAATGGAATCTCTGTACATCGAAGAGTTAAAATCGTCCATTAACTTGTTGATGGCCAATTTGGAATCGTTGCCGGTGACCAAAGGGAACATGGATAGCAAGTACGGCCTGCAAAAGCTGAAACGTTACAATCATAGCACGCCTTCGTTTTTGAAGATGATTCTGCGTTCCCACGGTTCGCTCTCGAAATTAGAGGGCGACTCTGAGGAAGGCATTACGCAACTTTCGAAATTGGATGTCGTGTTAAGCTTCCAGTTGGAAGTGATAGTGATGGAAGTGAAGGGATTGAAATCGCTGGCACCTAATCGCATTGTCTACTGCACCATGGAAGTGGAGAATGGCGAAAAATTGCAAACCGACCAAGCCGAGGCCTCGAAACCGATGTGGGATACACAAGGTGATTTTACAACGACTCATCCATTGCCCGTAGTCAAGGTTAAACTTTACACTGAGAACCCTGGTATGCTAGCTTTAGAGGACAAAGAACTAGGTAAGGTGGTCTTAAAGCCCACTGCTTTGTCATCGAAAACTCCTGAGTGGCATCGTATGGTGGTGGCGAAGAATCTGCCCGACCAGGATCTGCGGATCAAGATAGCGTGTCGTCTGGAGAAACCACCCAACATGAAGCATTGCGGTCACTTGTATGCTATTGGCAAATCTGTATGGAAGAAGTGGAAGAAACGTTATTTTGTATTAGTACAAGTCTCCCAGTACACCTTTGCCATGTGCAGTTACAAGGAGAAGAAATCCGAGCCGTCTGAAATGATGCAACTGGATGGCTACACTGTTGATTACATTGAAGGAGCCAGTGCTAGCCTTATGTTCGGCTCCGACCTTAACGGTGGCCGCTTTTTCTTCAACGCTGTGCGAGAGGGTGATAGTATTGCCTTTGCCTGTGATGACGAAAACGAATGCAGTCTATGGGTAATGGCAATGTATCGCGCCACTGGCCAATCACACAAACCGACACCGCCAGTTACTCAGGATAAAAACTCGGCCATATCGAAAATTCAGGGTGACGCCGACAAGGCGCGCAAGCATGGCATGGAAGATTACATTAGTGCCGACCCTTGTTCCCTCGATCACGCTATTTTCTTTAAGATGCTGCAAAATCTCGCTTTAGAATATCGCCTTAATGATCAATACGCTTCCCTAGGTTGGTTTAGTCCCGGCCAAGTGTTTGTGCTCGACGAATATTGTGCTCGCTATGGCGTTCGCGGTTGTTATCGTCATCTCTGTTACCTCTCCGATCTGCTGGACCGTGCTGAGAAAGATTTCATGATCGATCCCACACTCATCCATTACTCGTTTGCCTTCTGTGCTAGCCATGTCCATGGTAACCGACCCGACGGTGTTGGCAGTATTACGCACGAGGAAAAAGAGAAGTTCACCGAAATCAAGGAGCGTCTGCGCGTCTTGCTAGAATATCAAATCACCAATTTCCGTTTCTGTTTTCCATTTGGCCGGCCGGAAGGCGCTTTAAAAGCCACGCTATCCCTCTTAGAACGCGTTCTCATGAAAGACATCGTTACGCCCGTGCCACCCGAAGAAGTACGACAAATGATTAAAAAGAGCTTAGAATCTGCAGCCTTAGTGAACTACACGCGTCTGTCGTCCGAGGCGAAGATTGAAGAGGACCTGCGTGGTGAAGTCTCAGTTCCGGCTGCGAAGAAACTTGAGGATCTAATACACTTGGCAGAGTTGTGCGTCGATTTGCAACAGCAGAACGAGGAACACTACGCCGAGGCCTTTGCCTGGTTCAGCGATCTCTTAGTGGAACACGCCGAAATATTTTGGTCTCTATTCGCAGTCGACATGGACCGCGTCCTGGCCGAACAACCACCGGACACATGGGACTCATTCCCACTTTTTCAAATTCTCAATGATTACCTACGCGCTGACGACAATCTACGAAACGGACGCTTCCATCAGCATCTGCGCGACACATTTGCTCCGCTAGTCGTCCGGTATGTCGACCTCATGGAATCCTCAATTGCCCAGTCGATCAACAAGGGCTTCGAGAAGGAACGCTGGGAGAGCAAAGGCAATGGTTGTGCCACATCCGAAGACCTCTTCTGGAAACTTGATGCCTTACAATCTTTTATACGTGATCTCCATTGGCCAGAGCCGGAATTCCGGCAGCATTTAGAACAACGTCTCAAAATGATGGCCTCGGAGATGATCGAACAGTGCATTGCGCGCACGGATGCCTCGTTCCAAGCATGGCTCAAGAAGAACATCGTGTTTGTCTCATCGACGGACTACATAGTGCCGACGGAAATGTGCGCCATGGTAAATGTGATATTAAATGCTAAAAATCAAAGTTTCAAATTGACCACCATTGACGGAATTGACCTGTACAAATTTCATGCAAAAATTGACGATCAGCTCGATAAAGCGAATGTAGCCATGACACAAGGCCTTAGCGGTAAACTTATGTCTGTGCTAGAGTCGACTTTGTCGAAATTGGCACGCTACGACGAAGGTAGCCTGATTGGTTCCATTCTCAGTTTTACGAACGTCTCTAGCTCGGGCAAGGACCTGGGACAAGGTTATGTTATATTTTTCCGTAATAACATGGAACAGATCCGCGGCAAAATTGGCGACGACCTGTGGACTTTGAATTTCTTCGAACAATGGTACACGCAGCAAATTAATATGCTTTGTAATTGGCTTTCTGAGCGTTTGGATCATGCACTCCACTATGCTCAGGTACAGGCGCTATCGCATATCGTCAAAAAGATCTACTCGGACTTTGAGCTACAGGGTATGCTCGAGGAAAAGCTAAATTCTAAAGCATATCAAACTGTTGCACAGCGAATGGCTACCGAAGAAGCGACTTGTGCTCTAACCATGCCCGATGTGGCCGAAGGTGACGAACCTATCGAGGATGGTGGTAGAGCACTCGACGGCACCGAAGAGGAGGGTGGTGTCGTCGAGGACAATGGGCCACGCGTTAGAATACCACAGCCGAAAGATGTTACGGCTCAGGCAGCGGCAGTTACCAACGTTGTGGCCGGTCGCGTCGGTAATCTCCTCGGTAAGGGTATCGGCGGTTTAAGCTCAAAACTTGGCACTGGTGGTTGGTTCTAATGCCAAATGCGGTGATCATTGGTAAGGTGGTCGGAACGGTCCATCATTGTCTGCATCACTCTCTCCCCCCCTGTACTATTGCTGCTGGTGGTGCTGTTGCTGCTGATGGATGATGATGATGATGGTTGTGGCAGCGGTTGGTTGGCGCCGGTGACTTATACACCGCCAACTCGTACAACACAACAACAAACATCAAATAATAACAACAACAAGAATAACAACAAATATAGGCACATTTACGGAATAATAAGTATATTACTAATTAATAACGAATAGATACCAAAATTTAAATTTTAATTAAATTACATCTAACATATTATAATGAATTATATAAAACAAAACCAAACAGCAAGATTATTATTATAAATTATTACTTAATATTATTAAAATTATTATATTTAATTACGATATATATATTATATAAAAAGAAAAAGCAAAAAATTCGAAACCGAAAACAGAAGAATATATATTAACATGTATTGCATTTTGGTGGCAGATGTAGCAGTAGAAATAATTAATTTTTACTAGGCAAATTACTTACATTTGAAAACAAATAACACAAAAAAAAATGAACAGAAAACAACAAAAAATAACATCAAAATATTCTATATAAACTATATATATATACATAAATAATTAATATTTAAAATTAACAAACAACAAACACTAAACAAAAATTATACCAAAGATTAAATAAAAAATGCTTATTCCCAAAATGAAAGAACAAAAAAAAAACAAATAATATACATTTAAAAGTAATAACACCACAAAGAAATCTTTTCGTAAAGTTTTTTTTCTATTTTTGTGAAGAGTGAGTTACGGCTGAGTTACAATAAGTAAATTTTGAGTTCTCTAATTAATTTGGGGTTAAGGGAAATTCTATAGTTGGTATTAATTAAAAAGAGATTTAAAAAAACTTACTTTCCCTTGACACCCCAGGAATGACGTATTGGATAGCTTCTCGCGTTGTTGTGAATGAACACGTTTTCTATTTGTGGATTGACAACTAACGGTACATACTTGTTTATCGACGAACGCGAAAGTCAGCTTTTACTAGATATGCCGATTGACTCGACACTATACTGCGACGATGCTGTCGACAACATCGAGGGTAACATCGGCAATGAAGAAAAATGATAACTGGAGGCGAGAATCGAACTCGGGATCTCCCGCATGGTAGTCGCGTGTTCTAACCATCATGCCGCGGCTGGTCTCAAAAATAGTATAAACCCTCAGCAAAATGTGATTAAAAAAAGTCTTAAGGACGAATTTAAAAAAAAAAATATAGGTGTGATGTGTCGAGTGCACCACCAACACATTTACTCGAGTATATCTTCACTGTTTCAAATGATTATTTAATAATGGTTATATTTTCTCAAAACATTATTTGGGCCTATGGCGAACAACAAACAAAAAACATCCCAGCAGCAAAAAATTAGGCTTTACATGCCTTCTTGCAGGCCTGCAAAGGCAGTCAGAAGCCCTAACCTACAAATGCAGCATTCATTTCAAATTAACATAGGGCGCCATAGGTAGGCAAAACCTGCACATTCCCTTTATCATTGAAGGCGTTTCAGTAGGCATGCCTAGTAAGTCCTGCTTGGAGTTCTAATAACAAGGGCCTTCTATGAGGCATTGCTACTGCAGACCTGTTTACAGGCCTGCAAATGAGCATTTATAGAAGAACTGCAATAAAAAAACCTGTGCGAATTATTTCCATATTAAATGATTTCGTATTTTTAATTAATTTTGAATACAATATTTTTGTTACAATTTGTAATAACTTTTTTTTTGAAACTCCAGCAGCAGGAATCGAACTCGTGACCTCAATACTCATAGTTGGGCATGCTACCTACCTAATCGGCTATCACATGATATAGTTGTTGTACGACAAATAGCATACATGTGGTTCTCATAATCAACAGCATTTGTCTTACCCTCCCTTGAGAAGCCTGCCAACAGGTCTAATCGGAGAGTGACGAGTGCACGGCTATGAATGTCAATTCTGCCTTCTACTGTTTAAGGCAAGAAAGTTTGCATGCCCTTTGTGCACATCTATGGAATTTTTGTGGGGTACACAGTAGGGCTGCTCACTGGCCAGTTTTTAGAAGAGAAAAAGTCGTATCTGCCGGATCTTTAATCACCCTAGTAAGAGGCCTCTCTGCAGGTCTCATTTTAGAAGCGAAATGTGCATGGGTATGAAATTTTTTGTAAGGCTTAGGGAAGGTTTTATTATAGCCTGTATAGAAGCATGAAAAAGGAAGGTGTATTTGAATGTCAACAAACTGCCTTTGAAGGCATGTTTGCAGGCATATTTTTACAATGCTCCGTCTTTTCCGTTGCTGGGTATGATTGTTTTTACATACCCCTTAAAGTATGCACTGAAAATTACTGTGTGCCAATCAATCTATAATATTATAGTAATGATTTGAATTTTATTTTTAATGATTAATTAAAAAAAAAGAAACGGTAAGTCATTTTATCTAAAACTATATGAGAGATAGGTGAGGTTACGTTGGGACCGGCCGTGACATAGTGGTTAGAACACGCGACTACCTTGCGGGAGATCGCAGGTTCAAAACTGGCTCCAGTCATCTTAAAAAAAAATTTCTTTTATTGTCGGCTCCCCTCGAATGTTGTTGACAGCGACTTCGCAGTATAAGTGTCGAGTCAATCGGCGTGTCTAGTAAGAGCTTCTCAAACAGGTGCCGTTAGTTGTGAATCTAAAAATAGAAAGCGTGTTAATTCACAACAACGCGAGAAGCTATCCCATACCTCATTCATGGGGTGCAAAGGGAAATTAAGTTTAAAAAAGGTGAGGTTACGTTACTTTTTTTTATCAAATTTTACGATATGAGAGTTCGTACCCAGCTCAGGGTTTACCAAAAGGAAAACCTAGAATTACTGTTTCTACGTTATAATAAATATTTTATTTCAGTAAATTGTTTATTTATTTCTAGTATACCAGAAGTTCTTAAAACTCTTCACTGTTGCACTATAATTACACCAGTTTACAAAATAATAAAAATTGTTTCCTTTGAATTAAATTATGTGCACTCGACATATTTTAATCTTATGGATATCAATTGTGTTTTATATGTATATGTTTGGTTTTTTACACAATATTGGATATGTTTTGGAATAGATATGTTAAATTTATACGAAAATGGTCTTAACTTGAAGACAACTATGTTATTTTTGGTGAAAATATCTGATCGGCCACACTGATAAAGTCCCATCAAGTTTGTTAAGACGGGCTTTAGTCTTTCACATAACACAGTCTACAGGCTGATCAGTGAGTGCACACTCTTGGATTCAGATTTCTCTAATCGGTCTTGCATTCGTTTAGGCAAATCGTGTTTATAACCTGGTACCAGCACGTTACAAATTTTTGGCTGGAGTGCAGAATATGGGGCGGGAGCCCGATTTAAAAAAAAAATGCCATTGTCTTCGTCTTGGTCCCCAAACGTCGGAATGGTAGGTCAAAGTTGGCGCTCAGGCCCATGGGGCCCGGGGGGCCAAAAAGGGGCCCCTTTCGGTACTCAATTGAAAAATATTTTCGAGACGAATCCAACGATGTTATTTTTAGGTTCCTACGGGTCTCCTGGACCGAGTTAGAGCCATTTCAATTTCCGGGATATACCAAGATTTGCCTGCGGCGCTACTAAACCCAACATATCCATTTTCACTCTAATTTACCAATAGAACTGATCTCAAACCGAACTATGACAATATCATAATTCAATACAGATCAACAAAAAACAAAATCAAGAACGATGATACACTGACGGTACGCAGAACGGGGTTAGCACTCCTGTGCAATTGTGTCCGATGAACATATGCATAGGCAAGTGCTTGTGTGTGTGTTATGTTGGCATGTTATGCGCTTCGAGGATGGTTTCTTCGCACCGTTGGGAAATGTTCTCATTAGCTTTGAGATGTTTTCTTCCCTTAACATGGGGTCTACACCAGAGACAAGATATAATATTTTTATATCAGCGAACGTCAAATTCAATCGCAGAGTGTATTATGTTACGTGTGGACACTCAAATAGTGTTAGCGTTTGTATTTTAATAAATGTCAAGATACAGTTGTCACGACAATTGTCGTAACAACTATGTTATAATATGGGCTGTCAAAAACAGCACACACAATCATAACAATAAACAGACGCCATCATTGAAAATGTAATTCTTGTGAAAAGTGTACAATTGTGAAATAAAAATACAGCCAAAAAATCAATTTAATTATTATTCTGCATTTTTTTACAAAAAATTATAAAAAAAACAAAAAGACAAGCCACGCACAAAATAAAAACATCCATGAACAACACATGTTTACTGTACGAGAGCGAGTCAAAAATGAAATGTTATAAGAATAACATAGCTACGTTTTCCCCTTGTTTAACATTTAGATGAAATTGAAGAAATGTCTTCTCTCATTCTGTCGACGTTTTCTCAGATATTATGCCAAACATTATTTCAGGTGGAGACCCCGTGTAAGGTTTGTGATGATAGAGGAGAAGGCACAGCAAAGAGCGCTGACGAGACATTGTGGTTAATGTCGAAATGACGTCATACGCCTAACCTGCTGTCAACATAATACATTTCACACTCTTGACTAAAAACCTATTGGCAATAATAAAAAAAATTGCCAATAAAACTGATCTCAAACCAAACTATGACAATATCATTATTTTTAAAATTTTTCTTCATTTTTCCCACTTTTATTCTTTTTTTAATCAATTTTCTTCTTTCACATATTTCTCTTTGGACTTTTTCTTGAATTTTTTTTAAATATTTCTTGAAATTTTCCTTTAAAACCCTTAAAAAATGCAAACAAAATTTCAAATTTTCACACATTTTTGATGACATTTCATTTTTCTATGGAATTTTTCAATTCATTTCCTTAAATTATTCTAATTTTCCATGATTTTTCCCCATTTTTGTAATTTTTTTACGGGGGTTTTCAGAAAAAAATATTTTTTTTTTTAAAATCGCGCGGTTTTTTATTTTTAGTTTTTCAATTTATTTCCTTAAAACTTTTCCTTAAAACTTCTCCTTTAACTTTTTTCATGTTTTTTTTTCACATTTTTTATTTTTTTTTTGGTAGATCCCGGGAATTTAAATGGCTCTAACTCGGTGCAAGAGACCCGTAGGAACTTAAAACTAACATCGTTGGATTCGACTCGAAAATACGAGTTAGATCAAAACTGTGTTGAATTATATGAAGTTATCTCAAAGAACATGCTCAACTCTCATGTATCCTGAAATAAAAAAAAAAAACTTATATTTTTCAAAATTGTTAATATAGATCCAAATTTGTCTCGATTTGTTCTTGATATTTTACTGGCAACTTTGTTGAATTATATGAAATTATCTCCCATATATCCAGGAATGGAAAAAACTAATATGTCAAAATTGTCCTTGAAGTTATCTTAAGGAATATGCCCACCTCCCATGTATTCTAAAATGAAAAAAAAAGCTTAGATCCAAATATGGCTCGATTTGTCTCTGATATATAACTGATCACTGTGTTGACTTATATTAAGTTATCTCGAAGGACATGCCCACCTCCCATATATCCTGAAATGGAAAAAACTTATATTTTAAAAAATTTCTGTTGTTATTGGACCAAATTTGACATAATTTGTCCCTGATATTTTACTGAAGTTATCTCAAGGAACATGCCCACCTCCCATGTATTCTGAAATGAAAAAAAAATATATATTTTCCAAAACTCTTGTTAGTTTAGATTCAAATATGGCTCGATTTGTCTCTGATATGTAACTGATCACTGTGTTGACTTATATTAAGTTATCTCGAAGGACATGCCCACCTCCCATATATACTTAAATGGAAAAAACTTATATTTTAAAATTTTTTGTTGTTATTGCACCAAATTTGACATAATTTGTACCTGATATTTTACTGACAACTGTATTGCAAGGGCGTTGCCAGCTAGGAGCAGGTGGGGCAGATGACCCCCCCCCCCCCCCTACAACTTGAAAAATCTGTCAAAATTCCGGAATATATGAAAATTAAAATAAAACAGTACAGAAATTTCACTAAGATGAACTGACTAGTAAAAACTTTCACCCTATGTTCATTCTCCAAAATTCAAGTGAATATTTTTTTAACTCTGAGTCAAAGAAATTAACTGATTTTTAAGTAAAAGTACTCATGTATTGTTACTGCCCTGCTTGTGCAGTGGTAACTGTTGGTCAGACGTTTACAGGCATGTATCAAAGCTGTGGAAATGGTTATAGTTTAGAAATTTCTAATGAATTCAAATAATATTAAGAAGTCCTCCTTGAAATTATTGGAAAAATTTAGACTACCTTGTATTGGAAGCACTAGTTGGCAGAACGAGGCCCTTTTTTATTCGTAAGTAAACGTTCAATAAGCGATAAGCGCTTGCAACAAAGATACGTAGTATGTATATAATTGTACCAAATTCAAATATCTCTTAGTTTTCCATTAGGATGTTATGTTTTTCATTTGGAAGTTAAAACTAAATTTTGGAAAATAATAAACTGTTAAATCTTTAAAAGGATCAGTAAAGTTTACTCGATTTATCCTGCACACCAGCCACCCATCAGACAGACGGACATGGCTCCAGAATTGAATTCGCTCTTCAAAAACTTAGGGTCCAGCGTGTCTCCTTTAACACGTTACACATTTTCTCGTGTCAAATGATATAGAGGGTGGACCAAATACAAGTTTATTTTAAAATCGTAGATTATTTTAATCCAGAAGCGATTCTAACTCTAAAGGCCAAGAAAGCAATCCGTGAGCTACAGCCCGAAAGTATTTACAAGGTCTTGGAAAATTGGAGTGCCAGAATGTGCAACTTCCATCCGAGCCGATGCATTCAATTGAACGAACACAGTAAAAATTAAAAAAAAAACACGAGTGTGAAATTAAGAATTTTTGAGGCAACTGATTCCGTACTCGATATCCGTATCGATTCTTTTAACAAGACATGAGACTAAATTAATTAGTTCTTTGGATTTGTTACATTACATTCAGTGAAAAAGAACACTGTAGTGGTCGAAAAAATAGACAAGACCGGACTCGATGAGACTAAATTAATTAGTTCTTTGGATTTGTAGATTGAATTTATTGAAAAAGGACACTGTAGTGGTCGAATTAATAGAATCTTGTCTATGGAATCGAACTGCATCACAAAAAGTTTTTTTACTTTGAGTATTGTTTTAAGGGGTTGAGTAGATTTTCGACAATCTATAGTTTAGATTTCGGATAAGCTAGACTTATTTAAAACAACTTTGTCGATGACGATTTGAGTCGATTTGAGCCCATAAACCCAAAGTATTTGAAATTAAAGTCAAAAATTATTTTTCATCGACTTTGACATATTTAAAAAAAAATAACGATAAGGAATTCAGAATATAAAAAAAAGTTCATTCTGTGCACAATTTTGTTTCCAATAACACAAGAAAAAAATTTTAAAATCGCTCAAGAATTGCCGCCTAAAATTTCATATTTCCAAAAAAAAATAACAACTAAGATGAATAAAAATTAATTTTTTGGAACTCGATGACCTTGGAAAACGATGACCTAAAAAAATTGTTTTAAAAAAATTTTACTCTCCTTTGTTTAATTAAATATTGACAAAAAAATGGGTATTGATTTATTGCTAAGTACTTAATTTTAATTTTTTTCTGTAAACATACTATTAACATGAAATGTAAAACCGTCCGCCCCCCCCCTAACTTGCAATTACCTCAAAGAACACGCACAGCTCCCATAAATATTAAATTTTGTAATTATTTCATATCAGGATAGGGAGGTAGGCGTGGCCTTTGAGGTAATTTCGCATAATTCAACACGGGTATTAATAATGTATAAGAGACAAACCGTTTCCATTGCAACAACAGTTTTGGAAAATATAAGTTTTTTTCCATTTCGGGATATATCTACGTGTTATCTGAATTATTTGTTTATTCAAGGTGAATGGTTTAGTAGACCACTGGCCCCAGTGGTAGTTTCAAAGCCACATAAAGAACAATGGACTATTATTTCCTACTCCTTAAGGCGTATAGGCGGTAGCGTCAACATTAATTAACATTGCGCCTTCTCCCATTTTAGAGGCATTGCCTGGGGTATATGTGATATTTCGGACGTTGCAAGCTGATTGGGGTCTTTCGAAGAGAGTTTGTGGTTGTTTCAAAGTGAATAAAAATCGTAAAATAAAAAAAATTACCATCCTCTAAATATATATATATATTTATTTTATAAAAATAATTACTTATTTATAGCATGTTCTACTAAGACATTTTCATAGAAGCTCTCCTTGCATAAGTATGAGTTTTCTAGTGTGCCCACTCATATTTTGCAATGTGGCCCCCAGTTCAGTTTGCCACATGCATTATTTGTCATAATCACAATTGAAACAGAGAAAGGACATGTTTTAGTTTTGGCCTTTGCATATAAGAGTACGGGAAAAGCATGAGAAAGTGTCATTTATATGGAATGTTCATAAAGATTTCTGTGCATAAAACTTGAACACATACCAAATTCTGGAATTTATGTGAGTACATAGTATTAACATTAATACATACAAACAGACATATAAAAGTAACTATGTACATAATAACAAACATTTATTCATGGTAAATTTTTTGAACATGTTATAATGTAATTCACAACAAGTGGTTTTTAGGCCACCACATAAAGATGTGAATTCACTATTGACGCCGCACGTTTCTCATGACTCTATGAGGTCATTGAGGGCAGGGGAGGGTGAGTTGTTTTGTGCGTGTCACTGTGTATGGAGAGCATTGTATGCAGCTTCAAATATAAAAAAAAAACTATTCGAATGAAGAATGCGTATTTTATTAAGTTGCAAAATAGCAATAAAAGAATCTGGGGTTTTTTGCAAGAAGATAGTAGTAGTGAGGGAGATATTAATTCTTGCTGTTACATACTCTTTTTGTTTAATATTATTTGAACGATTGAAAAATAGACCGATCAGGGCATTTTGTTCTTATTTCAGATATTAAAAGCATAAGCGATTACTGGAAATGTAAATTTTTATGTAATATTGCCTATTTTGACTTTGATGACGATAAAATAAATCGTATTAACTAAATCGAACGTGGAAAAAACTCTATAAACAACTCTGCAGGAAATGCAATAAACGTTAGCAATTAAGTTCATATTCATTCTCTTTACGATTTGGTAACAAACGTACATATATGGTTTATATATTTTTATTATTTAATAAAATTGTTATATGGGTATTTCCAGCGGAAGGACGGACGATTTCGTAGTAAAAAAAATTGCTATATTTTTGTTTCTGTAATCATAAAATGAATTTGTTAAACTTTAACAATTTAAACTATTACACTGTACGACACGATTTTTCACCCATGATCAAACTGACCAGATTCTGAAAATCTAGCTAAAATAAAAATATACGTATCTCCCAGTTTTTCTAGATCAACTCATTTAAGTTTTTTACGAGCAATTAAATTTTTGGAGCGAAGCTCCCATACAACGACTTGAAAGTGACTTCTTCTTATTCGCAGAACTCAGCGAGTTGTTAACAGATTTTGATAAATTTTTATTTTTTTATTGTTTTTCAAAAGGCCAGGAGCGGGTTCTGGCGAAGCCAAAATTTAAAATTTGTCCCAAATTAAATTTGTCAACACATTTTCCTAGTCCGAACCAGCTCCTAGCCATTTGAAAAACATTTAAAAAAAATTGTGACAGTTTTAATTTTTGACAATTTGTGACAATTTAAATTTTTGACAAATTATAAATTTGGACTTTGTTAGAAACAGCCCATGGCCATTTGAAACATATTTAAAAAAAATTCATTAAAATCTGTTGACAATTTATTTGTGACAAATTTAATTTGGGATCGGTCAGAACTACATCCAGGCCATTTGAAATACATTAAAAAAAAATTCGTCAAAATCTATTAACAACTCTCTTAGTTCTGCGAACAGGAAGAAGTCACATCAAGTCGTTGTATGGGAGCTTTGCTCCAAAAATTGAATTGCTCGTAGAAAACTTAAATGAGCTGATCTAGAAAAACTGGGAGATACGTTATTTTTATTTTAGCTATATTTTCAGAATCTGGTCAGTTTGTTCATGGGTGAGGTCAAAAGTTTAAATTTGTCCTACAGTGTTATATCGTTGGAAAGTGTCTTCTTTCCAAATCCGTTGAGAAACTTAAAATCGGTTCATATTTATCCGCGTTACTGCCCAGTAGGAAGTGTCTGCAAGACATCCTCAAGGATAGATACACGACCATAGTAAATCGTAGGGGATCGTCCATACAAATCGTCGACGAAATTTTCATACATGTGTCCGCTTTGTCATGGACGATCTGATGAGCGACAATGTCGGTCAAATTGTCGTTACCAGTGCTTAATAATTTAAAATAACAAATTTAAGTAGTTTTATTGGAAACGTGCAATACATGAATTGTCACGTACTGCTGTTTCCAACAAACTGAAAATTTTTTACTTCTACTTTCCTCTCTTCAATTCTATGTCGTTACTAGCTTTCCCGGCTCGCGTTGCTTCACCCGTACTTACAATGAATCTTCTTACGAATATAATCAAAGCAGGTACAATGCAAACTATGCATAAGACCAACGAACACCCCATTTATGTGATTGTAGTTTAATGGCCTGGTGACAGAACTGCTTTAATCCCTTTTTATCCCTAAAAGTTCGAATTTCAAACACACATTCGCATCGCACAGCTGAAATGGACTGGTACCTCACTCTAATTCTACGCCAATATACAATTATAGCTTTAGCTGTTTGGTCTGGGTAATGGTACCAGTTTATCCCCTTTCGGCCTTTTTTACCCCAAAATGTTTAAATTTCTAAAAATCCCATCTAGCGCCTCTCTAAATCTTTAGGAAGCAATGCTAAATACATTTTCGTAACTCTACCTTTAGGCATTTGGACTGAACGATAGTACGTGTTTTATCCCTTTTTCAGTATTTTAACAAATAAAAAGTACAAAATTCGAAAACCGTCTTTGCTTCATTCTAATTCTACAGGGAGCAAGCCTATATCAATTATCATGATTTAATCCCTTTTCGATTTTTTATTTGCCCAGAAATGTCGGATTTCGAAAAAATCTTCAATCCAATTTGATAGTGAGCATGCCCATATTAATTTTCGCGGTTATTGCTTTAGCCGATTGATCTTGGTGATGGTACAAGTTTTGTCCCTTATTGGTAATTTTTACACCTAAAAAATACGAATTTCTAAAAATTCAGTCTTAGCCGACGTTTACACGAAAAGGGAAACAACCACTTTAAATTTTATCATCCTATCTGCAGTCATTTCACGCAATCAGTCAAGCAATTTTTTTATATATATTATGAAACTGTTATTACAATCGTTCTATTAATATGACCGACATAAAAATTCTTTCAATTGGGGCGTGGCAATGCCCGTTTCCCATCTAGACGTAATACCCCATGTACCATTTACATATGTAGAAAATCTCATCTTTTTACCTTTAACGGCTCGTGAAATATGACCGACTGAAATTTTGGTTTGTGTGGGCGGTGTCACGCCCCTTTGTCTAATTATGTTTTTATGTAGCCTATGATAGAGAACCTATGGATAGTACTACACAGTGAATATTTCATTGCAATCGGTCCATTTATTTCGCCCAGATAACGATTTTTTCAAAAGGGGCGTGGCACCGCCCATTTTCCAGCGAGACGTAATCCTCTTTGTATCAGTAACATATGTAGCAAATGTCATCTTCATACCTCTAATGGCTCTTGAGATATGATCGATTGAAATTTTAGTTTGTGTGGGCGGTGCCACGCCCCTTTATATACTTATGTTTTCATATAGCCCATGATAGAGGCCTTATGGACAGTAGCACACATAGAAAATTCAATTGCAATCGGTTGATTTATTTGGCCAATATAACAATTTTTTAAAAAGGGGTGTGGCACCGCCCACATTCCACAAACAAAGTATTTTTTCTTATACGACCGTTATTCGTACCAAATCTCGACTTCGTACCTGTAATGGTTTAAAAGATAGAGACATTTTAAAATTTCAGATGTATGGGGCGGTGCCACGCCCATTTTACCCCCTTGCAGTCCGAATTTCCAAAAATCCGTTCTTAGTGCGCGCCTACGTCATAAAAAAAACCTATATTCTAAATTTCACGGTTTTAGCTTTAGCCGTTTTGGCTGGGGAGTGATCAGTCAGTCACCCAAGCCTTTTATATATATAGATAGATTGTTCCGTGACATTGAACTTTTTGGGTTATGCACGACAACTTTAGTATTTTGTCGGTCTGCTTGTCGCCAACCGAGTGTTTTGACGACAAGTACATACATTTTTCACATTTTGTCTTGAGGACAGCGTTGACGACAAAGTCGTGTATGACGATACTTCCTACTGGGTGGCTTACAAGTGCGTAAAAGTATGAAAACCCGGATTTTTACCCGTATCTCCAGATTTTGAGGGTTTTGGGAAATTTGAAACAGATTCTTGTAGTGCTCAGCAGCAGCTACCAGAAAAATAATATAATCTCTCAGGTATTGGTGATTTTGTCGCTCTGTGTTATCTATAGAAAAATGCGTGTGTCCGCAACGCACATTTAGATTGAAGTAGCGTCAAAGGTAAAAGTATTTTAAATGTGAAGTAAGTTGTTTATAAAACCCCAACATGTCTTTGTTATTTTACAAAAAAGAATATACTAATCACATTAGAAATTTCACGTTCTGCTTGCAAATACCTGGCGTTCAAACCGGTGGCGATGTTATCGCCGTCTCTGAGCGATCTTACATTCCAGTATCCAATCATAGTCCTAGTTCGATATGCAAAGGTCGTCAACGAGTGTTTCGGTTTTTTATTTAGAGGCTGATTTTTTAACGATTCTTTAGCAATTTAGATTTCGGAAGATGTGGGTTGCTAACCCTCGTCTCCTAGATTGGTAATAGGGCTGCTATCTGCGCGTCCAATCCCACGATGCAACCATGCTTCAGCGGTTTAAGCCTACTTTCCTGAGACGTCTCTTTGACCATTCAGGATACATGGTTGTAATGCCTTCTAACTTTAGCTAACTTCTAAGCGGTTGCTTGGAAGTCATTGCCCGGGGAATACTTGGTCTAAGACTGGAAATAGTTAGCTGCTTGGACAGTGCCACAAAGGAATCGATTCTGGTCACTCCCAAGTGAGTAACAATCAGTAACTTTCCACCTCTGGGCAAAGTCCCATTCCCTATGCTCCAATGGGAGTTAGAGGAACACATATATATATTAGAAATTTCACTAAATTTCACAAATTTTTGTAGACACTTCAAGTTGCTGTGGAAAATTGTGTGTGTCCGTAACGCACTTTGGATAAGTTATAATTTTGAATCCAACATTTTAAGTAAAGTTTAATTAAAAGAACATTATAGTACATATCTATATCTACATTTTTTAATATGAACATAATCTTCAAAATATTTCAACTTTTCGAGAAAACTACAAAATAAGAAAAAAACGTGCGTCCGCAACGCCCATATCATAATTGCCTTCTGGATAGACCGATCTTAGTAAAGTTTGAGCTCCAACACATCTACATACATACATATTTACATTAGAGTCTATTCGTTATTGTAGATGGTAATATCTATCGGAAGCTTCTCAAAAATAAAAGATACGGTATCGTTTTTGAACTATACACTCAAACGCGAGAAGCTCATTCAAGAGTAGTTAAGTGGTATTTAAAGATTTATCGAAATTCATAATTTTAGAAATAAAAGGTCACAGGATTGGTACTGATAAAAACTATACATACTTACTTACTTACTTAAGTGGCCAATTACAATTTACGAAACGTAGTTCATAAATTTGAGGCCTGAAGTAATAAAGAATTCCACACGCTTCGGTCTTCTGCGTGTGTTCTCCAGTTAGTCCTACCAGATGATGGCACATCGCCTACCACTTGGTCCTTCCAACGGAGTTTGGGTCTCCCTGCTCTGCGCCGTCCTTCAGGTTCGCCTTCAAACACCTTTCTCGCTGGAGCATTTACATCCATCCTGGCAACATGTCCCAGCCATCGAAGTCGTTGGATTCTGACTCTTTTAGCTACGTCGATGTCGTGGTAAAGCTCATACAGCTCATGGTTCATCCGATGGCGAAACTGGCCTTCGACACAGATAGGTCCATATATTTTTCGGAGTACTTTTCTCTCGAATACTCCCAGGTTTTGTATGTCCGTTGTAGTAAGCACCCATGATTCGGCACCATACAACAGAACAGGTAAGATAAGCACCTGGTATAGCTGTTTCTTAGTATTCCGAGAGAAGGTGGTGTTACTAAAGTGCTGCCGAAGTCCGTAGAAACATCTATTGGCTAGCACTATTCTCCGTTTAATTTCTTGGCTGACATTATTCATCTTGTTGACGGCAGAAGCGAGGTAGGTAATTCGTCGACTACCTCAAAACAATAATTGTCAACGTTCACGGTGCGTCCCCATCGAGAGGACTCATTATTTTTGTTCTCGTTGACCGCTAAACCCATTTTTGCTGACTCCTTTTCTAGCGATGAGAAAACTGCAGTAACATCCCTCAGATTTCGGCCAATGATATCTATATCATCGGCGTAGGCTAGTGGCATGTGGCTTTTGTGGAATATGGTGCCAGACATGTTGATACCAGCCTTTCTCATCACCTTCTCCATAACTATGTTAAATAGTGGACAGGCTATCGCCCTGCCTGAGACCTCTTTCCGTGTTGAATGGTTCAGACTGATCCTTACCAATCTTAACCGAGGATTTGGTGTTGTCTAAGGTACATTTGCAAAGTCGAATCAGCTTTGCAGGAATACCAAACTCAGACATGGCCTCATAAAGCCTATTCCTTATCGGAGAGTCGAAGGCAGCTTTGTAGTCGACAAAGAGGTGGTAGGTGTCGATCTGCTTTTCATGGGTTTTTTTCCAGGATTTGTCGTAAGGTGAATATTTGATCCGTCGTAGATTTGCAAGGTCTAAAGCCGCACTGATATGGTCCAATTAGTTTTTCTACAATTGGCTTTAGACGTTCACACAATATGCTTGAAAGGACCTTGTACGCAATTGGTAATAGGCTTATTCCACGGTAGTTCTTACATTCACTACGATCTCCTTTCTTGTATATGGGACATAACAGACTGAGACTCCAATCCCCGGGCATACTCTCCTCTTGCCAGATGTTCTCCATGAGCTGATGCATGCTCCTAATCAGCTCCTCCCCGCCAGCCTTAAACAATTCAGCAGGGAGACCATCGGCTCCAGTAGCTTTGTTGTTTTTAAGGCGGGAGATGGCCATACGTATCTCGCTCTGGCTCGGAGGTGGACAGTTAATACCATCGTCATGGATTGGAGCGGGGTCTTCTGGAGTGGTGTCAGTATCCAGTAAATTTCTAAAGTGATCTCTCCATATCTTCAGAACGTTATCCGGGTCCGTCACTAGCTGACCATCGCTGTCCTTGCAGGAGGGCAACCCTGTTCCACGCATTCTCGCTTTCACTCTCTTGTAGAATTTTCGGGCTTCCCCTCTACTTCGGAGCAACTCAGTGCACTCGTCCTGCCTCTTCTTCAGCTCCTTCTTTTTTCTTCTAAAAAGACGCGTTACCTGTCGTCTCTTCTCCCTGTGCCGTTCACGAACAGCTCGCGTTGCCATTGGCTGCAGTTTCGCCCTGTATGAAGCAACCGTCTCTCTCGTGGCATTGCGACATTCATCATCGTACCAGGCATCTTCTTGAGACGGCTTTGAGTACCCAAGTACGCTTCTCGCAGCCCGTTCTAAGGAGTCGGCTATATTTTGCCACTGCGAGGTTATATTGTCAGGGGTTGGAGCATTCCGCAGCAGTTGAGTTAGGTGGTTGGAGTAGGCGTTTGCTACCTCTGTGGTCCGCAGTTTACCGATGTCCAGCTTTCGTTGTGCCTGGTTACGTACGTTTTTCGCCATGCTTAGCCTTGTGCGTACCTTAACTGCGGTAAGGAAGTGATCGGAGTCAATGTTCGCACCCCTAATCACTCGTACGTCCAGAACACTCGATGCGTGCCTTCCATCGACTACCACATGATCAATCTGATTCCTTGTCAATTGATCTGGAGATAACCATGTTGCCTTATGAATATTTTTATGGTCAAATCTAGTGCTGCAAACTACCACATATCTTGCCGCAGAGAAATCAATCAGTCTGATGCCATTGTTCGACGTTTCGGTGTGCAGACTGAATTTTCCGATGGTAGGCTCAAATGCGGTTTCCCTGCCTATTTTAGCATTAAAATCGCCTAGTACAATTTTAATGTCATGGCTCGGGCTACGGTCATATACATTTTCTAGGCTCTCGTAGAACTCGTCTTTGTCCTCATCGCTTTTCTCTTCTGTCGGAGCATGGGCACATATAAGTGTTATGTGGAAAAACTTTGTTTTGACTCTTATGGTGGCTATACGTTCACACACCGGGTTGAACCTTGAGACTAGGTGTCGCAGTCTCTTGCCAACCACAAATCCACATCCAAACTCGTGCTTGTCCGAATGGCCACTATAGTAGATGTCACACGTCTTCATGCGCGAGCACCCGTGTCCGGTCCACCGGATTTCCTGTAAAGCGGTTATGTCAGCCTTGTATTCTTCGAGGACTTCCGCCAGTTGGATAGAGGCACCTGGTCTATACAGTGTTCTAACATTCCAGGTGCATATCCTTAAATCATGGTCCTTAATTCGTTTGCGGTGGTCGTCAACATTTTGGGGGGTCCATTTTATTCTTTTCTTACTTCTTTTCATTGTAATAGTTTATACGTCGGTGACGGGTTGCAAGCCCAGCGCACCACGTCGCAGTTTTCTCCTCCTGCCAGGATTTTATTACAGCCGCCCATTCTGGGTCAGACGCTGACCAGGGTACCGCTCACTCTGAGCAGACGTGCCTGGGTTTTAGGTTTCGCCCCTCACAGTTAGTCGTGCTCTGACGGGTGTCAGAGGCACGCTTCCAGGCGTCACCACGTGGAGGTACTCCGTCCGCAGTAGTACTACGAATACGGAGCTCTGTGAGTAGACTTGAAGTGCAATTGGCAAGGATCACTCTGGGTTTGCCAAGTTAAACCGATCAGAAGCTTTACCTTGCATCACACTCCCGACGCCCTTAAAAACTATACATAATCCCCCATATTATGTATGTATGTCGTAGTCACGTCGAATCTTTGATTGTTTTTTTTTAAATGGTCGAAAGTCGACAACGACATACGTAATATAGAAAAATATCTATACCGTCATGGCGAGAGTGAATATGTCCGTCCATTACGACGTGTTTGAGATAAGTGGAATTCTGTATAAAAAGCTTATACACCAATACCTCACTTTGCGTCGTGGTTACGTTCCAAAAAAACACGACGCCAATTCAATTATAATTTTCTACAGCAAACCATGTAAATATCGAAGAAAGTTTCCAGGGTTACGAAAACACTACATTTTAAAAAGAAAATTGAACAAAATAAACATTAAAAAAAAAACAAAAATAATATAAAATTTTATTACATTTATACAAAAAAATTAATTAAAACAAAATAAAAAATGCAAGTGATTTATAAAACAACCTACATACAAAAAAAAACACAATTATTATATACACAATTATAACAAAAAAAATAAATATTAAATTAATTTATTAAAAAAAAAAACAAATTAAAAATTAATCAGTCTGAACCCAAAAAAACGCAACTTCGAAAATCTAACGACGCAGAGTGAAAATCAGTACTAATTCAGCAGCGAGGCCACTTCGAAATTGGTGTATGTCTATTTGTTTCTTTTCAATAAGTGTGATTGATTTGGTTTTCCGACTAGACATATACACGACAACGGTGTTATTTTTGTTAAAAAACAAAACAAAATCAAGGGCAAAATGTTGTCTGCGTACTCCAAATCTCCTGCAGCGAGAGAGCCAAAAAGATAATTTTTTTAAATTTGGAATTTAGAGAACTTACAAAATGTTGCTGGAGAAATTTCTGCTTGTAAGATTTTGCAACTAGTTTGAACAGCTGTTTTTTTTACTGTTTGAATGAAATAATTTTTGTGAAATGAAAATAAAAATTGAAATTTAACAATGACAGAGGTAAGTAGTTAGAATTGTGTTGATTTTTAAAGTTTATAATAAATTATAATAAACAGAATATTTTACATTAAATTTACGTTAAGTGTATCAAATGATACATCAGATTCGGCTTACGATCAGAAAAGTGTTTTTTATTGTTTGATATTTTTGGTCAAATTCAGTGTGTCACGCACTAGGATGACGCGTTTCGAACTCCATGACGAGTTCATCTTCTGATCGTAAGCCGAATTTGATGTATCATTTGTTACACTTAACGTAAATTTAATATATAAAACACGATCGACTAAAACTAACAAACAAACAGAATATTTTACTTCATGCTAGATATTTGCAAATATACGGTGCGACCGTGATGCAAGTGGATTAGAGATGACAGAACCGATAGAACCAGCAGAACTTTGTGGGACAAACTTTGTTATTTCAATTGTTTACACACCGATCAGCTGTTTTCTTGCAAGATTTCACTGGATGCTGTCTGCGTACTTTTTGAGACATTTTCAACTGAGAGAGTAAAATAGTTCTTACTCTCCCAAAAAAAGTTACTGAGTATTTGCTACTGGAAAAGTACGTAGCCATACCTAATACATGTTGCAAAACATATCGTCTCCTTAATATAACAATAGTGTATCATATACTTACTTACTTAAGTGGCCCATTACAACTTACGAACGTGGTTCATAAGCTTGAGGCCTGAAGTACTAAAGAATTCCACACGCTTCGGTCTTCTGCGTGTGTTTTCCAGTTAGTCCTACCAGATAGTGGCACGTCGCCTACCACTTGGTCCTTCCAACGGAGTTTGGGCTTCTCTGCTATGCGCCGTCCTTCAGGTTCGCCTTCAAACACCTTTCTCGCTGGAGCATTTTCATCCATCCTGGAAACATGACCCAGCTCATACAGCTCATGGTTCATCCGATGGCGAAACTCGCCGTCGACACAGATAGGTCCATAAATTTTTCGGAGTATTTTTCTCTCGAATATGTACTCCCAGGTTTTGTATGTCTGTTGTCGTAAGCACCCATGATTCGGCAGAATACAAAAAAAAAAACGGGTAAGATAAGCACCTGGTAAAGCTGTTTCTTAGTATTCCGAGATAAGGCAGTGTTACTAAAGTGCTGCCAAAGTCCGTAAAAATATCTATTGGCTAGCACTATTCTCCGCTTAATTTCTTTTCTGAAAAGAAGTAAGATAAGAAATCAACATCGATGAAAAATTAATTACTTTTCAAATACTTTCGAGTTCTCCAGCCAACAAAACTCATCCTAGACGCTTCCACTACAAAAATCCAGATTGCGCAAGGACCAAGAGAATGGCTGGCGCCATCTCTGGTGTAATTTGGCGGTTAAACTCACAACAACAACACCTAACAATCCTTGACACAAACCTTGTTATCTACAAAGGAACAAAACAGAGTTGCCATATTTTTGTAACCACACCTGTAAATTGTAACATAATGATATACGTGATACATAAAAACAAAACTTAATTTCACTTTACACCCCATGAATGAGGTATGGGATGTTACTCGCGTTGTTGCGAAATAACACGCTTTCAATTTTAGATTCACAACAAACGGCACCTACTAGTTTATTTAACAAAATAAAAAAAAATTAATTAACAACACGTTAACTGGTGTCTTAAGTCTCATTCCGTAATAAAATTTTAACTGATCAACTAATTTACAATACTAACAAACAAGTATTGACTTGACCATAAAATTTAAAAGTTAATACCTATTATTATAGAAGCAGTTTTTCTTCATCAGAATACATAATTATATATTTATTTTATTACATATATTTATTTTAATTGAAGTTTAATTAACTACCATCTTCAACAAATCTGGCATGTGTTTTCATATGTTGAGTTACGCCAATCTGTAATTTGAATGTCTTTCCGCACAACTCACACGCATGCTTGCGAGCATCATTGTGCGTCACTAAATGCTGTTTTAGGGTTTTCTTTCTTATAAACATTTTCCCACATATTTTACATGAGAATTCTCGTATGTTGTTGTGCGACCTCATGTGATCGTCCAAAGAGCATTTTAGGAGGAAACTTTTAGAACATAGTGAACAGGTGTGTAAATATTTCTTCTCATGTCGCATCTTGTGCATTCTGAACGACTGGATGTGACGATATGATGTACCACATATTTCACAACAATAAGGCTTTGCCCCTGTGTGACAGAGCATGTGAATATTTAAAGCAGACATATTCATAAAACGCTTTCCACACTCTTTACATTCTAAATGCCAATCTTCCATATGTCGTCTGGCGTGAGTAGCATATGTAGCGATTGTTTTAAATTCTTTTTTGCAGAGAGAACAACTTAAGGGTGGCGAACCATGATGTTGGGATTTGTGAATCTTAAAAGTTAGTGCAGTCTTACACTTTCGATTGCATTCGTCACATTTGAAGGGACCAACATGATCACACAGGAATTTCATATGTATGTTATATTCAGATTTTTGCGACCTTTTACCATTATCCATTTCCATTTGTTTTTCTTTGCTGACACATGAATGTATAGCCTCTACATACTCCTTAAGAGTATTTAAATCGATTTTTAAGCCAACTTCAGACTGTATATCTTCCAACATTCCGTTTAAAGCTTCGACGCGTTTATTCTCGCAACAGTGTTCTATCAAACTAGTATTCCAAAGGTTCTGATATTTATGATAAATATCTAGAATTTCTTTAAGATGTTCTCGTGATAAGTCGGGATGTACGGCATCTAGTATCGCCATTGAACTGTCTTCCATAAGATAAGGTCTCAGAAAGTTAAGTTGTTTCATATACCATGTTTTTTGATCATTTTTCTTTTTCTTTGTACTTTTGAGTTGATACTTATATGTACTTCTCATATGCGTAATAACTGCAAATATTTCAGAGCAAGTTAGGTCTATGTTCACTTCTTTCCTAAGTTCTGTGGCAATTTCTTGTAATATTTGCTGCCGTTCATGTGTATTTACGTTGGGAAGATTGCTATTCCATAGATTAGATTGTTTTTTGTATGCCGATATCATAGCGGTAACATTTTCCTTTGATTTCATAAAATTCTTTGCAATAGAAGGAATTTTAGTGCATGATTTCTTTGCAGGCTAAAAATGTAAAAAAAACACTATTAAATTATTATTGATGGATATAAATGTAATAAATAAAAATTAGTTGCTGTAAACAGTAAGAGATTACGAGACTGTAATATTATTTCATCGTAGTATTCAAGTATGTAGGATTTTCCTCTGCGCAACTTTTAAATGCCAGTAGCGATGTGCTGGCAACCTGCATTCACTAGCTCAAACACGATTTGGCCAAAAATGGCATGCACGATGATTGGAATTTGAGTATGTCCTGTGTTTAAGAAAGGCGATCCAAATGTGTGAACCAAATGTGTGTTGTGTAAAATACAAAAGCCAATCCTAGCGAACCTGATTGAACCTTATCAGTGTGGCTTTAGATCTGGTGAATCCACGACCGACCAGCTATTCACACTACGACACTGACGAGGCTTCTGACAAGCCTATAGTCTGCATGTCTGTTAACATAATAATGGAGTTGATCATGCGGAAGGCTGCAGTAAACACGAACAAGCTGTTACCTAAGCTTGGTGTGACAAACAATCTACGGACCATAAAAGTTCATTCATTCAATCATTCATTTATTAATCAACTAACGCACTTGAGGACAGCATGTTGATAGACTTATTAAACAAAAGTTCGCAGATCGCGATACCATATTTTCTGGGTTCATCGATAGTTCAATGTAAGCGACGTAGATTATCAATTCGAAGGTGCAGGGTTCGATTCCCGGCCAGGAATTTATTCGTTAAAATTGTTTCAAGTCGTTACCAAAAAATGTGACTAAGTATTCAGAGTCGTTTCGATACAACGTCGTAGTCACATTTCCTTACAGAATACCAAATTTGTCTCCATAGTCGTCGACAGTTATCACTACGAGAATACCCGTCGTCATCGGGGCCATTATTTCTTATAACGCATTCTCCAAAACAAAAATGTAAAGCACACTTACCCTAGGAATCGTTTGTATATACTCAGAACTGGTATCATCTGAGCTCTGGCTAGTTTCATCATGTATATCAGGTTTGT
Source organism: Muscina levida (assembly GCA_964034835.1). Taxonomy (NCBI): domain Eukaryota; kingdom Metazoa; phylum Arthropoda; class Insecta; order Diptera; family Muscidae; genus Muscina; species Muscina levida. Next base: position 133,285,375 of record OZ035882.1, read on the forward strand.
ATTCGGAATCGTCGTCCGTTACATTAGTATAACTTATTGGCTCTTCGTTAACCGTTGGACTAATGCATTCTACATCACACTCCCATTTTATTGCATTCAATGGGTCCTTAAAAATTAAAAGAAGAATCAAATTAAAATAGCCAATTAGGAACATTTCGCCAAATCATGTCATTACATACCACTCCTTCAGATTCGTTTACTTCATCCTTTTTATAGACATCATCATTTAAGCCATCTGTGGACCAGCCTTCGATATAAGCTTTCTTCTGATAATGACCGATGGAATGATCGATAAGTGATTGCAGGAGGTCATAATATTCCTCGCAATCGGTACATTTTAGAATATACTTAACGCTGTAGTCTAAGGTTGGGGCTATAAGAATTTCGCCTCCTTTAATATAGTCCGAATAATTTGGCATTTAATATTTTTTATATGTGCTCTCTTGGCAGGTTGGCAGTACCAGAATGAATATGAGTACAAACAAACATGTAGTGTACGTTCAGTGAGTGTTTGTTTATGTTTTGACAATGGTTACTATTAATATTTTTTAGAGTTGCCAAGCTAAAGTGTTCGCCACATTATTAATTTTTAGGTGGTAGACTAGGGATAGAACATTTTGCAATTTTCGCAAATATCAAAAATTATTAAAAAAATATGGTGTCACTATTCCTCTATCTGTAAAAGTTTCCTTATCGAAAGGGTTGATGTTTTGCATGTATATTTTGCCATTACGAGATTGCAGCACAGAGCAATACATAGAGAGTATTCAAGAATCCAGTCTGTTAAATTTATTTTATTTATTAATACAATTTTCAATAACTGAGCCATTAAGGCCATATATGTCTACAAATTTCTACAAAATCATACATTACTACAAAACATAATAAAAAAAATTTAATAATAATAATTGTGTTACTTATAAATAAATCATAAAAGACAAGAAAATTATAAATAAAAAATAAATTTGTTTCTGCTTCTTTTAAATTATGAATTTTTTAAAAATGTAATTAAAAACTAAAATACATTTTAACAATTTGCAAGAAAATTTAAGATAATTAAATATATAAATTTCTTCAAGATTTTATAACAAAGTTAACAATAGCGGTTTTCACCCTTGGTAGTAAAGTACTCTTGTAGACCTTGTTAATCTTGTTAATGTAGTAAACGTACTAACATTTACAACACTGCAACAACAAAATGTATTAAACTACAATTTACTACGCCGTGGTTAAAAAATCCTACAAAAAGCTGTAGTAAACATATGTTGTAAATTTACCAAAACAAAACAGCTGATCGTCAAAAATATTTGCCGACATAAATATTTCGTTTGATTTTTAATGTTAAATTTTTTGATAACTAATTAAAGAATTTAGTAAAATATGGATAACAACTTAAATTTTGTACGTCTTTAAGCATTTAAACTGACGAAAACCAAAACAACAATCAGCTGATTCATTAGTTTACAATACATATGAAAAAGACGCTCACGCTTTGTAGTATAAAAAGGTAGTAAATAAACCAGAGTTGTAATGTTAACTTAAAGAGTGAATACCGCTAATGTAATATAAGTAAGGTGATAAGAGTTTTATTTAGAAAGAGGGGAACCAAAAAAAATAAATGAATAAAAGGCAAAAAACAAGAGATATGTGTAAGAAAATGCAGGCTGTGTAATATAGGATATAGAAGCAGTATGTGTTACTTACTTAAAGCCCTAGATTGTATTAATAATATAATGTTGGATAAGCTTTCTTTTTAACGCACCAACGGAATATTCAAAAGATTTAAGGTCATAAGGCAACTTATTAAATATGCGGGCTACTCAAACTAGAAATTATTCACAAAATTTAACAGACTGGATTCTTGGATACTCTTTATGTATTGCTCTGTGGCCATTGTGTTCTTCCTGTTTCGATGCCCTTGGTTTGCAAAAATTATCAAAATAATACAATCGACAGTATTTTATGATTTTTACGTTCAGTTTTGTTTGTTTTGAAATTCTTATTCAGATCCCAATGTTGCCAGGGTTTGGCTATTTGCTTTTAAAAAAAAGGACACTTTCAGTATAATAAGAATAGGGAGACAATTCCTAGGGAATTGTCACTCAGAATCGGGGTGTTTGTGCGAACATTGAATCGATGTATATTTTAGGAAATTTTGCGTTATTTTTGTTTTATATTTTAAAATAAGTCGTTCTTAAGTTTTATATTAAATGTCAAATCAGATAGACCAGAGAATAGATTTCAAGAGAAGAAATGGTATAACTGCACATTACAAGCGAGGTCTACTTTTCTGGAACCAACATAATTTTATAAAAAAAATTTTCATACAATTTATTTTAATATGTAAAGTGCGAAATTACAAAAGGCGACATTTTCCAACCCTCCGACCTCATGGGATTAGTCGCATGTTTGAATACCGGTACATATAACGATCGGGCTTTCCACGCACAGTTCGAACGAAGCAAGTATTTAACCAAAAAATCATGGCCCGTTTGTAGTAAAATCGATAAGTCATATTTTAAAAAAAGACTTGGTATTTGGTGCTTTCTAACTACGTACAGGACATTTGTTGACTGACTCAAGCTTAAAAAAAGGAACATTAAAATGCAAATATCTTTCAGTGAAGCGCGCTGATAACTTGCACAGAAATACATCGTTTACAGATGACAAAATTGTTACATTGCAGGGGAAACATAAAAAGGAAAATGATAGGGTGTGTTTACTGTCATTTTAAGTAACATCTGAACATATCCCGCGGGTTGGAAATGGTCATCATCCAGCTTCAGTTATGGTAATGTGGGGACTCTCACGATGGGGTCTACCTGTGCATTTTTTGAACAAGGGGTCAAACCATCGAGAAATGCTTACGAAGAAAACATTTAGAACTTGTTGTGAAGCCACTTAACAATTCCCTATTTCAAAACCAACGGTGGACTTTCTAGCAAGTTTTCCAGCTTTAATTTTTACTGAAGAATGGCCCTCTACAAGCCCCGATTTAAACCCAATGGATGAAGAATGGTAGACAGGTTGGAGGACATGGTCTGCCACAAATGATACCACAATATTGATTTCCTTAAGGCTGCTTTGAATCCAATGAACGCAGTGCGTGCTGCAGTTGATGATTGGTCAGTAGGTCTTAAGGCATGCCTGAATGACAGAGGCGAACATATTGACAGAATAGTAGCTTTTTGTATACAATATTTATTAATAAATAAATGTGCATAAATAGTTTGGTCCAAAAACATTAATTATTTTTAATTTTATGTGCAAAAATGTGCGTAGCAGTACTTATGTCACTATTGCATATTGTTGATTTAAGATTTATTTTTATTTTTGTAATCATACCTGGAAATTGTAAAATAATGATATACGTAATACATAAAAACAAAACATAATTTCCCTTAACACCCCATGAATGAGGTATGGGATGCTTCTCGCGTTTTTGTGATTTGTTTGTACACTGAATTTCGACAAATTTTGCTAAGGTAAGCGTTTACTAAACGTTGATTTACGACAAAAAATCAGACACATTGTGTTCCTGTACAAATAAGTCAAATTCCAAAGTTAAGCTACTTTATTCTTTTTTTTCACACAAAAATATCAAAAAATAAGGAAGTTAACAAGAGATGTCTACTTAAAAATTATTTAAAAAAAAACTAAGACAAACCCCATTTTAGTTTTTAGATATGTTATATATATTCAATAGGCCTATCTAAAAATAATTTTTTCTGCAAAAAAAGGCTTGATCTTCGAAGTGTTTTCCAAGTTTAACCTTTAATTTTTGGGAAAATTTTTTTTCAGTGTAATATAAAATGTTTACAGTGTATGTTTTCAAAAGCTGACTTATATACCTTTCTAATGACATCAAGATCTTTCAAATCGGCTGAGTCTTTCCATAGTAATTGCAGTTTGTCACACAAAAATATCAAAAAATAAGGAAGTTAACAAGAGAGACTTTACTTAAAATTTTTTTAAAAACAAACTAAGAAAAACGCCATTTTTGTTTTCAGATATGTTATATATATTAAATAGGCCTATCTAAAAATATTTTTTTTTGCAAAAAAAGGCTTGATCTTCGAAGTGTTTTCTAAGTTTAAACTTTAATTTTTGGCAAAAAAATTTTTTCAGTGTAATATAAAATTTTTATAGTGTATGTTTTCGAAAGCTGACTCATATACCTATCTAATGACACCAAGATCTTTTAAATCGGCTAAGTCGTTCCATAGTAATTGCAGTTTAAATGTACCTATTACCGTCATTTTTTAAATATTTCGATACCTTGCCACGCCCACATATTTTCAAAAATGCAATTTCTAAAAATGAGGTTATGTTTCTGTAGGTAAAATATACCTGTATGCAAAATTTCATTAAAATCTGAGAGGGTCGGGTTCAATGAATATCGGTTTTGATATGAAATTCATCATATACAAAACACATTGATATATCGCTGTTATAAAGCACAGCAACAACAAACATTTGTCACCTGTATTCGAAACTACAAGAATTTTAGGGTAGGTAGTAGTGGAAACTACCTAAAAACCCGTAGACTGCAAATGACTAAGAATCCTATTACGAAACATGGCAAACGATACGTTCAAAGGCTTGATATTATTAGGTAAAGTATTATAAATGCGAGCAACCCTCATTTTGAAAGAACGCGCAGAGATATGGCAAAGCTTAGGAATAAACAATTGCCTCCAACGGGTGGAGCTACAAAATTTAAAAGACGTAAACATAAAATTTAAGAAAATAAATAAATTAATTAAAAACATGGTAACTGGTATTTTAAGTCTCATTCTGTAATAACATTTAAACTAATCTACTAATTTACAATACTAACAAACAAGTATTGACTTGACCATAAAATTTAAAAGTTAATACCTATTAATATAAAAGCAGTTTTTCTTTATCAGAATACATAATTATATATTTATTTTATTACATATATTTATTTTAATTTAAGTGTAATTAACTACCATCTTCAACAATGCTGCCATGTGTTTTCATATGTTGAGTTACGCCAATCTGTAATTTGAATGTCTTTCCGCACAACTCACACGCATACTTGCGTGCATCATTGTGCGTCACTGAGTGCTGTTTTAGGGTTTTCTTCCTTATAAACATTTTCCCACATATCTTACATGAGAATTCTCGTATATTGTTGTGCGACCTCATGTGATCGTCCATACAGGATTTTAAGAGGAATCTTTTAGGACATAGTGAACAGGTGTGCAAATATTTCTTCTCATGTCGCATCTTGTGTCTTTTGAACGACTGGATGTGACGAAATGAAGTACCACATATTTCACAACAATAAGGCTTTGCCCCAGTGTGACAGAGCATGTGGGTATTCAGAGTATAAATATTCATAAATCGCTTTCCACACTCTTTACATTCTAAATTCAAATCTTCCATATGTCGTCTGGCGTGAGTAGCATACGTAGCGACTGTTTTTAATTCTTTTTCGCAAAGAGAACAACTTAGGGCTGCCGAACCATCATGTTGGGATTTGTGAATTTTAAACCTTAGTGCAGTCTTACACTTTCGATTGCATTCGTCACATTTGAAGGGACCAACATGATCATACAGGAATTTCATATGTGTGTAATATTCAGATCTTTGCGTCCTTTTACCATTATCCATTTCCATTTGTTTTTCTTTACTGACACATGAATGTATAGCCTCTACATACTCCATAAGAGTATTTAAATCGATTTTTAAGCCAACTTCAGACTTTATATCTTCCAACATTCCGCTTAAAGCTTCGACGCGTTTATTCTCGCAACAGTGTTCTATCAAACTAGTATTCCAAAGGTTCTGATATTTTTTATAAATATCTAGAATTTCTTTAAGATGTTCTCGTGATAAGTCGGGATGTACGGCATCTAGTATCGCCATTGAACTGTCTTCCATAAGATAAGGTCTCAGAAAGTTTAGTTGTTTCATATACCATGTTTTCTGATCATTTTTCTTTTTCTTTGTACTTTTGAGTTGATACTTATATGTACATCTCATATGCGTAATAACTGCAACTATTTCAGGGCAAGTTAGTTCTATGTTCATTTCTTCCCTTAGTTCTTTGGCAATTTCTTGTAATATTTGCTGCCGTTCTTGTATATTTACGTTGGGAAGATTGCTATTCCATAGCTTAGGATGTTTTTTGTATGCCGATATCATAGCGGTAACATTTTCCTTTGATTTCATAAAATTACTAGCAATAGAAGGAGTTTTAGTGCATGATTTCTTTGCAGGCTAAAAATTAAAAATAAGCACTATTAAATTATTATTGATGAATATAAATGCAATATAATAATAAATAATTTGGTGCAGTAAGCAGTAAGAGATTACGAGACTTTGTAACAAGTAAGTAGAATTTTCCTCTGCGGAAACTTTTTAATGCTCGCAGCGATGTGCTGGCAACCTATATGCACTAGCTCAAACAGGATTGGGTCAAAAATGGCATGCCCGATGATTGAAATTTAAATATGTCCTGTGCTTAAGAAAGACGATTCAAATGTGTGCACCAACTACAGCGGGATCAGTCTTGCAAAGTCCTACCTAGAGTATTATGTGAAATACTAAAGCACATCCTAGCGAATCTGATTGGAGCTAATCAGTGTGCCTTTAGATCTGATATATCCACAACCAACCAACTATTCATATTACGACAAATGCTGGAGAAGACTTGTTAGGTATTCCAGCGAACAATTTTGCGGTGCTACTGACTGACCTGAACTCTTCAGTGAAAAAAGGCAAATAGTCTTTCATGCCATCTCTTTAACATCTTAATGAAGTTGATCATGCGGAAGAATGCAGTAAACACGAAAGAGCTGTTATCTAAGCTTGGTGTTACAACCTATCTTTTCTACTTCATGGCTGTTTTTTTTAGCAAATAGTGATTGAGTCACTGCATTTGACGCTATTTCAATTTAGTTATCAATCCCAAAATAAATTATCAATCTCAAGCCGTTACCAAACCTGTCACGACTGATTCAACGTCGTCGTCACATTTCCTTGCAGAATACCAAATTTGTCTCTATAGTCGTCGATAGTTATCGAAAACGACTGCGAGAATACCGCAGTAAGAATACCGCAATAATTTCTAATAACGCATTCTCTAAAACAAAAATTTTAAGCATATTTACCCTAGGAATTGTTTCTATATACTCCGAACTGGTATCATCTGAGCTCTGGCTAGTTTCATCAAGTATATCTGGCTTGTATTCGGATTCGTCGTCCGTTAGATTAGTATAACTTATTGGCTCTTCTTTAACGGTCGGACTAATGCATTCTATATCACACTCCCATTTAATTGCATTCAAAGGGTCCTTTAAAATTAAAAAAAGAATTATATTAAAATAGCCAATTAGGAACGTTTCGCCACAGCCAGTTCTTGCATACCACTCCTTCAGATTCGTTTACTTCGTCATTTTTATAGACATCATCATTTAAGCCATCTGTGGACCAGCCTTCGATATTAGCTTTCTTCTGATAATGACCGATGGAATGATCGATAAGTGATTGCAGGAGGTCATAATATTCCTCGCAATCGGTACATTTTAGAATATACTTAACGGTATAGTCCAAAGTTGGAGCTATAAGGATTTCGCCTCCTTTAATATAGTCCGAATAATTTGGCATTTAAGATTTTTTATATGTACTCTCTTGGCAGTACCAGAATAAATATGAGTACAATAACAAACTAGTAGTGTACGTTCAGTAAGTGTTTGTTTATGTTTTGATAATGCTTGCTATTAACATCTTTTTAGAGTTGCCAAGCTAAACTGTTTGCTACATTATTAGTGCTGGCTTATAATACCCGAAAGATATTACATTTTCTTCACAATCTGGTGTAAAATAACAAAAATAGTATTGAGGTGGTGGACTAGGGATATAACATTTTGCAATATCAAAAATATTATCGCATAGCCTTGTGGCCATGACAATATATTAAAAATTATGGTGTCACTATTCTTCTAGCTCTAAAAGTTTCTGCACCGAAAGCGTTGAAGGTTTGCTTTTTTTTTCATTACGACAGAAACTTATCTTTATTAAGTTATTTAAGGTTTAAATTCGTATATCTTAAATACCAAAACATTTTTCATAAGTCTAATTCAAAATTTTGACCAAATCGCGATGTTTAAGCAAAAAAGAACACTTCTTTAATTTTTTTAGTTTATAATTTCTTATCTAAAGTATAGTTTACACGCTATCTACCCATATCTACTCATATTCCCTCAACTACATGAGCGATATAGCTTACTCCTACTTGATTTCTAATTAGGCTATCTCGCTCATGTTGTTGAGGGGATATAAGTAGATATGGGTAGATAGCGTGTAAACCATACTTTAAGAAAATGCACTTGAAATTGCTTTCGCCGCGGAAACTTTTTTTATTATCAGAACAACATTACTTACCCACATGGTACTGAAGTGTTATTTTGCCCTAAAAAAAAAACGGTATCCCTGTTGTGGACATGTATAATCTAGTAAAACTAGATCACATCTATATAACCTTTCTCTAAGTATCTTAGCCATTCACGGGCTAGAGTGGGGCAGCTACAAAAAAGATGTTCCATCGCATCGAACTCCTCCTTGTCCTCACACACATGGCAGTAGTCCGGTATTTATTGTTGCTGTATTCTTCCTAACACTATTGCCAACAATACAGGGTTTCTTTTTCTGCTAAAAAAAACCAAATTTCATCACTATTGAATATATTCATTAACAAATTCTAAAACTCAATTTTTAATAGTATTTGTTTTTGTTAATTTTTTAACATAATTAAAATGATGACTGTATTTTAATAAAGTAAATAAATCAATGTGAAATTGCGAAAAAAGTCATTATCGATTCTAATTATTTTTTTTAATTTCAATTCATTAATTAAACAATCTTGTAACTCAAAACCTCAAGGCCAATATTAAAAATTACAATATTTGTATGTATGTGTTTATATTTTTTAATTTTTTGTGCTGTATATAATTTAGGATACGAAATAACACAGATATTTCTTCTTTAACGCAATTTCTTAATTTTATTTGCTTCAGTTTAAATTGCAAATATTCTAAACCATTTTAAAAGAAAACTATTATTTAACTGGTCCCTTCGACAATGCTGCCGTGAGTTCTCATGTGTTGAAGTACACCCACTCTTAACTTAAAGGTCTTTCCACACAATCCACATGCATGCTTGCGAGCATCGTCGTGTATCACTTCATGCTGTTTCAGCGTTTTCTTTCGATTAAATGTCTTGCCGCATGTGTTGCAGGAAAATGCTCGTATATTTGTATGCGACCTCATGTGCTCGTCCAAACAGGATTTGGTGATAAAACCTTTGGAACATATCGAACATTTGTGCATATATCTCTTCTCATGACGCAGCTTGTGCTTTTTGAAAGTTTGACTTAGACGAAATGAAGAACCACAAATTTCGCAACAAAATGGTTTTGCGCCTGTGTGACAGCGCATGTGCATTTTTAGAGAATGACTGTTATAAAAACGTTTTCCACACTCTTTACATTCAATTTTCCAATCTTCCATATGTCGTCTGACATGGGCAGAGTAAGCCAATATTGTTTTGAATTCCTTGTTGCAAAGAGAACAAACTAGAGCGGGTGTACCATCATGTTCAGATTTGTGAATCTTAAACGTTAAGGGATTCTTAAACTTTCGATCACATACCGCACATTTAAAAGGGCCAATATGATCATACAGGAACTTCATATGCATGTAATATTCAGATTTGTCTTTGGTGTTATCATTTTCCATTTCCTTTTGCTTTTCTTTGGCGACACAGACATGTACAGCTTCAACATACTCTTTGAGAGTATTTAAGTCCATTGTTAAACCCACCTCAGCATCTATGTCATCCATCATTGAGCCAAAAGCTTCGATGCGTTTATTTTCGCAACAATTTTCAATCAAACTAGTATTCCAAAGAGTGGGATACCTATTGTAGATAGCAAGTATTTGTATAAGATGCTCCCGTGACACATCGGGATGGACGTTGTCTAATGTCGCCATAGAATTGTCCTCCATAAATGGTCTCAAAAAACTTAGTTGGTCCAAGTACCAAGTTTTGGCATCATTTTTCTTAATCTTAGTACTCTTCAGTTTGACCCTAAATGTCGATCGCATACGGGCAATTACTGCACTCACTTGAGCGTAAGATAAGTCTACGTTGATTTCCTCCTTAAGTTCTTTTGCAATTTCCTTTAATATTCGATGGCGTTCATGTGTTTTTACGTGTGGAATATTGGTATTCCATAGCTTGGGTTGTTTTTTATATGCCGATATCATAGCGGTGACATTTATCTTTGACTCCATAAAGCTGCTTGTAATTCTTCCAGATTCGTTGGCTGATTTCTTTGAAGACTGCAAAATTTTGTGTACACAAGACATAAAGAATTAGTATTGGACATTTTGTAATATAGTAATAGCATATTATTATAAAATGTTATATCTTCTCTAATAATAAATAAGTCAACGCTATGCAGCGCTGAGAATTATGAATCTAAATTAGTATACAATATGGGGAAAAAATTTAGCTAATTACTTATGAGTTTAATATGAATCCAAATATATTGAATGTATTGAGCGCAGAACCTATCGAGAATTTTTGATTCCGAAAAGGGCCAAAAACCCTCTTACTACCCTCAAGGGCCACAGTGTAGATGTAGTTCCTGTCCAAAAACAATGGACTGTTTGCAGTAGTGTCAGTGGTTTGGAAGCTACAGTATTTTTGTAACGAACACGCCTAAAGGGTAAGAACCTGTATTGTAGCTACAAATGGACAAAGTATAATTCTTTCTCCAGATTATAGTACCGGTGATATGGCTACGGTGTGTGTGGAAGACAAACGCGATATTAAACTAATACTGATACTGTCCCCTGTCTGTACGCCGTACGAAGACTGAGCCCACCGGCTTAGGCTTTACATCACATCAGGACACAAGGTATGCGGCGACTAAAAGGTGTTATCTGGTCCTTAGATGCGATATCAAACTTGACCAGAGGGGTGAGTCAGTCTTGAATTTTAATATTCAGTACGGCCTTAAGGCCGTGACTGTTAGTGCTGTTAGTGACATAGCCCTGACAAACAAGGACACTTCCCATTTTATGGATTGAAGGGTCTCTGAGGAAATTTCCTTCTCAAACCATAGCTCCATTTACTTTTCAGTAGATGTTGCAGGGAAATGCCAAAAGGCATAAAGGAATCCGCTGATAGTAATTGGGCGGTATTCCAATTTCACATTACTGCTTCAGTGAACTCTCTGGAGGATACCTGCAGTAATGATGCCGCCCGATTCAGAACGTCTAAGGGCCTTAAAGAATTGGGTTTCATTTGTAGGACAGATGGGTCATGGATCGAGTCCAGCGATGAAAGACTGAAACTCCTTATGGATACATCTCACTGATGCGGTTAGCTTTATGGAACGCTATTTACATTCAGGAGACTTTACTTTAGCTGCCTTCCTGGATATAGAAGGTAATTTTAATAATGTGACGTCATGCGCAAAAAGAAACTCTTTGGGGAAACCGCGTCGGCAATTCAGTGGTACCTGTGAGAACTCCGAAGAGACATACTAAAAACCAGAATATAACTTAGGTCAGAAAACGTTAAAGTCTATGAGGGGCCAGCTTGTTTCCACGACATGTACCCTATTGAAAAAAAAAATGTTTGGGGCATACTAAAATCGGCAGTAATAGCGGCTTGGGACTCCTAAGAAAGTCCAACCCTTAACATTATTAAAAATTATTTTTTATTTTAAATTTAGTTTTTGAAGTTTTATTTCATAAGTAAAAACCACTGCGTATAATTTGATAATCACTCCATAATGTATAGAAATGCAAAAAAGATAAACTTAACTATATACAATTTTGTTGTTGTTGGCTGTAAAAGTGTAGTTTTTGATTCTCTTTCATTCTTCAAACTCGGTTTTTTAAATACGACCCCTCAAGTACATCTGCACCGAAATTCAGTGGAGTGTATAATTTTTCGATCATCAGTGTATAAAGGACCTAGAGTCTTTCTCCTCAGGCGGAGAAGACAATTTAAAATGTTTCATGCGGCGCACTCCATGGCTAACTGGACCAAGATGGTGATAGGCGGTTTCCACGATTTTCTCTATATCTAGCCTATATCCTTCCTTCTCGTCCCTGACTTCTTTTTTTTTAACAAGCAAACACAATGAGATCTCAGTGTGTAGTGCGATCTCATTTTTACCAGATAACACGTGTCCACAAACTACTACATATTAACAAATAGGCAAGTATTAACAATTAAATTAATTATCCTACTTATATATAAGATTTGAAGAAAACTTTAATACAAAAAAAAATAATTCAAAATATACATCGGCTTGAAAAACGTAATATTTAAGAGTCTCTCACTCATATTATACAGTGAATGGTTACGGACTCATATATGTTGACTATCGCAAGAAGGGCAACATACTCATTTTGAACTTCTACTACTCAGAAATGTTTGTTGGATTAATTCACAACAAGGCAAGAAGCTATCCCATACCTCTCATTCATAGGGTGTAAAGGGATATAAAGTTTGAATTAAGTTTTATATTACTGAATTTGGGCAAACAAGGATATTCTTTCTTTTTGATATTTGCAGTATTTCTCAACATTTTTTTTAATAACGACAATGGGCCTACACCTGGATTGATACATTATAACTTAGGTTTGCGCAAACTACCAAAACAAAGACAATTTTTTAAGATTAATGCTTCTAATAAATTTTATATACCTTTTGTAAAAACTTCCTATGTTAAGGTCATGAGGGGTCACCCATATTTAGGCTAAGTACAAAACAAAACAATGACCAGATTATTAAGGGAATTTTATTTATAACAGACGGAGTTCTTCAATTTTCTTAATAAAACTTACATACTTAGGTATAAATAGTACTAATGTTATGAATAATTAAATACTGCCTTCCACAATACTGCCGTGAGTTTTCATGTGTTGAGTCACACCTATTTTTAATTTAAACGTCTTTCCACACAATGCACATGCGTGCTTGCGAGCATCATCGTGCGTCACTTCGTGCTGTGACAACGTTTTCTTTCTAATAAACGTTTTGCCGCATGTCTTGCATGAAAACTCTCGTAAATTTTTGTGCGATCTGACATGGTCGTCCATACTGGACTTTGTAATGAAACCTTTGGAACAGATGGGACAGCTGTGCATGTATCTCTTCTCATGCCGTTTCTTGTGTATATTGAACGTTTGGACATGACGAAATGAAGCGCCACAAATTTCGCAGCAAAATGGCTTTATCCCTGTGTGACAACGCATATGAATCTTTAAAACATAATTGTTTAGAAATCGTTTTCCACACTCTTTACATTCAATTTTCAAATCTTCCATATGCCGTCTGGCGTGGGCAGCATAACTGCCAATCATTTTGAACTCCTTGTGACAAAGAGAACAAATTAAAGCTGGTGAACCATCATGCTGAGATTTGTGAATTTTAAATGTTAAGGGATTCTTAAACTTTCGATCACATTCCGCACATTTGAAAGGGCCAACATGATCATACAGGAACTGCATGTGTATATAGTATTCTGATCTATCATCCGTGTTATTATTTTCCATTTCCCTTTGTTTTTCTTTGGCGACACATGCATGTACAGCTTCTATGTACTCTTTGAGAGTATTCAAATCTATTTGTAAACCAACTTCCGCTTGTATGTCATCTATCATAGCGCCAAAAGCTTCGATGCGTTTATTTTCGCAACAATTTTCAATCAAACTAGTATTCCATAGATTGGGATACCTATTGTAGATACCCAGTATTTGTATAAGATGCTCCCGTGATAAGTCCGGATGAACGGTGTCTAATATCGCAATTGAATTGTCTTCCATGAAAGGTCTCAGAAAGCTCAGTTGCTCCAAGTACCACGTTTTGGCATCATTTTTCATAATCTTTTTACATTTTAGTTTAACCCTGAATGTATAACGCATATGAGTAATAACTGCGCCCACTTGAGCGTAAGATAAGTCTACGTTGATTTCATTCTTGAGTTCTTTTGCAATCTCCTGTAATATTCGATGTCGATCATGCGTCTTTACGTGTGGAATATTGCTATTCCATAGCTTGGGTTGTTTTTTGTATGCCGATATCATAGCGGTGACATTTATCTTTGACTTCATAAAACTACTGGTAATTGTACCAGATTTGATGCCTGAATTCCGTGAAGGCTGTAAATTGAAACGAAGCATGACAAATTAGTTGGACAAGGAAAATTAGAAAATTTTGCAAAATAGTAGTTATATAGTTTCCTAAAACGTGATGTTAATGTAGAGAAAATTGCTAATTCAGTGACTATTAAAAAAGAAAACAAAATACCTTTGTATTTCATGAACGAGATATGGGAAAGCGTTATTGCTCCTCTTTGTATCCAATTAACGAGATATAGGAGAGCTTTCTCGCTTTCAGTGAGTTAACTCGGTTTTAATTCAGACGGACATAGTTTAAAGAAAATTCCTTACGTCGGCTTTTTACAAATTTTTTTACCAGACACATGTCGATTCAAAGTCGGAAGACGGCCAAGGGACTATATTTCAGCTCAACTCTACCCTCACTTTGTAATGAAAATCTAGCTGGTAAAGTATTGTAATTCAAATCGCAGAATGAATAAAAATATTATATATAAATTAATATATGGTTTTTAAGGACAACGGTTTTTGTTTCCATTATCGCGGTTGCAACATTTAGATGATGTAAAATTTCATAGTAAAAAAACACAAAACATTTTCAATAACATTATTTTTGGATTTACAACATTTGGCCTTGGTAGCTTTTAATATGTTGTTCTTAATTCAAATGATTAATGCAACAAAATTGGCCAACGTCTCTTGATTGCAATAGAAAAAAACCAAAATTTTGGTAATTGCAAAACATTAGTTTTAGTTCGACATTAGAATTCAAATTTCAATAAATTAGTTAAATGAGTTTACTTGAAAAAAAAAAATAAAAAACAAAATAATCAATATATGTATATTCTCTTTTGAAGTAATCGCGGGTGCAACATTTATACCAAATCTTCAAATATTTTTTAAACCAAATTTTCGAATAATGTTTGTTCAATGAGTGCAAAATCTTTTAAGACATAATAAAATGAGATAATTTTTCTTTTATATGGGTATTTCCACAGAACTTTTATAAGTAAAGACGAATATTTAAGTTTTATTAAATTAAAATGTCCAAAGCTTATCTTATTTTTATTTATGATTAAAGAGACTGTAAAATTGCAATAACAATCTGGTCATCTCTTTGAATTTTCTTTAACATATTTACTGATTATCACAAAATATTTGTTACAACAGTAACATAACTCCAATAATAGTAAAAAATTATTTGTTAAAACATTTAAAAAGATATTTCTGAGCTGTTAAAATTAGTTGTATTATTGTAATTTAATTAAATTTGGCCGCAAGGCGTAAAATAAATAAATAAAAGTAATATCCAAAAGGAAGGACATTAGTGTTTTTGTACCAAAAATTACCGGGACAAAATTCCTGGGAATCCCGGCCAGTTTTTTGTCCCGAAATCCAGGGAAAACGACTGGGATTCGCTTATTCAATGAGTCAATATCAAAATTTTTGATAAGTGAAATCCACTAGAACCATAAATTACTTAGTGTGCCAAGTTTTTAAAATAAAATTATATATACTTTAATTACTAATGACGTGTGCACATAACTTAAGAAAAGGTCTCTTGATATCGTATTTGTATTGTACAACAAAGCACTAGAGAAAATAGGTAATGAACTACACTAAAAATTATAGGTTTCCAGGAAAAAAGAAAGATTTGTGCTTTATAGTTTTTACATTCAAAGCAATAACGACAAAACCATTTAAAAGCAAATCTTTAATATACCTAAGATTGGAAGTACCGAAATCAATCGTTTTAGTCGTCGCGGTATAAACCTTTTAATATCAGGCGTTGTAGTAAATACTTTGAGCAACGAAGTTTCTATAATTCATACTCCGCTTTGTAAAATTATGTATAAAATTCTTATCAAACTAATTGAAAAAAGAATTAATATTCAACTAGTATATACACTGATAAAATATTTAAAACATCCAAATTTTTTCATTAATGACAAAAGTTGACAAGAAAAAAGAGCCAATTTTGTTCTATAGAAAGTGAACGAATATCTACATGAGAATATTTGCAAATAAAAAAAATAGACGGCCTTATTCATAAAAACTTTTAAGAGGTTTAAAAACCATTTTTAAGCAAATTTCGAGAAAACAATATTCATAAACGATTCACATCTTCAATAAGTTAAAGTAGGGTTGTCACTACTTTAAGCGTGCTATAACTTGACGTTTGTACAATTTATTGTATATTTATGAATTTGAGATATTTATTTTGAGATTTTCGACATTTTTCCTATTGGAAAGTGTTGTTGCATGTATTCATTTTGTAGGAAATTGTCTTCTTAATCATTACGCACATAGAAAAGTATCTAAATAGACACTTTCCATTCATGAATTCCATTTTGAAAAATATTTTCCAAAATTCTTCAAAAAAAATTTTTAGTAATGAAATAATATTCGTGATGTATAAACAATCAAAACAAGGATACAACGTAATCTGTATCCGATTATTATTTTAACATCCGATTATTATTTTCATTATTTACAAATTATTTTGAAGAATAGATAAAATAGAGAAATATTTTTTAAAATGATATTCATAAATGAAAAGTGTCTATTTAGATACTTTTCTATGTGCGTAATGATTAACCATAGAAAGATAACGTTATTTTTTTGTACTGAAAATATAACGATAGTCTGAACGACATACGTTGGTTTATATCCCTTTAAGGACATAAACGGAAATATTTTTTATTGAGATCATTTATTTATTCAATTTCTTTTAACATAAAAGCATCTTTAAAGAAAAATTATAACAAAAAATAAAATTAAAAATAATTAATTAATTATATCAGTTTTAAGTATTATAAACCAAAAAATTAAATTTGTAGCGCTTTATATGCAAGAATTACAAACAAAATTTTTGTGGTCTCCACATACAGGTGTATCACACTTGACACATGCCATTTTGGACATACGTCGAATTTTTGATGGACAAAAACCACAGTATCTTCTCTTTTTTGAGACAGTCTGATCTTTACTGCTACCAGTATCATTGCTGGCTTCTTCGGGTATGGCATTTTGAATGTTGGTGCGCAAGGTTCTCGACAAAGTTGGAATTTCTACTCTTTTTTTCATCCACGGGGTTGTTAAAGACTTGGAAAGTACCTTCATGTATTCCTTACGACTTAAAGGCTTTTTACTGATAGAAATCATATTATGGGAATATATTACAAAGGAGTTTATGAATGTCATGTTAAGCATTCCATAAAATATTGCCATGGGCCACCTGTTGGTTTTCCTTGAGCACGACATCAATGAACACATTTGATCGAATGTGTCGACTCCGCCCTTTGTTTGATTATAATATAGTAATATGTCCGGCTTTCCAGTTGTGTCGTCAATCGTACCTTTTTCATTACAGGTAGACAGCAAATATACCATTTTAGATGGCTTAAGTTTATACGACAAGAGAGTTAAAGGGCCATCATAGCAAAACATGGTAGTTCCAACCTGTCGTGTTCGCGAGTTTTTCATTCCTTCCGGTATTTCTTGTTTGTTAGATCTTATGGTTCCCACAAGAGTCAGTTTGTAAGGTTTTTTAAGTAAGCTCTTTGCTAAAGGAACAGAAGTAAACCAATTATCGCAAGTTATATTTCGGCAAGTACCATGTATGGGTCGCGATAGTTCCTTTACATAATAATCTCCTAATGGAAGGTCAGAATTTTTTGTTGTTTTTCCCAGATATGGAATTGCATTAAACATATACTTCGTAGAACTGTCACATATCATTGGAATTTTGATTCCATATTTGTTTGGAATATATATTTTAAATGGGCAACGACCACGAAAGCCCAAGATCTGTTCATCAACAGTAACATGCGATCCTGGAATATAACATGTTTGGCATTGTTTTATAAAAATGTTCCATATATTTCTAACTGGCACGAACGCATCATTTGGCCGAAGGGCAGGTCGCAATGCCTTATCGTCCATTCTAAGACATCGAATCAGAAAGTCGAATCTATCACGACTCATGATTGCCGTATATAGCATTCCACTGTAGTTAGTGTTGAACAACTCTTCGGTTGATAAGTGGTTATCCTTCAATGCTGCTGATAGGGTAAGTACGCCAATAAGAGCACGTATTTCATTGGCATTTGTATCTCTAAACGTTGCATTCGTCATATCATTTCGACTCTTTATAGAAATCTCAGCATTTGTCCATTGCACAATTTCCGTAATGATTTCGTCCGTAAAAAAAACGTCAAAGCACGAAATTGGATCGTATAGCGATTTGCATTCCCGAGTTGGTCCTCTTGTCGTGGGAACTATATTTATTGAAGAAATTTGGCCAGCGTTATGGCCCTTCGATGTAGTCCAGCAGTGCTTACTTTTACTTCTTATAGTGGGTCGAGATACCGTAATTATGCGGCTGTCGGAAGTAGTAGTTACATATTCAGATTTTATAAGTTGTTCTTGAATCGGCGGTATGTTCTCATCAGGCTCAATTCTGTCAACAAGCTCATCTTCTATATCACTTTGCACATCATCTTCTATTAATTCATTTTCTGATTCGCTTGCACATCCCGATGAATGTGAGTCGTCCGAAACGCTTTGTAATAAAGCGGCAATTTCTGTGTCATCCAAATTGCGTTTATATGCCATTGTTTTTAACTAATGTAAATATAAAACGTTATAAAATACCTTAGAATTTAACATAAAATAAAATTAAAAGGTAATATAAAAAAAATCCAAAACTTACACAAAAGATAACGATACGCCTCTCAAATGTACGTTACCTCATAACAACTACAATTGTCAAGCATTAGCTAACGACTGAGATAATTGAACATGAGCATTTTCTATGTTAATGATCGGGAAGGAGATAAGACAAAATTCAAAAGGTGTATGTCTCGAAGACGTACGTTATCTTTCTAGGGTTAATTTCCTACACAATTAATACATGCAACAACTCTTTCCATAGGATTGAAAAAAAACTCAAAATAAAGATATCAAATTCATAAATATGCAATAAATTGTACAATCGTCAAGTTATAGCCTGCTTAAGTAGAGACAATCCTATTTCAGCTTATTGAATCGTTTATGAATATAAATAGTTTATAAATATCTTATAAGTTTTTTTGAATAAGGCCGTAAAGCTTTTTTATTTGTTTCTTGTTTTGGAAAGGGATTTCCCAAAAAACTAAATAAAAATCGTGATTTCAACGGAACTGAAAAATGCCGGGAAACGAAAATCACAAGAGAACATTAACTGCCTATATCGTAGCCCAGACTTATTCATACTGAAAATTGATTCAAATATACCTTATTGCAAATTTATCTATGTGCTAAACCATAGTTATCAGATTTTAATCCTTGTTTTTATTTCTAATTAATCTTTGTTTACTCTTTCTATACTTTAAACCTATAGTCATAAAAAACATGACGATTATGAAATGTAGCTGTGTTTAGCTATTTCACAATGTATATTATTCTATAAAAATAATGGTAGAATTGCACTCAATAAGACATCTCCCATATTTCCGTAGGGCCTTAAAAAGACTAGATATCTATAAATTTGTGAACTCAAAAAAGATATTTTCGATGCCAATTGAGTGGAGTGTATTTTAAATAGCTAATGATTTCCAAAACAACGTAACACATATTTTTATTACGTTTTCACCTGTCGAATTCCTTCAACAAAAACATTCTGTTTTTTACTAAAACATGGTAGATAAAGGTCATGTACAAGCATTTTTATCATTAATAAATATCATAATCATTAACGATTATGGAGCCCAAAATTTAAAGAAGAGCATTATCATAACTTTTAGGAACATTCCGATCAAATGAAGTTTAGCAAAGACATACCCACATACCTTAGGCTTTGTATCCATATCCTCAGAATCGGTATCATCGGAACTTTCGTTCGTCTCTTCATCTGTATTAGCTCTATAGTCCAAATCATCTTCCGTGACATTACTATCTAATATTGGCTCTTCTTTGATGATCGGATCTATTGTATCTTCCTCACATTCCCATTTAATTGAATTTAGTGGATCCTTAAAGTTTGAAGTGAAAAACATGTAGCCATCTATGTCTACCCATAAAAGACAAACTGTTACTTACCACCACTCCCTCAGTACCAGAAAAATTTTCGTTAGTTGTGGGCATAGCTTCATTTATTTCATGACTTTTATAGGCAACACCTTTGATTTCATCTACATCTATGGGCCAGTCCTCGATATTAAATTTCTTTTGGTAATGATCGATGGAATGAGAAATGAGTGATTCCAAAAGTTCATAATACTCATTGCACTCTACGCATTTCAGTATATACTGATCTTTGTAATTCAACGATGGAGCTATTAGGATTTCTCCACCTTTAATATAGTCCGAATAGTTTGCCATTTAATGTTTTTTTTTTGCCTCAAATGTTGAGCGATTAGATTAATTTTACTACAATGGAATACATTCAATACAATAACATTACAAGTGTACGTTCAGTGAGTGTTTGTTTATGTTTTCATTCATTCACTATAGAACGTTCGGAAGTTTTTTAGTACAAGATACCAGTTACTTATGGTTTTGTGGTTATTCGACGCTGAAAGTCCGTTATGTAGTGTTTTTATATCGAATACGAATACGTAAAAAAAGACCAAGAATCAATTATAAACCAATTAAAAATCAGAATAAATTTAAATTCAGATCATTTGAAATGTTTCCAAAAAAAGTCTATAATTTAGTTCCAAATATGAAATTATGTCAAACATAAAAATTAGTGTCATGAATTAGCAGCGACCATGTACTTTTTAAACATATCGATTTTTACTTGATTAACCTTAAAAAGTTCCAATACATATTGTGGTCCACATTAATCTACTTCGGAATCTAATTTCAAAGTTTTTAATATTTTTTTTTTTTTTCAAAAATACCTCAATTTATGCATCAAATATTTCGACATCTATAATGCCCACTTTACACTGGCAGACAAGTCTGTGAAATATAATGTCTGTCCAGACTAATCCCCCAGTCTAGGGTGTTGTATTCGGTCTGCGCAGACTTGTCTGTAAAAAATCTAAACAATTTTGATTTTCATAAATCTGGCCAGACATGTCTGATAAAGTAGGGGCAGGTTCGACAGACTCTTCACTTCTTCTTTCAGAGGTTGAACGGCCTATTACTACTTAGTATATATACAAAAGACAAATACTCACCGGCAATTGAGAACAAATTCGATTTTCTCAAAATTTATTCGTAATTTTGACAAAAAAATCTAAGCTGAAGCTAGATGACCACCACGCTAATAATACGAAATGCTCATTGTTAACAATTAAAGAGGTGAATACAACGTTAGTGTTTTTGTAACATCAGGGACACTCATAATTAGGCTATGTATAAGACAAAACAATGGCCAGATTATTAAGAGAATTTTATTTAAAACAGACGGAGTTCTTAAATTTTCTATTAAAACGTACATACTTAGGTATAAATAGTTCTAATGTTATGTATAATTAAATACTGCCTTCGACAATACTGCCGTGAGTTTTCATGTGTTGAGTCACACCTATTTTTAATTTAAACGTCTTTCCACACAATGCACATGCGTGCTTGCGAGCATCATCGTGTGTCACTTCGTGCTGTGTCAGCGTATTCTTTCTAATAAAAGTTTTGCCGCAAGTCTTGCATGAGAATTCTCGTAAATTTTTGTGCGATCTGACATGGTCGTCCATACTGTCCTTTGTTATGAAACCCTTGGAACAGATGGGACAGCTGTGCATGTATTTCTTCTCATGCCGCCTTTTGTGTATTATGAAATTTTGAACATGACGAAATGAAACCCCACAAATTTCACAGCAATATGGCTTTATCCCTGTGTGACTACGCATATGAATCTTTAAAACATATTTATTTATAACCCGTTTTCCACACTCTTTACATTCTATTTTCAAATCTTCCATATGCCGCTTGGCGTGGGCAGTGTAGCCGCCAATCAATTTGAATTCCTTCTGGCAAACAGAACAAATTAGGGCTGGTGAACCATCATGCTGAGATTTGTGAATTTTAAATGCTAAGGGGTTTTTAAACTTTCGATCACATTCCGCACATTTGAATGGGCCAACATGATCATATAGGAACTGCATGTCTATGTAGTATTCAGATCTGTCATCCATGTTATTATTATCCATTTCCTTTTGCTTTTCTTTGGCGACGCATGCATGTACAGCTTCTACATACTCTTTGATAGTATTCAAATCTATTTGTAAACCAAGATCCGCTTGTATGTCATCTATCATAGCGCCAAAAGCTTCGATGCGTTTATTTTCGCAACAATTTTCAATCAAATTAGTATTCCATAGATTGGGATACCTATTGTAGATGCCCAGTATTTGTGTAAGATGCTTCCGTGATAAGTCAGGATGAACGGTGTCTAATATCGCAATTGAATTGTCTTCCATGAAAGGTCTCAGAAAGCTCAGTTGTTCCAAGTACCACGTTTTGGCATCATTTTTCATAATCTTTTTACATTTTAGTTTAACCCTGAATGTATAACGCATATGAGTAATAACTGCGCCCACTTGTGCGTAAGATAAGTCTACGTTGATTTCATTCTTCAGTTCTTTTGCAATCTCCTGAAATATTCGATGTCGATCATGCGTCTTTACTTGCGGAATATTGCTATTCCATAGCTTGGGTTGTTTTTTATATGCTGATATCATAGCGGTGACGTTTATCTTCGACTTCATAAAACTGCTGGTAATTGTACCAGATTTGTTGCCTGATTTCCGTGTAGGCTGTAAATTGAAACGAAGCATGACAAATTAGTTGGACAAGGAAAATAAGAAATTGAGTGGTGTATTTAAATAACAAATGATTTATAAAACAACGTAACACATATTTTTATTACGTTTTCACCTGTCGAATTGCCTTCTACAAAATCATTCTTTTTTAACTAAAACATGGTAGATAAACGCCATGTACAAGCATTTTTTGGGGCTCCCAGCATCCCATAGTGGTAACGCAACATTAACGATTATGGAGCCTTTTAGGACATTCCCAATCAAATGCAGTTTAGCAAAGACATACATCCATACATACCTTAGGCTTTGTTTCCATATCCTCAGAATCGGTATCATCGGAACTTTCATTAGTATCTTCATCTGTATCAGCTCTATAATCCAAATCATCTTCCGAGACATTACTGTCTAATATTGGCTCTTCTTTGATGATTGGGTCTTTTGTATCTTCCTCACACTCCCATTTAATTGAATTTAGTGGATCCTTAAAGTATGAAGTAAAAAACTTGTAGCCATCTATGTTTACCCATAAAAAAAACTGATACATACCACTCCCTCAGTACCAGAGAAATTTTCGTTAGTTGTGGGCATAGCCTCATTTAATTCATGACTTTTGTAGGCAACATCTTTGATTTCATCTGCATCTATGGGCCAGTCCTCGATATCAAATTTCTTTTGGTAATGATCGATGGAATGAGAAATGAGTGATTCCAAAAGTTCATAATACTCATTGCACTCTACGCATTTCAGTATATACTGATCTTTGTAATTCAATGATGGAGCTATTAGGATTTCTCCACCTTTAATATAGTCCGAATAGTTTGCCATTTATTTTTTTTTCTTTTAGCCTCAAATGATGAGGGTGAATTAGATTAATTTTGCTACAATGG
The DNA here is from genome assembly GCA_964034835.1 of Muscina levida. Taxonomy (NCBI): domain Eukaryota; kingdom Metazoa; phylum Arthropoda; class Insecta; order Diptera; family Muscidae; genus Muscina; species Muscina levida. Next base: position 133,309,192 of record OZ035882.1, read on the forward strand.
GCTACAATCAAAACAATAACATTACAAGTGTACGTTCAGTGTTTGTTTATGTTTTCATTTATTCACTACATACTATAGAAGTTTTTGTGGTTATTCGACGCTAAAATTCCACTATGTAGTGTTTTTGTATCGAAAAAGGTTTTAACTTAAAAAAAGACCTAATGAAATCAATAATCAGAATTTTTTGTTTGAAAATCGAAAAAACCTTATTAAAAATCAGAATCAATTGAAATCGTTAAGCCAAATTTGATGTATCATTTGATACTCTAACATAAATTGATATGAAATTCAGCTCATTTGAAAATTTTCTAAAAAAATGTCTATAAATTCCATAATACTATAATCTCAAAATTAAAAGATCATGTGTACCTGTAGGTTTCTTTTTTTTTTTGGAAAAAAGGGGGAAATAAAAAATATATTTAAAAATATATATATTTTACAATTTAAAATATTGTTATTTGCCGAAATTCAAATCGAAAATCAGTTTAAAATTCCAAATTTCAATTGATTTTTTCAGAATAACAATAATCAAAAACTGTGGTATATTGATAATAGAATTTGAATTTTCTCTAGAGTTTAAACACCAAAATTCGCAATTCATTGGAAGGATTAAAGCATTGTTCATCATGTGGTGTTAAAATTCTTACCGTTTTATATACAGTCGATTACGTTTATAACGAACACCGTTTATAACGAACACTTTTTCTGGTCCCAACGGTTTTGCTTCATTTCTTCATATAAATCTTTACTGTTATAGCGAACATCGTTTATAGCAAACTTTACGTATAACGAACAATATTTGTTGTCCCATTATATGTCCCTACAATATGTTTAAATACGTCAGCAACGGTAACGTAATTTCTTTCAAGCAAATACTGAAATGTTATTCCGTTGTTTTAATTCCTGAATATTTGTATGATTTATTTTACAAATTATATTGAGTCTATTTTTTAATACCTCGGATATAACGAACTTAAATGCCTAGTACCTGGGAGTTCGCTATAACCGTACTCGACTGTATATATTCTACTTTTAAGGGTTTAAATGTTACTTAATTCTGACGATTGTCGCAATACAAGACATATTTTACCAGATGAAAACTGTTAATATTGAATGCATATGCAACCCTTTTATTAGTTTGCTCCATAAATACTATAAACAATTTAATGAAACTGTAATTCTCTGCTGACATTAACATCGATAGTATGTGCATTAATAGCTTTAAGATTTATTACACTTAGTCACACTTCTAGATCGACCTAGAGATATGGGATAGATAGATTCTCGCGCTTAAGTTAGTTAACTCTTTTATATTTTAAGACTCCCACAACGGGACCTATAGTTTAACATGGAATCCGAAATTCGGCTGTATAAGAAGCTATATAACTAGACATACCGAATGACTAGACTACACAAAAGTTGCTGCCGTTCAGAACTGTAGATGGCTGTGACAAATTTCGAATCCAAGTCAACCACATGAATGTCGCGTGCGCTAGCCATCAAGGCAAATGGCCGTTTAACTACCAACCTTTGCAGTAATTTAGACTAATTCGAAAATATAGAATACACTTATGTATGTATACAGATAAGCTTATTTATTATTATACAGTATTAAACCCCCAAAAATGCATTGAAACAATTTATTTTAAACCAGTTACATTGACTGTTTCTAAAGTATTTAATGTGCCTTTTTTACTTTTGTATACGCCTTAGATAATAAACATTTTATTTTCAAAGATAGAGATCGAAATCAATGCGATTGCTTGTGTAAAAATTACTATTTTCGCCGACTTTTCTCACAAATACACCAGTTTTAAAGTGCCCATTTTTTGAAAACTCCAACATTTTTTCAGTGTCGTATGGACCTTGCATCTCTGAATCTTGTTGTGTCCATTTGAATTCCCAGAGTAATTTTTTCGTCTGACCTTCATTTCCACTCGCTGATGTGCCGGCTTTGGGTTCTTTGAAGTCGGGTTTCAAATTCTTTAATTCTTTTTCGTTAAAATCATCAGAATACATATCTGCGCCGGAACAGTCCGAAGACGACGCTTTTGAGCCGGACATTTTATTCATTCTTGATTGAATATCCTCGTAACTTAACTGGTAGACATCCATGTCCCCATTAACTGTAAGTATGCTATCCACCATTTCAGTAATTTTTGTAACCTTTTCAGCATCTGCATCAACTTCACCTCGTTTTTTTCGCCTAATTCGTTCCATTGTACTCAGTTTTGCACTTTTTTTGCCCAAACGACGTAGAGTGTGGGATATCGTTTCATGCTTCTCCATATAGCTTAGAATGTTTTTATATACTTCCACCTCGTTGAAAGCTTTAATGGCTTCAATGGGGCTTTCATTTGTCTCATCCTTTGCAGTGGCTGACTTTCCTTCAATCTTTACCCAGTCAATTTCATCCAACCAATTGTCTTTGATCTCGTCCGCCTTGTTCCAATGATAGTGCCCGTCCTTGTCAAACTGGCCTTCCTCAAGTTCTTCTCGCATATTGAAAGGCGTTATTTTCACATCATCTTGAACTTTTGCAACTCCATCCTCTTCGCCGTCGACGTAGCCATCAACATTGTCATCCTTCTCATATTCGTCACTGTCTTCCTCATCCGAATCTAAAGTGTGTTTTTTGCTGCTAATCTCTGTAGTATCTTCGTCATCGTCTAAATTATATTTCCTTTTGGTGGACATAGCTTTGATGAAAATAACACAAATATCAAAGAACAAATATTTTTTGTTTTTATATTTTCTATTTCTTCGAGCTGCCTCTTCTTCTTCTTTGAGTAACTGGCATCTACGTTGAGATGTAAACTACAACAAAAAGATTATTAGAGTTGTAAAAGTATTAAGCATTGCGGTATCAGTTACTTGACATTATGGGTTTTTTGGATACTTGATACTGAAAATAACTGCTTAATACAGTACAAGAAAATACAGTAGTTTTTAAATTTATTTTCATAACATTAAATTTATTACCAAAATTAATTAAGTAAATGCGATGTCCATCAAATACTATAACTAAACTAAAAAAAGTTTAAACTTAAAAAAAATAAATTCTTTTGCAAATTTTATGTAAAAAAAAACTTACTGTTTTCTCAGATGATAGAGGATAACGGTGGATAGCGTGTAAATCGAAGGCCTTAAAAGATGCTAACCAAAAAATAATTTAAAAAAGTAAAATCCCTAAATCCCTAATTTTTATAAAATAATTATTCGAAACGTGTTCAAAATGAGTAATTGTTGCAAGTAATTTTCATTAATCAAAAAAAATTTGGCCTTATATTTGAATAAATGTAAAGCTGTCCAAAAAGTGGAGACATACCAAAACCTAAGACTTGCATTAATTACAACAATTGTATGAACACTTCCTATTACTTACTGCCTGTTTTAAGGCATATTTGGTTGATTAATTTAAATTCTCCAAAACAGTAACTGGTCTCTAAACAAATGATTTTAATTAAATTTATAGAATTAAACTTTTTAGCGCTCAAAACAGGTTTTCTACCAAAAATATCTTTGATTTCTACAATAAAAAAATTAAACCAAAAATTAAAAAATAGGTTTCTAACACATTTTTCTTTTCTATATTGCCACATATTACCTACAGACAGTGTTTGAAAATAATTTGCTGGCATGTAAAACTTTTCAAAGTCCTAAATGGTCTCCAAAATATGAAAAATTCAGAGCAGTTAAAAGTCTCTCAATGTATAAATGTTAAAATATCCTCTGAATTCAAACATAGAAAGACACAAAACACTATCGTAATGTTAAAAATCTTAATTTCCTATATAAATACAAAACTTTTCAAAAGTGGAGACTTAAATATTCAAATTACATTTTGTAATCCCACATATTTATTCTACACACTACCTACAGACAGTTTTTGAACATAATTGGTTGACTTGTGCAAGTCTTAAAATGTATAAATGTTAGAAAATTCCAAAAATATAAAACCTAAAAAAACACAATCGCAACAAAACAAATCATCAGTTACTGAATCAAACAGTCGCTTAAGAACGAGTTAAATTAATGTTTTATTCTTAACATATAACATATAAAGTTCATTGTAGTCGCTGTACTGTCTGTGCTGCATCAACAAATATCAGTCAACAATATACAAGGTGTATGGACATTTTTCATTTATTATTTACACCTTATTTCTTTTCTATTTGATTACATTTATGGAATCTTTTCTTATGAAGATGTACTCTTTTTTCATTCTTGAACGTCTTTCCACAAAGGTCACATGGAAAGCAGCCGTCTTCGTGTGTCCATTTGTGATTTCTTAGGGCACTTTTAGTTTTAAAAGCTTTGTCACATATCTTACAGGCAAATTCTCGTTCGTTTTTGTGCTTTGCCACATGGACATTCATGTCGTGCTTTGTGTAGAATCCTTTAGAACAGGTGGGACAGTGGTGTAAATATTCCTTGTTATGTCGCCTCTTGTGGATGGCATAGGTTTTTTGATAACGAAATGAATCTCCGCACACATCGCAAGTGAAACCTTTATCATCTATATGACAACGCATATGATTCGTTAATTGGCTAATTCTCGCAAACTTTTTCCCACACTCTTCGCACTCAATGACAAGATCATCCATATGCCGCTTAGCATGTTCTCGGTAGAATTCAGCGGACTTAAATAATTTTTTGCATTGGGAACACTGAAATCTTATAGACGCATCATGTTTTATGAGATGTTCCTTGAAGTAAAGAGGATTTCGCAAAAGTCTTGGACATTCAGAACACTTAAAAGGTGATACATGGTCGTAAAGAAACATCATAAGATCGTAGTACTCAGATCTGTTCTCTGTTCTTTTGATAATACCCATTTCACATCGTTTTTCCCGTGAAAAATATGCGTGAATTATGCATAAGTAATTCTCCAATGTATTTCGATTTATGCCCAATTGCATGACCGTATTTACGGTTGTTAACATTTGTTCAAGAGCTTCCAGGCGTTTATTTTTGCAAAATTTCTCAATTAAATTAGTGTCCCACAGATGTGGGAAGCTTCTGTATGTCTTTAATATTTGTTCTATTTGGTCGGAAGTTAAGTTTGGCATATCCGTAGAAAGTACAGCTATAGACCTTTTGTCAGTTTGCATAAATGGTTTTAGAAATTCCAAATGATCCAAAAAATTCGATAAGTGATGCGCCTTAGTGCTTTCTTTACCAAGCTCTTCTTCGATCCTTAGTTTCTCTCTGTATTTACGACGCAAATGTATTAGAATGCAGGAAACTTCATGACAAGTCAGTTCTATACTTAGTTTCTCTTTTAACACTGTGACGATATGTTGCAAGCTCTTTAGACGTTCTTTACCTCTAATATATGGCGTATAGTTATAATTCCACAGTAGTGGTTGATTTTTGTAGGCTTCAATTAAAGTTAAAGGGTTCACCATGGATGTCATAAAACTTTGCACACACATTGCAAATTTACTGGGCTTTTTATCGGTATTCTGAAAAGAGAGAACATACCAACAGAGTCTTAGGTATATTTACAAGCAAATTATTTAACGCTTTAAAGAATATATCGTTTTAAATGCATACTGTGCAACAGCCAATCTAGGGGGTGAAAAATTCCAAGTACGGTTGAAGGTACTAGGTCGGTATAGTAAAAACCCCAACCCCACACTTACTTGGAATTTTACACCCACAGAAAATGGCCCCGAAAATATTTCACAGTGTTATGTTCAAAACTTACCTCATCGTCCGATTCAACATCTTCGTAATTTATATCATCTTGATCATTGGTATATGATTCGTTCGAGCTATCAGCATCGGTAACATCCATACATTCATCGGGATATTGCAATGTGTGTTCTTCTTTAATGACGATTTCATCGTTACTAATCGAAAGATTTTCCTGTTTAAATCAGAGAATACGTATTTTGTAAAAAAGAAGTAATCCTGTTTTATATCAAAGTATACGTATTTTGTAAAAAAAAAGTAGTTGCATCACGGTATACGGAAATTCAGTTCTTATGAGAATAACATAAATATATTTATATGTATATCTTTTAAAATGTGAAGGATTTTACTTCTGTATTGATAATTGGTAATGTATTGGAAATGTATGTAACACTAGAACAGAAACCAACAGATATTATGGCTGCGATGATGGCTTCGTATTTCCCTTGCTCTTTTTAACAGAGCTCGATTAAAATTGTAATAGAGCTCTGCTCTGATCCTTGTGGTTTGCGGTTTAATTACGGTTTCTTTCATGAATCGAGATTCTGTCATGGATCGAGTTGGTGTGAATATCCGCGAATTTTACGTTTAAACTATAAACTTTAAAGAAATGTTTCTTTACTATATACTAAAGGCGCTGAAGATAACGATTGGTTCATCTTCAGACGTTATGTGCGGTAAATCCGAATAGGAATATCGATGACGGACGAAACCCGGCATTGAAATGCTTTCAAATTCATCTTGATAGCAGCAATCGAGAGAGCTGACAATCTATGTACGTTTCAATTCTATTTTACTTCATAATATATGAACAAATTTACTGATTCTTTTGCCCCGTTGTATCTATCGAAATATCGCAATATTACTGTGAATTCTTTTAAGCACTATTCCTAGCCATTTTTGAATCAAACTGAATCTCAGCACACCTGCTTGGTCGTACACAATTACTACATACATACCTCATCTACTCCATGGTTATGCTCCAGTTTAACCACAGCACTGTCACATTCAATCTCACCGGGACCATCCTCATAGTCGACACGTTCACATTTTATATTAATATTTTCATTATCAGCCTCTTCCTTTATACTGCAAATTTCAGTTGGCATATCGTAAGATCCCTTTTCCTCTGGATGTGGAATCTTCACGACATACATTGGCTGATTATGGGCCATGAAATGATAGACGAATTGTTGTAGTTCGCTAAAATATTCTTCACACAGACAGCATTTGAGCATACATTGTGGAAAATAATCCAATGAAGGTGCCACCAGGACATCGCCACCTTTAGTATACTGCATATAGTCCGTCATATTTGTTATTTTGACGATGGCCAAATGAAATCACAGAAACACCACTCTACTGCATCATTACATTGAGATTAATATTTTAACCCATGAATGCTACGCGGTATGTTCAGTGAAAGTTTGTTTACATTTGAGGGAATTTCTTCTACAAAATGCATCATGAAATATTACGGAAGAAAAACCCCGATCCCAGTAGTTGCCAACACAGGAAACAAACATTTGGGGCTCAGGGGTTCTCATGTAGCATTTCTGCTAGACTGGAGTCTATATCGGTTTTGCAAAGACAAGACTTATAAATTTTGGAACTTGTAATTTTATGAATATCGTCCTTTCACTTAATTTGCTATAAAAACATTACTTAACGAAGTGACTGAGAAAAACTATAAGTATCACTGTACTCTATGGACTTCAGCCTTACAGAATTGCTATATGAGAACCCCTGTATATTTTGTGTGTAGCACAGTGTTATTATTATTCAATAAAATTTTTGATTTTTTAATAAACCGTTTTAAAGTAATTACATACATATGTCCGCATAATTATCCAAAATTCTTGGAAATTTTGATGAGGTAATTAACCAGAAAAAACTTTAATTGCAATTATCTCCTAAACGGAGCTTTAAATAGAAAAAAGGAACTCCATTTGTGGTCACAATTGTAAAGTTGTATGTATTACAAAATACGAGGTAATTCTTTGATATTCATATGGAAAACTTTAATAACGATTTTGATGGTAACCCGTTTTCTTTGTGTTGACATCTCCCTAATGTAGTTAAGCAGATTCTAAGGAGCAACGGATATATTTGTTTCATATTTCATTAGTCTACGGTAAATGTAATATTCACCTAAAAGTTTAATTTAATTATATTTTGTTGGATTTAAAAACAAACTTATAACCGTCAATAATACCTTTGGATTAGCGACAACTTTCATATAGAATATTTATTTAATATACGACAAAGTTATTTTATTGCGTTTCTACTTGTGAGTTTTTATGAAGTCTTTTTACATGCAAATATAATCTGTTCTTATGCTTGAAAGTCTTTCCACAGTGTTCGCACGGATAACAACCATCTTCGTGCGTCCATTCGTGTGTCTTCATTGTACGACGTGTTTTAAAAGCTTTGCCACATGTTTGGCACACAAAATCTCGTTCGTCATTGTGTGATGCTATATGCACTTTCATGTCGTCTTTAGTGTAGAATCCTTTAGAACATGTTGGACAATAGTGCAAATAATCCTTGTTGTGACGCCTCTTGTGGCTAGTAAACGTTTTTTTGTGACGAAAAGATTCCCCGCAGACTTCACAGCTGAAAGGTTTATCTCCAGTATGACAACGTATATGACTCATTAACTCGTCGGTTCGAAAAAACTTTTTACCACATTCTTCGCATTCCCTACATCGATCGTTCAAATGTCGTTTAACATGCTCTCGATATAATTCGGCGTACTTAAATTCTTTTTCGCACAGAGAACACTTGAAACGTAATGAGGCATCGTGGTCGATCATGTGTTCTTTAAAATGTAAAGGCTTTCTAAAAATTCGGTGACATTCGGAACACCTAAAGGGGCCCACATGGTCGTACAGAAACATCATATGTTCCCGGTATTCCGATTTCGCTTCAACTGGCATTTGCATAACGTCAATGTCTCGACGTTTTTCTCTTGAAAGACATGCATGGATATTGCCTAAGTAAATCTCCAAAATGCTTTGTTTAACATCTAAATGCATTTCGGAATTAACCACAGCTAGCATTTGTTCAATAGCTTCGATACGTTTATTTTCACAAACGTTTTCAATTAAGTTACTGTTCCAAAGATGTGGAAATCTTTCATATATACTAAGTATTTGTGTAATTTGTTCGGAACTTAAATGAGGCATATCAGGAGATAGTACTGCAATTGAATTGTTTTCCATAAAGGGTTTTAGAAAATCCAAGTGATTTAAGAAATCTAGAGTTTTATCCGCGTCACTTTGTGCTTCGCCATGTTCATCACACCTTAGTTTTTCCTTGTACTTTAGTCGCAGGAAATATAAAATTCCGGAAACATCATTACAGGTCAGCTTTAAATGCAAACTTTTTTCCAATGATGATACTATTTCCAGCAGGCATTTTGAGCGCTCTTTATCTCTACTATACTTTGTATAGTTAGTATTCCACATAAGAGGTTGGTTTTTATATGCTTCTATTAGAGCTATAGGATTTTCTTTAGTTTTAATAAATTCTCGTACACATATCGAATATTTACGGTCCTTAGATTCTGCGTTCTGAAAGAAAATAAGCAGAGAATTACGCTTGATGAAAGTAAAATGAACACATCACAACTGCTAAAAATCCCTATATAAAGTTATAGTTTTAAATATATCAAATTGTTTAGTTTTTAATGGTTTTTACTAATAACTAATTGCTTTGAAAACGTTTTATATCTTTCCTATTGCATCTTGGGGATATTGTTCTTAATGGAAACAGAAAACATACCTCAACATCCGAACCAATATCTTCGTCACTCATTACATTGGCTTCCCGACCGTATATGTGGTCTTCATTCACACTATCTACTTGACTAGATTCCATACAAGCGTCCGGGTATTGATAGTTGATTTCTTCTTTGATAAATCCTTCTTTATCATTATTTATCGTAATGCGTACCTATGGAGAATACAAGCATGCTGTAACACTTCGCATAAATTAAATGACAATAAGTCTACATTTAAGTCATTAAATTGCCAAAATGAAAATTCAATAGTTATTTAGATGTTTGTCCACGCTTACCTCTTCCCCATCATCGAGTCGCTCTGATTTTATCTTAACAGCTCCAAGGTCCGCACCTACATTACCATTATAAAATTTATTTTCCATGCCGCACATCCCAACTGATGTACTCGGAAGATACGAAATCACTTCACTGTACTTAACATCACCATGGGATTGGTAATGATAGTAGAATTTATTCAAGTCACTGTAGTATTTTCCGCATAGACAGCATCGGAGCATATAACTAGGTTTATACTCCAATGAAGGTGCTATTAGGACAACACCGCCCTTAATGTACTCCATATAGTCAGTCATGTTTGTTTACCAAACAGTTTCAGGCAAACGGAAGAAATTGACACGTCCGACCAGATTGTACTTGATCAAACTATGACTTTTTTGAGTTCACATAAAAAGTATAACAAAAATCAAAGATTCTCATAATTGATATTAGCCCGCTATGTATTACGAACGTAAAATATGTTAAAATAATACTTGAAGAGGAGTTTTCAACTTGTTGTTGCCAAAAGCCATTCTTAACAGTTTACTGTGTTTTGTTTCACCAAATATTAGTATTACAGAAAACTAAGTTGGTCAATAGGATGCCGCCGTGACGTCGTCGCTGTTTTTATATCAACGCCGTAACTACGAACAATCGATACATGGAAGTAGTCGTCGAAATAAATCTTTATGGCGAGTTAATTAATGAAAACAAATAAAATTAAACAAAAAAAAATAATAACTAAATAACATATATAAAAAAAATAAAATAAAATAACTAAATAACATTAATAAAAAAAATATGAAATGTAATAATATATTATAAAAACGGTAAAAAAAAATTAAAAGTAAAATGAGAAAATAGAATAGAGTGAATAAGGTAAAATCAATAAACAATAAAAAGATAAAAAAGAAGAGAAAGTATAATAAAGAAAAAAAATTAAATAATGCAGATCATTATAAAAGCAGCAAAAAAATAAAGTAGTTTAAATCAAATTAAAAGCAAAATAAAATACAACAAATTTAAATAAGAATTAACATTGGTCTTCAAATTCCACTAAGAATAATAAATGAATGGATCGTATTAAAAGGGCTTTTGAATGGTATAAAGCATAAATATCTGTGAAAACTTAAAATTTTATAAACATGATTGTATTTAAGTTTCCTAACTTTTTCTTTGTTAAACGCTAAGATTATTTTAACTTTATATAATTTTGTTTTCATTTCCCCAGAATTATTTCTTAATTCATCAAAAATTTAATATTTAAATATTTTACATTTCCAAATTTTAATTATGATTCTGAAATCTATAAAAGTAGTCGTTACGTCTAATAGCAAAATTAGTTTCTTTGACAAAATTCTTTGCCATAAAAATAAATACCTCTATTAATATGAAAAGGATGCACAGTTCTTATCAAAAAAATATACATTTTCTTTAAAATTAATTTAGAAAAAGTAACACTGTTTTTATTTTAAAACAAATGAAAGTAGTTTTAGTCAAAAAATTGCATACTTTGCTCCCCTCTTTTGACACTCTCATTTTTGTAATACGCAGCACTGTTGTCACAAGCGGCCTTCTTATCGCAATTACAGATGTGAGAGGGCTTAATCGGCGATTATAAAAGAAGCAGCGATGATGTGGCGCGCATATCTTAATCTGTTCTCCACAATTACTGAGATCAGAAACGTTTCAGATACTCTCGTAGAGCTCTGAAAATGGGCACTTTGGCTTTTACATTTTGTTTTTTTTTAGAGAAAATTTTTTGTACTTTTGGAATACTAATTGGGTTTGAATATAGGCTAATTTACACGCTATCCAAATATATCCCCTATATACTGTCAAATCAATATATTTTGATTTCCTGTCCACTTTCCTATAAATCAATATATATTTTGTTATAATTTTGTAGTGTGTCTATGTTTACTCCTACATGTTTTCTAATTAAAGTATTTCGCTTTTGTGTTTGAGGGGATATAGGTAGATACGGGTAGATAGCGTGTAAATCATACTTATACCGTAAAAACACAGTTTAAAATTGTTGTTGTTGTTTTTTATTAACTTTTGTACTTGTTATTTATTTAATTTCTATTATTTATTTTTTGCTTTTTGCATTAATTTTCTATAAACATAACAGCCAATAGGATTTAATGGGATAGGATTACTGCCAATGATACAAAAATGTGTTGTATTCTAAATAGATTTTATCTTTTATTATTTAATTGAATAAAGAAATTAAATCGTTCTTTGATGGTTTATTTCGCCCATGCGTTTTTACATGATGTCCTAGACCTATCTTATTTTTAAAGGTTTTTCCACATAATGTACACAAGTGATTTCGGCCCTCTTCGTGTATGAATGTATGCTGCTGCATGGTTTTTTTGGTCTTAAAAGCCTTTCCGCATATTTCGCATTCAAAATCACGAATGTCTTTGTGTGTTCTCATATGAATGGTCAATTCGTTTTTGGTGTAGCATCCCTTTGAACAAACCGGACAATTGTGGGAATATTGTTTAACATGGCGTCTCTTGTGAACATTAAACGCTTGGCTATGGCGAAAAGAGGCGCCGCAGACATCGCAACAAAAAGGTTTAACTCCTGTATGCGAACGCATGTGGATCAATAAATCAGCCGTCCTTAAAAATCCTTTACCACATTCTGTGCATTCTACACCTAGGTCATTCATATGACGTCTAACGTGAGCTATATATGGATCCACAGACTTAAAAAGTTTTTTGCACTGAGGACATTTCAAACCTAGAGACTCATCATGCTGATGTTTGTGGGCCTTCAAATGGAGGGGGCTCTTAAATTGCCTTTTACATTGGTTACATTTAAAAGGTCCAACATGATTATGGAGATACATCATATGTTCGTAGTACTCAGAACTTGCGTCTTTTGTCTTCAGTGGCCCCAGGGCCCGCCGTTTTTCCCGAGAAAAATAAACGTGAACACAATGCAGATACTTTTTTAAAGTATTTTCATCAACCTCTAATTCCATTTCTGTCTCCATGGCATTTATCATCTGCTTCAGAGCTTCAGCGCGTTTACCTTTGCAACAGTTTTCCATAGTATCGGTATTCCAAAGTTGCGGGAATCTTTTATATATGTCCAGTATATGTACTATTTGTTCAGGCACCAAGTCTTGCGGGTGTGAATCTAATATAGCGATTGGATTATTTTCAAGAAATTGTTTTAAAAAACTCAAATGATCACAAAACCAGAGATCTTTTTTATTTCCTGAATAATTGCTGCTTGTTTTCTCAAATTCGAGTTTCATCCTATATTTGTGACGCAAATGTACGATAACTGAAGCAACTTGTTTGATGGTCAACTGCTCATTTATTTCATCATGGAGTTCTGTTGCAATTTGTTGTAAACAATTGATGCGATCATGTGGTCTTCGAAGCTGTGTTGGAACGTTGTTATTCCACAGTTTAGGCTGGTGTTTATATGCTTCGATGAGAGCTAAAACGTTTTCTTTTGAAGTCATGAAGTTTTTCACAAACACAGTGGTGTTACTGCTGTCGGATTCAGCGACCTAAAAATAAACAACAACCGAGAATTAATGAAGCAACATTGAAAATGGTAAAGTTAACCATAGCACACAAATTAGCTTAATTTGCGTGGTAATAAGCCGGCACATTGTTTTTTTCTTCAGTGGCGAGAAAGAAAGCACTTGATGAAATACATACCTGCCTTAAATATCAACCCATTACAGCTTTCCCATAATTGAAAATTAAGATAATACTTACTTCATCATAGCAGGCCTCGTCTTCGTCTTCGTCATCATTATCGCTTTCATCATTTTCCCAAACTGATTCATCCATTTCATCTTCAGTCGGCTCTTTTTCCAGTGATTCTTCAATCGTACTAAAGTCCATATAATTCTCACTTGTGCTATTGTCATCTAATGTGGCCTCTTTTTTGATAACTCTATCTTCGTCATCCGTCTCGGCAGTATTCAGAGGATCCTTAAACATAAAAAGAAGAGAAAAATATAAATAAAAACATAATTTTTTTTTATTTTATAATAATAAAAATCTGGATACATTTGCCTACTTTCCACACTTTTTTACAACACGGAACTCATGAAACGTTTCTTGTTTTTTTTTTTAAGAATGATGTGAATTGTACCTTATAACAACGATGTATGTACTTAGACCATAATTTGTTTTATTATAATATGCACAGAAAAATAATATGTGTGTGCCGTTCAGACGCGGTAAAAATTTATTCTGCTGAAAACTTACAACTCATAAACACTAAAGTAGAAAGCAAATAAATTAAGAAATTGGGAGTGACAATTATTACCCCAATTTTTCTAAATGCCATTTCCATAACTAGTTTTTCGGTAGAAGGGTGACACAGTTTGATATTCTGTTGCATTTCTCAAAATGTATATAAAATAAGTTCTTTATGTTGAATTTCGACTAAGGTCCCTTGTTTACTCTATTTCCGCTGCGTTACCCAATATCAATATTATATTGTTTTATCACTACAATGCAAACTCAAATGCTCTTTAAAATAAAGTTAACCCAGTATGATCTTTGGACCAACACATAACCCCAGTAACAAACAGTAACAATCCTAAAACAGTAATAATCACAGTGTGTCTGTGTCTTTCACATATCCCCTGTCTTTATCCAATACTAAAATATTATATTAAAATATTTCAGAGCCTTAAGGAAAGCATGCGCAAAGGTGTTTTAGAAATTCTCGACCTCACACGACAAAGAAATGTTATGGTCATCAACGCAACTTGTATATTAAAGTACTTCGATCATGACATATGTCCGCACCTGACTACTTTTTATGCCTAGACAGCTGCGTACTACTCTCGCCGACAGCCTGACTTCATATTCAACCTATAAATCTTTTTTAGACCTCAACGTAATAATCTAAATCTAATAATCTAAACAATCGAATAATCAAGGCTTAACATACTGCATACCATCACACTTTCTTACCTCTTTCATAATTTCCGCCATCGACTCTTTCTTAAGTTCCAAATGTTCTTCCACTCCCTCATTGGCATCGTGACTTTCGCTCGGGTTATCGTGTGTTTCATTGATGAAATCTTCTATTGGATACTTTCCTTCCACTGGCGACGATGTCTCCCTGTCGTAATGGCTGGTACAATGGGAGATGAATGGTCCCAACAGACAATAACATTCATCGCATTCACTGCATTTGAGAAGATATTGATATTTGTAATCTAAACGAGGTGCTATTAGGACATAACCGCCTTTGATATAATCCATAGTGATTACAGTGGACGTTGGATCATTTATCAAAATGCGTGGAGCAACTGTTTATGGAGGAAAAAGTTTCCTGTTCCATGAAATGGTATGTTCAGTGAATGTTGTTTTGTTTATATTTTTAATTTCTTCTTCTCGCATCTAATGCACTACGAAATGATATCACTTTATGGAAGTCCAGAGTTGCCAAATTATTTTGTGTGCCAAACTTGATATATGGAATACAATAGGGGGTTTTATTCGTGCCTCATATAAGATATATAATCTGATATATGGGGATTACAATTATATATGGACGGAAATAAAATATAAATAAAAAAATCAAAATGAAAGCTATGTAGATATAGACTTTTGAAATAAGAACATATATAAAAATATATGGCACAAGTGCAGAATATGGATCGGCAGCACAAACAAAAAACCCTCTCCCGCTCACCCATGCTTCTAGGATGGCATATTTGAAAACAAAAAAAAATTATCTTCGGCGCTTCTTGCTTCCAAGTAGTTTATTGCCGTTATTTTTTAATTCGTTCTGTTGTATTTACACTAAATTATTAAAAAAATAATAATATTGGATATAAACTATGGATATGTGGAATATTTCACTTTTTTTACGTGTAAATTGTAAAAAATGAGATACAAATATCTTTTTAAAAATTTAAAAAATGTCAAAATTCTTTCAAAGATATTTTTGTATATTGTTTTTTGAAACGATTTAAAATTACCTTAATTTATTTAATTTCCCAAATCGGCTTAACCTTTTTTGTTTTCATTTATTTTTTTAATTAGATACATTTAATTTGAATTTCCGTACAGAAATGTAGTATCGTATCGTATTATTGATTTAAGAATTTTTGGATATTCAAGTTCACACACGCTCCCCATCTCTAGCACATACCCCTACTGAACATACCCACTACTTTGACATTTAGTTGCATCCCACTCAACATATGATTAAATCAAGCTACCACAAGTATAATTGAAAGCGTTGTTTACAAAAATTCTGTCGGACCTCATTTTTCACGGAATAACGTGAAATTTATATTCTTCTGTGGTTCTTATACACTTTGTTTTCATCCACAAATTTGAAGAGTAAATATTACTGCTTTAAACAATACATTCTTGTTAGATAATTGTCTGTTAAACAAAAAAGATGACACTAGCGCTTGCACTGTCAAAATAGAGCAGAGTGACAACTTCATTGATTCACGTGTGTTTCTTCTTTTCCTTACAGATCGTAAGCAAGTTGTGACAATGGATCAGGTCGACTTCAAGAAGAACTATCGAGTAATTGTTGAAAAAATTTTCAACAATTGGCAAAATCTTCGTTTGGCTGTTGAACATGGAATGGGAGGAAGAAATGGCCACCAAGTATGTTTGCAATAAATCTCTTTGAAGAATAAACTTCATATTGCATTTTGTATAGGTCGCCATAGATATAATGGAATATACATATCAATATTGTATACACAACGAAAATATAACACAAGGAGAACTGCAAGATGTAGTCGAAGAATTGATGGACCAGGAGTTTGACACTATTTGTGAAGACGGATCTGTTGCAGAGATTTGTGCACATCTTTTGCGCTACAAACAGATGGCCTTGCAGGGACTATATGGAGACATTGAATTGGAATTGATGAAATTGCCGAAAGGTGATGAGTGGCTAAGGACAGATGTAAAACTAAATATTAAAGATGCATCAAGTGATTCGTCTTCCGAAGAAAGCGACGATAGCATGGACGTAGAAATGGAGTCTAAAACATCAAACAACCATAAAGCCAAAACACACAACAATGACGATTTTGAAGAACCCGAAGAAGGCTGGACTACAGTAAGAAGTAAAAAAAAATAAAAAATCTTTGAATTTATGAATAAAAAATGTTTTTATTTACTTCCTCTAAATCCATAAATCTTAAAGTATCAATTTGCTGGAGACTGTTTGGCAACAAATGGGTGTCACAACAGAATTTGCAATTTTTTATTGGATCATTTTGCTGCATATATTTTTGACCGTTCGGGGAAAGTTTTTTAACATTTCTTATGTTCGATTTCCAATGAAGACCATGAGAAATATCCATAATTGAAGAGGTTTCCTTGGTACTGGGTGTTAGGGACATGTTAATTGCTGGATAAACAAAAAAAGCAAAGAAAGACAAACCAACCAGAAACAACATTGGCAAAAGAACTGCAAAATATTTATCTGGCAGATACGTCAAGCCCCATTCTTTGGTGGGCAACAAAGCCCATAAGAAGTAAATAACAAATAGGGCAACAACTAATAGATAGAATGCATAACCGTAAACCGCTCTATGCGGTGTTGGCGCTGGTGTGTGTTCCGGCATCTGTATCAAAAGATTTAATAGTATCGTCGCACAATAAGACACTCTCAAAAAATGAATTAATGGCTGTACGCAAGTTCTTCGTTTGGTCTGCAGTAAAGTGAACTTCTACGATGTCTCCCAGTAGTCGTAGTTCTTTGGTTACAAAGTTTCTTCGGGGTTCTTGATCAACGTTAAGGGTCTTGTATGCAATTTCAGCCTGCGCACACGATTCGAAAGGAATTTTTAAAGTTCTGAAAAGTAATTATCTCTTAGTACATGATAAACAGGACAAAGGCAAACTTACGCATGGGCCGCTTTCCGCAATAAAGTGTCACCGTCAGGCATTCTATTTACTCTCGAAAGTTAATGGCTAAAAAATTATTTTGAAAAGTTTCGTGGTTCTGTATCAGATATGTGATACGTTTTAGTCAAAAGTCAAAATCAGTGCCGTACTACCAGCTGTTTTCTCAGCATACATTAGCAGTGTTGGCAACTGTTTTGAAGCCAAAATCGCTAAAACAACTGTGTTAACTAAATACCTATATCAAAGAACATAGATACAGAAGAAGTATATTCGTTGTTTTTTTTTATCAATAATTAACACGGCGGTAGTTTGGTAGATGAAGAGCGTAGTTTAGATGGTGTGAATATGCTAAAATTTAGAAAATAAATTATGCAATTTTAATGCTAACTAAATGTTACAGTTTTTTTTGGCTGTGGAGTCCGAAAATGCCAGATACTTTACGATGGAAATAAAAATTTATTTATTTTCTTAATTTTTGCATATTCAAATCTTCTTCTACCAATCAAGATGTATCAATTATAAGTTCACAGCAACAAGAACAACAGGAAAATTTTTTTTATAGTTTATGACTATGGCTGTCAAATTTTGTTTTTGATGTTTTTTGCCCGCGAAGAGTCAATAGTCAAAATAATAAGAAATTAAATTTCCTACAGCAGTATTGATTGAAAATATTCGATAGATTATTATCTTTTCACACAGTTATTAAAATCATTACATTTCACAATGTTTCGGTAAGAATTTGTTACCGAACATGCAAACGAATGTAAACAATACAACCGTTTGACAGTCCTCGTCATAAGTGCAAATAATAAAAGTTTTCCAACAGTTGACATGTCAACACCACCTTATAATTAATACATCTTGCTACCAACCTACCGCCGTGTTATTTAATGATAAAAAAACAACGAATAGACTTATTCTGTATCTATGTTCTTTGGTACAAGGTATTTTTTGGTAGTAATCGCTTGGTTGCACTACTTCTTTGCGATCTCCTCCAAGAAAGAGGATAGAATAGAGAACGATTTTAATTGTTTATTTCTAATCTCTTTATATTGCTTTAAAACTTTACATTTCATGTATTTTTAGATAATAAAACAAGCGACATTTGCATCACATGTCGATGCTTTACATTTAAATATAACATTTTATTATTATTCTAAGGCTTTGTTACTGTAGTAACAAAAAGTTTAGGTTGCTGCCGCAACGGCCTTACTAACTAAACGGCTGTAGTCATTTGCAGAGAACAACGAATTAATTGAAGGTAAGAAGGTAATACTTGTGTGTCAGGATGAATATTTACTACGCATGTTATCAAACTCGCCGCAGGGACGACAGCCCAGAAAAGCGTCAGCAATAGAGACCTTGCCCCTCATTCTTTTCAATGTAATAATTACAGTAGTCCTTTTGGGTAGGAGTTAGTCCCATCACGTCGACCTCTGTTTTGAATTGTTCCAAACCACCCACACCGGACAAGTAACCATTTAGCTTGGTGGCTACATAGGAGGTTTGCAACAGCTGAGAGTTCAAGTTCAAGGTGTCACACAGATCGCGGTGTCCCTGTAGGCGGTATTTTTGGTGATAACTACAGAAATTGTGAATACATGTTATTAGAATCGCATAAAGTTTATTTATCTCGTTAATACTCACTCTTCTGCAGGATAAAATTTACTTTTAGCTTTTATCTCTGTGGTTATTACCTCAGGGACCCTTCTCTTTTGTTCTTCGATTTTGGATTGTTCAGCTATCGCTTTTTGTTCCTCGTCGTGATATAAAATCAGAGACATGTATTGCCTTTTAATAGGTGTTGTAAGACCATATTCATGGTTGTTCCAAAATAGGTCTAATAGCTGTTTGAACGAAATCACCTCGGGATCAAAATCTATCTCCAAAACCTCCGTGTGATCACCCCTAAACAAGAATAAAGTGTTGTGTTGTTAAGAAAGCGGGTTAGTAAAGCATTTAAGAAAAGAAGCGATAGATACGTATGGGTGGGACGGAAAAGTGAAACAGAAAAAATGTACATTAATTACAATCAGTTCCTTTTTATACACTTACATATTACGGTACTTTGGTCCTTCCACAGTGCCGCCGGCATAACCAACTGTGGTGCGCAAAATACCCAATGTAGCGCCAAATAGTGATTCGGCACCCCAGAAGCATCCCATACCAAACGTGGCGGTCTTAAAAGGCTTGCTTACCACATGGGTGGGACTGATGCCTAAATCTTGTTGTTCATTTCGCACAATACTCTAAAAAGAAAAATATCAAGAGTTAAATCCAACAAATTAGTATAGGAAGGAGTATATGTATCGTCATTGTGCGTTTACAAATAATTTAATGAATTTACTCAAAGAACTTGAGTTGCAGTTTTTATATTCGTCGAATAGTCCTGCTGTTTGTTTGGCAGCTATTAATACTAAAAACACCAAGATATAATTCATTTCTCCGCCGTCAGAGTATACAGTCGAGGATAACACTCGAGAGGTAAGATATGGACTGAATAACATCTGAAGTCATCACATCGCTTATTTTTCGTTGTAAACCAGGTTCATTGCACGTATGCAACTGAAAATGTGAAAAAGAAAACAAACAAAGAACTACGCAACACTGACGGCATGTGCCGGCAATACGTTCTCCGGGCAAAAAAGAGTATAACAAGTTCTCAACAACATAGAACAGAAGGAAAGCATTCGTTTTTATTGTGAATTTATACATTTATTGCTTTTGTCATGCTTTTATTCAAC
Source organism: Muscina levida (assembly GCA_964034835.1). NCBI lineage: Eukaryota > Metazoa > Arthropoda > Insecta > Diptera > Muscidae > Muscina > Muscina levida. Next base: position 133,329,582 of record OZ035882.1, read on the forward strand.
ATGTGATTGTCTTTTTCACACTCTTTTTAAGAATTCCGTTACATGTCAAGTAACAAAATTTATTTAAAAAATAAAACCAATCACACCATTCGCTCATTATTCGTTAATCTGTTGGAGTTTTATAAAAATGCAGTACGAAGAAATTTGGAAAAAAATAAATACCGGTATTTTACGTACCATTACGAAAAATTCAAAAGGTAAAAAATGGAAAATTCAAAAACAAAAAAAAATAAATGTTTAGGTGAAAAAGAAAGGAAACACCAAAAATTTAAAAATGTTTCACAGATCTTTTTTAACGTTTTATTCAATCAGCATTGAGACCATTTATACCAATCGTTTTATATTCGCTGCTTTTGTGACAGAAGACATGCATGGCTTTCGTCAAGCTCACATTTTTCAATTGTATCAAGATGTATCCACTATAAGGTGGTTGCATCATTACAACAACAGCACAACAACTGCAACAAATTCATGTTTTCGAGTCATAAGCTGTCAAAATTTCGGTAGCAAATATATGAATTTGACAGCTTATGACACATTGAAAAAAAAATATATGCTCAAATCAGCTGACATGTTAACACTACCTTATAATTGATACATCTTGAATTGTATCTTGTGTTTTACTGAAGTGATGTGAATTGACAACAATAATACTCATTGTTTGTGATTGCACTCAAGAGCCTAAAATAAGGCACTTAAACGGTTCTCTGATACGTTTACTCTCAGCAATAATTTGAGAAGGTCAATGCAGAGAACCAAGCCGACCCTAAAGCGGCGGCGGCTGGTTTTGTTTCTTTTTTGCATTTATTACGGCTTAGTTTTTTTTTGGCAATAGGCGGCGTACTTGAGCTCACTTTTCATTGAAACTGAAAAAGAAGGCAAAAATCTCGTGGGTCTTATTTTATATTCCCTGGCAATGAATCTTATAGAAATTGAATAAACTGACGGCGGCATCATTTTCAAACCAAAGGCGGCGGCTCAGTGTCTGATTTTCGGTCGGTTTAGTTATCTAGGCCAAGGCCATTGGTATTTTGGTTGCGTTCGCGGTGTGAGTCGTCTCTAAAATATTTTGTTTATTAAAAAATGACTAAAGTTGTACATTTTAGTTCCTTTTGGGGAATAGTTTATTTTAGTTCCAATCACTAAAATGATTTGGTGTGTTAATTATTTTTGCAATTTAATTTTCTTGCATACCGCTTCTAATGGCATACAAGTTAAAATTTCTAACCGCTTCGACTTATTTATTGTTGTTATAAATTGACTAACATCAACAGTTAAAGCAAATGAACTGTAAGAACTGGTCAAGATGTATCAATCATAAGGTGGCGTTAACATGTCAGGTGTTTGAAGACTTTTTTATTTTTGTCTGGCAAGGTAGCTGCCAAATGAATGGTTTGTTTACATTCATTTGCTTGTTCGGTAACAAATTTTTAATCAAAGATTGTGAAATTCATAGTTTTTAATATAACAATTGCCCGTCTTTTTTTACCTTAAAGCCTTTGCTATCAAACCGAATGTGTCTAAGTAAATTCTTAAACATTTTGTTTTGTAACCTCAACACAATTATATTAGGCACACTTGTGAGCACCATGACAATTGACGACAAACTAACGTCTCCTCCACATTTCAGTGAAATTCACTCATTTAACATTAAGCTTTTTAACCGGTAGCTAAGCAACTATGGTGGTTGCTCTTCTACTCACACTTATATCACAAAAGCGCCTGCTCTGAGGTTGACATTGACAATGAATTCAGTAGGGAGGTTATTAACCCACCCATCTACCTTCTCAGTTGCGATAATATCAAGACGACAGCTTTGTGTACAAAATCATACAATTTTATAAACATGCCGAATAGAATTTCGGCCTTAAGATGCACTCAGACACACGGATCTTTTAACGGATTTTACCAATCTACGACAGATATTTTTGTGTGAACTGTTGTCAGCAGGCCATAATGTTGAAGCAATTCGTTATCAAAATAACTACCGGCAGATAAATCCGTTAAAAATTCAGTACGTCTGATGGCGTCTAAGTGAAAGTCATTTAGATGAAAAAAGAGCAAAACAAAGCAATAAATATTTTTGATAAGATTCAGACATACTGAAATGTCGTATTGTTTGAATTTAGCAAGACAATAAATCTTACCAAGTCCTTGATTTGTGGCGCATTAATATCTTCTGGATTAATAGCAATCGACATGTTTGCTAGATACACTATGACACTATATTCAGCTTTAACTTTTAAATCAAACTGTTAGATGGCTTTCTATGAAGGGGCTTTTTATAGTCCACGCGCAGAAATATGTGAAGCGTTTTATATGTGTTTGACTCTCTGCTCTCTGTCAATTAAAGCAAATGCTTTCAGTTCGTGAGAGAAAAAGACTGCGAGAAATTAAATAACAATCAATAAACAAAGACAAGTTGGTGCTCATTCTTATAGCACATTGAGTATCTTTGCCAACAAAATTGGCGGTTATACAAGAGCATCAATTGATCAATTGTCAAAGAGAGCTCAAATATATGTAGTTGTGGAAAAGTGATAAAATAAAAATATCCACAAACTCTGAAAAAAAAACATTGACCCGTATCCATTACTCTAACTCTGAACGGGAATGAGACTATGGAAAGCCCAACACATAAACTAACTGTGACACATACTATCCTATATATGATCTTGTATACGCTCTATGTCAATAGAGAATACTTGGTTTATTATTTAATTTTCATCGGTGAGAAACATATTACTCAGTGAGAATGTGCCAGTACCAATGTTCATGCATACAACAACAAAATAGTAAGCAAATCACTTGCAATTCATGTTTTGAAAATTGTTTACAAAATAAAACGTATTTACAAGAATTTTGGAAAAATAAATTCTGTGTGAAATTATGTTTTTTTTCAAGTGACACTGAGTTCATTGGATTCATATAATTCTCCAGTATCAGATTCTTTTTAAATCTCAAAAATCTATGAAATATTAGAGAAGGCATAGAAATTTGCCAAATACTCAGAAACTACTAAATGGGTTTGTTTTTAATTTGGCTCACAATAAGATCATGATATCCACTATCCAGAAACGGAATTTAATTAAATTCTGTCAAGTATTAGAGGAGTTGGAATTTTTCAAAAAATATTTGTTATATGTGCCTAGATTTAATGAATGAATAAGCGTTTCACGTTATACCATAGCGTTTGTATAAACAAAAAATACGATTAGCTCAGAGTCAATGTTATACGTTGCTCTCTCCTTAAGATTGGGCTATGAGACGCTGGTGTTTATCGCCAGATTTTATTGACTGACAGAAAATTTTATTCAAACAATGAAAAGCAGATTAATAACCAAATGGGACAATATTTTTAAGGCAGTCTCGTGAGACATCGGAAAATGTTCCTATTCAGTATAGTGCAATCTTATTCTTACATACATATGTATTCAACAAGTGGCTTTTGCGTCTTCTCAAAACTGTTTTTTATGGTAGAGTTTGCTAATGTAAAGTTGAATAGTCATTAGCTGGGTCCATAGAGTTTATCACTGGAATCAGTTTATTTCCGTCTAGTCATTGTAGAAACACACAAAGCTTATTTTGATGTCTGTCAGTTGTATTAACTAAAATCAATGATATGCAAAAATTATTTGTATTTAAGAATCGTTTACAAATCTATTTTACATAATTTATTGATATAAGATTAATTCTAATTTTATAATTAGACTAAAAAATCCACGAAATATAATACACATATATATATTAGGTTGGCTCCGTTTGTATGGCAAACAAAAGTGACATCGATGTTCCCGACAAAATTAAAGTTTGACTGCGAGAAATTTAATAACAATCAATATACAAAGAAAATTTGGTGTTCATTCTGAATATTTGGCGGTTATTCATGAGCATCAATTGACAATTGTCAACAATTGTCTACTAGTAGAAGATTAAGTTTGGCAATCATTACATATAACGATATGTAATATAAATAATAATATAATATATTTTTGTATAAAAATGTAAAATAAAAATATCCACAAAATATCTGTTACTCTAATGGCCGTTTTCTCAATGTATCGACAAACTTCCTGTTACTAAATCTCGACATAAATTTGTTAGAATGATAAACTGTCCGTTAACGATTTTGGGTTTCTCAATATACCGACAAAAAAATATTTTTCAGTTGGCAATACCCCGAAAAATAGATGAGACAGTTGAAAAATTCTTGATATAAATCATTTATTTTCGAAGTGTTAAAAAATAAGAAAACACATACATTTAATAAAAACGAAATAAAACTAAAATAATGACATATAAAAGCAATATGAGAAACATTTTACCACTGAAGATGACCTGCTGCTTATTGTTTTGGTTATAAATCAAAGACATATCTTGGAAAACAAAAAAGCTATGAACAGCAGTCAGCTGATTGAGTTTATCTGTACGGCAAATAAATAACGGGCAGATGATGGCTGGTTAGCTTTGCGATAAAACAGAAGCAAATGAGACTTTGAGAAAACCTAATTTCTTTAATCTACAGTTTTTCGTTAAGAAAAAAGATAATCGCCTAATGAGAAAACGGCCCTAACTCTAAAATAACTGTGATACACTCTCCCGTATATGATATTATTTACGCTCTCTGTCTTTAGAGAACATTAGGTTTATTGTTTCTTTTAATTTTTAATGGTGAGAGATAAATTACACTCGGTGAGAGTGTGCCAGTAGCAACGATCATGCAAACAACAACAAAATGTAATGCGAATCACTTGCAATGCATGTTTTGAAAATTGTTTACAAAATAAAACGTATTTACAAGAATTTTGGAAACATAATTTCTGTATTTGATGCATATAATTCTCTAGTATCAGATTGTTTTTGAATCTCAAAAATCTAATAACGATTAGAGGAGGCGCAGAAAATTGCCAAATACTCAGAAACTTCTAAATGGATTTGTTTTTAATTTGGCCCATAATAAGATCATGATATCCACTATCCAGAAACGGAATTTAATTAAATTCTGTCAAGTATTAGAGGAGTTGGAATTTTTCTAAAAATATTTGTTATATGTAACTAGATTTAATGAACGAATAAGCGTTTAACGTTATACCATAGCGTGTGTATAAACAAAAAATACGATTAGCTCAGAGTCAATGGTATACGTTGCTCTTGCCTGAAGCATAGCCAAATCTTTGGGAGAGAGACGCTGGTGTTTATCTCTTGTTTTATATTGATTGACAATAAATATTTTTCGCTAATGTGAATTGAAACAGTGAAAAACAGATTAATAACCAAATGAGACGATATTTCTAAGGCTGTCTCGTGAGACATCTGATAATAATCCCATCCAGTATAGGAAAATCTTAGTCTTACATATATATGTATTTAACAAGTGGATTTTGCGTTTTCACAAAACAGTTTTCTATGGTAGAGTTTGCTAATGGAAAGTTGAATAGTCATTAGCCGGATCCATAGAGTTTATCACTGGAATCAGTTCATTTCCGTCTAGTCATTGTAGAAACACACAAAGCTTATTTCGATGTCTGTCAGAGTTGTATTAACTAAAATCAATGATATGCAAAAATTATTTGTATTTAAGAATCGTTTACAAATCCATTTTACATAATTTGTTAATATAAGATTAATTCTAATTTTATAATTAGACTAAAAGATCAACGAAATATAATATATATATATATATTAGGTAGACTTCGTTTGTATGGCAAACAAAAGTGGCATCTATGTTCCCGAGCAAAATAAAAGTTTGACTTTGAGAAATTTAATAACAAAAGAATTTGGTGCTCATTCTTATAGCACTTTGAGTATTAATGCCAACAGAATTTGTTTTTAATTTGGCCCACAATTCACAATATTCAACAACAATATTCAACAAGGAACACAATTGTCTACTAGTAGAAGATCATTAAATATAACAAGGTAAAATATATATTTTTTATAAAGTGTAAAATAAAAATATCCACAAATATCTGTTACTCTAACTCTAAGATAACTGTGGTACACACTCTCCTATATATGATATAATTTACGCTATATGTCTATAGAGAACATTTGGTTTATTATTTCCTTTCATTTTCAATGGTGAGAGATAAATTACACTTGATGAGAGTGTGCCAGTAGCAACAATCATGCACACAACAACAAAATAGAAAGCGAATCACTTGCAATTCATGTTTTGATAATTTTTTACAAAATAAAACGTATTTACAAGAATTTTGGGAACATAATTTCTGTATGAAATGATTATTTTTTTCAAGTAACACTGAGTTCATTTGATTCATATAATTCTCTAGTATCAGATTTTTTTTGAATCTCAAAAATCTAAGAAATATTAGAGGAGGCACAGAAATTAGCCAAATACTCAGAAACTACTAAATGGATTTGTTTTTAATTTGGCCCATACAACGATCATGATATACACTATCCAAAAACGGAATTTAATTAAATTCTGGACAGTATTAGAGGAGTAGGAATTTTTCAAAAAATATTTGTTATATGTTCCCTAATGTAATGAATGAATAAGCGTTTCACGTTTTACTATAGTGTTTGTATAAACAAACAATACGATTAGCTTAGAGTAAATGTTATACGTTGCTCTCTCCTAAAGCATAGTCCAACTTTTAGGAGAGAGAGACGCTGGTGTTAATCGCTTGTTTTATATTGATTGACAACAAATATTTTTCGCTAATGTGAATTGAAACAATGAAAATTAAATTAATAACCAAACGAAACTATATTTTAAAGGTGGTCTCGTGTGATATCTGAAAATATTCCCATCCAGTAACGGGTAATCATTTACATACATTCATATGTTTTCAATAAGTGGATTTTGCGGTCTCAGTTTTCTATACCAGAGTTTGCTAATGGAAAGTTGAATAGTCATTACCTGGGTCCACTCAAACACTCAAAGCTTATTACAATGTCTGTCAAGTGTATTAACTAAAATCAATGATATGCTAAAATTATTTTGGTTTAATAATATTTCATCGTTTACAAATCTATTTTACATATTTTGTTGATAAAGGATTAATTTAAATTTTGTAATTGGAATAAAAGAACCAATTTGTGATTAATGTTAAATTTTTGGTTAGTTCCAATATATTTCACTGATGTGGCATCATAATTCAGACCGGAGTTTTATATAGCTTTTTACACCGGAACATATTTAGCATATTTTCGCGTTATTCCGCATATTTGAAAGATGCGGCCAAAATGCTAAAATGTTTATGTTGTTTTTGGAAAAATTTTAACATTTTTTTGAATCCATGAAAAATTCGGAAAAATGCACAGTGTTGTACTCTGAAAAGCTGAATTTAAGCAATTTTTCTCAGTAATGTTGATCCGGTAACCACCATTTTCGTTGTTTGTTAACATTTATTGGACAAATTGCCAAACAATATGGACGGACAAAAAATAATAAATGATTATTTCAAATAGTTAAAAGCATTCGCGCTTCGTGGAAAACTGCCTCCGAAACAATGTTAATAGGTTTGTGGCAGAAAAATATTGCAGGTTTACAAGGCGAATGGAAAATTGTGTGAGCTAGACAACAGCTGACAATATGCGAAATTGCTGTGTAAAACCACTTTTTAGCATTTCGAATTTACAGTTCAAAATGTGAAAAGCTTTTTGGTGTAATAAGGCTATAAAACCACTTTTTAGCATTTCGCATATTAAGCTCAATATGCGAAATGCTTTTCCGGTGTAAAAAGGTTATTTGGCGATTTTTTGTAGGGTGGCGACTCTGGCTCAGATGACCGAAAAATTTAGCATAGTTTCCGGTCCATATATGCTATCAACTATGTGAGACGCATTAAAACCGGAATGATTTTTTTAAGTAATCGCCAATTGATGGAACTCGTCACATGTGTATAACGATGAGCGTATATAATAAATGTAGGTATTATATTCAAAAGTAATAAAATCTAAACGTGTTGATTAACGCTTTTATGGTTATGAGACGGACATGATATGAATAATTGGTTTACAATTTTATAATAGTATATAGTACGCTCGTGTTTCTACTGAGTCGAATTTAAGAGCAAGTACATATATTATCTATTATATCAGGCAATTTAACTTGTAAGAATTTAAAGATAGGCAAATAAACGGTATAGATAGCAGAAGAAAGTGAGGTCAATAAAATTGAATTTACGAGTTAGCAATTAAAACGTCTAGTGTGCAATTTCAATAATTACATTCATATTTCGACAGAGCGTCACTTTTTGAGTAAGAAATGTCTAAAAAGGCCCATAATGTTTGTTTCCAAAACTTGTCCGAAAAAATAAACATTCATCATGGTTGCTGATATCAGGTATGGTGTTTTGTATTTAATGTAATATTCTGTCTTTATTTTATAAATGATTAATCTTTAAAATATATTGTTCTAACTGTTTAGATTATATTTTATATCGAATTGACGCGTTTGTTCAGTTCAGTAGGTTTATTACAAGTAACATTACAAACTAATGTTAACAATAAACATGGCAGTTTTATTTGTCATCAATCAGAGTTGTCAAACTGTATATAAATTAAATGAGACATAACAATCTCCCACGCTAAATTGAAGCTAATAAATTCATTCTTAATTAATTCAAATAGTATTTGATTTTGACCCATATTCAACAGCGAAAAGAAATAAAAAATTTGAGGATCTCTGCCTCCTAATCCACATTAGTCACACTCTTAAATATCTTTGCGGCAGAAGTACGACTCAAATTGTTCTAAAGAGCGAGGTCCAAAGCTCCTAGATCAACGGGCTTTCAGACAAGTCTAAACAACATTCGTAGGCTGTCACCACTGCCAAAAACTGTTGACATATTAATGTGGTTGTCGAAGGCCACACTCCCGAAATTGCATTGAAAGAAAACAGTCTGTCACATAGCACAAGAACGGTTCTGGCACAGCTGGTGTAGTATGCTCAATACGTACCTACTGGCCTCGAATTGAGTTAAAAACTCCAAATGTGTGCCCAGCAAGCGGTCTTAACCCGCATAAGATTCTGCATTTGTTCAAATGCCCAGCCAAGCCCGCTCTCTAGATGAGAACGCAGCGGGCTGACCCCAGCACATATAATTATTTACTGCCTGGACGGCAGAGTGATTCGGGGCACATTTAAGGGAACCTTGTTAAATACATATCTTGCGATAGGCCGGTCTGTGGTGAACTATGTAGCGCTAGTGTGGTCAGCAAATGTAAGCGACACACAGTGGAGAAAGGTCCAGATATAATAGAATGCGGCCCTAAGAACGGTCACGTCATGCCTCCTCACGTCTCGGAAGTAGGATCTGCGTAGGGGTTCACAACAAAATGCTGTGAAAGCAGTACCTGCAGATGGGGAATCGGTCTCCCACCGTCATATACGGAGAGATATCCATGATCTAGATAAAGAATTTTAGCGCTACAAGGGAGAGACTCTGGATCAAAGCGCTTAAAAGACAGGTCTAAACGACATTCATTGGCATACTTTCACCGAAGCTTAAAACTCATACCCTATGGTTGTTCTCTGAAACCACCCTCCCGAAATTGCATCTGAAGAAATCAGTTTGCCAAGTAGTACTAAATTGGGTCTGGCACAGCTGAGGTTCGGTTGGTGTATTAGGCTCAAATCGTAATGGGCCCAAATTGAGCCAAACAATTTAAACATGTGCGGTCCCTACTTGCGGTCTAAGCCCTACGACTCATACAGCAACCTCGTCTCGAGTCACTGTGAACGGATCTACTTTTACAGTTAGAAATAGATAAATACGCAGCAAGTTGACACTAAAAAATATAATCAATATTTGGAACTCCAGAAAAAGAAAGGTACGTGGCTACAACAACAACCTTATATGTAATTATTATTTTTAACAATCAATAACAATAATGAATTTTTGACTCTCAACCATGATCGCTAAATTGCAAATAATTGAAGATAACAATTGGGAAGCGAAAACTAAATTTTTGAAACAAAACAGGATTTTCTTGAGTTATTGGATATATTGATGGAACCCATATCAAAATTTTCGCTACGAATAAAGAAGATCAGAATCGTAACTACAACCCCAAAAGATTCTTAAGATCGGTCCAAAGGAATTAAGTTTTTTTTCCTCAATTTTCTCACATTGCCCCCTAAAATTAGACGGAACTGTTTCTCTCCAAAATACATGTACCAATGGGGGATTTTGTTTCTGAACCCCTATTTGTTACTCAACATTTTCATTCTTGACGTCATTTAACAAAACCTTTTTTAAATTTACAAAAACTAAAATTATTCCTTCAAATTGTTTAAAGTCGTTACTAGCAACTGTGATGACAGATTCAGAGTCATTTCGATTCAACGTCGTAGTCACATTTCCTTAAGCTGCCATTAGACGACGTGTATTTTACACATGGGTTGTCACTTTAAAAACCGATATGTAATTCTGCATGTCCGTCAAAATGAGCGTGTACATTTGCTTTATAATTTTTGCGTTCAAACGTGCTTGTGTATGTATACCTGTGTTTATCATTAACAGCTGGCTTTTCTATATCTTATCATCGCCAAACACAGCTTTAACTAAAAATATGTTGAAAAACACTCATTAATTGTTCTATTTCCGATTTGAAATAAAATACTTAAGCTACGCACAGACGGTTGCCAGATCTTACAATATTGCCCGAAAAATTTTCAGAAAATGTCCAACAACCGTGTGCACTTTAAATTTTGTATGACAAGGTTTGCAGACAAATTATTGTAAAAAAAACAATATTGCCAGACATCCGATAATCGTCTGAACCGCAAAATGTTGCCACCTTCAAATTTTTGTAAGATAAATGCAAACACATTTAATTTGCAGATGTGCGAAGTTTATGCATCTGCTAATTTCGCCATTTGCAGAGATTAATTATATGGCAACACTGTCCATGTCAGTACATTACCGGTACATTAGCAGATTTGACAAAATTGCTATTTCTAGCAATTCTTTATCCTTCTTTATCTTTGCGTAGCTTTATCCTTTTCAACTTTTTGTCAGCAAACTTTTGTTGTTTTGTCAAAAACAGCTGATTGCCGATATGTATTACATATCAAAATAGAGCACGCTCTAAATGAAATGTATACATATGTTACCTAACACATTGTTTTACACAAGCAGTGTTTGTAAGGGGTTACACAACATGTATAAATTTTACACTGGGAAAACTGACATGTCATATGTAAAATACACGTCGTCTAATGGCAGCTTTACAGAATACCAAATTTGTGTCAATAGTTACCGATAGTTATCGAAAACGACTACGAGAATACCGATTCTACAGCGTCGTCACAAGACGTCGTTTTGCGTCGACTATCGGAATAAGGACGAATATAAATCAAGTCAAATCTAGTGTGGGTGTCTGTCAAGACATCCTTTGCAGTTTTAATGGACTTAGTTTAATGTACTTAGGACCTCTAAAATGTCTTCATAATTGTTGGCATAGTAGTTAACTGCTTCAAGCCATGTTCCCCATCGTGTTGTTACAGCTTCTGGAGGTAATGGAATGTCTGGAAACATTTGTTTAAAAAGTTCCTCTCTACATGGAGCTTTTAAAAATACATTCTTCACATTTACACAATCGATGGACACCATGAGCAATACATGTCACATGCGTCACTTTCGGATAAAATTCCACTATAGCTTTTGCAGCCTTTACCACATATGGAGCTGCATCCGTCACAAAAAGCAAAACATTATTCTTATTGAAGTTGACGTTCAGATTTTTGATGGCGTCGTCCCACAGTCGAGCAATTGTTGAGTAATTAGCCCTCTCCAAGGTTGCTGTATGTAGTAAAAATTACTTACTTGCAATTTCCTTAATATACCTGCTAAAATTTTTGCCACATTTCTGCCTGTTGCATCTATAGTTTCATCGATTGAGATCCATAAAATTGATTTTTAGTTTTGCTCGTATATTGTCCATGCAGTCGTTGTCGTTTTTTAAATGTTTAGTTCGAAGAAATGTTTCGGATGGCACTTGGTAGTCCGTGTATTCCTCAAATAGTGTTCTTATATTTTTATTTCTCATTTTGTAAAGAGTAATGTCAGCAGACACAAAAGCTCGGCACAGTTTTTCTTGAAAATCGTGTTCTTTTGAGAGTCTACCGGAACATTCTGGCAAAAATAATTGTTCGGTATTTTTACTTCTATGACTTAGTTGAATATGTTTGCCGTTTTCCACATGTTGCTTTACATGAAATCTGCGATCTGCTGCAATAACTTTTCTGCAGATTTTAGAATAGAGGAATCCACCATCAGCTCGTAAGTCAGGAAACTTTTCTACAACCGCCTTTAGCTTTTGTCGGATTAGGCATGTAAGGCATTATGTCCAGGGTCGAAATCGGTGGTGGTTGAAAAGCACCTCTTTTTTATGTTTGGTTTACTTATTGAATAAGAAAGCGCGAAAAACAGGATTAATAACATTTAACATTTCACAGTTGTGAAAACATGTAGTAGATTTGGCTGTTACATTTTAAATAACCAAAGTGTCAAAGACACTTGTTTTTACAAAAAGGGATATTTTTGAAAAAATATGGCCAAAAAATATAAATTATGCTTCAAAAAAGGAGGGTTTTTTTAAATTATGCTCCTGAAACCAAAATATGCCAAAATATGCTATAACAAATAGGTCTCAAAACACTTGTAGGACCATGAAACATGTATATACATTACCAATTTGTTAATATCTCGTTGTAAAAAAACATGCTGTAGCATATTTCCGGTTGCCCTGGTGGTGAGAAATAAATATATCTGAAAATAAACTGATTGTAATATTCTCCACACATGCTGCACTGGATTAGATAACAATCGCTGTAAACTGATGCTGGTGCAATGAAGACGTCGCCACCACTTTTGTATTCCCTAAAAGTTGTCATACTTATAAATATAGCCATCTAGAACTTGTTTGCTAGTCAGAAACATTTTAATTCAACATTTTGGGGGGGGGGGGGGGGTGTGGTATGTTCAGTCGGTGGGTTATATTAATAGCCTTTTTACACCGGAACGCATTTAACATATTTCTGCGTTAATCCGCATCTTCGATGGATGCGGCCAATATGCTAAAAATTTTACGTGTATTTTGTTGTTGGAAAGATGTTAACATATTTTCGCATCCATGAAAGATGCGGAAAAATACACTGAGTTGTACTCTGAAAATTGGAATTTAAGCGATTTTTCTCAGTAATGTTGATCCGGCAACCACCATTTTCGTCGTTTGTTTACGTTTATCGGAAGAAATGCCAAACAACATGGACGGACAAAAAATTTACATTTTTGCCAAAATATTAATAAATGGTTATTTCAATTAGTTAAAAATATTCGCGCTTCGTGGAATACAGCCTCCGTAACAATGTTAATAGGTTTGTGGCAGGAAAATATTGCAGTTTTACAAGGCAAATGGAAAAATGTGTGAGCTAGACAACAGCTGACAATATGCGAAACTGCGGTGTAAAACCACTTTTTAGCATTCCGCATCTTCAGCTCAAGATGCGGAATGCTTTTTTGGTGTAAAAAGGCTATAAGATTAGAGATTAGCGTGGAGGTAAATAAGTATCTATATTCCATGACAGAACATGTTAAGCAATTTTGTTGGTGACAAATGGCGTTGAGATGCAAATGAGTAAGTTTCCTCGGAGCTACGCTGTTAAAATTCTTATTAAATAAAAAAAGAATACTGTAAAAAGTACGTAGCAAATTACACCGGAAACGAATATTTCTTTACCGGAAAAGGCAAATTGAAATTGCTCATATTGTTCTAGCTGTGAACGCACCCTACACATAAGTTGACTTTCACTGAACGCGTTACATAGAAATATAAACAACTTTTGCAGAGGATTTGCGACATCCCATACCAGGATTGTAATGAAGTAATTTGCGAAATGGGGGCCGATAATAAAGAGGGAGTTGTAAAAAAAATTGGAGAAATTCTTATTAACATAAGAACGAACAAAAAATCGAAAGCCTACATATTTAACTGTGCATTCTGCAATACAAACTATGAACAGCTGAAAAAATTTTCTCTGCACCTGGATGAGAAACATTTGCAGGAATTTTTGGATGAACCTCTAACGGCTCTGTCATTATCTACCGTTAAAAATGAGATCGTACAAGAAGTGGGTATTAAAGATGATTTAGAAATAGCTGTGCCAGAAAACGATGTTAATGCGTTGATGGCAGCGGGAACTCCTGATAACAATTGCGTTATATTGGGATATGCCACAAGGAATATTAAACATGAAGATCCCTTGGAAACTTGTACGCCAAAAGCAAATGACGTCGTACAGAGTGATATGGATGTGGATGATAGAGATAGCGATGGAGATGGTGATAAAATTTTTGACTTTAATTCGGCGAACATGGAATACAATTATAGTGTTGATGGTTCCGGTTCCGAGAGCGACGATAATAATATCGATAATTATCCTTTAGATATGGAAATTAAATCAAAAAGGAGACGCTGTGAACCCATTGAGACGGTATAACTGGTTTATTACAAAAGTATGGAACATATGTAGCAACTTACTTTAATTTCAGTTGAAGGACTTTTCAGGGGATTTCAATGATGGCAGTGATACCGATTTTAATGTGAGTAAAAAATTTTCTTTACTAAAAAGCGATGTAAATGGCAGCTTTTATTAGGACTTTGTTGTTATAGTTGTTGTAATATCTGTAGGAAGCTATCGGCATTCATTGGGTATGCAATCCAATTAACTTAAGTTTACTTCGCAACATTATTTGTTCCATTTAATATATCTAGGATTGTTAGATTTTGTTTTGAGTTTGACTGCCAAATATTCCTTCAATTTGGAATATAACTTGCTTCGTCGCATCCGCTGACCTATCAAAGACCACTAAGGAATTGGTTCTTAGTACAGGCTGCCTCCGTTCACCCGTAATCTAAAAAAATATATCACCAATAATTTTTTTTTGTTTTTCACAAAATTGTACATTATGTATTTTCATTTTTCAGATCAATCCGGTGATTAGGAAAACAGCGGGCACGTTCTCTAAAAAACAAGAAACCAAAATTGTAAAAACCATGATGGTGGCTTTGGAAAAACAACCAAGTATCTGGGATGTTAAGAAACGTTCAAATAATAAAACGATACGTCGCGACGCGTTTAAAGCCATTGCTAAGGATGTTAACGATCAATTAAAACTTCAAATTCACTGGGAACATATTAGAAAGCGTATTCAAGACATTAGGAATGAGTACTCAAAGGAATATGAAAAACAGTTGAAAGGAGAGGTATGTAAAATGCCTTGGTATGCGGATAATGTGAAATTCTTGGAAGAAAATATACAAGAGCTATTAAAGGACAGAGTAAGTAGAAAACAAAGTCGGGACAAATTGTGCTAATGGTAGAAAATAATTTCTATTTTTCAGGATAAAAAACGAAAATATAGGCGTTTGGTAACTATTTCCTTTCCATACAACAATAATTTTGTATTAAAATACACTAAAGTTATGTACAAGAAAATTGTAATTACGTACTTTTCTGCCTTTTATATTTACAGACGAAATTAGATGAATCGCATATACCCATAATAATTGAGTATTACAGAAAATCTGAAATACTTTGGCAAGTCAACAACATTGCATTTGTGGTGCGTGCTAAGAAAAAAGAAGCCTTAAAATATATTATAGAGGATCTCAAAGTAAAGCACAATATGGATGTTACAATACACGATATTCAACGACGTCTGGATTACATCAATCGTATTTACTCGACCGACAAGGAGCAGCAATTAAAATGTGAGCAAGACAAAAGTGAATTTGTGCCGTCCTCTAAATACTATGCCGAATTACATTTTCTTAGCGAAAGTCAAGGGCCTTTTAGATGTATACATTGCAACGAAATCCTACAAAAACATGAAAGTTTTCGTTTACATGTAGCTGAACACAACAAATCCAAACCATTTAAGTGTGCCCTTTGCGAAAAAGAGTTCCTGCGATTGGAGCAATACGTAGTGCATGCCAAACGCCACTTAGGTATGAGTAATTTTCACTGCGAAGTTTGCGGCAAAGTTTTTCCCTTAAGGTCATCGCTAAAGTGGCATATGTCAGAGCATACTGGCATAGAAGTCTTCCTGTGCGAAATATGCGGAGCAAGTTTTAGAGCACGCCATGGCTACGACAATCACATACGGCGTCATGAGAAACGTTTCCGTTTCGAATGTGAAATTTGCAATCAGGGCTTCAATTACAATTATGCCTTGGAGGCTCACGTTAAGGTACATCTGGATATACGAGACATATTGTGCAATGTGTGTGGAAAAGGTTTCACGCTAAAGAAGCATCTCAACAGGCATAAATTAATTCACTCCGATACGAAGCGCTACAAATGTGGAGTTTGTGGCAAAGCGTTTGCTCAGGATGCAGGTTTGCGTGCTCATCGCAAGCAGCACATAGAATATAGTTCATTATCAGAAATAGCAAGGCAAACGGCATTTCGAAAAGGGAAATATAAGTATGATTAATGTAATAAATATAATGTATAAGGGATGTAAATAATAAAAACTTACAAACTTTCTAAATATAATTAAGAGAAAAAATCGATAACAAATCAAAGACATAGTGTTTTTGCACTTAATTTAAGGAAGTTTCGTTCGGCAGCCAATAACGGATATCGAAAAAAAACCCAATAAAAGGCAAATAAAAAAGTATATAAGTGCCCAACTGTATACCTATCCTGTAAGCGATTTTTGTTGCCTAAAAAAAGAATTAAAGGGGAAACATATCTTCATTAAATTTTTCACAAGCTTTGGTTTCAGTTTTTGTTTTAAAGAAAAATCTTTATTCGCAGTTTAAAATTTTTTTTCGCAAAACCAAATTAGCAAACACACAGTTTTCAATTTCAACACATGACTCCGTATTATCGTTGGCAGATTCAAAAATGAAAAATTATCAGAAAAAAATTAAATCGACCTTATTTATATGTATATAGAAAACTGCAACAACAATAACCACTTACTTAACCTTTATTTTTGTTTAATTAATAAGTTTTTTTTTTTAGTTATAAATTATGTGCGGACGTATAAATTTATTTATTTTAAACACTATTAAGTACTTATTGCAACTACGCTATTGCCACTTTCGTGATATTTTTTGTGCGCTCGAAGCCCAAGCTCGTTGGCAAAACCTTTGCCACAAATGCTGCAAATACAGTTTTTAGCGGTATGTACACGTTTGTGTTGACCCAAATATCTTCGACTGGTAAAACTTTTGCCACATACCGTACATACAACATCGCGCACATTTAAATGTGCCTTAACATGGTCCTTTAGGCGCGTCAGACTGTTGAAGCCTTTCTTGCAAATCTCACAGAAATATTTAAACCGCTCTTCATGCCGGCGTATATGATTGTCATAGGAAGAAGCACGACCAAAAGCTTCCCCGCATATGCTACACAAATAAGGAAGGGCGCCAGTGTGAGATCGCATATGTTCGTCGAGTTCGGCATTGAAGGGATAACCTTTACCACAGATTTCACAATGGAATTTAAACAGACCTAAATGTCTTTTGACGTGCGTATTATAATACGAGGTTTTCTTAAAGCCCATGCCACAATCAGGACAAATGAAAGGCATTGAACCGTCGTGGGATGATTTGTGTATTTGAAAATCAGTATAAGTGTCTATTATATCATGGCATGTATGACAGCGGAAGGGTCCTTGGCTCAATATCAGAAAATCACATTTGTTATAAAATAAACAAGAGGGTTTAAATTGCTGTTCATTGTATTCGCATTCCAGCAAGCGCAGTTTGTCTTTGCCATATGTTTTATGAACATGAGCTAAATGTCTTCTTAGCTTAGGAACATTGAGAGTTAAATTCATCTTATCTTTAATTTCTTTCAACATAATTTGCATCGTTTCGTGTCGCTTTTCTTTAATTGGAAAGGCTATATTGTTTACATCCCAAAGAAGGCTGTAGTTTTTATAGATATCAACTAAATCACAGATTTCATCATCACGTAAAGGTTTCTAAAAGTATAAGAGAAACAATTAAAATAATTTAGCAAGATTTTGTATTTCTTGTTATTCAAACATAAAAACCCAATAAATCAGCCAATGCAAGCGATAAAAATATTCTCCAAGATTCACTGATCTTACCAATTTACGTTTAGGTTTTTTCTATGGGAAAAAATTTTAATAAATTTACGTTAATTTTTTACTAAATTTAACAAACTATACATACTTTATGTTTTAGTCTATGCTCTGTAGCTTTACGCATAAACTGCATATGTTCGTAAAACCACAGTTCAGTCTCTTCGTTTTCTTTCTGATGTTTTTGTCTTTCTATTTCGTTTTCGTATTGACTGCATATAGAACTTAGGGTCTTCTTGACGGTACTTAGCTTCAACTTTACTTTAAGCTGGCCATTTAATTGTTCAATCATGGGTTTAAGAAGTTCTGTTTTATGATTAAGGTTATAATTAATAGCTTGAGATGTATCCCACAGTAGTGGTATATCTTTAAAGGCTTTTAGTAGCGGTATAATCAATTCATTTTCAAGAGGTCTGGCGTATTTTCGTTTAAACCATGTTGTTAGTTGTTCTTCGTCATCATCACTGTCGTCTGCGTTGTAGTCACTGGACGATGAATTGTAATTAGCACTTATATTCGACTGATCTTTAAACTAAAATGTAAGAGATTGAAAAATTTTAGATTGGGCGAGTATGTATATTTTGATTAACTTTACTTACATTATCATTATCTTCTTCATTGGAAAACATTTTCATTTCCTCATCCACTTTTTGCAGTAACTCATGTGTGGCAACAAATGAAGAAGTTAAATCACAATCTTCAGCTAACATTTTGACTTGTGGAATATGTTCTTTTTTTAATATTTGGGATGTGACTTCTTCATTAGCCTTAAAGACAGTTTCCAAAGGATCTCGAAATGAAGAATTAGTTTCAGGCTAAACATGGTAAGAAAGGGATAAGTATATATGGGTGCATGTGCATCAATGACAACTAACATGTCTAATATGTATATTTCTTAAATTATATAAAAAAATATGAAGAGAAAGAATTATTAATAATTAATTTTGTTAAAAGAAATTATAAAAAAAATAGTATTTTACATCAAGAAGACAAGTTGTATAGAGTAAAGAATTAATTAAACCTATTTGGTTAAAGGTATATATATATATCCTTAAACATTTATCCGTGGAAGAGCTTAGTGGTCATATATGGTCTTTAAAGAAGCTATTTTTATTTCTTATTGTAACACAATTGATATGACACCCTGTAGTGTATTGACCATTTTATGCTCTATCCTGTTTCTGCGGCAGCCGCCCTTCATGAATAAATAATTTCAAAATCAATATGGAATTTTTACATATCACAAACCTGCACGGTATTGTCGACAAAAACATGTTGTTCCTCTTCGTTATCGGATTTTGAAAACTGCTCTTCCAATTCACCGTTGTAGTTTGTTGCATTTCCGGTGGACATTTCCAGTTGCGTATCATGCTCCTGTTCCAAATGCAAAGTGAATTTTTTCATTTGCATGCAAATGGTATCACAAAACCAGCAATTAAATGAGAAAATCCTTTTGCCATTTTTCCTAACGGATACACTGATTTCGCCACATTTCTTGTTTGTAGCAGTGCCATTTGCCATTTCAATTTGTTGTATTCGTTATATTTGTGAAATTTGCATTAGATTATTTGGGTGAGAACTAAACAATTTTTTTTTTTTTTTTTAGTAAAATGACATAGCCGTCATAATGTTTATATGACGGCGTTAAATAATTCAACGGTATTGCCAGGTGCATAAATTCGAGTTTGAGAAATTATAACCGGCGCCACTCTTTTGTCTCACATATACTGTTAGCAAATTAGATTCAAAGCAAACTGTACCGACAACTGCGCTGTAAAAGAATCATTATATCTTTAACTAATTCGCGAAATAGCACAATTTGGAATCAGAAAATAAACCTTTGTCCGACACCATATAAATACTCATCGAAATTCGGTAAGGCTGCATCAATTGCGTCATTAAAAACATAGGTACAGGCTTTCTCGTTAGACTTTCGCCTTTCGTCCATTACATTTTACTATTTATTTTTATTTGTTGTTTTGTTACAAAATATAAAACATTTACAATGAGTTATGACAATAAATTATATTTATTTTGTTCCTTCTGCATGCTACTAATACCTATTGGTGTACCATGATACTTTTTATGCGCTCTAAGACCAGCATCTTGGGCAAAACTTTTGCCGCAAATATTACAACTGTAATTTTTACCCTCATGTATACGTTTGTGATGATTCAAATACTTACGGCTGGTAAAACCCTTACCACACACCGCACATATAACGTCGCGTACATTTAGATGAGCCTTGACATGATCATTAAGACGCGTCATGTGATTAAAGCCTTTCTTACAAATGTGACAAAAGTACTTAAATCGTTCCTCGTGTCTTCGTATATGATTGTCGTAACTGATGGCCGTGCGGAAACCTTCACCGCAAATGGAACACAAATAAGGCTGGGCTCCAGTATGAGAACGCATGTGTAAATCCAGTTCCGCATTAAACGGATACCCTTTGCCGCATATTTCGCAGTGGAATTTAAAAACTCTTAAATGTCTCTTAGCATGTATAGTATAATTAGAGATCTTCTTAAAACCCATACCGCATTCTTGGCATTTAAATGGTATAGATCCATCATGCGTTGACTTATGTAATTGATAATCATTATAAGAGTCAACAATTTCATTGCATGTAGGACAACAAAATGGCCCTTGATGCATTTCCAGGAATTCACATTTGAAATAGTACGTAGACATAGGTTTAAACGACTGCTGTTTGTTTTCACATTCTAATTTGTTTAGCTTTTCCTTCGCATATGACTTGTGGATTTGTGCTAGGTGTTTTTCTAGCCTGTAAACATCTAGAGTGAGGTTCATTTTAGTTTTTATTTCATCCAACATGATTTCCATAGTTTCGTGGCGTTTATCCTTAACGGTAAAAGCTAAGTGATTGACATCCCATAAACTATTGTAGTTCTTGTAAATATCTGTCAAATCACTAAGGAGTTTGTCACTAAGAGGTTTCTGGAAAAATGAATACAAAAAATTAAATATATTACAAGAAACGAGACAATGCTTTTAGTTGCAATTAAAATCTTGTTTGAAAATTATAAAAACAGAAATCGATTCAGCCGAAGAATTTTGCATTCCACTTTAACATTAACAGCATTTATTATATGATATTGATTTTTAATTAGCAACAAAAAAAATCTAATTAAATATAACACTTAAAATGAAATTAAGATTAATATTCAAATTTAATTTATCAATCAAAGCCCAGGAATGGACTACATATTGATATAAATGCGAGTTATTTTGCATTTAAAATTTTGAATTTTGTATCTACACCTAGAAATTGTAAAGATCTAGTATGTAATATTATAAATTGACCAAGCCATTGGCTTAATATTAAATAAACAAAATTGAAATTAAAAATTAAGTGCAATTCTGTGTTTAAATGCAATGCAAAATGTATATATGGAATTAATCAAAAGCAATTCTGAACGTTAAAATTGGCAAAGGAATAATTTTAAAAAGATAGCAATTTCGAGTAAAGGCTTTAGTGTAAGTATTTCCAAAGTTTTTGCGGAAATAATAATTTGTATTACTTACCACTTTGTGGCTAGGTTTTTTCTGCAAGAATATGTTTTAATTACTACTCGAAATACTTATGCTAGCTGCTATTACATACCCGTTTATGTTTTAATTTATTTTCAGTCAAAGTTTTCAAAAAGTCCATTTGATCGTAGTACCATAGTTCAGACTTTGGAGTATCATTTGTCGCTTGCACTATTTCCTTTTCTATTTCGTTCTCATACTCTTTGCACAATGAAGCCAATTTCTTTTTAACAGTATACACTTTTAATTTCATTTTCAATTGTATGTTTATACTATCTGTCAGAGTTTGAAGCAGCTCTTCTTTTTGTTTTACACTGCACTTTTCCGATTGAGATGTATCCCATAGTTGGGGCAAGCCCTTAAAAGCATTTATAAGTGCTGATACAAACGGTTTTTCTGGTGGTTTAGATTCCTTGCGGTTAGCTGATCGACGAAGGCGATCTTCATCTGCACTGTCATCAGGCTTATAATCACTGGATGAGGTATTTTCATCCGCACTAACATCCGAGTTATATTTAACCTGCTATAAAAAAAAATGTGTGTGAATGTGTAGTCGGTAAATAAGAGTTTTTTGTACATATACATTTCTTCTTACATTGTAATTATCTTCGTCTGAGAAAGATTGCATATCTACATCCTCTTTTAGATTGTCCACAATGGATTGCTCAGTCGACTCATATTTAAAATTATCCGAGTCTGTGGTACCAAAGTGTGTTTCTTCCCCTTTTCTTGGTAGCATTATTTCCTCAACTGTTCGATGTGCCGTTTCCAATGGATCAAGAAATTTGTCCGGTTCATCTCTCTGTAGAGAGATTAAAGGAAAATAATAAGCTGTTTTAAATTTAAAAATACATAAATATTCGGGCACTGTTTTCTAATCACAAGATTCATATGGGCAATTCCACAGAAAGGTTTACCGTGATTGAAAAATAAAAATATTAAATTTTTTTTCCTGACTTGCATTAGCAGAGACGAATACATAAATTTTATTAAATTAAAATGTCCAAAGCTTATCTTAGTTTCTTTTAAGATTAAATGGCCTGCAAAAATTGCATTAATAACAGTAAATAACTCCAATAACAGTAAAAATGTATCACTTAGCTGCAAAATTTTGATTTTATTTTTATAAAACATTCGTGATCAAAAATTTGTGGCGTATAAACTTCATGCAAAAAATTTCACATTCAACATGTTACGTTCGAACCACTTAAAAATTAAATTAAAAAAAGAGGATCGAAAACATTGTTATTTTCTAACATTTTAAAATTTTCATCTATAAACTTGTGTTTGATTTCGCTGAATCTCATGTTTTTAAAGATGTCCTCGAAAACTACTTCTGTTTATGTCGCGTTCGAACTGATCCTTCTTTGTCCTTATTTATTTTATTTATATATTTTTATCAATATTTTGCCTGAGAAATACTAAACTACGAGTGATAGCAATATAAAGGATCTATACGATTATGTAAAAGATGAATCTAAAATATGTATGTTTTATTCTAATCTTTTTTTGCTTGGATATGTACAACGGTCACGTTCGACACCGTGGAATTGTCCATAAATGACAACATGTGTCATCTGTACCTAATTGTACTATCATTTTGTGGACTTTTCCCATTTAAGCATTTTAACACTCAAAACACTCGGATTCGTTGTTATCTTTAATATAAAATATGGGGTGAATCTAAGTCTTGCCCCAATATCGGTATGGTAGGTCAGTGTTGGGGCCATGGAATAAATTACAATACTAGTTTTATCTTGGTCCAGGGACCCGTAGAGACGTAAAATTTACACCGCTTTTTTCGTTTCGTCATCACGAGCCCTTTGTGTCCCGTCAATAACATAGACATACCATTACAATGTTTGGGTACCAAGATAAAGAGAACGATATAATTTTTTTAAAATCATTGATCCGCCCCATATTCTTCATTTGTGGCAGTTCTCCTTCTAAACATCTTTGCGAAATGCGACAAGCTTTCCCATACTACATTAATGGAATGCAAGGGGTTAATAAGTTTTAGTTAAAAATCGCATCATCACCTACGAGCCTCTAGAGATATGATAAAAACTGCCACATTTATCTAACAAACCTTCCTTGTACTTCCACTAGCAGTATTATGCTCTTTAAAATCCTGCTCATTTTCGGATTTGATATCTTCGGCCACAAAGTCTTCCACCTTGATTTCCGGTATAAAAATATTTGCACAGTCCGTATCGACTTCCGTTTTGTCTTCTTCATAGCGCTGTGTATTTGCTAAACCGGTTGGTGGCTGCTCCAACTGCTGTTCATGTTCCCTTTCCAGATGCATAGTGAACTTTTTCATTTGTATACAAATGGTGTCACAAAACCAACAATTGAACGAATAGACATTTTTAGCGTTCTTTTTCATGGTTATAATGATTTCGCCGCATTTTCTATTAATCGGTTCACTGGTGGAGTGACTGGCTGATGGCATTTTGTTGCAGATTTGCAGTAAAATTTATTTTTTAACAAAGTTCGACGAAAAAAATCCGCAAATATCTGTCCAAAAATAAATGTTTACATTTGTTTGTGGGATATGTTCAGTTAATGTCGTTTAAATCTGATGTATGTTTAGTAAAAGCATCACACTTGTTCACTATTGAGTGCAAGTGCTACAGTGAAAAAAAACTTATACAACTACTTAAAATCGTATTGTGAAATCATACTATAAACTGTAAAGAATGGGAAAAGCGAATTTTTGTTTTTTTTTTCGGAAATATTACCAGTATTGCCTGTATGCAAATATTACTAATATTTTTATATACTTTTTTTTATTAATCAATCAATGTATGGATCGAATATTAAAGGTATAGGCTAATAAATACAATTTATTGCTACTAAATTATATTCGTTAAAACTTTGTTTATTTGCCAAACATGATTTGAGCAGTAATTTTTCTTGATTTGTTACATTTCCCTCTTCTTCTATAATCGTTTATATAGGGGATTTATCTAACGGGTAAAACTAGAATTTGTATGTTGTTACAGAATGCAACGTTGACTCTGGGACATAAAAAGACCAGATTACTTGTCGCGCGAAGTAAAACACTAATCGTATGAAGATCTAAGCTTAATAAAAATATACGATAAAAAAATTATTCGTTGGAATTAATGAATTATGAGACAATCTGAGTCTTCGGGGTCGGGCGACACAATTTTGACAAAATTCAAATTCACTGGACATTTTAAAATAAATACTTACTTGTGAAAGTTGTTTTCTTGAGGCAACCCATTTCTGTAGCGTTTTGCTCCATTTTTACAGTCATTCTGGACCCAAATTTCTTATTTTCCATGTTTATTAGACAAAGCTTACATTTCGAATGACTGTTTCAGATCTAAACATAAATGATAATTCGAGCGAAAATAAAGATATTATAAATAATTTGTAAAAACAATATTTTTACTTAAATTATAGGTAAGTAAGATTTCAACTTTGCTATTTTTGGTGTTTGTGGCAAATTTGAACAAAGAATCAAGAAAAATTGTTTGTAATATCTTCCTTGTAAACTTTTCTTTTTGAAATAGGCATTTTTTGTAAAAAAAAAGTTAAAAAGTTAAGTTAAGATAAATTATAAAAAAAAATAAAGAAATGACCGTTGTTATGCCTAATGATTCCATATACTGCTTCCGAAAACACGCCTATTGTGATAGAAAATAAGTTCTAAATTGGCTCAGAATAGACCTAATAGCCTTTTTACATCGGAACGCATTTAACATATTTCCGCGTTTATTCGCATCTTTGAAAGATGCGGCCCAAATTCTAAAATTTTTACATGTATTTTGTCGTTGGAAAGATGTTAATTAAATAAATAAATAATTAAGGATTAATTTAAATTTTGTAATTGGAATAAAAGAACCAATTTGTGATTAATGTTAAATTTTATGTTAGTTCCAATATATTTCACTGATGTGGCATCATAATTCAGACCGGAGTTTTATATAGCTTTTTACACCGGAGCATATTTAGCATATTTTCGCGTTATTCCGCATATTTGAAAGATGCGGCCAAAATGTTTATGTTGTTTTTGGAAAAATTTTAACATATTTTCACATCCACGAAAGATGCGGAAAAATACGCTGAGTTGTACTCTGAAAATTTGAATTCAAGCGATTTTTCTTAGTAAAGTTGATCCGGCAACCACCATTTTCGATGTTTGTTTACATTTATCGGAAAAATTGCCAAACAACATGGACGGACAAAAAATTTACATTTTTGCCAAAATATTAATAAATGATTATTCCAATTAGATAAAAGCATTCGCGCTTCGTGCAATACTGCCTCCGAAACAATATTAAATGGTTTGTGGCAGGAAAATATACCAGGTTTACAAGGAAAATGGAAAAATGTGTGAGCTAGAGAACAGCTGACAATATGCGAAACTGCAGTGTAATAGCCTTTTTACACCGGAACGCATTTAATATATTTCCGTGTTAATCCGCATCTTTGATGGATGCGGCCAAAATGCTAAATTTTTTACATGTATTTTGTTGTTGGAAAGATGTTAACATATTTTCGCATCCATGAAAGATGCGAAAAAATACACTGAGTTGTACATTGGAATTTAAGCGATTTTTCTCAGTAATGTTGATCCGGCAACCACCATTTTCGTCGTTTGTTTACATTTATCGAAAAAAATGCCAAACAACATGGACGAACAAAAAATTTACATTTTTGCCAAAATATTAATAAATGGTTATTCCAACTAGTTAAAACAATTCGCGTTTTGTGGAATACAGCCTCCGTAACAATGTTAATAGGTTTGTGGCAGGAAAATATTGCAGTTTTACAAGGCAAATGGAAAAATGTGTGAGCTAGACAACAGCTGACAATATGCGAAACTGCGGTGTAAAACCACTTTTTAGCATTTCGCATATTCAGCTCAAAATGCGGAATGCTTTTTTGGTGTGAAAAGGCTATAAATATAGTGCCGTTGAGAATACTCCTATAGGCCATATGAATGCCGATGCTAAACTGAACTGTAGTGGAGGACACCTTTACTTTTGTCAGCCAGACCTTGCACGTTAAATTGCAATATATTTAAAATGGGCAAAAGTGCAGAATATGGGGCGGGAGCCCAAAAAAAATGTCACTCCCCCCAAATACGCCCTAAAACGCGAAAATCAAGGTCAAAGTTGGCCCACGGGGCCCGGGGCCCAAAAAATGGGGCCCTTGGGTTCTATGATAACCCCCCATGTGTGGGTACTCAAATGAAAGATATTTTCGAGACAAATCCAACGACGTTCCTACGGGTCTCCTGGGCCGAGTTAGAGCCATTTAAATTTCCGTGATATACCAAAAAAAAAATTGAAAAAATGTGAAAAAAATCATGGAAAAAATTAGAAAAATTCAAGGAAATAAATTAAAAAATTCTAAAAAAAATAGAAAATCTAAAAACCGCGCGATTTAAAAAAAAATTCTGAAAAAAACCCGTAAAAAATTAAAAAAAAATGGGGAAAAATCATGGAAAATTAGAATAATTTAAGGAAATGAATTGAAAAATTCCATAGAAAAATGAAATGTCATCAGAAATGTGTGAAAATTTTATTTTTTTGAATTTTTAAGGTATTTTTAATTAAAAAAAGAAATATGTGAAAAAAGAAAATTGATTAAAAAAAGAATAAAATTATGAAAAATATTTAAAAAAAGCTATGTTTTCTAATTTTTTTTTTTTGATGTATCCCTTTAAATGATCATTTGTTTTTTAATTTGAGTTGTAACGGTTTGGGGGCCGCGTGCAAAATTTTTAAAAAAAAATCGCGCGATTTTTTTAAAAAAATTTTTCTTTTTGGTATATTCCGAAAAAATATTTATTTTTTGTAAATAATAGTAAAAATTTATATGTTTAGAGTAAAAGCGCCGCAGGCAAAAATTCGCGCGATTTTTTTAAAAATAATTTTTTTTTTGGTATATCCCGGAAAAATTTTTTTTTATAAATTAGAGTGGATTTGGGTATGTTGGGATTTATAGCGCGGCATGCAAAAATTATATAAAAAAAATCGCGCCATTTTTTAAAATATAATTTTTTTTTGGTATACCCCGTAGAAAATAACATCGTTGGATTCGTCTCGAAAATATCTTTCGCACATGGGGGTCGTCAGTGAACCCAAATTTATTTTTCACAAAATCTTCATATCTTTACCTGCCGTAGGGCAATTTTACACACAATTTTTTTTCTCTGCATTTACACAAATTTTGCCATTAAAATGTACTTAAATGTAAAATTTTCTCAACCTTGGCAAATCCATCATCTCGACTGACAGTGCTATAATTTTATTTTTTCAAAAACATCTGATTGTCTCTCTGCAAATTGTCTGACAGAAACGAGAAAATTCTACAAAAGTGAACTTTACAAAAATCGGTCAAAATTATAAAAATTATTCGACATGTAAGTAAAAGTGTAAAAATTAATAAATTCCATCACATTTTTACAATTTAAATAGTTTTCTTTTGATTAATACGTTATTATTTCCTGAATTCTCATTGCAGTAAGAATTTCACAATATTCGCAGAATGTTGCTACGTCTTGCAGCACAATTGCCGGGTCGTTTGACCACAGTCGGCTCCATTTCTCTATCAGGCACCGTTAAACAAACTTTATTGGTTCCACGCTTAATTAAACCAAGCAACAATAATTTATTAGTTCGCAATTATGCTCGTGGACCCAGGGAAACTCCTGTCACTCGCGGTGAAGTTAAACGTGGACCCACTTTGAAGGAGAAGTTGATGGGTCCACCATCAGCAAATGGTATGATAATCGAGCATTATTAATTTTTTTTTTTTTGCAATATTCAAGTTTTCGGTATTGTATTTGTAGCATATTCATTGGGCAAAGGAGCAACTGCTGGTGCAGCTGGTGTCGGTTTGGGAGCTCTCTGTTACTATGGCTTGGGTCTTAGCAAGGACGCCAGTATTCACCACAATTCTATGTGAGTAATTTAAAAGATCTTAGGGCATTAATAGCGCAAATTTTAATTAGCTTTTTGCGTCGAATTGTTACGATGTTTTTTTACATCTTGCACCATATTTATACACTTTCCTATGACTGGTAGGGGTTCATCTATACCCTTACATTTCTATTGAATGTAACTACGATAAATTTAAAGTTGTGAATTAATCTATTTACGCAATACCAGAAGTGAATCAGCATTTTCATCAAATGCATCTCACCGCCACACTTATACATAATTAAATATAGGGTGAAAATTTCTTGACATACATAGTATACATATGAATGTTGTTATTAGCTGAGATGTCCACTGTGTAAGATGACTGTATGTAAGTTTACGTTATGACTACAACGTTGATATTAGTTTTTACTTCAAACTTTCGAATTTCATTCACAAGTTTTATTTCTATAAACACGGACGATCGATAATTCTATATAATAAAAGAAAAGCACACGATCTATACAGATCAAATATATGTATGGATCTCTACTATTATTAATTTGTTGTTCTTTTATAACTTTTGTAATCAATCAATTCAATATAATTTTAGCTTATGGCCCCAATTTGTAAGAGAACGGTTGCACACAACCTACGCCTATTTTGGAGCATCGTGTGTCCTTACCGCTCTCTCTGCTGCAGCAGTTTTCCGTTCGCCTCGCCTTCTAGAACTCACCACACGCAATGGTTGGTTGGTAAGTGTACAAATTGTGTGTTAAATGTTTTGTCGGTTTGTTCAAATTTTGCATATACATTTAGTCCACATTGGCCACATTTGCTTTGGTTATTGGTACGGGTGCCATGACACAATCCATACCGTACAAAGAAGGTGTTGGACCTAAACAGTTGGCATGGCTAGTGCATTGCGCCGTTTTGGGTGGAGTTATTGCCCCACTGTGTTTTCTTGGCGGTCCGTTGTTAACGCGTGCAGCTCTTTATACTGGTGGTGTGGTGGGTGGCCTTTCTACCGTGGCTGTGTGTGCTCCAAGTGATAAATTCCTTTATATGGGTGGTCCACTGGCCATAGGCTTGGGCTTAGTTATGGCTGCCTCACTGGCTGGCATTTGGCTACCACCTACAACAGCTTTAGGAGCTGGTAAATATGAAATTACTGAAATTATTATTGAACATGTAATTTTTAATACAAAAAACTTTAACAATTTAAAGGTTTGGCTTCCTTGTCGCTTTATGGAGGTTTAGTATTATTCAGCGGCTTCCTGCTGTATGACACCCAACGTATTGTGCGAAAAGCTGAAGTGTATCCACAATATGCCATGACTCCATTCGATCCCGTAAATGCGTAAGTTAACGATTGAATTTCAAGTGGAGGTAAAATAATAAACATTTGTTTTATTTGTGTGTGTGTATTACAGGAGTCTTTCGATTTATATGGATGCTTTGAATATTTTCATCCGCATCGCTATGATATTATCTGGTGGCGGTGGCAACAATCGCCGCAAGTAAATCTTAATACAGGGACGTTTCCCTTAACAAACGATACTTTTATCTATCTATATGAACGCTATGTGATGTTTTGAGTCTTAGAATAGTTTATGAAACCGCAAAATTTTAGTTACCCTCGAAGAATAAATATTTAAAAATGTATTCAAAAACAGTTAAATGATGGTTTATTTATAAAAAGAAGTACATGATTATACTTTATTTTTATTGTTTTTTTTATAGAATATGTATTTAATATAAAATAAGAATTTTTTCACTGGAGGCATATGCTAGTTGGAGAAAACTCAAATGCTTTCAAAAACGAAAATGGATTGGAGAGTTAGAATTAATTGATATATTATTGTTAAAGAATATAATAATGTCTTCAGATGATGTTATCTGCTTCGTTGCTTTAAAATAAGATTAAACTGATTTTGGTTCCATTTAATAAAGTGAAGTTTTATCTTTGATTTCGACTAAATTACCACATGAAGTAGTTTATTTAGATCACCAGATAAATGGGTCCATAGGCATTTATTGCTATCAGTTGTTGTTGTTGTTGTTGTAGCAGCATATGTGTCTGTTTGTTTATCCTGCGTCGTTGTTTTCTGCTGCACTTGTATCCAGGCCAAGGAAGGTAGCTACTTCCACTGGGTGGGTCCAAAGAGACCTGGGAACAAGGAGAGTTGGATTGGCTGGGCAGTTAAAGAGGTGTAGCGTGTCGTGTGGTCCTTGGTTGCAGGCTGGGCAGACGTTCGACGTATTGCCGTCAATTCTTGCCCAATATGAATTGAGGCGGCTACACCATCCGGATCTTAGTTGGGCCAAAACAACTCTCGTCTGCCGCGGTAAAACCTCTTCTTCCAAAGCCACTGATGGAGGGTGATCTCCGAGCACGACATTCACTCTATAGTTGTTTACTGCTTCCAAGACTTCGTCTGAGTGAATGTCTGCTAATCCTGCTTGATATGCGCTTTGATCTAGAGGCTCTCTCTTGTAGCGCTGGATCTCACGCTCTAGATCATGAAGGTCTTCCCTGACCTGCCTGGGGGGAGGGAGCCTATCCATAAGGTGGTGGTTGGGATGGCTGGTCCGATAACAACCAAGCAAGTACTGCTTCGACAAAAGGAAATTATGTCGTCGCACGGGAATGACCTTCGTCTCCTCATGTAGGTGATCCACAGATGACATGAGGAGGCACCCTGTCGCAGTTCTCAGGGCGGCATTTTGGCATATCTGCAGGTTCTTCCACTGCGTCTCGCTCACGTTCGGTGACCAGTTGAAACACTATCAGTTGAAACACTATGCTGACTGGATATGTGCAATTATGAAACGCTACATCCATATGGGTCGACATCAACCATGGAAGGACATCTTTCGTGAAATCTACTACGCTATTCATTATATACAAAATAAGAATGACTTTCCTACTATATTAAGGCGCTGTTGTGCAACTGTCATCCAAAATAGCGAAAGAACCCCACTGCACCACCATTTTAGAGCACAAAATCGACTACCGCCGGATCAAATTGGCTAAAAAATATCGATACAGCTAACTATCCGTTTTAAAAGAGAATTATTAAAATGTAATCATTTGTCTGATTCTAGCAGTCACAATTGTTTTGTGACCTTTATCCGTTGTTGCTTGTGTGATGTATATATGTATGGTTGTGCAATAAATTTTGTGTAATTTCTGTAATCGATATAACAAACTTTACGCAGTATATTTTTTAGCACAATTTTATAAGTTTTATTTAAAAAAGAATTGATGCAAATTCTTTCCTCTGTTTATATAATAAGTGAAAATAAATGGATATTAAAATATAAAAACGCTTTTAAGCAATATCATTACATCATTGCTGCCATTAGAAGATTCACCGCTTGCTCAATATTTCCACTGGCTAAATTTAAGTAATTCAAATTTTCCTCATGATTCAAGAAACCCATCTGTTGCATTGTCCTAAGTTGCTCGGCATAGGCATGGGTCCGGTAAGCCACTGGTATGTCGCCATCGTCGGCCATTGACGTGTTCGCAGATTGTTGTTCCAACGTGTCCATTGCCATGGGATCTTGGCCGGCACTGCTGCTTGTGCTACTCGAACGCGGTCCCAGTCTATCCAAAGCCCTCTGCAGTTCGTTACGCAGTACATCAGAAGAAATGCGTTCTCCGCTGGTTGAGCTCGATAAAGGTGTAGAATTTGCTTCAGAAGCGGATGCGGCCGCTGCAACCGACGATTCTGTGTTTCTCTGGGCTATGTTGGAAAGTGAATTGGCTGATCCAAATCCTATTTGGGCCAATGCAGCTTGTAGCTGCTGGCGACTGATCATACGAATGCGCGCAGTTTCCGATTGGCTTCTGGTGGAGTCGTCATCGCGGCCGGTGGTACGTTCGTTGCTGCCCACAGAGTTTTCTTCTTCTGACGAATTTGTCGAATCTGTTGCTGGTTCGGAAAACTTGGAAGTGGATATATTGCGAGCCAACTCCTTGCGCACAGTTGTAACAATAAAAGGAGCTGCCTCTATTATAATCGGATAATGTTCGGCCACTTTCTTGACCACTTCCGGCTGATGCAATGTATTAAAGAGAACTGAGTCCCTTATCAAGGCCAAGGCTGCAGAATTCCGACGAAATTCCGGATATTCTGCCAATACCTTTTGCAAGATGTTTACTCGGCAGCTAACATTTATCTGGATGTTGCCAATGTTATAGAAGAGCTCTTGGGCCGCATCTACCACATCGGTTTCTTTGTGATATTCGGATGGTACGTAAGGCGCATACTTCTTTGTTCTCTGAAAGCAATGGATTGTGGCTTCCGGCTTTAGTGTTTCGCCCAATTTCTTTTCATCGGGCAGGGTGAGACCATTGTAGATGACTTCCAACTTATCCGCCTCAAACTGACATTTTTCGGCAATCTGTTCTTTAAGTTGCGATACGTTTTTCTCAAAATCAATCTGATCCAATGTCAAAAACTCATCGGGCTTATTGGGTAAATGTAGACCAGCGTATAGGGATGGCATCTTAGTTTTAAGTTATTGTTTGTTTTTTTTTTTTGGATATAAAGTTCTTTTGTTTTCTTTCAGCGTCAACGAACAATCAGCTAATTTGCAAAAATTGTTTTTCATGCAATTTCACAGTTGGAAAAAAGTGCACGGTTATTTTGACGAAAGCGTCAAAATTCCGATACTTGAGGTTGTTGATACAAATTTGTCAAACACGATATAAAAATAACTGTAGATGTTGGTCAAATCGTCTTTGACATTGAGACGCTGAAAAGATTCATAATTAGCAAGGCCAAGATATATATCAGACGCATTATTAAACATAAAAAAACTTGAAAGCCTCTTGCACGCTACTAAAAATGAAAACTCACACAACAGGACCTACATATTTATAGACAAACCGAACGTCAGCTGTTTGAACAGCTTTTGTTACAAAGATTATTTTTAAGTACAATAAATTGTGTTTTTTCGTACCATATATGTACTTTTCGGTACAATGGACAACTTTTTTGTTCAATGATTTTATTGTTGTGGTACAATAAAATGTACTATTTAGAACAATAAAAGTACTTTTGGTACAACAGACTGTACTTTTTGGTACAATAAATTATACAATTTGGTGCAAAACATTTTACTTTTTGGTACAATAAAAATAGTTTTTGGTACACTAAAAGTATTTCTAGGTAAGAAAATTGTAATTTGTAGTACAATAATTTGTACTTTATGGAACAGTAAAAGTTCTATGTTTTACAATAAATGTACTTTATGAAACAATGAAAGTAGTTTTTGGTATAAGAAATTGTACCATTTGGTACAAAAATTTTTGGTAAAAACTAATTTTGTTGAGAATTATGTACTGTAGTGCATACCGTAGTTAAGTGCACAAAATACTGTTTTCGTCAAAATTCACACTCTTTCGCTCTTTAGATCTCTTAATTTCGTTTTGTTTCTTTATTTACCAATATAATCTTGTTTTAAATATAATCGAATAGGCTACAATTTTAAGTGCACTTGTGCGGGATTCTAGTGTGCAATATATCAGATTCAAATTTTTTTGTCAAACAAATTGCAGCGAAAGTTTACGAAAGCTACTCCGCCCCTATTTTTGTTTTCCTGTAACCAGGTGTCATCAGTCAGGGGATTGTTAACTGAACATACCTGCCCATTATATTGACATTGAATTTTGTATTGAATGGGGTAGTCAGACCCGTCAGTCTACTGAGTAACCGGCTTTTTATCGTTTTTTACGTTAAGAGGCACTGCTGACACAGAGCGACCGACGTAGGGATACACAGGGATATAATATAGTAGACAGAATAGGTAATAAAATATTTTCTATTTAATTGCAGTCGATTTGTAAATCCAATTGGCAGTGGCCACGATTGTATACAACAGAACCAACAGGTAAGAAAAAAAAACGTAGTAGATAATGACCGCACCCTGCCATAAGGATCTCCTCAGACAGGACCTATAACACTTGGAAAATAAATCAATAGCAAATTTTGTAACAGCTTTTAATTTTTGCATTTTCTTTTAGATTTGGAAGAGTTTTTGCGACGACTTCAGGACATGGAGAAACGCTATTTGGAGAATCCCTATCCGGATTATGTGAATAAACAGAGCACTCCTCTGGACTACGATGATGAACATGTCAAAAACATGATTTGTACTTATGTGGATGCCATATTGGAGCACTGTCGCCCAGGCTGTGACGATGAGGACCATCGGGGTGATTTGTATGTGGGCAATGCTGGTATTGCGTACATGTTCTGGAAAATGGCAAGGTCCGCACAGACGCATGACCTTTATCCAGCTTTGGAACACGCCCATGCTTTCATCCGCAATGCGAAAGCAAATGCCGATCGGTATAAGAAACGCAGAGATGAACGTTACTCGTTTTTGTGTGGAAATGCGGGCATATATGCGGTCTCTGCCGCTATTTCACACGATCTAAAGCTGGTCCAGGATTTGTCGGATGATTTAATGAATTTCAAGGCGGGCATAGCTCCCAGCAAGGAGTATCTGCATACTAAGTATGGCTGCGACGAGGTGTTGGTGGGCCGAGCTGGCTACCTATCGGGCTGCTATTGGTTGAACGATGCTTTGTCCGAGAAGAGGATAACAGATGATGACATTTTGTCCATTTGTCAAATGATCATTGCAAGTGGCCGTGAATACGCTAAGATTACGAAAGCTCCCCTGCCCCTTATGTACCAGTACCATGGCACAGAGTATTTGGGTGCTGCCCACGGACTGTGCTCTATTCTGCAAATGTTGTTAGATAGTCCTTGGTTTCATTCAGATCCCATTTCCGCCCCGAGTGCCGAATTAAGAGACATTAAGAAATCTATTGACTTCTTTCTAATGCTTCAGGACGAAGAGGGAAATTTCCCTGTGGCTTTAGAAGATCTTAAAAGCGGTCGGGAGAAACGCTTGGTACACTGGTGTCATGGTGCTCCTGGGGCCGTGTATTTGGTGGCCAAAGCATACTTAATTTTCAAGGAAGACAAATATTTGCAGTCATTAAAGAAATCCGCTGATTTGGTGTGGAAGAAAGGTTTCCTACGCAAAGGTCCTGGTATTTGCCATGGAGTGGCGGGTAATGGCTACGTGTTTTTACTGCTGTATCGCCTGACCAACGATCCCAAGTACTTGTACAGAGCCATTAAGTTCATGGAGCTGCTGACCAATTCCGAATTCAAGTTGAGAGCTCGTACTCCCGATCGTCCCCATAGCCTGTACGAAGGTGTAGCTGGCACAGTTTGTTACTTAATTGATTTACTGGAACCGGACCAAGCTCACTTCCCGTTTATGGATGTTTTCCACTGAGTGGTTGCAAGGAACGCCCACTAAAACACAATTGAAAGTCAGACCTCAAAATGAATTGAGAGAAGAACGAAAGCAGTCTCTTCTAAATATATTTTGTTGTCGATTTTTCTCTCACATAACTGAACCTCTCTCATCACACGCATATCAGGGAACTTACTTAAACAGGAGTTTTTTCCATAGAGGATTTGTAGATTTCAAAAAGGATTCGTTCATTTTGCCTAGGTTCATCATCAGGCTAGCGTTTATTATCGTTGTGTTTCCTTTAGTTCAAGCCTAAGCCAGGCTAATATCAAAATTGGAAATTAGATATCCAGCCGCAATCCCCATCAATTGGCAGTGCATGTGTCTTAAGATGAATTGTCTTATGCGTATCAATTAATGAAAAATTAACAAAATATCACTGTTTTTTCGTTATCATAGTGAGTTAGCTTATCATCTTTGTATTTGATGACTTAGAAAAGCAAAATTATCAAAGATTGTTTCTTATACATATTTATATCTCAAAAAATTATTGTATTTTTTATGTTGGTTTTGGTTATCTGCAAAGCAAGCAATTCTATTTTGTGCTTTAAACTATATATATATATATACTTACATACATATATGCGTACATACCTTTATATTTAGTATGTCTCTTTTTTTTACATACAGAAATTTATTGTATTGTATTTACATAACTAAATAAAACCGCAACAGCAATTTAAAAGAGATCAAAATATAGGAAGCCAAATAAAAAAAGGAAAGAACATATTACAATATTTTGAAGAAATATTTAAAATAAAATCTAATATCAAATTTATGCAAACCCTTAATTCAATGGTGTACTCACTTAGGGCTTAAACTAAACGACCACATAGCCAAACTTATGTTAAAGTAATTTAAATGTTTATACAGCGGAGGTCGGGGAACTACCAAAGGCCGAGAATTCGGTATAAACGAGATAAAAATGTAAATAATCGATAGACAATAGACAAAGACCCATGGCATCAAAAAAAAAAAAGCTTAAAAAACCTAAACTCCTTTGGTTAGACTTTTTTAATGAGCTATAAATTGGTATACATACAGTTACTAAATCACCATGAAAGCACGGACAATAGAAGTAAATCATGGTTAATAGACGTGTAAAATCAAACACAGAGCGCTCCGGTTAATGGAGCCCGGGATAGTCGAGGTTCAACAGTATTTTGTCAAAATAAATTAAAATTGTTTTGTAATGATTTTTAAATATATATGACGCGAAAAGTAGTCCTATCAAAACGTAGTCCTTCACTGGGCAATATTTGATTAATAAAATTTTTGAATAAGAATATAAATCTAAATTCAAATTAAACAAATAATATAATTTTTCTATTTTGCCAATAAATTAAATCAACATTTTCGTATTACTTATCTTTTTACCATATTTTTTTTTGTAAAAAAGAGTGCTTCACTGGTTCCCATTGTTTCCGTATTATGTTTTACAGAAACGATTTTTAATACAACATTTTCTTTTATCCCCCGATTAGACAGAGAAAATGTTAAAAAAAATATTAAAAACTCAATGTCCAAAATGGGTCATAAGAATACGCATTCAAACAAGAAAATAAAAGGCAAAGTCTATGGTATCAAATTTGCTTATGTATAACTTGTTTCAGGGAACCCTTAATTTGCACCACTAGGCTCTTCTCGAAAATATCCAATACAAAGAGAATGGTCTAATTTTTTTTCAAATAGGCTTTCCGCCCGTCTTTGGCACTTTAGCCGAAAACGAAAACGAACGAAATGCCAGAAAATACAACAAACATGTATGTACAAACTATTCCTATACAATCAGTTTTAAGTAAATTTCAACTTTTTCTGCTATGTTCGAAATATGTAGCAATATTTGTTTAATCCTTGAGCTACCATTTTTATAATAAGTTTTGCCAAGTTAACGAAGTTATCGTAATGAAACTTTTATGTATTTACTATACATAAAAGGCCTATAAAATGCAAATAAAAGACCAATATATTGATTTTATTTAACAAAAGTCTGAATTCATGAAAAATAAAACTTGATTTTATTAGGTAAACCCATATTTTGTGTCAGCACAAGGGCTAATGTGAATCACAATGCATTTAACAGCATCGAATACAAGTTACTGTATGTTTTGGGCATTATTAAGCAAATGTACACACATACCATACATCCAACTTTAGTATTTTAATAATTATTCCGAATGCATTCAAAATGAAATAAAAATTATTTTTTGCTGTGGGGTTTTTTCAACATCCTGTAATCCCAATCGCATTAAAATTGAAATAATTATCTTTTAAATCGGGTTATCCGCTCATCATTCTTTTTGTACATAATATTTAAATAAACGCAATCGCTTTTTTAAATATAAATTCCTTTAAAAAAAAAAACTTGCAAAAAAAGCATTTTATTTTATTTAATTCTGCACTATTGATTCGTATTTGTTTAATTTCTTTGATTTGTATAAAATGCTAAAGTTTTTCAACTTGTGGACTCGCTATATATGCAGAGCATTAAGAAGGCAAGGCAAAATACAAAATTTTAA
Organism: Muscina levida; assembly: GCA_964034835.1. NCBI lineage: Eukaryota > Metazoa > Arthropoda > Insecta > Diptera > Muscidae > Muscina > Muscina levida. The sequence continues at coordinate 133,368,015 of OZ035882.1, forward strand.
GTTAAACAGTGCCGATATGCCAAAAGTATTGGTAACTTTTCCTAACGGGACGTTTAAAACGCTGGACATCCAACAATGTGGAAGGCTGCTGGATGCAGTGAACGAGGTTGATGTGGGCCAAGCGACAAATGATCCAGATCCATTAGTAATGAATGGTACAAACCGTACTTCTGGCTCGGTGAGCAGTTCTAATAGAGAAACGTTTAGTAGTTGATACTTACCAAATGTTGATTTCAGTCATATATATTTTTTTTCTCTCACTTGAGGCTGAATTATTTTGAGTAGCTTTTTTTTCTCTTTTTCATATCTTTTTTCATATTGTATAATGTTAAAAATTAATTTTCTGGTAACATTTTTAATATTGCAAGTTACAAGTTCTGAGTTTTAAGTAATGAATTATATTTCAAACTTAGGGAATATTGTAAACGATAACAGTTTTTTATCTTCACAGCTTGGAAATTTTGCAAGCTATCTTAATATTGGCCATTTCAATTGCCAAAGTTATAAATTAAGTAATAACACATCGAAGATACATGAAATTAGGAGTGTTTATGAAGGAGGTACCTTAGATGTTATTGGAGTAAGCGAGACTTGGTTAAAGCCGTATATATCTACAAAATGTGTTGATATTTCGGGCTTTAAGTGTCATCGTAATGATCGACCAGAAAGAAGAGGAGGGGGTGTGGCCATGTACATATCAAAAGATTTTAAGCACAGAGTGGTTTTCAGGGGTAATTTATATGGAGTTTGCGAATCTATTTTTTGCGAATTAACAGTTAATGGAAGTAAACTGTTAATAGGAAGCGTATATTTGCCTCATGGTGATTTGTCGGCTCTGGAGGAACAAATATCGGATATTGTGGTTCGTTATTCTAATATTATCATCATGGGTGATTTTAATAACAATCTTTTCGACTTAGGAAAATCTGCTATTGTTAGAAGCTTTTGTGGAAGACTAAATCTGTCGATGGTTCATAATATGAAACCTACTCACTATGATGTTTCTCGAGGGTCTACATCCTTGATAGATTACTTTTTAGTATCCGTAGCAGATGCCGTACGATACTTTAACCAGTTTTTGAGCCCAGGCGTATCGCATCATGCTCATATTTTCTTGTCGCTGGACATTCCGTCTCCAAATGTTCCGGATTTTTATGAATTTACAGATTACGCTTCTGTTGATAGGAGTTCACTGGAGGAAGTTTTTCTTCAGTGCAATATTGAAGAGATTTATTATACAAATAATGTTGATGATCAGTTGAAAATTTTTAATGATAATTTACAGATAATGCATTCAATTGTGCCTGTAAAAAGACGTCTGTGCAAAGGCATTTCAAATGAGTGGTTTAATTGTCCTGAAATTCAATATTATGTGTCTCTTCGTAATTTGGCATTGCAAGCCTATTTATTTGATAAAACTAATGAAAATTGGAGATCTTACTGTAGATACAGAAACCGGGCAAAGAAAGTTATTAGAAACATAAAAAAACGGTATCACGGTAATTTGTTTAAAAACAAATCGGCTAAAGAAATGTGGACAATATTAGGCAATAATGGTTTAAATGACGTTAACCAAGAAGTTAATAATATTGATGTAGAACACCTGAATGATGTATTTCTGTCTAACCAGGATTCTAATACAGCAGGGCAGCCACAGGTGGTTCCGAACTTGTATAGTGGATTTTCTTTCCGCAGTATTGAAATCCATGAATTGTTTGAATGTTTTAGTAAAATTAAGTCAACAGCTGTTGGGTCTGATGGTTTCAAACTTAAATTCCTGAAACTTGTTTTTCCATTAATAGGCGGCCATTTACTGCATATTGTAAATACCATACTTACTACCTCAACGTTTCCTAAGGAATGGAAAATTGCCAGGGTAGTTCCTATTCGTAAGAAGGGCTTATCATGTTCTGTCGATAATTTTCGACCAATTTCTATAATGCCAATATTGTCTAAGGTGGTTGAGCATGTAATAAAATCGCAGATGCTTTCCTACTTAGATAATTCGGAGCTGTTGCATGATTGTCAGTTAGGATTTAGAAATAATCGTAATACTACGTCACTGTTACTGGGAATGACTGATGTAGTAAGGGAAAAGATTGGTAGTGGCGGATGTTGCGTGCTCTTGTCATTAGACTTGGAAAAGGCTTTTGATAAACTCAACCATGCAATCCTAGTTGAGAAGTTGCATTTGCTTTTTAAATTTTCAAGCAGTGCATGTAATTTAGTGCAGTCATATTTGTTTGACAGGAAACAGTATGTTTCTTGTAACGGTTGTTTTTCAAGCACTAGCCCAGTCAGAAGTGGTGTACCCCAAGGATCTGTTCTCGGTCCTTTGTTTTTTGTTATGTATATGAATGACTTATTCGATAATATTCATAGTAACAACGTTCATTGTTTTGCCTTTGCCGATGATTTGCAAATAGTTTTTAAAGGAGATACCGCATATTTAGATGTGCTACAAAGTTTAGTTAACTACACATCAAATTTGGTAGAAAATTGGATGAATTGTAATAAACTTTCTATAAATACAAATAAAACAAAAGCAATGTTTTTTGGTAATATGAGATATGATGATATTGCAATTACTTTTTATGGTGCTAATATAGACATTGTTGATAGTTTTGAATGTCTTGGGATAATAATTGACCGCAATCTTAGTTTTGAGCTCCATATAAATTCAGTAGTATCTAAAGTTAACTTTGTTTTAAGAAAACTTTATAACATTGATTTAGCTTTGCCAAGATATGTTAAGTCACAATTAGTCCATGCATTAATTATGCCAATTTTTTTATACGGAATGGAGGTGTATTCTGGAACATTAGGTTTTATTTTAAAGAAATTGCGCCTTTTATTTCATAAGGTATTGAGATACGTATATCCAGTTAAATGGCAACAACATATTTCTAACTATGTTTTAGAATTTTTAGGTTGCTCATTTTTAAACTTTATTAAAAAAAGAACGTTTTTACATTTTTATAGAATTTATAAGACAAGAACTCCGTCGTTCTTAGTAAATTTGTTTAGATTTGGTCGATCCACTAGGAATTTGCAGCTAATTATGCCAAAATTGTCACCGTCCTTAGAGCGGTCTTATTTTGTAAGAGTAGCAAGAATATATAATAAATTACCTAGCTCCTTAAAAGTGTTTAACAACTCTGTGTCTACGTTTAAGAAGAAGATCAATCAATATGTTGTTTTAAATGATTTATAATGATAATTACAATTTAATTTTTGGTGTTGTAAATAGGGAGTAGATCTATTTCAAAATTTGGAAATTAACTTTACTGTATACATTAATTTTAATTCTGATACTCCTAAAACCATTTGGTCAGTTATTGCTTTTTTTATAGGAATGGTTCACTCCATAACACTCCTATTTGCATATTAGGAAATATTTTATTTACAAACTTGTTAAAATTTTTATTACAGACTGAGGATACAAAACTGTTATCATTAGATTTATTGTTTTAAGTTTAAAGTATAAAAATCGAATAATTGAACATATCTTGAACTTTAAAAATTATTTTTATAAACAAATTTGTGAGTAGAAATTTGTAACCATATAAGGCCTTACGGGCTCGGTTATTGAAAAATATATAATAAATAAAAATAAAAAAAAAAAATATAATCATTTCCATACTTATTGACTGATTTCTACTTTCAATGCCGTGTTCGGTTTTTAGTAGTCCATACGATCACAACTCTTTAGCAAACATTTGCTCAACACAGGGTAATTCATATCAATGTCTTTCGTTTAATTCAAAGCAGTGTTGTATATTATTAGTACTCATTATGAATTTGACAAATTGCACCATTGCGTGGTGACCATCCCTGGTTTTGCGTATTTTTATAACTGACTTTTCTGACACATCCAGCATTTGTCAAACTCAGTTCGCCTTTGGCTTCGTTCGCACGCAACGCATCTCTTGCACAAAAGTAATAAAGTGGAAGAAACGGTGGTGGAAAAAAAAGATCTGTACACAAGTTCAAAGTAGAATTATTAGCAAATATTAAACGGTTGACGTGTAAATCGGAGTAATTATATTTGATTTGTCTTACAATTGCTATTGTGTAACTTGTACAGTAGAAAAGTTCCCCCCCGCCATTAAAAGTCATTGCTTGTCCGCTGTGAATAGTGCCAATGATTAGTGCTGGTGTTTGTGTGTATGTGAATGAGTGCTCTAAAGAAAAATCAAGAAAATAAGAAAAAGAAAAATTTCCAACTTTCCATATTAAAAGAAAATTTGCCGTTGACATATTTCCATTACAATCATACGAATTGTATACAAGTTTAGGCATTGAAGATTAGAAAGAGTTCAATTGAAGAGAAAATCCTGAAATTATATAGTGCACTTTTTGGTTTGTTTATAAAACACAAAAATTCGTTAAAATAAGAAAAAAAAATACAAACAAGTAACAATACATACGAGTGAGTGCAAGAGAGAGAGATAGGAAAAGAGAACGTTCTTTATACAACAAAAACAACATAGCAGAAAGAAAACATCACAAGCAAAAAGAATAGGGGTAAGTGTCAACATAATTTGCCGTTGTTTTGCCATGATCTGACGTTAAAAGCCAAAATGAATCTTGTTTGCTGGTCAGGGTATATTTTTCCAATAGACAATAAAAAGTATAAGTAATTATTTAGGTGTGTATGTAGATATGTTTAGTATTGAGCTGCATTTGTTGGAAAGTTTGTAATATCTTTTTAACAGCAGTTATAAGAGCCAGTGAATTGGAGTTTTCCTACGTCCGAATCTTGTGTTATTGGCATAATCTTTAGTTGTGTTTGCCTTGGGTTCTAACCTTGACATACATTGTTGTTTTTGTTTCTCATTACGATTTTCTATTGGGGGCGTTTGATATGATTTTCCGATTATGTATTATATCTCCTTTGTGCTGTGTTGCTATTGTATTTGTTTTGTTAGAATTGTGTGTGACTCTGTTTATCTTACTCCTGGGCACAGAGTTGTTTTTGACGACTGATAGGAAGGATGGGAAGGATCGCAGTGATACCAGTCATATATCTTGCACAGTGGTTTGCTGATACATTGAAAGGCTTATGTGATGACTGCAGTTTTTAGGGACTGAATTACACTTTCCTGGGTGAGGCCTGGCACGAAAAAGTAAATATGCCAATCTCTTAAGTTTAGTATTAGAAAACTTAAATTTAAGGTTAGAGATGGTGCGGGTGCATTTGGGACCTTAGGAACTACATAATAGGCTCCCGTTTAATTAAAATTATTGTAAAAATGATTCCAGCCTTTTAGGTCTCTTTGACAATTCTCTTGTAAGAAGCGGCTCAAAAATAGGCGAATAGAAAAAACAAAAATGCATATGTCGCATGGTCTTTTTGGCCCACAGTTTCGCAAAATATGTACCTGCATTAATTTCGAATATCTAACTCTTTTTATAGATAAGGTCAAAATAAGGCGAAAACAAAAATATTTTTTTTGGATAACTGTAGAAGTTATTGAGTCACTCTTGCTGTTGTAGTTTATTTGTAATAAATATTATTGGTCTTATAGGCTTCCTGTATTATTAGAATGAATAAATAAACAATTAGATAAAATTAAAAATTAAATTAAATGGTAGATAAGTAAAATTAAGTAATAATTTTCTATAACTCTGCTAGTTATCGAGATATCGAAAAAAAATAAAATTAAAAAAAACCTTAAAATTAAAATAAGAGACCATTTTAAAACTTGGTAAAGTATATGCATTTGCGTGGTCAATATAATCATTTTTTTTCTCCGTAACAAAATTAAATTCTAATAGCCGCAAGCCGTTTGAAAAAAAATCCTAGGAAAATCTCGCTATATTTTATTTATTTATTTAAAAATTATAAGTATACGCATTTGCATGGTCAGTATTACAAAATTAAATTCTAACAACCGCAAGCCATTTGAAAAAAATACTAAGAAAATCTCGCTATATTAATTTTTGGCCTGTGACTATATTTATACGGGATAGACCAAAAATATTTTTTACTTTTCAAACTAGAGAAAATCCGGCTGAAGTGCAGAATATGGGGCGGGAGCCCGATTAAAAAAAAAATTATGTCATTGTCTTCGTTTTGGTCTCCACACATCGGAATGGTAGGTCAAAGTTGGCGCTCAGGCCCATGGGGCCCGGGGGGTCAAAAAAGGGGCCCTTTCGGTTCTATGATGACCCTCCATGTGCGGGTACTCAAATGAAAGATATTTTCGAGACGAATCCAACGGGTCTCCTGATTAGATCCACTTTTGCTTGCGGCTCTACTAAACCCAACATATCCATTTTCACTCTAATTTACAAAAAAAAAATATTTTTCCCGGGATATACCAAAAAAAAAATTATTTTTTTTCACTCTAATTTACAAAAAAAAATATTTTTCCCGGAATATACCAAAAAAAAACAATTTTTTTTTAAAAAAATCGCGCGAATTTTTTAAACAAAATTTTTGCCGGCGGCGCTACTGCAACCATCTCAACCGTTACAACTCTAATTTAAAAAGCAAATAATACATTAAAGGGATATATCAAAAAAAAAAAAATTTAAATTACAAAATATAGTTTTTTAAATTTTTCTTAATTTTTTCCGCTTTTATCCTTTTTTTAATCAATTTTCTTTTTTCAAATATATCTCTTTGGACATTTTCTTAATTTTTTTTTTAAATATTTCTTGAAATTTTCCATTTGTTTCCATCGTTTTTTTTAAATTTTTCTAAATTTTTTTGTTTTAATTAAAAAAACCTTAAAGATTCCAAAAAATTTAAAATTTTCACTCATTTTTGATGACATTTCATTTTTCTATGGAATTTTTCAATTCATTTCCTTAAATTATTCTAATTTTCCATGATTTTCCCCCATTTTTTTTTAAATTTTTTACGGGGTTTTTCAAAAAAATTTTTTTTTTTAAAAGTCGCGCGGTTTTTATAATTTCTATTTTTTTTTTAGAATTTTCCAATTTATTTCCTTAAATTTTTCTAACTTTTTCCATGATTTTTTCACATTTTTTCAATGGGGGGTCATCATAGAGCCCAAGGTGCCCTTTTTGTAAAAAAAAAGATTTGTTGGGATTTTATAAGCAACTTACGTCACATTTAAAATACTTTTGTCTTTTATGCTACTTCAATCAGAATGTGCGTTGTGCACACACTGCGGACTCACACAATGTTCTATGGATAACACAGAGCGGTAAAAAAAACAAACAATACCTGGTAAATTGCACTATTTTTCTGGTAGCTGCTGTTGAGCACAACAAGAAGTTGTTTTTTAAGTTTAGAACACGCGACTACCATGCGGAAGATCCCAGGTTTAACACCTGGCTCCAGTCATCTAAAAGAATGTTTATTTGATCGCCGGCCCCCAGTCAATCAGCATGTCTAATAAAAGCTTCCCAAACAGTGACGTTCGCATTCGTCGATAAACAAGTAGAAAGAATGTTAATTCACAACAACGCTAGACGCAACCCATATCTCATTCAGGGGGGTGTAAAGGAAATTAAGTACATGTTAAGTAAGTAACGCAGAAAAATATGAAACGATTTTAAGTTTTTTAAAGGATTTAGAAAGAAGTGACTTGCTAAAGTTCAACAAATTCATTATATGATTACAAAAACAAAAAAGCTAAAAATATAGCAATTTCTTACTATGAAATCGTCCGTCGTTTCGCTGGAAATACCCATATATTTTTATACTCGATGCAGCTATGGATTCAAATGTAAAGGAAAGTTTTGCCTACCGTGAATAAAAATTAATGTGTTTATTTCAAAATTTGAAAACTAACTAAACTGTATACATTTGTTTATATACTGATATTCCTGAAACCATTTGGTCAGCTTTTGCTTTCTTTTATAGGTCTGGTTCACTCCATAACACTCCTATTTGCATGCATTTTGGAAATATATTTTTACAAACTTGTTTAAATTTTGATTACAGACTGAGGATACGAAGCTGTTATCATTAGATTTATTGTTTTATATTCAAAAAGTTTAAAAATCGTTTTATTGAATATATTTTTTTTATAGGCTCGGTTATTGAAACTATACAATTAATAAAAAAGAAACAAAAGTTGTCTGTAAACAATTTTGCAAAGTTTTAAAATACTTTTGACCTGAGGTCCTATTTCCCCCTTTACTAATTTTTTTTTTACCGATTTTGCTCTATTTTCAAACCGAATTGTTTTCCAGAACATGGCTTTATGAAGCTTTTGGAAGCGAGCTTTGAGTCCTTTAAAATTGTTTACAACTTTTGAATTGTATTTCTTTAAATGTCATGAATCCATAACCAAGCGATAGAAAAGCAATACATGGATATGACATAATATATGGGCATTTCCACAGAAAGGTCCACGATGATCGAAAAATTAACAATTTTTTTCTAACTTGTATTAATCGTTACCAGATCAATAAAAAAATCCCTGAAGAAGCTGGGAAATGCCTGCGAAACGTCGGAGGAAAATGAAACAAACGATCTTTTATTCATATTTAAAGAGATGGACTTGAAAGCCCATTTAGAAATATCTAATATATCTAACTAGACAAGTACTTAAATTTGATAAAATTAAAATGTCCAAAGTCTTATTTAGTTTCCGTGTTGATTTAACTTAATGCAAAATTGAATTCTTGTGCTGCTCATCTTTTATAAATTTGAATATCATACTTACTGATGATTGGCAAGTCCACTCTTATCATAAAATATTAGTTTCAACAGTAAATAACACCAGTAATAATAAAAAAATGTTATTTTATTGCACATCAGTTTGTGATCAACAATTTGCGGCATATAAACTTTATAATATTTCCTAATTTTGCAAATAAAACAGTTTTTTTGGAAAAAGTTTTGTCATAAATTAGCATATAGGAAATTTATAGAGCATCTCGTAAAGTAACGTCATGTTTCACAATATATGTTGAAAAAAAATATTACAAAAAGTTTTTGTAATTTTTGCTTTTGTCACTTCACGTCGCCCTTCTCTCTTACTAAATATAGAGCACCTAAAATTTTAATCGTTTTTCGTTTTTCATCTCTTTGAAAGTACGATTGTCAAATATACTATGTGACCATGGAACTGCCCATATTCATTCTATGTAACTAAAAACTCGTATGTATGCTCAAATCGTTTAGTGGGTGTTATTTCCCCTCGAAAAATGTATGTGGTTAACGATTTACTTTACGCACGCATTAGCTCTTTTTCTTTAGCATTATTTGGAATTTATCGCTTACTAACCACACCTTTGGTTAATACAGCCAAGTGCGCTCTTATAGTTCTTTAGTTAATCTTAGCAATGACTAAATAGGATTGACCACATTCAAAATAAGTACTGCCCGCTGAAAACCTCAAATTTGTTGGTTGCGTTTTTCCCAAACATTTGGGTATTTTTTTTACATCAAATGCCACAATTTCAATAAAATAAACCTAGAGTATTCAATTGTTAGCAACACAAGTCTTACTATTTAACTTTTGCGTTTTGTTATTTCGACATTTTTGCCACCGACCCTCCTCCAGGCAACCACATAAACCATAAAAAGTAAAAATACATTTAATTTCAAAACCATAAAATTTCTCGACTACTTTGTTTTAATTGTACATATTTTCTGTTCGTAGAAAGTATGTAGATGATGGTCGGTGCATTTACTACTCGCACAAGCTACAAAGCCACCAACAACACCTTTCTTATCTCCACCTAGAAAGAGACAAACGCTGTAATGGCCTGAGAGAGGGGAGAGAAATGCCAATGAATCAAAGAAAAATGTTTAAAGAAACTCTATGATAATGACTTATCAGAAATGAAAACACACAAGTCGTAGTATCATTATTTTTTAAAAAGAAAAACCAAAACACCGAGAAGCAACAACTTTGGGGTAATCATAAAATAATAGAAAAAAATATCACAATCTCAAAATTGTATATCTCATAGAAGAACGAAAGCAAACAAAAATTAGAGAATTACAAAAAGGGGAGGGAATTTAAAGTTTGGTAACGTTGAACAGGTCATTGTTTTGAAGGCAACATGTGCACCCGATGCCGATGATATAGACCGAACTGTCGTGAGAATAGAATGGGTATGTAGCGAGGATAGATCAGGAATATCAGAAAGTGGTTGGAAGTTTGTTTTATAAGAGTTTTTTAACACATTTAATTATAACAAAGATAATTTGTCGTTAAAAATGTTTATAAACGTAAACTTGTTTAATCCGTCATTGTCCGTTTCTAATATCTTTGCGTTTTCGAAGTTAATAAGTTTGCTATCTCTCTGAACAGTGGCAAAAGACAGTGCCGTTTTTGAGTTGGTAAATTACTCATCTTTCTTAGAACTGATTTGTGTTCTGATATTCTTGTCCTAAGTTTCCAACAAACATATGATTTGTCGCATATGTTGTTTCCGTGACCAATCCAGTCAATCATCCAATTTTTAACGCTATCTTTGTAAATATTTCAAAATATTGTAATTAATCAAGCTTGCTTCGCATGTTCTGTCTGACAAGGTGTAATCGCTAAAATTTTAAGAAGTGGATAATGTAAAATTTGGAAAATATCTTAATTTTATTTTCTCCGTTTCTTTTACAAAGCAAACAGTAAACTTTGCTCATTTTCAAAACACAATATACAGAGACAGAATGGAATCATTATCAAGTTTAACAATTTTAATCATGCCATACATTATTTGACCTTATCTCTCTGAATTCTTGTAAGTTTGTTGTTTTTCTTTGCTGCGCTGAGACTGAGACTGCCCGAAATAGCTTCATGGACGCCGATACTGTCTAGGTGAAGAGTATGATTATTGTCGGCCTCGTGAGGCTATGGGCTGCCTGGCACTGGCATATATTAAAATGTTTTAGCAGATAACATTGACCATATGGGTCGAAATATTTTGTGTAAAGTTTTAGCAGTATCTACAAGGGTCGATTTTCTAGAGGGCAGTATCGTCAAACTTTACAATATCTCTGCGCTAATGAGAACAAGATTAGTAATATCTAATATCGGACTTTGGTTCAATTCATATATCAATCCTTAATCGGGCGAAGAGATCAGTGTCATAACCCGATGGAAGGGTTTTAAATGAAATTGTTGAAGAGGAATAATTCCAGTCAGATTGAACGAATGTAGAACTTGCTAAGAGAGTTCGATTATTGTCGGCCTCTTGAGGCTATGGGCTGCCTGACACTGGCATATATTAACATGTTTTAGTAGATAACATTGACCATATAGGTCGGAATATTTTGTGTAAAGTTTTAGCAGTATCTACACGGGTCGATTTTCTAGAGGGCAATATCGTCAATCTTTACAATATCTCTGTGCTAATGAGAACAAGATTAGTAATATCTAATATCGGACCTTGGTTCAATTCACATATCAATCCTTAATCGGGCGAAGAGAGTAGTGTCATAAACCGATGGAAGGGGTTTAAATGAAATGGTTAAAGAGGAATAATTCCAGTCAGATTGAACGAATGTAGGCCTTGCTAAGATACTAACTATTATACTGATTTGTTTTATAGATTACATAAGTGCAAGGCAGACTTGGAACACTTAAAAAAATATACCAGAGTTTTATTCCGGGACCGGCCGTGGCACAGTGGTTAGAACACGCGACTACCATGCGGGAGATCGCAGGTTCAAACCCGGCTCCAGTCATCTTAAAAAATTGTACTTTCATTGTCGGCTCCCCTCGAATGTTGTTGCCAGCAACTTCGCAGTATAAGTGTCGAGTCAATCGGCGTGTCTAGTAAGAGCTTCTCAAACAGTGACATTCGCATTCGTCGATAAACAAGTAGTTGCCGTTAGTTGTCAATCTAAAAATAGAAAACGTGTTAATTCACAACAACGCGAGAAGATATCCCATACGTCATTCATGGGATACAAAGGGAAATTAAGTAAGTAAGTAAGTTTTATTCCTGTCTCTCTTACTTGGAACACTTCATTGGAACACTTCATGAATCTAAAAACAGAAAGCGTGTTAATTCACAACAACGCGAGAAGCTATCCCACACCTCATTCATGGGGTGCAAAGGGAAATTAAGTAAGTAAGTAAGTTTTATTCCTGTCTGTTACTTGGAACACTTCAAAAGATAGACCTGAGTTTTATTACTGTCTCTGTTCCCTATCATTCGCCTATAATCGGCCTCCTCTACGTTGTCTACAACAACAGTTAACGATTTTGGTAAACGATTCTCAAACAGCTGACTTATTTAGGGTACGTACTTGTGGGTGCGGTTGTGTAAGTCTAAAAATAGAAAACGTGCTATTTCACAATAATACACAAATGGCATACTGGTTAGAACACGCGGTTCAAACCTGGCTCCAGTCATCTTAAAAAAAATTGCTATTTAATTGTCGGCTGCCCTCGAATGTTGTTGACAGCAACTTCGCAGTATTAAATGTCGAGTCAATCAGCGATTCTTGTAAGAGCATCTCAAACAGTGACGTTCGCATTCTTCGATAAACAAGTAGGTGCCGTTAGTTGTGAATCTAAAAATAGAAAGCGTGCTAATTCACAACATCCCATCCTCATTCGTGGTGTGCAAAGGGAAATTAAGTTTTTTTTTAGTGATTTCACAATATAACGATATGCTATCCCATACCTCCATTCATGGGGATTAAAGGGAATGATCATCGTGACTCTAACGAACAACTCTGTATGAAATTTAGTTATGTTTAAGGTTACCGATTTCGATGAATTGAGTCTTTTGCTAATATAACCAATGGCTATAGTGGCTAAGCTTGATGATAGTTTTTAAAATTATTGATACGAGGCCTTTCATTCAAAAGCTCCTCATCAGAATATTTGTTTTTTTTTTTTAATAATTTACCCCCCAAATGTCGATACAAGTAACTCGTTGTTTTTTATTGACCTCAAAGGTCAATACTTTTTATTTGATTTTCAAAAATTCCATTTGAAATTCAACACCTGTCAATTGATATTTGAATATTTCATTTAAAATTCAAAAAATATCGATTGAAATTCGTATTTACCATTTTAAATTTGAAAAATATTAATTGAAGTTCGAAACTCTGTCATTTGATTTTCAAAATTCGTAAATTGAAATAAATAAATCGGCAATTGAAATTCAAAAATTATCAAAATTCTTTTAACCGATAAGTTTTATTAATTGCAATTTAATTAAATACATCCAAAGAAATTGACGAGTTTTGAATTTCAATTGACGAATTTTGAACTTTAAATGATGAGTTTTGAGTTTTAAATGTTGAGTTTTGAATATCATTTGATCTATTTTGAAATTCAATTGACGTGTTTTGAATTTCAATTAATATTTTACAAATTCAAAATGGAAAATTTGAATATATATTTTTTAAATTTCAAATAAAATTTTTGAATATCAACTGACGAGTTTTGAAAATCAATTGGAATTTTTGAATTGCCTTGTTGTTTACTTCTAATACTATTTTTAAAATAGGTTATATTAATACGTTTGTCACGGGAGTATTCAAAAAATAAAGGACCAATTTTAATAATTCTTTTTTTTTTTTTTTTAAATCTCACAATTTGAAACTTTGTTTTATTTCAAAAACTTATTTGCCGCTTTTAAGTATTTTAAATTTAAAGGCATGAGCAGCATTGAACGCGTTTTATGAATTTGTGCTTTATTGTTTTTTGTTGTTGATACTTCCTCCCTGTGGTAAATTACATCATGAGATCATGAAGTTTTTATGATTAATTTGTTAAACGGTTTACCTCGATGTTGCATTCACTTTCCGCCAAAGTAATTCGCTGTGCTATACATAGTAAACGAGAAACGAATGAAAGTGGAATTGGGAAATTTTTTATCGCTTTTAAGGAAATATTGCGTATATTTTAGTTATTTCCAATATCTTCCTTAAGAATCTTTAAACCTTCGAAGCATTTTTGTAATACTACTTTATAAAATGTTGACTCTTTAAAGAGCCTATTTTGTTCTTATATAGTAGATTTTAGATTATTATTATAATTTTAAAAATTATATTTGTAATAGAAAAGTTTTAATTCTATTCAACAATTTTGTATGTCAATTTTTTACCCTCAAACCCATATCTCTTGCGAAGTAGCCATCATTTATCATTAGAAATATAATGATATCTAGAACTGCCTCCAAAAATTGTCTCAATCAGTTTCAAGAGTTTCGTTTACGTTTACTTTCTCAATGCTGTACAAATCACCTGCGATCATATCATAAACTGCGACTGTATTGCATTAATCGAATCGAAGAATTTGATGATCAAAACAAAATGTGAAAATATTTTATAGACCAAAGCACAGGTTTTCATTGTAATGCCTAACGACGACAGGGTTGCTTAAACGTAAACGTAACAGCTAGTGAGCACTAAGTCGCCGTCCGTACCAGATGTGATGGTTGAGGAAAATAGTTACAACAACTATTGCTCTTACATTATGTGTTGTTGAATTGATGGCGAGATCGACACGGTGTGACATGTTATGTTACATTACCTACTGCTGTTATTCGAATCTATCTTCCGCCATAGACAGATGTACAGTTTAAAATCCGATAAGGGATAATAGCAAAGGGGCGAATACCGCGCACTCTATTCCCTGAATATAACGACACGCGTTGTCACGCAAGGGGAGAGGGGGTAAGAAAGAGGGAATAAAGAAAATGAGAAAAGCCTAGGCAGTATTAACTATAAAACGAAACAGCACTATAAGAAAAACGTAGAGGAAAAACTCACCCTCTCAACTTGCCTGGTGTTAATGGAAAGCGTTGTTTTGATCGCATGTGTACCTTTGCGATCGCACACGTTATGGAAACCTGAACATGGCTTTTCCTGCTGCATCACACAACACTTATTAACAGCCACCAACCACCACCAATTACATCGTTCGTTTTTTTTTTGTTTTCCTCTTTTTTTTTCAAATCAAGTCACATCGCAGCACTGTCTGTCGTCTTTCCTTTCTATAATTACTGAATTCAATTTGATTTCCTTCTAAAAATATGCACAACGTCATCCTGATACGCTCATTTGGTTTGTCATGGCATGGGGTCATTGGTCTTTAGTGAGCCCAACAATTTTATCATTATTGTCTGGCCGGGTATTTCATGTGTGTTTTCCTATTCTTAATATATCGATTGCGTTTCTTGTTTGCCTCCTCCTTCTTTGTTCGAGTGATCTATGCATCGATTTGTTATTGGTGGTGGTGATGGTGTTGATCGCAGCAGTCAATGCAATCGGTTGGAGATAATGTCTGGGCAAACTTTTTGGGGGGTTTGTATAAAATCCATCTGTCTTATCGACAGATGACATTTATTTGTCGCGCAGCTATTTCTGGTTCATATGTTTTTGTCAATTTGGAATGTGATTTGAAAAATCTCTGCTGGTGATTATTGTTGACTAGTGTTGGATGATGTCATTGGAAAGACAAATGGACATGCTATATTATGCAGCAAGGCTATCAGGGGATTTTATATACCTATGGTTAAGCTATCTAGCTGGTATCTGGGTTATATGTTGGTAGCGCATTGGTATAACAGATCTTTAATAAAGGACACTAGAATACTACAAGATTTCCTATAGAAATTCCATTAAAATCAATTGAAATTTAAGTATTCCACTTGAAACTAAAAATGCCTCAATTACTTTTGAAATTTTTCATTTGAAATCTAAATCTCTTCAGTTGGTAACACTGTAAACGAAATTTTAACTTTCGAAATGACACAGAATAACGCCGAGACACCCCAACTTAATTTTGGGCTGTAGAATATAGTGGTATACCCCGCTTTAAAATATTCTGTGTCATTTTGACGTCCTAACAGTGTAATAAAAGTTAATACTAGGAATTCAAAAAAATAAAGATGATGAGGACATTCAAAGAATGCTAGAAAGTATTTTAAAAGTAAATTGGCTGTAAATTTGTTTACATCAATTGGAGTTCCCGTGAAGAAATCAGCTAAAACATGCAATGTATTAGCGCAACAAGGTATTGATATTACAACTGCAAGTCAATCAACCATTTGCAAGTCCACTTTTAATGAAGTAGATCAAAATAAAAAAAGGAGCGATAGAACAACTTCAAATGGAAAAATGGTCCTTAAAATTAGATGTAAAACATAGATGTAACGAATATCAGATAGTTGTACTTGAGAAAAGTGAAACGACTCTTGATGCTCTACGTTTGAAACACGGTCAAAGCTGAAACTCTTGGAAAAGTAATTGGCTATAATGAAGTATTACTTACTTACTTAAGTGGCCAATTACAATTTACGAAACGTAGTTCATAAATTTGAGGCCTGAAGTAATAAATAATTCCACACGCTTCGGTCTTCTGCGTGTGTTCTCCAGTTAGTCCCACCAGATGATGGCACGTCGCCTACCACTTGGTCCTTCCAACGGAGTTTGGGTCTCCCTGCTTTACGCCGTCCTTCAGGTTCGCCTTCAAACACCTTTCTCGCTGGAGCATTTACATCCATCCTGGCAACATGTCCCAGCCATCAAAGTCGTTGGATTCTGACTTTTTTAGCTACGTCGATAACGTGGTAAAGCTCATACAGCTAATGGTTCATCCGATGACGTAAGTCGCCTTCGACACAGATAGGTTAATATATTTTTCCGAGTACTTTTCTCTCGAATACTCCCAGGTTTTGTATGTCCGTTGTAGTTAGCACCCTAATTAGGCAGCATACAACAGAACAGGTAAGATAAGCACCTGGTATAGCTGTTTCTTAGTATTCCGAGATAAGATGGTGTTACTAAAGTGTTGCCGAAGACCGTAGAAACATCTATTGGCTATCACTATTCTCCGTTTAATTTCTTGGCTGACATAATTTTTCTTGTTGACGAAAGATCCGAGGTAGGTAAACTCGTCGACTACCTCAAAACAATAATTGTCAACGTTCACGGTGCGTCCCCATCGAGAGGATTCTTTGTTCGTCGAAATCGTTATTTTTGTTTTGTTCTCGTTGACCGATAAACCCATTTTTGCGGACTCCTTTTCTAGTGATAAAAAAACTGCAGTAACATCCCGCAGATTTTGGCCAATGACGTCTATATCATCGGCATCTGTCGAATATGGTGCCAGATATGTTGACACCAGCCTTTCTCATCACCTTCTCCATAACTGTATTAAATAGTGTACAGGACAGGCTATCGCCCTACCTGAGCCCTCTTTCCGTGTTAAATGGTTCAGACTGATCCTTACCAATCTTAACCGAGGATTTGGTGTTGTCTAAGGTACATTTGCAAAGTCGAATCAGCTTTGCAGGAATATCAAACTCAGACATGGCCTCATAAAGCCTATTCCTTATCGGAGAGTCGAAGGCAGCTTTGTAGTCGATAAAGAGGTGGTAGGTGTCGATCTGCTTTTCATGGGTTTTTTCCAGGATTTGTCGTAAGGTGAATATTTAATCCGTCGTGGATTTGCCAGGTCTAAAGCCGCACTGATATGGTCCAATTAGTTTTTCTACAATGTGGTTCTTACATTCACTACGATCTCCTTTCTTGTATATGGGACATAACAGACTGAGACTCCAATCCCCGGGCATGCTCTCCTCTTGCCAGATATTCTCCATAAGCTGATGCAAGCTCCTAATCAGCTCCTCCCCGGCAGCCTTAAACAATTCAGCAGGGAGACCATCGGCTCCAGCATCTTTGTTGTTTTTAAGGCGGGAGATTGCCATCCACCATCGTCTTGGATTGGAGCTTGGTCTTCTGGAGTGGTGTCTGCATCCAATAAATAATGAAGTATTGATAAATACAATTAAGAAGATCATAACTTAACAAACGTTAATACCGAGGAAAAGAAATTAAGTTCTTGTAAATTTTCAATGTATGTTTGAGTTGGAGAATGTCATTTATTGAACAGGATTGTCCGTCTGGCGATGGACGAATAACTTGGGAATGATACCAAGTCAGCAAACATTGATTACCCACTTGTGTCTGAACTATGGAATAAGTATGATGAAATGAAAGATACGTTTGTGAATAGAACTACAGAAATTTTTGATAAATCAGGGTGGAGAGACGATGTGAAGTTTCCGTTACATTTAATAAGTGTTCTCTTGTTCTATGATGAACAAATAAATTTCTTTCTGATCAACTTTCAGAACATTGCTTATATGAGCAATACCAGAAGCGAGGCACAATTTGCAAGTGCTTTTCATAAAAGTGGATAGAACATTGGTTTAGTAGGCACAAGTACAGAGTCCACGAGATTTTTACAACAGTCTCGCTGATTTCAGTTGCATTTCATATGACTGGAACAAAATTGGTTTAGTAGTTAAAATTATAGAGTCAACAAGAATTTTACATGAGTCTCTCCGCGAAGGCCTTACGCATATTACAATGAGGTTGCCAGTGCCCCCTTGGGGTAATCTCGGCAACATTGGGTGTCTAGAAATATGGATTGACAATTTTGGGAGCAAGGTAACACAATTGTCTGCTCTTTCTTCTGTAAAGAATGCACCAAATCGCGTTTTACAGTTTGAGACATACCCTCCATTGTCCATGTTGAGGCCTATCTTACCACCTTCTATTATCTATGGGTCTGTAGCACCCGGTTGCAAAACAAATCCAGATTGGAGACCCAAGACTCTGTCAGCGATATAAGTTTCAACAACAGCACGCTTAATGCTCCCACTTCCTCTAATGGGGGAACCAACACCAAGTGATCGGGCGGGAGACAAGTCCCTGGGATCTTGATACCAAAGCTACTGGCCACATTTTTGGGTGGAAGCAGCGCAGTGAATCTGCTACAAAATTATGATTTAATGAACCATACCTCACAGGATTGGTTGGCTTTCGCAAAAAGTGAAATGACTGGAGGCTTTACATACTCGCGAGCATCAATGATTTCACATTAATAACCTAAGCAGTTGGAAACGTTCGATACTACATTGCGAGACTGCAGTATACTCTCCCGTGGGAGGCTGGGAAGTTCCAAACCCCTTTCCGCTCTACAACGGTTAATGGTAACAATGTTTTTCTTAGGCTAGGTCCGTCTGAACCCCCATCATAAAAGATCATAAAAATATTGACGAACGAAGGCACGCACTGGACACTTTGCACGTGTGCCTCATGTCACCCACGGTACCCGAAAAAAGCTTCTGGTGAGACCTGGTAGTCGAAATACATCCAGTTTAAACCCCTTTCGGTTCAACTACTGGTGCCCCTGCAAATTTCAGTGACAAACGTCATAAAATAAAAAATTTAATATCCCTTTACACCCCTTGGATGATGTATGGTCTAGCTTTTCGCGTTGTTGTGAATTAACACGCTTTCTATTTTAGGTGCACAACAAACAGCACCTAATTGTTTATCGACGGATGCGAACGTCACTGTTTAAGAAGGTTTTACCTACTAGACGTGCCGATAGACTTGACACTATAAATACAAAAAAAAAAAAGTAATTTCCCTTTACACCCCATGAATGAGGTATGGGATAGCTTCTCGCGTTGTTGTTAATTAACACGCTTTCTATATTTAGATTCACAACTAACGGCATCTACTTGTTTATGCAATGTTTGAGAAGCTCTTACTAGACACGCCGATTGACTCGACACTAATACTGCGAAGTTGCTGTCGACAACATTCGAGTGGAACCGACAATGAAAGAAAAATTTATTTGTTTTTTTTTCTTTTTTGTAAGATGACTGGAGCCAGGAGTTGAACCTGTGATCTCCCGCATGGTAGTCGTGAGTTCTAACCACTATGCCACGGCCGGTCCCATACAAATACCTTGAAATAGCTCTACATCTTAAAAACAGTATTGGGAGCAAACTCCGTGGCTCTAGCAAACGCTCCCGGTGTAGAGACCTTCTTATCATAAGACCCTTTATATAATCATATGTATAAGGGTATAACACATGAAAAGTGCGCCCAGTCTTCAGAAGGTTCATCACAGTTGAACGATGCGCAATCGAGTAAGGCTCTCTTATACAAGAAGGCATTGAGAGAACTATGCCTATTAGCAGAAAACCCAAAACAAAGGTTGAAGCGAAATTCAAGCCCAAAACATACCTAACACAAGACAAAAACCTGTAAGCAGTACGTCGGTTATCTCTCTCATCCCAATATGTTTGCCATCTCGACAAGACAAGCTTTTCAAATATCATCCTACGTTGAGCCCTTCTTAAACTACTCTCTACACGCTCAACAAGCTAATGCAAACCCATGAATGTTTACACTTTACTGGACTTGTCGGATAATAACTAGATCCAGCGGGGCAGCAATCATCAATACCTGCAGAGAGGATTTTACGGTATCCAAAAGCAGTACTCACAATGGCATGAAAGAACCACTGATAAACAGTACGGACAGTTCGTTTACAGAGACCCCAGTTGTTCCTTAGCACTCGTCTCAGCTGGCCGACACCGTTGACCAGGTTGCCTTTTAACCTATCTTAATGCGGCAAAAAATTAATCCGTTAGCCCATGGCCCATGGCATCTGAGTTCAGACCCATTTAACAGCCTGACTAACGGCCTACGGAAAATTTTTCACGCAAAAGCTTTTATATTAGCCCCCCTTACGTATGTCGTAGTCGACTTTCGACAACATTCGATTGATTTTTTTATTAAAATAAAATTAATAATAATTTACAGAAATGTTTAGTGTTGAGATTTTTTCATCATCTGATAAAGAAGAACATGATAGGAGCAAGGACAAGTCGTATTTCAGTCTCAAAAATGACATGTGCAATGCCATATTTGAAAAATGACAAAGATTCGACGTGACTACGACATACATAATTTGGGGAGTACATATCTTCGACTGAGGCGTCAACGCTGACTTGTTTTGGAAAATGACCGACAATTCCCATCATGCCCAAGACCCGTTGCTCTAACACAGCTAGATCGGTCCTAAACTAAAATGAGTAACTGGTCGGCATACGCGCAAACTTTGCACTGATCACCTTGCTAACGTAGCAACGGATTCATTATAAATGAAGCACAAATAGACCCTTGCGGAAAGCCACGGACAGCATACAGCTCCACTGAACTATTTGCCTTAACTAAGCACGCATTTCTGCCATTCAGTGTTGAGAATTTTTCATCATCTGATGAAGAAGAACATGATAGGAGCAAGGGCAAGTCGTATTTGAGTCTCAAAAACGACGTTTGCAATGCCATATTTGAAATATGACAAAGATTCGACGTGACTACGACATAAATTGTCGGCATACGCGCAAACTTTGCACTGATTACCTTGCTAACGTAGCAATGGATTGATCATGAGGTTCCATAAGAAATGGACCACAAATAGACCCTTGCGGAAAGCCACGGACAGCATACAGCTCCACTGAACTATTTGCCTTAACTAAGCAAGCATTTCATCAATTAACCCATTGGTGACAACTGTTACCATATGGTAACGTTGACAGCGTTAGATACTGCACGCAATAAAATAAACATAAGAATACATGTCAAGAATTTTCTTTATAATTTCATCAAAGGATGCATTGATCTTCCATTCTTGATTTATCGCTATGCGATCAGACGTCAGTAGCAAGCGTCGAGGATCATTTAAAATATGTGTTTTTCCCATGTGCGCAAAACAGCGTTATGGAGGGATATAAAAAGTCACTCCATATAAAGAATATTTGTTGGTTGTTAAAAGACTGATATAGTAAAGACTTTTAGTTTTTGTTATTTGAGAAGAATATCAAATATCATAAAAACGTATTAAATTAATTATTTTGTACTTGGTTCTTTTTATTTAACTATTTTAAAGCTGTTACCATATGGTCACACCAGTAAAAATTGATATATTTTTGAAATTTTTCGTTAAATTTTTTTTTTTTGTAAAATTCGTTTTTTTTTACTAAATTATATGTAGTACTGACAAAATCTTTAAAAAATTCCCATTATTTCGTTCTCATCATTAAAGGGTTAAAATACCTACGCTACTACAACACTCTGTCCCACCTCAGATATCCAAAAGTGCCCTTAAAGTCAAGACGCCCTTAAGTTTTTTTTTAAATTTATAAAGTTTAAACTGTTAAAAAACATTTGCCAACATTTTCGATGATTGCCATAGTTTATAGTTCGAATGCAATAAAAGTATATTTTCATCTTTACCCTCGCACTTGGCAGACGTTTCGAGTCATAAATTCTTTCCTAGCAGGTAGCACACAAAGCATTATTTTGTTTGAAATTCGTAGTCCAATAAATGTTTTAGATGACAAAAGAATTCGCATCAGCCTCATAGATATGAAAACCCATAGCAGAAGCCAATGCCCACCACCAAACTTTAAACTGGCGACCTATAACTAATTCACCGACTGCTTTCAAAGTTTGTCAAACAACCTGAAAAACAAATAGTTGCAATGTATTGATAATAATTTATGTTGTTTGAATGAGCCACCACCTATTTTACTTCAAACCTTTCATCAATATTTGTTTATGTTCACTGATAGCGAGCGTCACCTTAACTACCTCTGTTTCCTCCCCCCGTAGTCATGAATTTTTCCGAATTTTTTTTTCACACAGGAAATTTCATTATAAGTTTTATGATTAATGTACGGGTGGGTATGACGAAAGTGTCGTCCAATATGGGGGCACTGGAGGTCTTTGTCGCCTTTTTCTCTTTGTTAGGTTGATAGTGGCCGGTTGGCTGGTTAGCTGGCAGTGGTGACACACATTTCGATTATTCACACACGACGGAGCCTCAGCGCACAGCAAGAATTGTCTGGGAAAAATTAGGTTGGTCGGTCTGTCGGTCTGTCGGTCGACTAATCAAAAGCAAATAGGATTTATTTCAAGTCGCTTTTTTTTCGTTAGACCAATATACGAGCATGAGCCCAAGGAGTGGTAATAAAAATACAATCATTCCATTATCTGGCTTTTAAATAGTAATAACTTGAATGCAATTTTAACATTAAGCCAAGCCTAATTCTTACTCAAACACAAGCGGGCTAATGACTTTTTTTTCTGAAATGTAATTTTTAATTTATAAGGTTTAATAAATAATAAGCATTTGTGGCAATGATTTGGTCATCATTTGTATTGATATGAATATTTTGTTTGTTGGGCGATACCGGGAAATGTTTATAACATCCGTTAGGGCTAAAATCACCGGATGGGAGGGGAAATCTTTTAATCAGCATTTCGTTTAGGCAGAAGAGTTCTAAATTATTTGGTTGACAATGTGCCAATTTTATTTGTAAACTGTCTACGATTTCACTGTGATTTAAAGTAAATAACATTAGAAACGAAACATTTAAAAATTATTGCAAATTAGTGGCCTTAGCCGTCAGTTTTACTATCATTTTATAATATTATTCTTATATTAATATAAGTATGACATAATGTAAACAAATAAAAAAAATATAGTTTCCTATTTGAATCATTTTATTTAAAAAAAGTGCTGAACATGAAACATTTTCCTTTTGACATTTAAATGTGACTACATTGGTTTCTTCAAATTATTTTTGAAGTTGATGAAGAGTTTTTTTCTTTCAATTCAGTGATCTACATTTATAGAAGAACTGAGGCCCGCATAACTCAACTACCAATTTACTAAGCCTTATCGCTTATTTGGCACATACTCCTAAATATCTGCACTATCTGCAACTATGACTCATAGAGAACATTGTCCTAATAGTAAAATAAAATGTTTTTGTTTTTCTCATTTGCTAAAATTTTTAATTTGTTTATGACATTTTTCTTCAGGTAGTCCTCTTATCTTTAGCAAAAGAAAAACAAACTCATTTGTTGTAAATCTTACATTATCCTCATATTAAATTGAAATTACCTAACATACATGATGACCAAACACACACACACACACTCTCTAATTGGGATTTTATGATCCTGTTGTTTTGTTCAACATTATTTTTTTCCTTTCCAATTTCTTTGTCACACTTGTTTTTGCATGTCAATTATACCTGAACAATTTGTTTTTTTTTTTTGTTTTCGTTTTGTTTTGGTGGCTTAGCTGGTGACAAGTCGGGCTCTCCCATCCTTTTGTCTGTCTGCCCATTTTAGCATTTGAATGTTTCCTTATAAAAGGCTGTCACTGTCAACGAATCGAGAATAGTTTTTGAAAATCATTCAAAGCCTAAACAAGTGTGACTTAATCGAAAGTGTATCGCATTGAATACAATTTGTTGTAAATCTAATAGTGGTTAATAACAATTTAAGAAAATAGTTAATATATTTATTGTTTTCTGCTAAAAAAATTAACTTTTCTCAAGGTAATATACTTTTCTGTTAACATTTAAACAAATTTTCATTTATTTATACAAAGTGTGGGGTGTAGGGGAAGCAAAAAAATAACATTTATATTATTGAACTTTTATAAATTTATTAAAGATCATTTGAAAGGTATTCTCAGTGTAAGGTTTAATTATGTAGATCACTTTTTCGGGTTTGAGAAATAAACATAAATTAATAAATTCTAAAACCAAAAAAATAATTTTAAATATTAAAAAGTAGACAATTTTACAAAAAATTTAAAAAAAATAATTAAATTTTACGCGATTAATAAACTTAAAAAAAATAGAAAAGTGGAACTTCGGGAAATAGCAAACCTTTTTTTTTGTTCATTTATACTTTTATATAAATATTCGAAAAGGTATATTCTCTAAAAAAAATTTAAATTTTTTGTTATTGTAATAAATATTTTTTATAATTTTGAATCAATAATTTTTGAATTTTAAAAAATCTTTAAAAATTTTTAATCTAAAAAAATTAATAACATTTTTTTATCTCATTAAATTTTAAATTCTAAACCAAAAATGGGAATTAAAATTAAAATTTATTAATATATACAAAAAAACCAAAAATATTAAAATTTTTTTAAAAAAATTAATATTATGTCCGAAATGATTATGTTTTTCTTGTTTGATTTGAGATCACTATTCTATTATTGCTAACAGTGTTTGATTTTTTTCAAAATGTTACGGGTTTAATAAAATAATTTAAATAAAAATAGAAAAATGGAATGTCAGGATATAGCTACCAAATCAAACATTTATTTTGTCAATTTATACATTTTCAAAAGGGTTTAAAAAAGGTATATTCTTTAAATAAATTAATTTTTTTGTAATTGTAATAATTATTTTTTATAACTTTGAATCAATTTTTTTTTATTTTAAAAAATTTTTAATATTTTTTAATTTGAAAAATTTAAAAATGTTTTTTTTTGAAATCATTAAATTTTTAAAAACAATTACAAAAATTTGATAATTAAAATTGATAACTTAAAATGGAATTTACAAACAATAACGGGAAATTAAAAAAACCAAAATACTTTTTTAAAATTAAAATTAAAAAAATAATATCTATATAATTCTAAGGAATATGCAAATATGCAATGTAATTTTTTTTTTTTTTTGAAAAAATTAAAATTCTTGAAAAACTAAAATCTTTGCTTTTATTCGTAATACTTTTTTTAAATTATGACTCAAAATTTTTTTTCAATAATTTTTAATAATCTGACAATTTACAAAAAAATTTAAAAATATTTTCAATAGTTTAAATAAATATTTGAACCAAAAAAAATAACACAAAAATTTCAAAAATATTAATAAATTTTAAAAAAGCCTTAAAATTATTCGAAATTATTTTTTCATTTTCGAAAAGGTATTAAAAAAGATATATTCTTTAAAAATTTTAAATTTTTGTAATTGTAATTATTCTTTTTCATAATTTTGAATCCATTTTTTTTTTTTAATTTTAAACAATCTTCAAAATCTTTTAAACAATTTTTAAAATTGAAAAATATTTATTAAATCTCATTAATTCTTAAAAACAATTAAAAAAATACGAAAAATATTTTTTTTGATTAATTTAAAACTTTTCAAAAAAATTTTAATAATTAAAAATGAATATTAAAAACAAAAACTGGAAATTAAAATGACCAAAATACTTTTGTAAAAATTTACAAAAAAATCAATAACATTTATATAATTCTATGGAATGTAAATGTAATTTATATTAATATAAATGTAATGTATTTTTTTTTTTAGAAAAAAAATTAAATTCTTGAAAATCCCAAATTTTTAGCTTTTATTATTCGTTATACTTTTTTTTAGAATTATGACTCCAAATTTTTGTTTCAATAATTTGTAATAATCTGACAATTTACAAAAAAGTTGAAAATTATTTTTAATAGTTTGAATAAATATTTAAAGCAAAACAAAAAAATTTAAATTTATCCGAAGTAATATTTTTTATTTTTGAAATGGTTTTCAAAGAGGTATATTCTTTAAAAAATTAAAATTTTTTGTAAATGTAATAATAATTTTTTATAATTTTGAAACCAATTTTTTTATTATAAACAATCTTTAACTGTTTTCAATTTAAAAAATTGAAAAATATTTTATAAATCTCATTAATTTTTACAATTCAAAAAATACGAAAAATATTTGTTTGTTGATTGATGTTTAAAAACGATTCAGAAAAATTCAAAATAAAATTAATAACTAAAAAGGTTAATTAAAAACAAAACTTGGAAATTGAAAATACCAAAATTCTTTTTTAAAAAAATAAAAAAAAAACATTAATCAATTTATATAACTCTAAGAAATATAAATGTAATGTAAATTTTAAATTCTTGAAAAGCTCAAATTTTTTGCTTTTATTATTTTTACAAAATATTTAAATTTACAAAAAATTTTAAAAAAAAATTTTAAAGTGGGATAAATATTTAAAGCAAAACAGAATTAAAATACTGTCATTGAAAAAATAATTTAAAAAAATATATACTTAATAAAATAAATTAAAAAAGATAATTAAATAAATATTCGAAATTTGTAATAATTAATTTTTTAATTATGAATCCACATTTTTCATAATTTTTAATAATCTGTCCCAATTTCCACTTAATAAATTTTAATTGACAAAAAAAACTGAACAGAAATTATAATAAAACAATTACATAAAAAAATAATTTAAAAAAGTTTAAAAATAGTTTTTATAACAAAAAAATTTTGGGAAAGTAAAAAAAAACAAGTTATCACAAAAATTAAATAAAACAAAATTGAATTACATTAAAAATATTAAATTATAATTAGTAATAAATATTTGTTGTAATTTTGACCAATTGTTATAAATTAAAACAATTTCCAATTTTAATTAAAAACAAATATATTAAAATTAAAAATGTATTATTTTTTCTATTAAAAAAAAATTAACTACAAATAAGAAAGACTAAATTATTATTTGTAATACATATTTTTATAATTTTGAATCAAAATTTCTGATAATTTTTCATTCTCCGGAAAAAAATTTAAACACAAAAATTTCATCTTTATTATTTGAAACCAATTTATATAACAACAAATTAAACAAAAAAATTCTTAAATAAAAAATATGTGTTTTAATAAAAAAAATTAAAAAGAAAATTAATTTAAAAAAAATAATTTAAAAAAATATAAAAAATATTAATTAAAAAAAAATCCATTTAAAAAAAATAAATTTAAAAAATATATAAAAAAATTAATTTAAAATAAATAAAAATTCAAATTTTTTTTATGTATTTTTGTATATTTTTGTATATTTTTGTATATATATTTATGATTAAACATTTTTTTTCATAATATTGTCAGTTTATTTTTAAAGAAAATATGAAAAATATTTTTGTTTTGAATAATTTTGATTAAAAAAAAAATATATATAAAAATTGAAAAAAAAATACAAAAAAAATTAGTTTAGTAAAGCACTTAAAATACAATTATTACAAATTCACCTTCCGTACTACTTATGATAGTTACAATTTAAAACAGTGTTCAATTTTAATTTAAAACAAATATATTTAAATTAAAAAAAAACGAACAATTTTTTATATTAAAAACATATGAACTAAAAATAATAAAGACTATAAATTTATTTTTTGTAATGTTTTTTTTTTTAATTTTCAATCAAAATTTCTGATAATTTTTATAAAGCTTTATACCGATCAGCCGCCGGAAAAAAGTTAAAAATACAAATATTCCATCTTTGTTAATTGAAACCAATTAAACTAAAAAAATTCTTAAATAAAAAATATGTGTTTTAATAAAAGAAATTAAAAATAAAAATGTATTTAAAAAAAAATATAAAAAATAATTATTTAAAAAAAAATATAAAAAATAATAATTTAAAAAAAAAATATAAAAAATAATAATTTAAAAAAATAATTTAAAAAAAAATATAAAAAAAATTTATTTTAAAAAAATAAAAATTCAAATTCTTATATGTATTTTTGTATAATTTTGATTAATATTTTTTCATAATTTCGTCAGTTTATCGTTAAAGAAAATATAAAAAATATTTTTGTTTTGAATAATTTTGTTTAAAAAAAAAAAAATAAAAATTAACAAAATATAACTAACAAAAAAAAACAAGCACTTAAAATACAATTATTACAAATTCTCCTTTCGTACTACTTATGACAGTTATAATTTCAAACAATTTCCAATTTTAATTTAAAATTAAAAATTATATTAAAAAAACAAACTATTATAATAATTAATAATAAAGACGAAATTATTATTTGTAATAATTTTTTTTATATTTTTCAATCAAAATTTCTGATAATTTTTATAAAGCTTTATACTGTTCATTCGCCGGAAAAAATTTAAATACAAAAATTCCATCTTTATTAATTGCAACCAATTTATATAACAACGAATTAAAGAAAATCTTAAATTAAAAAATGTGTAAACTTAAAAAAATTAATTTAAAAAGAAAACGTAAAAAAAATATTTAAAAAAAATCAAATTTTTGTATGTTATTAAATCCAAAATTTTTCATAATTACGTCAGTTTATCATTAAAGAAAATATTAAAAATATTTCTTTTAATTTTGATTAAAGAAAAATATAAAAAAAATCAAAATAAAATTAGACTAACAAAAAAAAAATAAGAAAACAAATTAGTTTAGTTAAACATTTAAAATATAATTATTACAAATTTCCCTTTCATACTTTTTATGATAGTTATCTAAAGAAGATTCTTTTTGTTGTGAAATGTTATTTAAAAAAAAAACATTTTTAAGTAAGATTCCACGGTTTTCCCACAAAACTAATTTATTCCTTCTGGAAAAGCTAATTGTGTTCATTCTTAAATTAAAAAAATGTGTTTTTCTTTTTTAAAATAAAAATATGAAAAAAAATCTAAAAAAAAATTAATTAAAATTTTTATATAATTTTGAATCAATTTTTTTTCATAATTTCAATTGAGTTTATAAATAAAGAAAATATGAAAAATATTTCTATAAATTTTGATTAATTTTGATTAAAGAAAAATAATAAAAATATGAAAAAACTCAAAATAAAATTGGTATAACAAAAAAAATAAGAAAACTAAATAGTTTAGTTAAACATTTAAAATATAATTATTACAAATTCCCCTTTCATACTTTTTATGATAGTTATCTAAAGAAGATTCCTTTTGTTGTGAAATGTTATTAAAAAAACATTTTTAACTAAAATTTCACAGTTTTCCCACAAAACTAATTTATTCCTTCTAGAAATGCTAATTGTGTTCATTCTTAAAATAAAAAAATGTGTTTTTCTTCTTAAAAAAATATAAAAATATTAATTTAAAAATAAATAAATTAGAATTTTTATATAATTTAGAATCAATTTTTTTTCATAATTTCGATTGATCCGTCACAGTTTATCATTAAAGAAAATATGAAATATATTTTTATAAGCTTTGATTGATTTTGATTTAAAATTAAAAAAAAAATGATAAAAATATAAAAAAAAATGATAAAAATATAAAAAAAATTCAAAATAATATTTTGATTGATTTTGATTTAAAATAAAAAAAATTATAAAAATTTCAAAATTCTTCCAAATTAAATTGGACTCACAAAAAAAATAAGAAAACAAATTAGTTTAGTTAAACACTTAAAATATAATTATTACAAATTCCCCTTTCGTACTTTTTATGATAGTTATCTAAAGAAGATTCCTTTTGTTGTGAAATGTTATTTAAAAAAAAAAAAAAAACATTTTTAAGTTAGATTCCACAGTTTTCCCACAAAAGCTAATTGTGTTCATTCTTAAATTAAAAAAAATGTGTTTTTTTTTTTCTTAAAAAAAAAATATAAAAATATTAAATTAAAAAAAAAATAATAAATAAAAATTTGGCTGAAGTGCAGAATATGGGGCGGGAGCCCGATTAAAAAAAAAATATGCCATTGTCTTCGTCTTGGTCCCCAAACATCGGAATGGTAGGTCAAAGTTGGCTCTCAGGCCCATGGGGCCCGGGGGGTCAAAAAAGGGGCCCCTTTCGGTTCTATAATGACCCCCCATGTGCGGGTACTAAAATGAAAGATATTTTCAAGACGAATCCAACGATGTTATTTTTAAGTTCCTACGAGTCCCCTGGGCCATTAGATCCATTTAAATTTCCGGGATATACAAAAAAATAAACAATTTTTAAAAAAATCGCGTAATCAAGTAATGGTAAAGCAGGATGCAGTTGCTGAAGAAGAGAGGGGGGGGCGTGCCCCCCACCGCATTCGTCTTGGACCATAATGTGTTCAAGATAACTAAACTAATTACATTTTTCAAACTTTTTCCAAGATTTTTTCACATTTTTTCAATTTTTTTTGGTATATCCCGGAAATTTAAATGTCTCTAACTCGGCCCAGGAGGATCTTCTTAAAAAAAATATAAAAATTTTTTTTTTTAAAACAAAAAAAATAAATTAAAATTTTTAAATAAATTTGAATATTTTTTTTTCATAATTTCGATTAATCCGTCACAGTTTATAATTAAAGAAAATATGAAATATATTTTTATAAATTTTGATTAATTTTGATTAAAGAAAAATAATAAAAATATAAAAAAAATTCAAAATAAAATTGGACTAACAAAAAAAAATAAGAAACAAAATTGTTTTAATTAAACGCTTAAAATATAATTATTACAAATTCCCCTTTCGTACTTTTTATGATATTTATCTAAACAAGTTTCCTTTTGTTGTGAAATGTTATTAAAAAAACATTTTTATGTAAGATTCCACAGTTTTCCCACAAAACTAATTTATTTCTTCTGAAAAATCCAAGTTTGTTTCTTAGTTTCTATCTTTAATATATTTATAAAGTCTAATTGCGCCGTTAATCAAAAATACTGAAAATCTTTGTCTACACTTCTTCACACCTTATTTTCGTAATTGTGTTGTTGACTTGTTTCTCTTCTTTAATTTAGTAGAAATTGTAACAACGTGGCCATAACTTGTTTAGTGTGTCTTCAATTCAATTGTAATAAATTAACGCTTATTTTAGACGATATTCTTCCCAACACTTAACTATTCCGAACATGTTATAGTGATTTCTCAAAAATCATCATCAAACTTGAACAACAACAATTTGTTTGTAGTACTTTAATTTAAATTACATTGTACAATGAAGTGTGATCTCATGACTGATCATCTTTAGAAAAGAAACCAAAAATCTTGTTAAGAAAATACCAAAAAGAAAAAACGCCACGAAATACCTAAGATATCTTGTGATAAAGTAAATAGTCACGTTTAGGGATGTATCACGTCTAACGCAGAGGCGTCACGCCTGCAACGAACGTATTCACACCACGCACCCATTGGGTAGTAATAGAATCACCAACAAAGCTACCAGACGTCTCATCTAAAGCCCCCCACATGATTTGATTAACAAAAGACAACAAGTTTGGTGTTGTTTTTATTTTTCTAGTTTCACAGCGATTATTTGTGGCTTGTTACAATGTCTGCCATTGACATTGATTAATTAATTGCTGTTTTTTTTCGGTTTGGGATTTTGTTAGTTCTGTTACTCTTTGCTGAGTACAAGGTATTGAACTTTTTTTGTGAAATAATTGAACTCTTTAAATGAGTTTGAAAATTATATATTTATGTTATATTGCAAACTAATTTTTGTTTTTTTTTCTTTTTCTTATTGCAGATCTTTGGCCGTTTTATTTTGTATATATATTACAAAAAAAAAATATATTTCATCTTATATTGTGTATTTTCATCGATATATTTGTGATTACTTTGTGAATTTTAACGAATTTTCGTTAAGTTAGCTGTGAGTGTATAAACGCGCTGATATTTTGCCCTGACCGTTAGTCTCTCGCTAGAGTTGAGAAATCATGTTTAGTCCCGATTATGAGAAACGTATATTGAAACATTTTAGTCCCGTGGCCCGAAATCTATTCAATTCATTTGAAGCTGCATCAACCACATCATCGCTGGATCGATTTATACCCTGCAGGTGAGTTTAAGCAATATTGAATATATAAATTTTTGTACACATATCACAAATTCAAAAAGTTGGTAAAGTAATATAAATATTTGCAAAAAAATTCGAAATATTTTATATCAAATGTCAACCTTAGAGTTTGTAAAGTAATATAAATATTTGCAAAAAATTCGAAATAGTTTATATCAATTGTCAACCTTAGAGCCGTTGCCAATTATTATTTAAAAAAAATAGCGTCTTCTTTCCGTTAGACCTTTCTGATATGTACAAAAAGAAGAAACAAAAAATATTTGAAAAAAAAATTCTTTTTGCCACCTTTTAAAAGGCCTAGGCCATTGACTTGGCTATGAAATCTCTCTCTGTGGTGTATTTCCTTTTTTTATCCCCCCACCAATTGCAGCTTTTTTTTGCTTCGAATGATATACTATTTTGTGATAGCGGCTGAATATATTAAAGTTGTGTAATTTGTAACGCTTCGTTGAATTTTAGGTTTGGTCAGAGGTTTCTGCGCAGCCGCATAGAAAAAAAAACACGTGCATTGTAGTGGTTAAAATGCATACAAAGTTTTTAACGCAAAACTTTTGTAATTTTTCTAAGAGAACATTATTATATGGCTGCAAAGCAAAAACGAGGCTAAGTCTATAAAACAACAATACTTACTTAAACAGCACTGAACCGTAGCGGTTACAGACTATAAGCCGCTCATGGTGAATAACTCCAATATGTTTTGTTTTTAGCGCTTCTCTTAGAACAATACTGAATCATTATGATGTTGGTTTCGTAGGGAAAATGCTACGGCACAATTTTTAACATCACTTTCTAATTTAAAGTCTATTTAGTAAATATTTTTTTTGTCAATGAAATAATCCCCCTAATGTCGTAGTCGACTTTCGACAACTTTCGACTGTTTTTCTGTTTGAATAAAATTAGTAATTATTAACAAAATATTAAGTTTTGAGAATTTTTCATCATCTTATAAAGATGAAGAACATGATCCGAACAAGGGCAGTCGAATTTCAATTTCACAAACGACATCAGTGATGTCATATTTTGAAAACGACAAAGATTCGTGGTGACTACGACTTACATAATAAGGGGGAATAAAAAGTATTGTCGTTGACACTGATACACGGTATGATAAACGAATAGAGCAATGTAATGAGCAAAACTATGAATAGCAGTTTTATTATAATCAAAAAATGTCTTTACAGACAAAGGTGAAACACGATTACATTACTTTAAAAGAAAGTTTTTAACGAAAGTCTAGTTATTATACAGAATATTTGAATCTCCGGAAGACATTTCATTATCTGCCGGTCGATAGCCAGTTATATTAGTTATATCCTTATCCACAGAAAATTGAAATTTTGTGACACATTTTTAATGCTTAAAAAGACTGCAGTAACAAAAAATTTCTAAAGACAATATTCTAAAATTAAAAAGGTTGAATAACACTAAATACAAATTTATATTAATTTAAATTTATATTAAAACACTGAAAAATAGAAGAATTATATCAAAACAAACAATATTAAAAAAAAGATAAAACAAAATAAAATCAAATAAAGTAAAAAATAAAATAATATGAAAAAAAAATATTTTTTTTGTAAAGGAATTAGTTATAGTTATATTCTTCTTCTTATTCACGTAGAGAATAATTCCATAATTCCTTTTTTAAGAAACCATAAAAAGAGTAAAAAATAAAATAAAATTTAATAAAATAATATCAAATAAAGTAAAAAATAAAATAAAATAATAATAAAATATATAAATAATAAAATAAATAAATAAAATAGTAAAAAACGAGAAAAAATGAAATGATTTAGTTTTGTTTAAATATCAACTGTTCGAAAATATATCTATACAAATATTTAAGATTTTTTATATAAAACTAATTTACATCTCAATCAAAACGATGTTAAATTATTTAAAAATAAAAATAAAAAATAAATTAATTTAGATTACAACCAGAATAAAAGAGAAATTAAGATATCACAAGGAAATTATAAAAAATATAAAAAACTTGAAAAAAAAAAATAAGAAATCAATAACACAAAAAATATATAAATAAGTAAACTTTGAGATACTTTCCGTTTACTCAAAGCACAATTAATAAAACAAATAAAATAAATTATAATTATATAAATTAAATAGTAGTAAAAACCTTCCTGACGGGACATGGACCCATAGGCAGACATGCGACCAGAATGAGTTGGAAAAGCAAATGCAACTACTGCGGGAATAGCAGCAGTGAACCATCTACCGACCACATTATATGCGATTGCCCAGCCCTATACAGAAGGCGACTAGAAACCCTGGTGAAATCCTTCTTAAATGGTGTAGAAAAACTTGCATGTTTGGATATCGGAAGGATCAACAACTTTTGTAAAATTATCAACTGGACGGATTGGATCGAAACTTCGGATTCCCAATCGACAACTGGCAACGCAATCAAGCAGCACACGCGCTGATTGCATAGGTTGAAGGGATGGCGTAAATGCCCAACGGGCGTCACAATGGGTCCATAAGGACCTAAGTGTTCTCCACGAAGAATGAGATGCCCGCACATCAACCAACCAACCAACCAATAGTTAAAAATAATAATAAATATAATACAAAAAATAATAATAAAAAATAATAATAAAAAATAATAATAAAAAATAATAAAAATTAATAATAAAATAGTAATAAAAAAATAATTAAAAAATAATGTTAAAAAATAATAGTAAAAATAATAATAAAAAATAATAATAAAAAATAATAATAAAAAATAATTAAAAAAAAAAATAATAGTAAAAAATAATAATAAAAATAATAATAAAAAATAATATTAAAAAAATAATAATAATAAATAATAACAAAAAATAATAAGAAATAATAAAAAAAGATAATAATAAGAATGGGATTCGCAACGAAAGTCGAATGCAACTACTGCGGGAATAGCAGCAGTGAACCATCCACCGACCACATTATATGTGATTTCTCAGCGCTATACAGAAGGAGACTGAAAACCATGGGGAAACCCTTCCTAAATGGTGTAGATGAACTTACATCGTTGGCTATCGGAAGGATCAACAACTTTTGTAAAATTATTAACTGAACGGATTGGATCGAAACTCCGGATACCCAATCGACAACTGGCAACGCAATCAGGCAGCACACGCGCTGATAGCATAGGTTGAAGGGATGGCGCAAATGCCCAACGGGTGTCACAATGGGTCCATAAGGACCTAAGTGTTCTCCTCGAAGATGGAGATGCCCGCACACCAACCAATCAACCAATAGTAAAAAATAATATTAAAAAAAATTATAAAAAAAAATAATAAAAAATAATAATAAGAAATAATAATAAAAAATAGTAATAAAAAATAATAATAAAAAATAATAATAAAAAATAATAATAAAAAATAATAATAAAAAATAATAATAAAAATAATCATAAAAAAATAGTAATAAAAAATAATAATAAATTATAATAAAAAATTATAAAATTATAATAATAAAAATAATAATAAAAAATAATATTAAAATATAATAGTAAAAAATAATAATAAAAGATAATAATAAAAATAATAATAAAAAATAATATTAAAATATAATAGTAAAAAATAATAATAAAAGATAATAATAAAAATAATAATAAAAAATAATATTAAAAAATAATATTAAAAAATAATAATAAAAAATAGTAATAAAAAATAATAATAAAAATAATAATAAAAAATAATCATAAAAAATAGTAATAAAAAATAATAATAAATTATAATAAAAAATTATAAAATTACAATAATAAAAAATAATATTAAAATATAATAGTAAAAAATAATAACAAAAAATAATAAAAAATAATAATAAAAGATAATAATAAAAATAATAATAAAAATAATAATAAAAAATAATATTAAAAAATAATAATTAAAAATATTAATACAAAATAATAATAAATTAAAATAAAAATAATAATAAATTAAAATAAAAATAATAATAAATTAAAATAAAAAATAATAATAAAGATAATAATTAGAAATAAAAAAAAAATAATAATAAAAAATAATAATAAAAAATAATAATAAAAAATAATAATAAAAAATAATAATAAAAAATAATAATAAAAATAATAATAAAAAAATAATAATTGAACATATTAGTAAAAAATAATAATAAAAAATAATACTATAAAATAATATTAAAAAAAACTATTTAAAAATAATCATAACAAATAATTTTAAAAAATAATAATGAAAAATGATATTAAAAAATAATTTAAAAAAATAATATTAAAAAATAATAATAAAACTAATAATAAAATATAATATTTAAAAATAATTATAAAAAATAAGAATAAATAATATTAAAAAATAATAGTGAAAAAATAATAATAAAAAATAAATTATAATTATAATTATAAAAATAATAATAAAATATAATAAAAAATCTGTCAGGAAAACTGACTGATAAATACCATCACCCTATATAAGATAGTGTTTAAGTCTTGAGTTATTGAAAATAAAATTACTTTTGTATTATTTTTTGGTACAATTTGGTGCAGCACAACGTGTTTGATTTTTTTTTTCGTAAATCAACGTTCAATGATCGCTTACCTTGACAAAATTTGTCTGAATTCAGTGTACATACAAAAATGATACGTATGTAAAAGGGGAAATATCCCATATATTTATATGGGAGGTACCAGAAGGGGTGTGCCAAATAGTTAGGGTTGCTGAGGCTTTACCTCCTATTACAAGATAAATTAACTGACCAAATTTGATTATCCCTCCAGGTGCCGGTTTAGAAGTTATAGGAGAAATATTAATTTTCCAAACAAAGTAATTTTGTATGGGAGGTACCAGAACGGGTGATCCGATATAGTCCATATTCATTCCTGATTAAAATCTTCATAGCCGTAAACCTTGGGACCGGCCGTGGCATAGTGGTTAGAACACGCGACTATCATGCGGGAGATCGCAGGTTCAAACCTGGCTCCAGTCATCTTAAAAGAAAAAAAAATAAATTTTTCTTTCATTGTCGGCTCCCCTCGAATGTTGTTGACAGCAACTTCGCAGTATTAAGCGTCGATTCAATCGGCGTGTCTAGTAAAAAGCTTCTCAAAACAGTGACGTTCTCATTCGTCGGTAAACATGTAGGTGCCCTTAGTTGTGAATCTAAAAATAGAAAGCGTGTTATTTCACAACAACGCGAGAAGCTATCCCATACCTCATTCATGGGGTGCAAAGGGAAATTAAGTTTTTTTTAGCCGTAAACCTTACGCAAAATTTTACTGAATTGAGTGTACTTCCAAAAAAGATATGTATGTGAGACTATGGTGGTGGGTTCGGTCATTTGTATGAGAGGTACCAACAGCGGTGTGTCAAATAGTTAGGTTTTCTGAGGTTTTGCCTCCTATCACAAGATAAATTTACCGATCAATTTTCATTACCCCCCAAGTGTCCGTTTGGAAGTTATGAGAGAAATATTAATTTTCCAAAAATAGGTAATTTTGTATGGGAGGTACCAGAAGGCGTGAACCGATATAGTCCATGCTCATTTCTGAGTCTAGTTTTCACACGCAAACATCATACGCATAATTTGAGTGAATTCACTTTACTTACAAAAAAGATATGTATGTGAGACTATGGGGTTGGGTTCGGTCAGTTGTATGGGAGGTGCCAGAAGGCGTAAACTGATGTAGTCCATATTCATTCCTAATTCAACGTTTCATAAGCGAACATCATACGCAAAATTTGAGTAAATTCAGTTTACTAACAAAAAAAAAAAAGATATGTATGTAAAACTATGAGGGTCAATTCGGTCATTTGTATGGGAGGTACTAGAAGGGGTGTGGTAAAGGTTTTGATTTTCTTAGGGTTTGTCTACTTTTGCAAGATAAATAAACTGACCAAATTCAAAGTTGTCCGTTTGGAAATTATGGAAGAAATATGAATTTTCCAAAAATAGGTAGTTTTGTATGGAAGGTACCAGAAGGTGCGGCTATTCAGCCCATTTACAATCCCATAAGTTCGTTTTGAAAAATATTTATACTGACAAATTTTCATACCGATCCGTTAAGGATTACTGCTGACCAGCCATCCAGCCAGACAGACGGACATAGAATTTGGTCTTAAGATACTTGGGGTCTAACTCGTCTCCTTTAATGCGTTACACTTTTTTTTGTATCAAATGATATATACCCTCATCCCTAAAGGTGATGGTATAATAATAATAATAATAATTCTAAACAATTAAAATAAAGAATAATAAAATAAATAACCAAAAATGTTAATAAAAAATAATACTAAAAAGTAATAACAACAATTTATAAGTAAGTAAGTGAGTAAGTAATGATAAAAATATTAATAATATAAAGTAATAATCAGGGCAACAGGAAATATGCACAACAAGTCTTGTTTTATGCGCTTAAAATATGCCCTAAAATAGCAAAATATGCTCTAAAAAATTAAAGTCACACAAAAATTTTAAAAGTTTTTTTTTTGGGAACAAAACTTGTATGAGAAAAATATAAAGTATGCTTAAAAAGGAATATTTTTTAAAAAATATTTGCTAAAAAATATGAAATATGCTAAAAAAAAGGATAATTATTTTAAAAAATATGCTCTTTAAACCAAAATATGCTAAAATATGACCTTCTGGGTAAAATATGCAAAAATATGCTCTAACAAATAGTTGTCAGAACACTTCACACCTTATGTGAATATCTCATTCTAAAAAAATACATTTGCATATATACAGTTGCCCTGGTAATAACAAAAAATTATAATAAAAAATAAAATGTTGTAAGAAAAATAAATATTTTGAAAAAAAAATTGTGCAATGAAATCAATATAAAGCAATTTTTTTTTATTTAATAAACAATTTTAAAACAATTTTGTAGACAATATCTATGCGTTTTGTGTAAAACGCATATTTGTTTATAAAATTTTATATTCCATACAATATTCCAATACGATATGAAAGTTCAGTTCCTCGAAAAACATCAATAACTTAAACATATGTTCAACAACTTTTACAAACAAATATGCGTTTTACACACGACAGAGTGCATTTTCTGAATAATATTACAAACAGTAGGGTAATGCAATGAAATAGTGGCTAAAAAATTCTTCAAATTTAAAAAATTTGAAACAAAAAAAAAATTGAAAAAAAATTAAAAAAAATTTCCAACTTTGAGGCAAAAATAGACAGATGTGGCAAGTTATCTATAGAAATTTATATATCGTTGAAAGGGTCTAAGATTCTTCTTTCTAAAACCTAAATTCAAAATTGGTTTAGAACTAACTAAGTTGTTATTTAAAGTGATGAAAGAACCGAAAAACTCGTCAAGATTTTAAAGAGTGTTATGAATCTTTGATTTACAGACGTTTGTAATCGACCAGACCTACACCACGCAATAGGTCACTCCCCAAGTTTCTTAAATTTTTTCTATTTTGTAGAGGTCAACAATCAGCAGATACTTAAAGACAATTTGTAAAACAAAAAATTAAATTTATTAATTGGTTATTGCATTAAGTTTCAATATATTCACACATTAATTAATAATAAATTTATTTTTGTATGCATAACTTTATTAAGATAATGTCGGTAATTTTAAATTTAATGGGACTTTTCTTATACCATAGTAAGCAATTGTTTCAAAGAAAATCAGATTCCATTTCACTGAAATTTGTAATTTTAATATTTGTGAAATTTTATTACCTTGATTTTATTTACTATCGAAATTATAACAGTGTGCAATTCTCTCAATATTTATTCATGCATGCACTACATCAATTCTCACAAACCATTTTATGAAATCACTTTCAAAGTCTCCACAACAGCCACTAATTCGCTAGAAAACCTTGTTAGCTCTAACCTTATAGTTAGCACATATAATATTAGAATTTGCTCAGATTAGGTTGTAATAAATTTTGCCAGGCCACAGCGGCTGTACATAGCAGACCTTGCAAAACTGTGCAAAATTTTGCACGAATTCGTCACAAAGTCAACAAGGTATGGGAATCACAACTAGAGGTGGCGTCGGGTGATCATATGTACATATTATTCGCATAAAAAAAAATATGAAATTAAAATTCATGTTGCAGAAAAACGTGCAAAATTATTGCCAAATTTCAATTAGCGCAACCCCCAGCAAATGCACACAGAAAAAAAATACAAAACTAATGCTGAATTTGCAATTTATACAAAGTTATGACAAGAACAGTCAGTGACAAAGAGAGGGGGGAAACCTTCAAAAAGGTTAGCGCTACTCACACTAAAATATCGTCACCATCCACCCAACTTCGTGGGTTGTTTAATTCAAATGAATACACCGTTCACTTGCACCACCGACGAAGTAAGTACGTGCACATACGGCGTAGTCAGAACAGCTATCAATTCAACCTCAGTCCCTTCTGAATAATAACGGAAATTTAATATTTTACCGAAGCCTAACCCTTCTAGCCTCTGTCATACATTTACGCTCATTTGTTCGCTTAACAACATATTCATTATTTTTATGCGTTCTCGGCGCATTTGCATTCAGTCACCTGTTTCCCGACGACAGACGGCGCGGTGTCAATATATGTATTTGTATGAATTGATGAAGCCGACATAGTGTCAACTTCCGTTAATGAGCATGAATGGGGTATCAACTGTCTGGTGTTTTTTGTTTTTACTTGTCGCTATTTTGAGAGCGGAGAGGCAGGGTGTGTGTGTGTGAAAACTTGTCAAAAGGTTTTTTTTTGAACACGCGCCCCTTTGTGGGTAATACATCACAACTCGGTTCGGTGTAATGTTTTCTTCCTTTATGTTTAATTTATATAAATAATTTATATTTGTATGGAAGAATTTTAAAAAAGGTTAATGATTATAAACAAGTGTTTGAAAAGTTTAAATTCATTTTTAGAACCTATAGTGATAAAGAGCGGTGGGTTAACAAATTTATACGAAAACTAAAAATTAAATTATAAATAAATTAAAGAAACCAAAAAAAAAGATAACGATAAAACTAATGAATTGATTTAAAAAAAAAAATAGTAAATTATAAACCATAATAAATTATATATATAAAATTTTCAAAAAATCATTACCTTATAAAAAAATAATAAGGTGTAAAATAATAAATTATAAAACAACAATATATATGTACATAAAAGTAATAAAAAATAGTAATATAATTGTAATAAAATCTAATAATAAAAATAAAATCTTATAATAATAATAAAATCTAATAATAATAATAAAATCTAATAATAATAATAAAATCTAATAATAATAATAAAAAACTAAAAAAATTTAAATACGTATTACTTACTTAACTTAATTTCCCTTTGCACCCCATGAATGAGGTATGGGATAGCTTCTCGCGTTGTTGTGAATTAACACGCTTTCAATTATTAGATTCACAACTAGCGGCACCTACTTGTTTATCGACGAAAGCGAACGTCACTGTTTGAGAAGCTCTTACTAGACACGACGATTGAATCGACGCTTAATACTGCGAAGTTGCTGTCAAACAACATTCGAGGGGAGCCGACAATGAAAGAAAATTTTATTTATTTTTTTCTTTTTAAGATGACTGGAGCCAGGTTTGAACCTGCGATCTCCCGCATGGTAGTCGCGTGTTCTAACCACTATGCCACGGCCGGTCCCAAATACAAAAACGTATTATAATACTTTAAAAAAAAATAAAAAAATAATAATAAAAATTAAAATAAAATATTAAACATTCCAAAATTAGTAATAATAAATAAATAAATTTAAATAAAATAAAAAAATAAAAAAAAATAACTTAATAAATGAAAACCCGGTCCGGTCACTGTAGATACTATTGCCATGGCTGGAGGCTATTTTTAACGGCTGTGTGAAATTATCCTACCTGCCAATACGATGGAGAACGGCTAAAGTGGTCTTCATCCCAAAGGCGGGAAAGCCATCACACACCAAAGCGAAGGACTTTAGACCTATAAGTCTTACTTCATTCCTTTTGAAAACCCTTGAGAGAATCATGGACGACATTATCAAAAATACAATTGGCCCGAATCTCCTTTCGAATGCTCAGCATGCCTATACAAAGGGGAAATCGACAGAAACCGCACTTCATGCACTATTGTATCCCATAGAGAAATCGCTAGATAAGAAAGAATATTCTCTAGTCGCCTTTATGGACATAGAGGGTGCTTTCAACAACATCGAACCCCTCTGCATCATGACAGAGCTCAACAGCCTACATATCAACTCACATATTAGCAAGCTGATTCGCAACATGCTAATAAAGAGAACTATCACCTCAAAGCTGGGAAATCACACCCTCACTAGAAGGGTGACTAGAGGCACCCCTCAAGGGGGAGTATTATCGCCGCTATTATGGAATTTTGCCGTCAACGACGTTCTCAAACGGTTGGAGTCGGAAGGATGCACAGTAGTAGCGTATGCAGATGATATAGCACTCTGCGTCTCTGGGGGAAGTTTATCTTGTCTCGAACAAAGGATGCAGGACTATATCAACTTCCTGACAAACTGGTGTGCCAGTAGAGGACTTAATGCGAATCCTGACAAAACAGAACTAGTACTTTTTAGTCGGAAACAGAAATCGCCCGCTACATCCAACATCTATATGGGCAACAAACAACTTAACTTCTCCGATACGGCGAACTACCTGGGCCTTATATTAGACAGGAAGGTTAATTGGAGACAGAACATTGAAAGCAGATCCACCAAGGCACTCATAGCTTTATATACATGCCGTAAAGCTATCGGGAAAACCTGGGGATTTAAACCCAAGGTAACACTATGGATTTACAATGCTATAGTGAAGCCAATACTACAATATGGCTCTATAGTTTGGTGGTACGCCCTCGACAAGAAAAGCAAATTCAGACAATTGGATCGTGTTCAACGGTCCTCTTGTCTCCTGATAACCAGATGTATGAGATCGATCCCCTCCAAGGCTCTCTACACGATACTCAATCTACTACCACCTGATGTGAGCTGCAAATGCTCCGCTCTCAAATCGGCTATTCGACTAAACAAGATTGAACATTGGGATCCTTCCATCGGACATTCAAAGATCCTAAACCATATCAACATCTCACTTGAAACTGACTACGTGCTCAATACACGGAAATCAAACATTCTCTACGAAATTAGAACGCCCTCCAGAAAGGAGTGGGCAGAGAATGAGAACGCAATGTATGGACCAATAAACATCTTTACCGATGGGTCCAAACTGGATGACAAGGTCGGCTATAGTATCTACTCCGCGGATCTAGACCTAAGTATAAGATCGAGAATTCCAGACTTCTGCAGCGTTTTCCAAGCGGAAATACTTGCTATTAAACGAGCCGCGGACGTGATCAACGTGAGGAAGATATCACAGGAGGATATTCTCCTGTTCACGCATAGTCTAGCGGCTGTAAACTCGTTGAAGTCCTGTGACATCAAATCGAAGGTGGTCAGTGCCTGTCGGAAATCTCTTAACGAGATATCTAGGAATAACAGAGTTCTGGTTACGTGGATACCCGGACACAGCGTAATCGAGGGCAACTGGCCAGAGGGCTCAGCCCTGCAGGAAAGCGACGTTGAACACGTAGCACTTCGCCCTATATCCACATGTAAAAGTACCATTGGAAATCTAACGTTTAGAATTGCTAACGACAAATGGAAGAATGAAGAAACCTGTAGAAAGGCCAAAAAGACTTGGCCAGAATACAACGCGAAACGTACATCGTACCTGGTAAGTCTTGAGAGGGACCAGATAAGGAAAATTATTACCTTCGTGACGGGACATGGACCCATAGGCTGACATGCGAGCAGAATGGGATTCGCAACGAAAAGCGAATGCAACTACTGCGGGAATAGCGGCAGTGAACCATCCACCGACCACATTATATGTGATTGCCCAGTGCTATGCAGAAGGAGACTGAAAACCCTGGGGAAACCCTACTTAAATGGTGTAGAGGAACTTGCATCCTTGGATATCGAAAGGATCAACAACTTTTGTAAAATTATTAACTGGACGGATTGGATCGGAACTCCGGATTCTCAATCGACAAC
The DNA here is from genome assembly GCA_964034835.1 of Muscina levida. Taxonomy (NCBI): domain Eukaryota; kingdom Metazoa; phylum Arthropoda; class Insecta; order Diptera; family Muscidae; genus Muscina; species Muscina levida. The sequence goes on from OZ035882.1 coordinate 133,412,170, forward strand.
TGGCAACGCGATCAGTCAGCACTCGCGCTGAAAGCATAGGTTGAAAGAATGGCGTAAATGCCCAACGGGTGTCACAATGGGTCCATAAGGACCTAAGTGTTCTCCTCGAAGAAGGAGATGCCGGCATACCAACCAACCAACCAATGAAAAAATAAAACAAAAATAAAAAATTATTAAAAATGATATCGGTAATAGAAAATGAAGTAAAAAAACGTAAAGCCTAAAAAATAATAAGAAAAATGAGAAAAGAAAAAATAATAGAAAATAATAAAAAATAATACAAAAATAACAAAAAAAAGATAACGGTAATAGAAAAGAATGTAAAAAAACGTAATAATATAAAAACTAAAAAAAATAGGTTTTTAGTGGAACGCAATTTTCATGTCGTCTACTGAAAAATAAAAGTTAAAGAAGAAGTAAGCTTCAACACCCAACCAAAAAAAAAAACCAAACGTCAATCAAGATTTTAAAGGGAATTTGGATATATATGATGAGGTACTCGATCAGTCCTGCAACATCACTATGTCACTCCCTAAAATCCATATATTTTTTTTTCATTCTGTAGCTGAATGATATTTGATACATTGAACTTTTAGTTAAAAATATGAAATAGAAATAAAGTTAAATTTTTGGTAATACAGGACCAAATAATAAACTAATTCTAGGCAAATTTCTTTGGAGTTTCTAATTGCTCTTAAAACATGGCCACTTAAAAATATAGGTTCTTAATTTATGTAATTATGTATGTCGTAGTCACGTCGAATCTTTGTCGTTTTTCAAATATGACATTACTGATGTCGGTTTTGAGACTGAAATACGACATGTCCTTGCTTCTATCATGTTTTTCTTCATCAGATGATGAAAAATTCTCTACACTAAAAAATTCTGTTAATTATTATTTTATTTTAATTAAATAAAAAAATCAATCAAATGTGGTCGAAAGTCGAGTATAAGGCATACGTAATAAGGGGGTATATTTCAACTGACAATAAATTTTTCGATCTTCATCATAATCTTAATCGCTGCAATGATTGTAGTATGAGTGTAATTGTGAGTCTGGTATACTAAAAAAAATACAAAATGAGCATAATCAATTAAATAGGAATCTGAAACGTTTCATTATATTTGAGACAAGGGGTCAGTACATTGCCTACAGCACTGTGCTTTAGAATGGTTTTTATTTATTCGCCGAGTACTGTAAAAAAACGTTATGGCTGATAATATTAGTCATGCATGAACTTAATGCATTTATATGGACACAGATAGATAGTTAGGATCATAATTTATGTTACGTAGTAATTTATTTTATAATACCAATGAAACTATACGTCACGCATATGTTAAAAAGGGAGCCAAATTAGACAAATAAGGGCCGGTTGTTCCGTTTTGTGTGATATTGGCGTTTTGAGCATTGACTCATACTACGGGGTGTGCAGTCATAAATACATAATTAAGTACAGTAGGTTGGTAGGCTACAATAGACAAAAATAACGTAACTACTATGAAGATAAAAAACAATATATAGCATAATTATACAGTATCTACTTTTTGGTTTTTTTGAAAACTGCCTTCCAGTTTATATTTTTATAAAAAAATGTCTTACACCTGTACTTTTTAAAAACTTTATCTTTAACTTTATTTTTCTTTTTATCTTCCCCTGTTTTTCTTTTAGAGCAAATAACAATTGGCAAACAAATTTCGCTTCTATTAATAAATCAAATGAAAACTCACCACAGACGAGTAAAAAACAACGTGACTGTGGTGAAACAGCCCGTGACAGTTTGGCATATTCGTGTCTACTGAAAAACGAACTCCTGGGCACAGCCATCGAGGATGTTAAGGCAGTCAGTGATGAACGCAATGAGAATGCCTACACACCCACAGCGAAACGGAGTCTCTTCAAATATCATTCCCCAACGAAACAGGTAAGTTGCATGACCAAAATGCATACAATTGAATATCCGGGGCAAGGGTAGAAGGGGGGAAAAACAACAATTTAATTAAAATTAACGTAACCATTACTTACTTCCTTCCTTCCTTCCTTTCTTCCTCTATGAACTAAGAATTTAATATTTGGTATAAAATATCAATGGCGGTAAGAGTTTTCCTGTGGAACATGTTTTGTTCGTGATAACTTAGTTTTTAAAGAGACAGGGAGAGAGAGAGATTGGGGTGAGGTTCTTGACCATGATTTTTATGATGTAAGACTGCTGGTATTGTGTTATTTTTTTAAATTGCAATTTTGTTGTTGTTTTATATTAATTATTTCTTAGGATTTTCGTTTGCCATGCTATAATATTATTCTGAGTTTTTCTTTCATGTAATCATGAATAATTCAATTGAATTTTTTTTTTTTTGCTTTATTCTTCGGGATATTTTTAGTGTCTATGAGAGTACCCTTATCTGTTTTTGTGTATTTTAATATTCTTTTTTTTATTCTGTTGTACATTTCAATTGCGTTGAGTCGTCTGGCCTTCGTTCTTTGTTGTATGAGCAAATGAGGGCACCAGAATGGAGTTGTGCCCAGTGATTTCTTTACTTTGGTTATCATTTCAATTCGTAGATCCAAGTTTATTCAATACAAGACTAAACAATTTAAAATTTGAATGTTGTAGATTTATATAAGATCACAGAAAATTTCAAACTGATAAATATTTAATAAAGAAAAAACTGGAATCAATATGATATATATTTTTTTCATATGCCTTTAGACTTTCTTAGCAAATGCAACAAAAATCTGTTTATTAACTTACGGCAACTATAAAAGAGATTCTAATAGAATTATTCTACATTTAGACACCAAGTCTTCTTACTAATATCCATCTCATCAGATCATAATATGATGATATTATGTTGTCAGATCAATTGTGATTCAACAATTTAATGGCAGTGACCTGTGGCGACGGTTACATGCCACTTATCTCTAAATTAAAATTCGGATATCTTCAATTACACATATTAAAATTTCAGACAACTTGAGATCAATGTCAGTGCAACAACAACGTCTGCATTCTTCACATGACCTGGTAAGAGTATCATATAAGATTAACAACACTCTTAGATATGTTCTCAACTTATCGCTGCCCATCATTATGATCATGTTGATTATGATTGTAATAAAATGTGCATTGTTCAATGATTCATTTAGTGTCAACCAAATTGCATTTCTTGCATTGTTGGTGATGGAGGCTAGCGTGGGATCTGTGGGTTACGTTCAACAAATAAGAGAATTTTTTTAATGACAGCCCAAGAATTACAAACTTGAATGTCTCTATACAATAGGTGGCTTAATATTTGTGTACATAGCTTGCATCTTCTGACTGAAAAGTACTAGTTCTGATTTATCAGAGTCTTTATATGTTTTTATTTTATTTTATTGTATTTTATTTTATATTATTTTTGTTTTATTTAAATGTTTTTTAAATAAAAAAATTATATTGCATTTTAAAAAATTATTATTATAAAAAAAATTGTAAAAATCCAGGTTATACACAAAATGTTTCTTAAATTTTAGACAGATTCTTATTTTTATGATGTATCACTCGATAGTTATTCCTCTTAACACTGTTCCCACATTACACTTGCAATGCATCACTCAGAGACACGTGCATATACACGCACTTTAAACACACGTTCGTTCTCCACGCCATCGCAAACAGACCAGTTGCTTTGTTTATTTCCTACCTGCCAAGACAACGACAGTTGTATTGTTTACCTCCATTCGACAGCCATAAATCCGGTTGTCTCTTCTCTAGTTTTTGTTGATTTACTCTATTAAATGTAAAAACAACAACAGAACAAGTATCTATAAGTCATCTAGAGAAAGGTGTTGGCTTTATATGAAAAAAAACATAGCGGTAGCTATAAGAAATGTTGGCAAGCAAAAGAAACAACTACCAACCAACAGGTTAAGACTATAAGAAAATGAATGAAAATAGAAAATAGTGATAGATCGATCACTTTGCCACCACTCAGCCATGAGTATCGACAACAAAATCTCGACCTACCTTCCGAGAGAGATGTGGAATGTTTGTGGACTCATTTTATTGTTGTTGTTATTATTTAAACATGATTTGTTGTTAAAGTTTGTCTCTAAACGATTTTCAGTTAATTGAGATGAAACCAGTTCTGTTTTCATGCTTTGCTCTGAGATTAGTATCTCTAATGTTATTTCTCAACATAACAAATGTTAGGTATTAGATAGAGGCGGTAACGGATTTAATGGACGCACTCATCTTCATTTTTAAGGTCACTGGTCTCAGAGAAAAACTGGTTTTTGTAGAGATTTTTAAAGTCGTAGAGGTAAACAGTTTATAAACAGGTGAAAAAGGTCAACGTTTTAAAAACAAGTGCATTCTTGTGTGTTTGTTAATGTCTTTCGAAAGAAAGGGTAGCATTTAAGTAATACATAAAAGAAGATTAATTAACATACAAATGTTATGAAAAATAAATGAAAAAATAAATAATACAATAAAAACATCTCTAGAGGTTATGTAGTGCACGTGTTTGAAGTTTAATTAACAACAGACTTTTATGGAAAATAAAAATAAGATACAGAAGAATAAAATAAAACAAATAAAATAAAAGAAAAATAAAAAAATACAAGGTAAATAAAATAAAAAATTAAATAACAGAACAATACAAAAAATAAAATAAAAAATTAAATAACAGAACAATACAAAAAATAAAATAAAAAAAAATATAATTAAAAATTAAAAAATAAAATAAAAGAAAATTAAGATACAAAATAAAAGAAAAATAAAAATAAAAAAAAAAACAAAAGAAAAATAAAAAAAATAAAATAAATAAAATAAAATAAAAAAAATAAACTAAAGTAAAATAGTAATGAAAAATAAATTAAAAAAATAAAACAAAAATAAATAATTTAAAAGAAAAATAAATTACAGTAGATCAAAATAAAGCAAAATAGAAATTAAACTTAAAATAACAGAAAAATAAAAAAAATAAAATTAAAAATAAAATAACAAAAAAATAAAAGAAAAAAAAAAAATAAAATAAAAGAAATATAAAAAAATAAAATAAAACAAAAAGAAAAATAATATAAAATAAAAGAGAAATACAAGAAACTACTAAAGAAGGCAAAAAGATCTTCATGGAGGAAATATACCAACTATGTTGAAAAAACCGCAGAGGTAAGTAGACTTAGGAAAGTATTATCCTCGACTGCCAGCGCCCCGGCATACATAATGAAAAATGATGGTACCTGGACTGAATCCTCAAAGGAAACCTTGGAAATTCTATCGGATACCCACTTCCCTAGGGGAGGGTCCAACTCCATAACTGTCGCACCTACTGACTTCTGCGATAGAATACCGGTAATTAAAAGGAACATGATCAAGGACGCCATCAACGACTTTGATCCTTACAAATCACCCGGTCCGGACGACATTATACCCGCCGAACTTCAACAGTCATTGGAGATACTATTGCCATAGCTGAAGGCTATTTTTAACGGCTGTGTGAAATTATCCTACCTGCCAATACGATGGAGAACGGCAAAGGTGGTGGCCCAAAGGCGGGAAAGCCATCACACACCAAAGCGAAGGACTTTAGACCTATAAGTCTTACTTCTATCTTTTTGAAAACCCTTGAGAGAATCATGGACGACATTATCAAAAATTCAATCGGCCCGAATCTCATTTCGAATGCTCAGCATGCTTACACAAAGGGGAAATCGACAGAAACCGCACTTCATGCACTATTGTATCCCATAGAGAAATCGTTAGATAATAAAGAATTTTCTCTAGTTGCCTTTAAGGACATAGAGGGAGCTTTTAACAACATCGAACCCCTCTGCATCATGACAGAGCTCAACAGCCTACATATCAAATCACATATTAGCAAGCTGATTCGCAACATGCTAATAAAGAAACTATCACCTCAAAGGGAAATCACACCCTCACTAGAAGGGTGACTAGAGGCACCCCTCAAGGAGGAGTATTATCGCCGCTATTGTGGCATGTTGCCGTCAACGACGTTCTCAAACGGTTGGAGTCAGAAGGATGTACAGTAGTAGCGTAAGCAGATGATATATCACTCTGCGTCTCTGGGGGAAGTTTATCTTGTCTCGAACAAAGGATGCAGGACTATATCAACATCCTGGCAAACTGGTGTGCCAGTAGAGGACTTAATGCGAACCCTGACAAAACAGAACTAGTATTTTTCAGTCGGAAACATAAATCGCCCGCTACATCCAACATCTATCTGGGCAACAAACAACTCAACTTCTCCGATACGGCGAACTACCTGGGCCTTATATTAGACAGGAAACTTTATTGGAGACAAAACATTGAAATCAGATCCAATAAGGCACTCATAGCTTTATATACATGCCGTAAAGCTATCGGGAAAACCTGGGGATTTAAACCCAAGGTAACACTTTGGATTTACAATGCTATAGTGAAGCCAATACTACAATATGGCTCTATAGTTTGGTTGTATGCGCTCGACAAGAAAACCAAATTTAGACAAATGAAACGTGTTCAGTTTGGTGGTAAGCCCTCGACATGAAGAGCAAATTTAAACAATTGGATCGTGTTCAACGGTCCTCTTGTCTCCTGATAACCGAATGTATGAGATCGACCCCCTCTAAGGCTCTCTACACGATACTCAATCTACTACCACCTGATCTGAGCTGCAAATGCTCCGCTCTCCAATCGGCTATTCGACTAAACGAGATTGAACATGGGGATCCTTCCATCGCACATTCAAAGATCCTGAACTATATCAACATCTCATTTGAAACTGACTACGTACTCAATGCAAGGAAATCAAACATCCTCTACGAAATTAGAACGCCCACCAGAAAGGAGTGGGCATAGAACGAGAACGCAATGTATGGACCAATAAACATCTTTACCAATTGTCCAAACTGGATGACAAGATCGGCTATGGTATCTACTCCGCGGATCTAGGCCTAAGTATAAGATCGAGAATTCCAAACTTCTGCAGCGTTTTCCAAGCGTAACACTTGCTATTAAACGAGCCGCGGACGTGATCAACGTGAGGAAGATATCACAGTAGGATATTCTCTTGTTCACGGATAGTCTAGCGGCGGTGGTCAGTGCCTGCCGGAAATCTCTTAACGAGATAGCTATCCAGGAATAACAGAGTTCTGGTTACGTGGATACCCGGGCACAGCGTAATAGAGGGCAACTGCAGAGCGGACAAAGAGGCCAGACAGGGCTCAGTCCTGCAAGAAAGCGACGTTGAACACGTAGCACTTCGCAATATATCCACCTGTAAAAGTACCATTGGAAATCTAACGTTTGAAATTGCAAACGACAGATGGAAGAATGAAGAAACCTGTAGAAAGAATACAACGCGAAACGTACATCGTACCTGGTAAGTCTTGAGAGGGACCAGATAAGGAAAATTATTACCTTCCTGACGGGACATGGACCCATAGGCATACATACGAGCAGAATGGGATTCGCAACGAAAAGCGAATGCAACTACTGCGGGAATAGAAGCAGTGAACCATCTACCGACCACATTATATGTGATTGCCCAGCGCTATACAGAAGGAGACTGAAAACCCTGGGGAAACCCTACTTAAATGGTGTAGAGGAACTTGCATCCTTGGATATCGAAAGGATCAACAACTTTTGTAAAATGATTAACTGGACGGATTGGATCGAAACTCCGGATTCCCAATCGACAACTGGCAACGCAATCATGCAGCACACGCGCTGATAGCATAGGTTGAAGGGACGGCGTAAATGCCCAACGGGTGTCACAATGGGTCCATAGGGACCTAAGTGTTCTCCTTTGAAGAAGGAGATGCCCGCACACCAACCAACCAAAATAAAATAAAATAAAAATAAAATAAAGGAAAAATAAAAAAAAATAAAAGAAAAATAAAAAAATTAAAGGAAAATAAAAAAAAAAACAAAAATAAAATAAATAAAATAAAAGAAAAATAAAAAAAAAATAAAAAAAAAATAAAATAAAAATAAAATAAAAAAATTAAAATAATAGAAAAATAAAATAAAAGAAAAATAAAAAACAAAAAATAAAAGAAAAATAAAAAAAAAAGAAAAATAAAATAAAAGAAATATAAATTAAAAGAAAACTAAAATAAAAGAAAAATAAAAAAAGAATATATAAAAAATAAAGGAAAAATAAAAAATAATATATAAAAAATAAAGGAAAAGTAAAAAAAAAAGAATATGAAAAATTAAAAAAAAATAAACTAAAGTAAATCAAAATAATAATGAAAAATAAATTAAAAAAATAAAACAAATAAAATTAAATAAATTGAAAAAAATAAATAAATTACAGTAGATCAAAATAAGGCAAAATGGAAATTAAACTAAAAAAATTTAAGTAAAAACTTTTTGTTTTATCGTAGAGAAGTAAGTTTTTCGTGTCCCGTCTAAACTTAAAAACGAATGGGTGTCTTACAAGATAGTGGTGTATTTTGTTAAATACAATTCTATATATTCATAGCAGAGCTATAGAGTTATTGAAAGGCTTTTGTTTATTACAATACTTATATTTATTATTGTTATATTTAAAACCTTTTGTATTGTAAAGATTCAGTTCCCCAGTTGGTGTAAATCATGTAGTTAAAAATCATCTACAAATGAGACATTGTGGTTAGTCACACAATAAATTCTTGACCTCCTGTAAGTGGGGATAGCAATTTACTAATAATAATTATAATAATATAACTTTGCCCAATTTATTTGGCTAATTCTGTAGTACAACATAAAATCACCATAAATATCATGACAAATTTCGTTTAAGACAATTGCGTTGAGGTTTTGCTCTCATATTATTCTTTTACGCCTCTACAGCGGCATTAACTCTAAGAAAAGAGCAATCATGCTCTCCATCTTCTCTGTCGTAGCAAGAAATATTTGTGTGTGTGTAATTTGACAATAATAAAAAACAAATGAGATATCTGACACTTGTGTGACAACTTTTTATTAAATTATACGTGTGTTAATGATCGCTCTCTACAGTGCATTATAAGAGAACGTGACATTGATGTTTAGGCTGTCATGAAAAAAAAGAACACATGGAATTTTCGGAAATCGACGTTTATATGCGTTTTAGGTAATGGAAATAATAAAAACACTATTTAACATATTGAAAAAAATTTAAATGTAAAATGTAATTTTGGCATGTAACTTGACAAAACGAATGATGCACAACTTCTTCTTTTTGGGGCTACTTTTATGTGCAGTTTTCAGAGTCCCAAATAAATGAGCTGAAAATTATTCATTATACGAATACATTTTTTTTTTCTCTAAGGTAAAGTTTTTTTTTAATTTTTTTTTTCAGTGAAAATCTTTTTCCAAATATTTTATCAAAACTCAAAAACGAATAAAGTTAAACGATTGGTTTTCGAGTTATATTAAAATCTGTAAAACAAAATTTTCAAAAAAAAGTACTTTTTGCTAAAAATTTTACATAAACTACCATAAAAATATATCGACTGTCAATACTTCAAAGTCTGTCTAACATTATTTTTTAGCCTGTTTTCATTTCGTTGTCACACAAGCTCTTGCCACGCACTGTTGACACTCCCGCCGCTAAATCTGTTAATATCATTTCATTGCTATCCCGATCAACATGAATAATAATGTCTTTGGCACATGCTTAAACGGATGATTAAATTCTGTAGAAAATAAATTTAAAAAAAATCGTCTAAACTTTACCGCCCGCCTAAGTAAGAGAGTACGAGTTATCACCACCATCATCTTCATCGTCATCATCATCTTAAACGTGTTAAAAAATATCCCAAATTTTATATTAAAAAAAAACCCCTGCTCAGTCTTTGCCGTATGCGATAATATTTCATAATATTTAGTTTTGATGACAACCCACCATTGAAGGCACAGCCGACAGCTGACGCGCTCTCTGTCTGTCACTTGAGCGCGTAAATCTTTTACTCACTTGGTAAATACTTTTCAATGGAAATAAACAAAACAGCGTTGACTGACCGTTTAACTACTACCTCTTAAACTTCTGCGGCAAACAAATATCTAAGCAAAATGAACAACAAATTGTCTATTGTTGTCTATTGAAATGCTGTTTTTAGTAATTGTGGTTTCTGATGCTGCTGCTGTCTGGTTCAAAAATTTGTGATTGGAGATAGATTGTTGTTTGTTTTCTAATCGATCTAAGAGAAATCATTTGTTTGCCATTACTTAGGTGAGTCTCCTGTCTTGTCTATTGACTCAATTGTTTTAGCTATCTTTGTATTGGTTGTTGGCAACTATTATTTCAGTATGTCAATCATCTGACAGTTTAATGACACTTGAATCAACAACTCCAGGTTTGCTTTTGTTAAGGAATTTATGAGACAAAGTTGTTAGTATTGAGTGATATTTTTGAATGTCTATACAAAGTTAATAACAGAATAAAAATGAGATTAATTTATGTTTTTAGAGTGTGAATAGATTAATTAAGGTCATTAGTTTGCAATAGATAAAATTAAATGTTTCAACGATATGTTTAACAAACATGTTTCTATATCAAACTGAAGAAGAGATTTAACAAAGAGATATCTGTTAGGTCAGGTACTCTAAATCAGCGTCTAGAGTTATCATTAGCATCAGCAGTGTTTTGTTTACAATAAGAGTCTTTTGAAACTGTTCTGTAAAATTAAATTATCTTTAAACAATTTTTTTTAAAAAAAAATTTTTATTATTTTTTTTCATTAGTTTAAATTTATAAATATAAATAAAAGACAGCAAAACTTAAATAATTTAAATACTAAATTTTGTATTGTAAAATTGTCAAAGAACTTTTTTGACAACTACAAAAAACATAACAAAGACGCAAAAAAAAACGTTAAAAATTAAAAAAAAACTAATTTAATTATTTCTTATTTTATAACATGTATTTTTTTTTAGTTGCAACATCATACTGAAATACATTTAATTAAATTAAAAGATTTAATTTAAAGATGTAAAAGAAAAAATATGACATACAAAAGATGTATTTCAAAAAAATAAAATTAAAGGTTTCCTTATATACATTTTTCGCATATTCCTTCAAACCTTTCCTCTAATTACAAAAAATTATTAAAAAAATAATTGAAGAAAAAACATAAAAAAAATTTATAAAAACTATAAAATATTTTTCAAAAAATAATAAAACGTTACAGTTTTCGTTGTCCACATTTTTCGCATATTTCTTTAAACTCTTTGAAAAACAATAACAAAAAAAAATTTTAAAAATTTAAAAAAAGATTTAAAAAAAAATTTTCCATTAAAAAGAAGTATTTCAAAAAAATTAAAGGTTCAGTTTTCATTGTCCACATTTTTCGCATATTTCTTTAAACTCTTCGTAAAACTTTTTATATTTTTTTTTAATTCTTTAAAATAAAAAAAAAAATAAAACAAAAGCAAAATTTACTCAAAAATTCTTTTAAAGAAATTTGCATTCAATGAATTGTATAAATAATTTCTTATTTAAAAAAAAATATAATTAAAAAAAAAAAAAAAATATTTCGGAAAAAATTATTTTGTTTACGTGTTTTTTTTTAAGACTTTTTTGAAAGAAATTAATAAAAACAAGTAAAAAAAAAATATTCAAAAAATTATACAGAAAAATAATTAAAGAAAAAATTTAATTGAAGAACAGAAAATAATTTTTTTAATTATTATTTTTTTAGTGGTTTTTTAAATTATTTTTATTTTAATGTTTTTTAAATTATTTTTAAAATAATAAATAATAATAATATTTATAAAATAATTTAACAAAAATTAAAATAGAAAATAATTAAAAAAACCACTTAAAAAAATAATAGTTAAAAATAATTATTTAAAAAAAAGTTTTGATTTTCCACATTTTCTTTATATAAATATTTTTTTTTATTACTTGGTAAAGAAATTAAGATAAAAAACTTCAAAAATTAAAGAAAAAAAATTATTAGGAAATAATTTAAAAAATTAAAAAATCAATTACAAAAAAATAAAATAAAAACAAGAAAAAAATAATTTATTTTAATAATAAAATTTTCTACTGCAACCCAACTTCTACATTACAGAACAATTTCAAGAATTATACAAAATAAAAATACTCTTTATTTAAAATTTATTTTATTTTAAAAATAAATCTTAAAAATATTAATAAATAAATTTGCTTATAAAAAATTACAATTAAAACCAAAAAATAATTTTTAAAAAAAAAACAATTTTTTTAATTATTAGAATTTAAAAAAAATTTAATTTATTTAAATTTAAACAAATTTGAATAAAGGGATCATAAAAATCCCTTTTCCAAATAAATCCAAATCGTTCAAATAAATTTATTAAAAAAAATAATTTGGAAAAAATTATACAAAAAATAATAAGAACAAAATCATTAAAAAAGAAAATAAAAAATAATATATAAAAATAATTAAAAAAAAACGATGAAATATATAATAAAATTTTTTACTGCAACCCAACTTCAACATTACAGAATAAATTTAAGAATTAAACAAAATTAGACTTGAAAACTTTCAAAAATTATACAAAATATGACCCTTTTTGTTCAACATTTATTTAATTTTAAAAATAAATCTTAAAAATTTAAATTAATAAATCTTTATAAAAAATATAAAATAAAACAAAAAATTATTTTCTTAGTTTTTTTTTAGTTTAAATTGAATTTAAAAAATAGCTACAAAAAATGCGATAAAAAAATATGTTTGTTTTGAATTAGTTTAATTAGTTTAAATATAAGGATTATAAAAATCCAAACATCAAGTAGTTCAAAATATAAGGATTATAAAAATCCAAACATCAAGTAGTTCAAAAACGTTAAAAAAAAAAATATTAAAAAAAAAATTATACAAAATTAAAGAAACAAATCATTAGAAATTAAAAAAAAAAAATAAAAAAAAAAACAATTTAATAAATAAAAAAATTTTCTACTGCAACCCAGCTTCAAGAAAATTTAAACTTAAATAACTTCAAGAATTATATAAAATATGACTCTTTTTATAAAAAATTTATTTAATTTTAAAAATAAATCTGAATTATATAAATAAATCTGCATTTAAAAAATACAAATCAAACCAAAAAATTATTTTCTCTAAAAAAAAACAGAAACAATTAGTTTTCTTAATAATTTGAATTCTAAAAAAAAGTTTTCAAAGAGAGCGATTGAAAAAAAAAATTTTTTTTAACAAACTTGAATATATAAATTACGAATATCATTTCTTCAAGTAATTCAAAATTGTTTTTTAAATCTTCATATTAAAATCTTCCATTAAACAAAAATTAATTGTCAAAATTTCGGTTTATATATATTTAAACTAAAACTTTAAATAATTTTTTAGAGTTAAAAAATGTTTATTTACCTTTAAAAAATTTTATTAAAAAAACAACAAATCTTTAAAATATTCCGGTAATTAAATTAAATATTTTTTTATATTTAAAAAAAAACACACATTTTGACTAATTTTCGTCTCCTCACTTTTTGTAAAGATTATAAATGAAATTCAAATAAGGATATAACTTTTTTTCTTAAAAAAAATAACGCCTTTTTTCTTCAAATTGCTCGAAAGAAACAACATAAAAACATAACAATTTAATTTTTAAATGTTGGTCATTTGATTCATTTCGAAAAAGGCTTTAATGATCTTCCTTTTTCCTAAAGGTTAAGGTTACATTTGCACTTTTGGGGCCCCAAGAACATCGTGGTTGTTACTACAATTTATTTTTGATTTTTCCCATTTTAGGGTATTAGTCTTCTCTTTAAAACTAGTTTGTCTAATTTTATTCGAAAATCTAGTGTTTCCAAAATAATGTTCTCCATCATTATTACTGTACTTAAAATGTGAAAAAACATTAGCCACAATATGATAAACTGACTTGAATTTCAAAGTGATATGATTAATTGGCAAATTGCTGTACATTCATCTTCGTATCGCCTCGCGCAATCTACAACCACAACGCCCACCTAATAATACGGGGGATACTCACTGAAAAAAAAATAACCAAACAATATGCCTTATTAATAACCCCCACATCAAGTTAAGTAGAAAAATGTACGAATGTTGCCTAAATTTAATAGTCCACGCACCGCACCCACCACTAATTGACAACAGCAATAAATAATTCAAATTCTGTGAACGCGACTGGCAGTTAATGATGTAGGCTTTGTTTGTCGGTGGGAACGAGCCTATAATAACTTGTATATCATACATAGATCATAACCATAACCAGTAGCATTATTTAGTAGTAACGATACATTACTGAGGGAATTCAATATAACAGCACCAGTTGTGTCAAAATGTACACAGAGACCAAGAAACGTCATGTTGGTTTCATGTACCTGTAAATACAGTTGTCAAAATCCATAGTAAGGAAAGATTTTTGTTTTAATTTTATTAAGTAGTTTTTCGTGCTCCACCTATAAAATATAAAATATTTATGATTTAATTAATATTATAAACATGAAAAGTCATAAAATTTCAAGAAAGAAAAAACAGACAAGTCATTTGTAGCTAAATTTTGGTTGTCTGGGTGATAGGCCTGTTAGTAATTAGCATAAATTCCAATATCTATTGATAGATTTTGTGTCGAACATATAAAATGAAATATGTGTGCAAAATATTGAATTATGGCTAAGATAAATTAAGTTATTTTGTTTTAGGATGTAATAGTTAATTATTTTTTTTTTTAGAAGAGAGAATAAGACGGGACCTCTATAATACTGTGCTACAGTCAATCGGTACTTGGGAAGTGACCTAGTGCATGTTGTAGGTCTGGTCAAGTACAACATAATTGTGTAAACCAAATTAACCTAACACCCTCAAAAACTTTAATAACTGTTAGAAAAAAACAGATTTTTTTATACTTTTCTCACTTGAAGACTTATGACTCAGCCAACTCTTAGCTTTGTTTTGACTTCTTAATAAATTTAAAATAAGAATGATTTTGAAAATAAGAATCTTATAGCTTTCCGAATGATATATATATATTTATACAGATAACTTGTCATATCTATCTGTTTTTGCCTTAAAAGCGCAAACATTTTGTATAAGTTTTTATTCTCTATTTTATAAGGAAACGCCAATGTTTAGTTTTTTATTAAGTAAGTGTAAAACGTGATACGCGTATAGTATATTAGTTTGTAAATTGGTTTCAAAATTTACGCGCCACCTATCATACATTAGTTGTACTATTTCAGTACAAGAATTCAATACTTGTTTGAAAAATATCTTATATATCGACTTTTAGCATTATGACTATATGATATGGAAGTAGAAAATTTTTTCCATTGATTGGTTTATTTTAAGATACACTGTGGTGCAAAAATGAGCCAATGTTTTAAACAAAGTATGTTATCAATATTATCGAAGGCACAATGCGGAAGGAAGACTATCTTTGCATTTGCAAAATAGTTTGCCCCATAGCCATGGCCAAAATGCCACATAGGCCAGAGAATTTCAATATGATAACGACCCAAAAAATTCTGCAAAAATTGACAGGGGATTGCTTAGTTCTCAGGTCTTTGGAGTCAGGGAATGGCCACCACAGAGTCCAGATCTGAACCCGATCGAAAACCTGTATACTTCTTTGAAGCGCATGCTGGCGGAGTACGAAGTAGCTCCAAAAAGCATTCATGAGCAGTGGGAGAGGGTTCAGACTGAATGAAACAAAATTCCTGTATATTATGTTGCTAAACTTTGTCAATATACGCCAAATAGGAGGGATCAGTTGAAGAAAGCAAAAGGATACTGGATTAATTACACTGTGAGACAAATGGTAGGGGTCAGTGATCGGAAAGGGTTCAAACTACCGGGGAAAGTTATATCGGTAAAAAAGAAGTTATACGTGTCCCGGAGTTTCGCTGGGTCATGTCTAGGAATCCAGATATATCGATTTGAAAGAAATTGTCACCTTTGGTGGTCTTTTTTTTTAAATAACTCGAGAACCACTAGTCAGATTTTGCTTAAACAAATTTTAAAAAAAATTAAAAATTACAATTCCTTTAATCTGTTCATATAACGTTTTTCTATATGTTTCCTTTTTTTTCATTCATCAAATGATTTTGAACTGGGTTTATTTTGTAATAGTTACAATAAAACTGTTGTACTCCGTGGCGTATGATTTAAGTGGAATATTACTTATGATATTCATACGCCACCATTTAACAATATAACTTCAAATCGATATATCTCGATTCCTAGACGTGACCCAGCGAAACGCCGGGCCACGTATAACTTGTTTTTGACCGATATAACATTTCCCGTTGGTTTCATCCCTGTCGCATAGTATTATTAAATTTTGATGAGCAAAACCTTGGAGCAAAAGTGTGGCAATGGTCTGAATTAGAAAATGTTTTGTTTTTAAATACTTACAGTTATGTGTTATATTTTGTTATTGCTTTAGATTTTCTACAGATGCATATTTTAAATTTAGCAAAAAGTTTGAAAATAACTTAATTAATACTATATTAAAATATTAATTACAAACATTGTTTAAATTATTGGCTCATTTATAAACCACAGTGTACCTAATGTGTATACTCTATATAAGTGACTGACGTGCCATCTATCGTACATTTATTGTACTATTTTTTGAAAGCTGTGACTTGTTGTTTCTAATTTTGTTATGTTATTGTCTATGCTTTGTTTTTATTAATAAAAAAAAAAACATATTCCAATAAAGACTTAAAAAAATCAGAATGATGTTTTTGTTCCTTTTAAAAATTCGTGAATTTTTTAAATAGTCTCCCACTCTTAAATTTGATGACAGTGCCAATTCTTCAAAACTTTGTAATTTATCGCATTTTTATATGTCAAAAAATCAAATCAAGTAACATTCCATTGACATTATATGACTGTCCCATACAATACAAATAACAATTTCGTACAATATTTTGAGTCATTCAACTGATTTATTAATTATAAATATGTAAATAACATCATCATTATAAAATCCATTATCGTGTGCAACAAAAAGTTGAAAGCTCTTATCCCCCCCATCCTCGCACAAAAGTCTCGCACTACATTGAATTGAAATTCCATGGGGTGAATTTCATTTCCATGCGCTGTATCTTTTGCTATGGTCTGCTTCAAAACTTTGCACGAAGTTGTTTGTTTTTCTTTGTGGGTTCTCTTGAAAGTTCAAACCAAAGATATATTTAATTAAATTATCATCTTTCAGTCGCGGCAATAATTTATCGAAATCAGTCAATTAGGTCATTGTTGCAAATTGAATTGGAAAATAATTTTACAAATTCAATTAAGAAACTTTAAATGCGGCCACAGAGATATTCGAATGTCGAAGTATCGAATAATCAATAAGGCTGTTGGAGTCCGACAGAAGTCTTAGCGGTCGTCAGCTAACACATTAGAGTAAAGTCAATTGGTTTAAGCATGCTAGCAATTCGCTGTGCTTAGCGCTAAATAAGTGTTAAACAAGTGATAAGCTTTTAGTTGCTGTGAGTACTTGGAGAAGAATTCTAGAAAGTTCTTTAAAATTTTAATTTTCTTAAGTTTTTTATAAGATTTGATATAGAAATAAATTTCGACTATAGTATATAGTTTTATAAAATTTTCTAAGCTTCACTTTATTGCACATGCAAAAAACTCTATGAAGATATTTTGTTTGTTGTTATTTTTTGATATTAATTTAGTCGTAGGCTAATGATATTTATTTAGTTTGCCTAATGCCTTAATACTGACACTCACACTGAATTTTGCCATAAATTTGGAATTGATATTTCACGGTCAATAGATTTACGCACTTTTTCGTATAACACCGACGATTAGCCATAAATTTTGCGTACAAAAGTATTTGCATTAACTTTAGCTGGACGTGCGTGAAACATACAACGTCATAAGTTTACACTTTGGCAAGCATGAATGTCGTCGCCAGCGCTTTGTGTCTGCATTCATTACAAATGTGCGTTTTTTTTTACATATTTTTGCAATTGTATATAAAATTCAACTAAATGGACAATTGGGTCGCGCAACTAACGCATAAATTGCTTTCGGCGTTTGAATAGTTACAACTAGATGGGCGAGTGTGAAATCTCATCGATATTTATGGACTTTTCATGGAGGAGGAGGGGAGGGAGGAAAAGCAAATTGTGTTATACATTGTAAACTTTGTTATTTAACTAAATTACATTGACCTAGTTTTGAATTGAATATTTCAGTTTAGTCAGCTGTTTTGTATGGGAAATAAGAGTAAAAAAAATGTTGCAAAATAAAACAAAAAATACTCAACATTTAAAAATAACAAAATACAACTCAAAAAAACTATATTGAAATAAACAAAAAAAAAATTAATTAAATTAAATTTTGTGGTTTAATAAGTTAAAATAAGTTAAATTATTAAATAATACACTTTAACTCTGTAAACAAACTAGATTCTTAACTTTCACGTCTATTGCATAGCTGATAGCTAATTTAGTATTAACATATAATAACTGTGTAATTCTTATGAGACTTTCTGGTATTCCCTTACACCGAAGCACGTTTCAGATTGCAGAGTGATGTACAGTAGGGTGGGTCGATAAAAAAAGTTGTGCCGGTCACCCCCTAGAATGAAAGATAATTTAAAAAAAAATGTATTTTTTTTGCCACGCCCATTGACCCTGCGCATTGGGTTTTTTGTTTCCTGTGTCTCCATTTATAGTCCGATCGTAATGTGTAACATATCAATATTCTTGGAATAACAACAGCTAAATCTTCTTCTCTGATCACTTTTGACTCCGACGTCAAGTTCTAGAAGTTTCTACCGGAATCTCGGTTTTTACCCCCCTAAGTCAATTTTTTTTCGTAACGATGAAAAAGTTGTTTAAAATCCATGATATTTTCTCTTTTACCTTTATTCATAAAAAAAAGTTACAGAGGTTTAAAAAAATCAATTTGACGTCGCTAAAGGCCAAAGCTTATTGTTTACAAATGTAGATATTTGAATTTGACCGTTAATATTCAAACATGAGAAATGGAGGAATTTGGGAACGATCGTGTCGAGTGTAGTGATATTATTACCCTATTTCTAAAGTGGGCGGAGTGGTACATTTGTATGGGAGGTACCAGAAGGGGCGTGTCTAGGCTTCCAGATTTTTTCTCCAAAACTTTATGCTGCTTGAACTTTACCAAATACAGAATTTGGGCACTATCGCGTTAGGTCTTTTAATAATATTAATCGATTTCTAAAGTGGGCGGTACCAGATGTGTATGGGAGGTACCAGATGGGGCGTGGATAGATTTACAATTTTTTTCTTCAAAACTATCTGTTATGGCTTTACTAAAAATAGAATTTGGGTACGATCACGTTTGATTTATTGTTATAATTCCGGAAAGGTAGATTTGTATGGGAGGTACCAGAAGGGGCGTGGCTAGGCTTTCAAATTTTTTTCCAAAACTTTATCCTGTTATAGCTTTACCAAATACAAAATTTGGGTACGATCCCGTTGGGTGTATTGATATTATTACTCGATTTCTAAAGTGGGCGGAATGATGTATTTGTATGGGAGGTACCAGAAGAGGCGGGGCCATGTAGCCCTTTGGCAATACCGTAAGTAGTATTGAGGAAATAATAACTCGTGCCAAATTTCAAAACATTTGGTTACGTCTTTCGAAAGTTATCGTGCGAACCAGCCGGACAGCCAGACAGAAAGACGGACAGACAGACAGACTGACATGGCTCAAACGACTTAAAAAGTCATGAATCGAATTTGGTTCAAAGAAACCTAGGGTCTAAATAGTCTCCTTCTATGTGTTACACTTTTGGGTCGTATCAAATGATATATACCCTCATCCCTAAGGGGATGGTATACAAATTAAGAATTAAGGCTGATTTACACGTTATCCACACATATCCCCTATCTACTCTCAAATCAGTACATTTTGATTTTCTATCCACAATATTACTTTGCTATAATTTTGTAGTGTTTGTCTTTGCTTACTCTTACATGTTTTCTAATTAGGCTATCTCGCTCATGTTGTTGAGGGGATATGAGTAGATATGGGTGGATAGCGTGTAAACCATACTTTACAATTCCTTCAATCTGTTCATATAACGTTTCTCTACATAAGCAACAATTTCACTTTTCCATTCATCAAATGATTTTGAACTGGGTTTATTTTGTAGCAGTTACAATAAAACTGTTGTATTCCGTGGCGTATGATTTATTTACGTGGAATATTACTTATGATAATCATACGCCACCATATAACAAGAGAGAATAAAACGAGACAAATTCCCCTATACAATACTTACTAACTTCAAATCGATATTAAATTATTATGGCATGTAACTTGACAAAACGAATGATGCAGATCTTCTTCTTTTTGGGACTACTTTCACGTGCAGTTCTCAGAAATTAGTCCCAAAATCATAGGTTGTACTGTGTTAGACAATGCGGCGAGCGCCATTCAAAAAACTGTTTCGTTATTGTTCGAATGCTATTGCTAGATTTACTGGGACGGAAACTGGCTTGCTCGTTGCATATGCCATTCGCTTTCCATTAGGTCATTGCATAGTTGATAGGTCTCCATGATCTTTTCTATTAAGCGATGTTTATTACTGGTTCTGCTTTTAGTAACTCAGGGGATATGTTGCCGACTCCGGGAGTCTTGTTTATTTTTAGTCTCCTAATTTCCAGTTTCTATGTCTGATGTACCCGTTTTTTTAATAGCTACATCGTTCCGTTCTCTATGTTGGTGACAAGGGCAGAAAAGTTCGTTTGATATTTTGGCAGTTTCTTATAGTGGTCCACCCTGATGACTACTTGTCATATTTTTGATGGTCTCTTCATGACTATTTTTTAATGGTTTGCTGTAAATGAAACTCTTGCGTCCTAGTTGCTGTTATTCTGTAGAATAACGAAGCTGTTTGGGTCTCTCTCTCTCTCTCACAGCAGGATCATCAATCCAGTGGTGTTTATACAGACGAGCACTTTTCTTGGCGTCTTTGTCTATGCTTGTATACGTCGTTTGAAGTTTCCTTATTAAGGCTCGCTTTAAAAATTCATATTTTATATATAAAGTTCCAGGTTTAATCTGAAATCCACTCTTACCGTTCCGTATTTTTGTATCCGATTGTATCTTTTGCGACCCCGCAAGTGGGTCTCCTCCGGCAGGCATTTGGTTAGTACCGCCCCCGCGGGCCTGAGAGAACCACCGGTAGAACTCTTTCTGGCTCTGCGGTGGCGAAAAGAGGAAGCGTAGGTAGTATTGTCGTTACGAGCTCCGACCATGGTATCTAAAGATGGTACTACGAGTGGTCAAGAGCACAAGGTAGCCTAAGCAACTAATGGAATATGGAACAAATGGGTATGGAAATGGGTATGGGACAGCCTGTTCTGTGCCTCGTAGTAGTTGTCAGTTAAAACTCAAAGTTTCGCGAGCAGACTAGTGTTTGATGTTCGAGAGATATGGAGCTGAATATCCCTTGATACCATACGAGTCTCAAATCTCTTACTGTGCATCAAACAATCTCTTGGTCGTAAAACTAACATAACCATCCTAGCTGATGGTGGCGTGGGCGTCACTTGTGGCGTCCGGATGGAGAGGAGATATGGTTTGACTGAGAAAACAAGTACATGTACTTAAAGTAGCAAATAATAAGAGTGGGGGACCAAATCGGAAAGAGTACAAGGCTTGAGCTTATACTTGTCAGTCAATTTGAACATCCTTAGAATTAGATATGGGCCTTAACAGCGGCATTTTAGTATGTTCCAGTGGGGTTGAGCCCACCGTGGAGTTAAGCCCTCACGTAAATCACAAGGACATATGTATCTTCAGCGAATTTTGTGAAGCCGGTTTTGATGCCCTCCCATACTTGCCCGACTTTGTACCGTGTCGAGGGGGGCTCTGTAGTAGGGTGGTTGTTCGGTTGTTAAATATTCTTTCCATCCGATTTGTCCTTTTTATTGCAGGCGACTTTTAATTTTATATGTGGTATACCAACGATTAGATGGTGGTCGCTAGAACAGTCTGCTCCGCTCATATTTCGGACATCCAGCAGACAAATTCGCTAAATTTTGTTAATGGTCGATCTTATTTTGGGATGTTTGTTCAGAGAATACCCATTAGGGTGGGTCGATCTCAAAAACGTTGTGCCGGTCACCCTCTAGAATAAAAGATACTTTTAAGGCGATTTCAAACACATTTTTTTGCCATGCCCCTTGACTCCACTAATTTTGTTTTTTGTTTCCTGGGTCTCCAGTTATAGTCCAATCGTAACGTGTGGCATATCATAGATCTTAGAATGACAACAGCTACATGTTTTTCTTTGATCACTTTTGATTCCGACGTCGAGTTCTAGAAGTTTCTTTGGGAATCTCGGCTTTAACGTTTCATTTAACCCTGGTTGTTATTTAGTACTTGCGCGTCAAAGTTTAAAAAAAAACCGTTTGTCACAACTTTAAAAAAACATTTCATCTACATGTCTTGTGCTGAAAAATAAAGAACTATAACATGCATTCTTATATTATGTAATACCGAATTCCTGCAACATTGCCAAATATTTTATCACTGACCAGATATTCATTTTAAGAAGAAAAAAAATAAAATCTCGTAATCTATATGTCTTGTTAATGACATCAAATTTAATTGCACGTTATTCAAAATACATTCCTAACTCTCACTCCAATTTCTCTTACTTCGCCGCAAATGTCATTGGCCCACAATGACATCTCATTATGTTAAACAAGCTAAGATTTAGGAATACTTTGTTGTCCATTAACAAGAGACATGTTTTGACCCTTCGTTGTTTTTGTTTCCTTACAAAACAAAAATAAAGTACAACATTACAATAACGGACGAACGAATGTCAAGATAAAGTAAAGTTCATTAACCATTATGATGGGAAGTAGCAGAGAATGTCCAAACATTTTCAAAGAGCAACAATAAAAGTGCGAACGGCGGTAGTCATGTTTTGACAATTAACAGCAGAGATTTGAGAGGTTAATGTTCTTATACTGATGTATAGGAGTGACGTGAGGTTTAAACAATGTTAACTATTTTGAAAAAAAGGCAAAGAAAACATAATGCACAAGTCGAGCTTGAAAGGGGCATGGAGTGTCAGAACATGTGCTATGATAAGGGCAAATTATATTTTTTTGACATTAGTTGTTTGTTGTTGCCGTTTGACATTTGACTGTAGCTACCTAACTTTTTAAGAGATTTTAGGGATTTTGCGATTGGTAATATTCCGAAGTTACTAAATACATACAATAGTACAATTAGTGTACGATAGGTGGCGTAATGTAATTCTTTTTATGTTTGTACATAGTTAAATCACCTTAATACGTATAAGCAAATATTGTACAATAGGTGTCGGGTGGTATTGTCATATCCAAAATCAGTGGTATAAATAGTGTTGAATAGGTTGCAATTAGTGTTTTTGTCCCGAGAATTCCCGGGACAAAAATCCCGGGAATGCGACCGGGATTTCCCGGGATTTCATTACGCTTATTTAATGAGTCAACATCAAAATGTTTTATAAGTTAAAATCCACTAGAGCCATAAATTATTTAGTGTTAATATTTTTTAACATAAATATACCAATTGATGACTATTTTCTTGAACATCTGTCTCTCGATGTTTTGTTTATCTTTCAAATATGCTTTCATATAGAAAATTTCGAACTTAAATTCGAATTGATGAGTTGGTGTACTGGGTGGTTGTACCTTTAGGTTTTTGGTCTGAGCGATGATAACACTTTTCCCCTCTTTATGCCAAGAAGTACAAATCTAAAAAAATACCTTCATATTTCACAATGACCCTATAAAATAAGCAATAAATCTAATTGTCGCGATTCCACCTTTAGCCATTTGATCTGGGTGATGGCATGAGTTTCATCCAATTTCCGGTTTTGTTCTCCAAAAAGTTCTAAATTCTTCATATCGCGCAAGTGCTCTATAAACTAAATATTCCCCCCAATATCCACATTTCTAACTTTAGACATTTGGTCTGGGTGATGGTACCAATTTGATATTAAATCACAGCGCACAACTACTCACTAAAATAAATACACCGCCCATATTCACTATTCTACATTAAACCGTTTGGTCTGGGTTTGGTTAGGTTTTTCTTTAAGGGGTAACAATTTTAAAAAATCTCCTCATGCAGCCCTCTAATTCTATAAGAAGCATTCCCATATGGATTTTTGCGATTCTACCTTTAGCCGTTGGTCTGGGTGATGGTATAAGTTTTAACCCCTATGGGGCATTTATTAGCTGTAAAAAATAAATTTTGAAAAATGCTTTCGGATATGGATTTGTGCGATTATAGCTTTAGTCGTTTGGATTGGGTCCTTTTTACCCCTAAAAGGAGCTCCCTTATGCAGCTATCCAATTCTATAAAAAAGTTGCTCAATGGTACCGGTTTTAACCTTTTTAGGCTTTCTTTAAGGAGCTTTTTCACATATATTTCCACGATGATAGCTTTTGCCGTTTGGTCTGGATAATGTTACCAGTTATCTCACTTGTTAGACTTTTGTATTAAAATTAACAATATATTTTTTTAATAGAAAAAGGCATTTTTTATTTATTTTTTGTATGGACCGGGATTTCCCGGGATCCCGGGAAAATGAAATAAAAATCCCGATTTCCCGGGAAATGAAATATGCCGGGAAATCAAAAACACTAGTTGCAATTAAACTTTATTACTTTATGGGGCATTATGTTTAAATCTATATTTATTTTACGTATATAATGAAAAAATCAACGAAATTAAGCGAAAGTGAAGAAAAATTATAGTACAAAAGTTTTATATCAAATTATAATACATATATCATACTAGCTGCGCCGTGTGCATTGCTACGACGATTGGCTGTATTGGTGCGCACATGTTATCTGCTGCTTATGTTTTTTAAAGAACTTAACACTAAAAATTAATTATTAGGTGTTTGAAAATAAAAAAATTAATTACTGTACTCAGCTAAGTGGCCAAATTGTGAAATTTTAGAAAAAGAATTATAAAAATCGGTGCATTATTTCTTGAGTTTACCCGTGGCAAACTTTTTCAAATGATAAAATTTTTAATTAAAAATATATAACTTTTTTATGGAAAAAATAAAAATTTGCTAAAAAAAATTCTACTGCTTATGCTTTTAAAAAAATTTAACACTAAAAATTATTTAATTAATGTTTGAAAATACCCTACCAATAAGTACCCTACTTAGTTTATTGGACAAATTGTGAGATTTTAGAAAAAGAATTATCAAAATAGTTTAATTACTTATTGAGTTTAACCGTGGCAAACCTTGTCACGTAACCATTTTTTATAAATATAATAAAGAGTTTTTGGAATTTATTTAAATTCGAGTGCAACAAAAACCTCCCAGTTTACGATTTTATTTTAAAGTAAAATATAAACAAATAAACAAGAAAAATAAAAATAAAAAAAATTTAAATAAAATAAAAAAAAAATATTTAAATAAAGTAAAAAAAAAATTAAATAATATAAAATTAAAATAAAATAAAAAATAATAAAAATGAAAATATAAAAAATATAAATTTGAAATTTAAAACAATAATTTTAATAATAAAATTCCTTTAATCTGTTCATATTTAATTCTCTGCATAATCAACAGTTTTGCAGTTATAAAAAAATTTATGGAAAAAATAAAAAATTTGCTAAAAAAATATAACACTAAAAATTATTTAATTAATGTTTG
The DNA here is from genome assembly GCA_964034835.1 of Muscina levida. Classification (NCBI taxonomy): domain Eukaryota; kingdom Metazoa; phylum Arthropoda; class Insecta; order Diptera; family Muscidae; genus Muscina; species Muscina levida. The sequence continues at coordinate 133,437,792 of OZ035882.1, forward strand.
AAAATACCCTACCCATAAGTACCCTACTTAGTTTATTGGCCAAATTGTGAGATTTTAGAAAAAGAATTATCAAAATAGTTTTATTACTTATTGAGTTTAACCGTGGCAAACCTTGTCACGTAACCATTTTTTATAAATATAATAAAGAGTTTTCGGAATTTATTTAAATTCGAGTGCACAAAAACCTCCCAGTTAACGATTTTATTTTAAAGAAAAAAAAAAAAATTAACAAGAAAAATAAAAAAAATGAAAAAAAATATAAAATAAAAAAAAATTTAAATTAAATAAAAAAAATTTAATAAAATAAAAAAAAAATTTAAATAAATTAAAAAAAAATTAAAATAAATTAAAAAAAATTTAAATAAATTAAAATAAAATTAAAATAAATTAAAATAAAATTAAAATAAATTAAAAAAAAATTAAATAAAGTAAAAAAAAAAATTTAAATAAAATAAAAAAAAATTAAAATAATGTAAAATTAAAATAAAATAAAAAATATAAAGTAAATAATTAAGAAATTGAAAACAGTAATTTCCGTTTACAGATATCAGCTGTATTCAGATTAGTTAGTATATTGCAAAAATAGTTTCAATTTTGCAGAAGACGCTATAAATGTTTGTTGGAAATTCTATTACGAATTTTTTTTTATTTAAAATTTAGTAGAATATGAGATAAATTTTTAGTACTTACCTTACACATAAAATTAAAATATTTTTCAAAGCTCATCAAAATTATGTAAAAAAATTTAAATATAAACAAATGAACTTGGCTAACATTATCACCTATTCAACAAATTCACAGTACGTATATTCGAAATTCGTTAGTGTATGGAACAAACATTTTGAATTTAGCTGAAGGCACTATAAATGTTTGTAGAGAATTTGCATTAAGCTTTTTTTATGTACAAATTTTATAATGAGCAATTGTTTCAAATTTAGTAAAAGACAAGAGCAATTTCTGCAATGAACTAGATTAATAAATTAAAATATATATCTCGGCATTCATCGAAATTTTACTAAATAAATCCCAATAAATTTCCTAAAATTTACGAATTTATTTCAAAATAAAATATTAACAAATGAACTCAAATACAAATCAACCTGAAAAAAGTATAAAATGCCGCATTTTGAAACTCTTTTTTTTCTCCACTTGTTTTACTCATTCTCCTCGTTAAGCGCCGCCCACTTAGCGTTTTCAAGTTTTCAAATACAACGGGCCACATACACAGCACACTCACAGAGCCAGAAAATAAAAACGTGTTATTGGCCCAAAAAAGAATTGTATAAGCCACAAAGAAAACGAAAGGAGAAACGTGCAACCAAACACAAACATAAATAACATAACAAAACGATGATCATACTGAAAAAGGAAAAGAGAATGGCCAAGAAAAGGGGGAATTGAATTTATAACTTTGTATTTTTTCTTTCTTTAAATTTGATGGATTACGTTTTTCTGATTTGTAGTTGGTTGCGAGACGCCAACTAGTTTCAGCCAAAGATGATGATGATGAGGATTATCATAATAGTGGTTACGCTCCAATCCCGCCAAATTATGGTCAAGAGGTACCAAACCTCAATTGCAAACATCTCTCTCTGCCCTCTTACAATTACTATAGACTATAGAAAAATTGTATTAAATTGAATGTGTTACTGAGTTTAGCTATAGCAGAAATTGATACCGGGCCAATTACTTGAGCTATTGTGGTTTCATTTGCGTATCGCGCCAACTGTGAGAATGTTTTTCAAAAGATTTATTAAATTTGCTACAAAAGTTTAGAGGTTAACACCACGGATACATCGGAATATTTTTTGTGGTTTTTCGTTGCTATTAAAGGGGAAGGGGGAGTGGGTTGGCTGTTGGTGCGTTTAGAAGCTATTAATAGTGTTTGTTGGTAGCAACTTGTGTGGGAAACTTAGCTGTGAGATTTTGGTGTGAAAAATTCGTCATATCACTAACGGGACATGGTAATTTGTGTGCGTATCTCAAGTTTAAGATTAAACAGAAGCGAAACGAAGTATTGAATTGAATTACAGCAGTGTGGTTTAGCCATAACCATAGAGTTTAATGTACTTATACTTATAGGCTAGCTTCACATTTCCTTATAACTTTGTGTGCATCGATTGATAAATCTAAGATTTTAATAGGATATAACTTAAAGCAAACTAAATACAAAAACTTTATTTAATTTAAAACATGCTAAGTCGACTTAGCATACTTTAGAATTAAGTAATCGCTATATGAAAGGCTTATAAGCCAAAACGAAGCATTTATATCAATCTCTGTTTTAGAACATGCAAAAACAACATTAGAACTTAACCCTCGCTTAGAAAATATAAGCTTGCAAGCCCAATTTCCGCTCGATAGCTCTAAAACTACGAATGTAATCGCGGGGATTGTCAGACGGACGGTCGGACATCTTTAAATCGACTCAGAATTCGACGCTGATCATTTATATATCGTCGATGTGCTGCAAAAGGGTCTCAAATCCACTTTTTGTGTGTCTGAGTTATTGATGATTTAAAATTTACGGCCGCTTGTGTTTTGGACATAAAATGTAAAAAGAATTGTAGGGGGGACCACATTGCAGTTTGAATATAGAGCATAGATATGTTCTGAGAAACTATTGGGGTTGCAAACATATTGAGGGTCGGTCATACAATTGACCGCTTTAGAGGCACATTTAGGGCAGTTAGAGCTGTGAAAATTGGGGGTAGCTTAACTTAACTTAGTTTCCCTTTACATCCCATGCATAAGGTATGGCAATGTCACTGTTTGAGAATATTTTACTAGATATGCCGATTGGCTCGACATTTATACTGCGAAGTAGCTGTCGACAATATCGAGAGGGCCGGCAATGAAAGAAAAAAGGCTTTCCCACAACCTTTAGCCACGATGCGCAGCCATTTTAACGCCAAACTCCCCCATTTTTTTGGGTCATGTAATTTTTTCCCAACCTCACAAAACAAGGCGAATCGTATCCAAATCTGGTTTTAAGGATCTACATACAACACTATCCTATCGCTACTCCTTATGGGCGTTACATATACATTAACAATCTGAATGTACCCTTCAATCCGTGTGTGCGCGTGATGAAGGTACCTTCATATAAATCTTATAAAATACCATTGTGAAGAATATTATCCATGTGTTTAGTTGAAATTGTTCATTTAAACCAAAGATTAACTAAACAATAAATGTACCTAAATTGTATCAAAAAGTACTTTTTATACCGGGAAGTACTTTTTTATAGTAATACATTTTTTTACAAAAATTACTTTTTTGTACTTAAAATAATTTTTATTTTATTTAAAAGTATTTTTCTTTTACCAACAAGTTATTTGATTGTACGAAAAAAGTACTTTTATTGGACCAACAGCTAGTTTAAATCTACCAAAAAGTACGTTTATGGTATGAAAAGTATTTCTGTGACAAAAAGTACATTTATAGTAATAAAACTTAATTTTTATTGTATCATAAAGTACATTTAGTGTACCCAAAAGTACATTTATTTTATTAAAAATTACTTTTATTGTACTCCTTTGTCCCAAAAAGTACTTTTCTTGTACCAGCAAGTAATTCTGTTGTACCAAATAATACTTATTCTGTCTCCAAAAGTAATTTTATTGTACAGAAGAGTACTTTTATTGTACCAGAAAGTATTTTTGTGGTATTAAAAAGTACTTTTATTGTACCAACATATAATTCTGTTGTACCAAAAAAAAAATACTTATTTTTCCCAAAAAGTAATTTTATTGTACCAAAAAGTATTTTTATTGTACAGAAGAGTACTTTGATTGTACATAAAAGTACATTTATTATATTGAAAAGTACTTTTATGGTAGCAACATGTAATTCTGTTGTACCAAAAAAATACTTCTTTGTCCCAAAAAGTAATTTTATTGTACTAAAAAGTATTTTTATTGTACATAAAAGTACATTTATTGCATTAAAAAGTACTTTTATTGTACCAACATGTAATTCTGTTGTACCAAAAAATACTTTTTTTTCCAAAAAGTAATTTTATTGTACCAAAAAGTACTTTTATTGTACAAGAAAGTATTTACACTGGACCAAAGAGTACTTTTATTGTAACTAAAAGTACTTTTATTGTAACTGAAATTATTTTTTTGTATTAAAAAGTACTTTTATTGTTTCACAAAGTACTTTTATTTTGCCAACAACTAATTATATATTCATTCTACAAAAAAAATACATTTACTGTGTTAAAAAGTACTTTCATTGTACCAACAAGTAATTCTGTTGTACCAAAAAGTAATTTTATTGTACGAAAATTACTTTTATTGTACAAAAAGGTACTTTTATTGTATTATTATTATTATTGTATTAAAAACTACTTTTATTGTACCACAAAGTACTTTAATTGTACCAAAAGTAATTTTGTCGTTCCAACAAGTGGTTTTTCTAAACCAAAAATTACTTTTACAGTACAGAAAAACACTTTGTTTAAAACAAAATTACTTCTATTGTACTCAAAGGTACTTTTATTGTATTAAAAATACTTCTTTTGGTCCAAAAAGTACTTTAATTGTATTAAAAGGTACTTTAATTGTATTAAATAGTACTTTTAATGTATTAAAAAGTACTTTTAATGTATTAAAAAGTACTTTTAATGTATTAAAAAGTACTTTTATCGTACCAACAAGTAGTTTTTTTGAACCAAAAATGAGTTTTATTGTACAGAAAAATACTTTGTTTAAAACAAAAAGTACTTCTATTGTCCTCAAAAGTACTTTTATTGCATTAAAAAGTGCTTTTATTGTATTAGAATGTACTTCTTTTGGTCCAAAAAGTACTTTAATTGTATTAAAAGGTAATTTAATTGTATTAAATAGTACTTTTAATGTATTAAAAAGTACTTTTAATGTATTAAAAAGTACTTTTATCGTACCAACAAGTAGTTTTTGTGAACCAAAAATGAGTTTTATTGTACAGAAAAATACTTTGTTTAAAACAAAAAGTACTTCTATTGTCCTCAAAGGTACTTTTATTGTATTAAAAATACTTCTTTTGGCCCAAAATTTACTTTTATTGTATTAAAAAGTACTTTTATTGTATTAAAAAGTATTTTTATTGTATTAAAAAGTACTTTTATTGTATTAAAAAGTACTTTTATTGTATTAGAATGTACTTCTTTTTGTCCAAAAAGTACTTTAATTGTATTAAAAAGTACTTTTATTGTATAAAAAAGTACTTTTATTGTATAAAAAAGAACTTTTATTGTATTAAAAAGTACTTTTATCGTACCAACAAGTAATGAGTTTATTGTACAGTAAAATTCTTTGTTTAAAACAAAAAGTACTTCTATTGTCCTCAAAAGTACTTTTATTGTATTAAAAATACTTCTTTTGGCCCAAAATGTACTTTTATTGTATTAAAAAGTACTTTTATTGTATCATAAAGTACTTTATTTGTACTAAAAAGTAATTATATTGTACCAACAAGTACTTTTACTGAAACAAAAAGCTCTTTTAATTGTACAGAAAAATGTTTAGTTTGTAAGGAAAAGTTATCTATTGAGCTAACAATTACTTTTGTTGTGCCAGAAAGTACTTTTATTATTATAAAAAAGTACCCAGTAAAAGTACTTTTTTTTTGTATCAAAAGTAATTTTATTGTACAGAAAAATACTTCGTTTAAAACAAAATTTTTTTTTTATAGTTCCAAAAAGTACTTTTATAATACCAACTACAACAAGTGCATTAAATAGTAATTTTATTGTAAAAAAAAGTACTTATATTGTACCAAAAGTACTTTGCTGTATTAAAATTATATTTTATTGTACCATCAATTACTTTTTTTGAACCAAAAAGTACTTTTTTTGTTTAGGAAATTACTTTGTTTGTTACAAAAAGTATTTTTATTGTACTCAAAATTAACTTTTATTATGCCAAATACCAATTTTTCTGTACCTACAGTATTTTTATTGTATCAAAAAGTACTCTTAATACAAGTACTTTCACTGCACCAAAACAATATTTTGTACTATTTTCAAAATAGTATAGCTATTTGCCATTAACAAGTAGTTGAAAACCTTTACAACCCACCGCTTACACTCTCTTGGCTATTTTAAATCCCCTTAAATTTCTTGTATTTTCTAATTATATCTATTTTTTTTTTTGTTTTTTTTTTTTATAAATATTATTTTTTTTTGTTAAATACAACCTTCCCTTTGTAATACATATTTATTTATGTTTGCATTTACTCCCCGTTTAATGTCTCCTAATTGCTTGCATACCAAAACATATGATCCATCACTTCCCAAAAAATTTCACATATTCATGTTAATTAATCAATTGTTGTATGATACGATCGCAAATATTTGATCTAAGACCTCAAACTTCAGAAGCTTAATTTTTACTCATCAAATATGTAAATAAACAACAGCCAGCTAACCACCTTTTTCTTGTTTCTTTTCAGGATTTCAATGAGCAATGCCCGTATTCGTTGTCACCCGTGAGTACAAAAAGTCAAAAGTTATTGAGATCACCCCGTAAAGCCACCAGGAAAATATCACGCATTCCGTTTAAGGTAAGTTAGAGGAATATACACAATGACATGATTTACCTATATTATTAATTATGCTCTCTCTCACTCCCTTAGGTGTTGGATGCCCCCGAGTTGCAAGATGATTTCTATTTGAATCTAGTGGACTGGTCATCACAAAATGTTTTGGCTGTGGGCTTAGGTAGTTGTGTTTACCTATGGAGCGCCTGCACAAGTCAAGTACGTTTATTTTAAATTCCGTATTTGTATATCTAATTAGTTGAACCGTACGTTGGCCTATTAGTTAATTCAATAGTTTGCAAATTTTCTTTTGTTTGCTTACAGTTCTAACTAATATTTGACTTAATTTAGACTTCTTTAAAACGTTTATTGTCTATGTCTTATTTACATTGATAATTTCATTAATAAATATTTGTTTCTATCTTCCGTTTTTTTTTGTTTTAGGTAACACGTTTGTGTGACCTTAGCACCGATGCAAATACAGTGACTTCAGTTTCGTGGAACGAGCGCGGAAATTTGGTAGCAGTTGGTACACACCATGGCTATGTAACGGTGTGGGATGTGGCAGCTAGTAAACAGGTAAGTGGTGAAAACAAAAATGTTGTTGTAATGATATCTTAGCTAGGGAAAGTAGTTGCATTAGCAAATTTTGGCAAGTTAGAAAGAGAAGACATTCAAAGGACTTACTGCGTTAATTGACAATAGATAATTATATTGTTGTTTTCGTTTTGAAATAAGAGATCCTAAAAGCACTGCACTATACACTTTGTTAGCTTAGTAAAGTTAATACATTTGTGCTGCACAGGGCTCTGCTAGTAAACAATCGTTCACTGGCTTATGTGGTTTATATGTTGATCTTAAATCTCTTATGCCCTAAAGTATGCTTTATTTTTGGTTTTTAGTCAATATGCGTTACTCATTGTTAATGCCTTAGAAATTAATAAAATTCTTGCAATTTAATTTGAAAGGCATAAATTGCAATGCTGGAACCAACATGAGGGCAGTATGTATTTTTCTAGAAAAACTAAGAAAACGCGTTACGCGTTGCTATTACTTTGCAGATCACACTACATATGTTGTTGTTGTAACAGCTTAGCTGAGCCCAGGGTTCCTTTTCTGAAACTAAAGAAAAAGTAATACAAATTACGGGGAAATGTTGTCACGAGGGATTTAGGAGCTGAATTGTGCCACCTCAATAGGCTTCAACCATAGATCAATTGGGCGCAACAAATGCACTGTATTTTGGGGGCTTAGGTAGAATGGGGGGCGTCCGTTAAGTGTGCCGGGAATTAGCCTTTCGTGGTAGCAGTTAAGAGTACAGTTCAACTCGGATGTAAGCTGCTCCTGGTTTATCCTAGGTATTATTGACAGCTGTCCTTCACTCTGGTCAAGCCCTGGGGTGTGTTCATTAATGACTATTACATCAATAGCCTCTTATGGCCGTTGACACTGTCTCACGATATAATTCTCTTTGCGCAGCTGTATTCAAAAATCTGTTTACATCCGATGGTATGATGTTTTGAATGTCAAACTTGAAGTCCATCCGGATATCACTGGGCAGGGATCTTTCATCAAGATTTTATGGTATTTATGTGCTGGCAGGTGACATGCCATTATATATAGGCAGCTTAGGAAAAAATTATGTTGCCATACCGCCACAACACTGGTCTTCTCGAGGAGATGATGCTCATATTTAATTTAGAGGCATCCGGTAGCGCTCCTAAGTGCATTATTCTGTATGGTTTGTAAATCTCGCCAATGAGTGTCACTGAGGAAAGAGATCCAAACTGGGGCTGCATAGTTGAGGTTAGAGCGGCTGATTGCCTTATAAGGCGTCACTATAGCATCCTTGTGCATACCTCAAGAGATGGCGGAGAGAGCTTTTAGAACCTTATTCCTGGTTTTCACTTTTTGCTTGATGTACGGGACGTGCGAAGAGAAGATATGGCGGCTATGGAAGATAACCCCTAGGATGTTTGTGTTTTAGACCGTGGCAATACGTCTACTTTCGACTGAGATGTTCAATTTCATCCTAATTTATTCCAAGAAGTGAAAAGGGACACTATTTGAAAGTGTAGAAATATGGTAACCCTATACAACGTGAATGTTATTCTCTTTTACATTTATCTTTGTACCTCTTTTATAACTTAGTCTTCATTGTACACTTAATTTATTCAGACGTTACTTTTGTTCAATAAAACTATCTTTCTTGAAACCTTAAAAACCAATAGGTTATGGGCCCAGTATTCTAAAACTGCGGTGACGGAGAAAATATATATATATTAAATCGGGATTAAAATTGAATTAAATATTGATTAAATATGAGTGCTCCGGTCATGCAAATCGAGAAGCTGGACGAAAGCAACTACGATAGTTGGTCCATTCTAATGAAGAGCGTGTTAATTCACGGCGGTTTCTGGAAGGTAGTAAGCGGTCAACAGAAGAAAGGTGATGCAACGGATAAGGCGAAGTGGGAAGACACTGACGAGAAGGCACTGGCGTCTATTTGTCTCGGTGTGAAGCCGTCTCAGTTGGGGTATATCAGGAGCTGTGCAACATCTAATGCCGCTTGGGAGAAGCTGAAAGAGGTGTATATGCCAAGAGGACCATTGCATAAGGTATCGCTGTACAAACGGTTGCTTAGCCTATCTATGCCAGAGGGTGGAAGTGTTGTGCATCATCTCAACGAATTTTCGGAAGTGACTGAAAAACTCCTAGAGACGGGCATAGAGTTTAAGGAGGAGTTGTTGGTTATTATGCTGCTATCGAGTCTCCCAAAAGAGTTTGATAACTTTGTTGTTGCAATGGAAACCCGCGACAATTTACCAAATCTAGCGTTGTTGAAGCAGAAAATACTCGAAGAAGGAAAGAGAAAAAAGGAACAAGATGAAAGTGAAAAAACATCGACACAACAAGCCTTTGCTGCACAACCTAAAAACAAAGAATTTAACAGAAAAGATCACAGCAAAAAGAATTATAAGAAACAGTTCAAAGGAAAGTGCTATGTATGTGGTATAACGGGTCATTATGCCAACAAGTGTGATAAGCGGGGAGAGAAGCATCAAGAAAAGCAACAAGCGCTGACAATGCTGGCTGCGACGGAGGTGTCATCGCTACAAAAAGATCTGTGGTATGTGGACAGCGGGGCGACATCTCATATGTGTAACAATCGCAACATTTTCACACATATAAGCGACCATATAGAAGTCATTGCACTAGCAGGCAATAAGCAAATTACAGCAGTTGGCAAAGGGGATGTTGTCATTCACAATAGTGGTTTTGAACTTTTGCTTGAGAATGTTCTTTACTCACCCGAACTCCAGGCGAATTTTATTTCAGTGTCCAAAGCAGTGGACAGGGGACTGTCAGTGAAGTTCGACTCCGAGAAGGCAGTAATGGAAAGAAGTGACTCAACTGTTGTATTGCAAGCTGTACGCCAGAACAACATGTTTATAGCCAGAAATGAGAGTGAAAAATTGTTTGCTGCAAGTAGTGCAACTTTGTGGCATAAGAGGTATGGTCACCTCAATTTTAACAGTTTATCGCATTTGTCGAACAAAAATATGGTTAATGGCATGGACGTCAACAAGGTTTCTAACGCAAAGTGTAAAACATGTATGTTAAGTAAAATACATGTACTACCTTTTCCAAGTGTGTCGAACAACATGTCGAGCAGAATTTTGGATGTGATTCACGCAGATGTTTGTGGCCCTTTTCGAACGAGATCAATTGGAGGTTCAAAATACTTCGTTACGTTTATCGATGACAAATCAAGAATGATATTCGTTTATTTCATGAAGTCAAAAAATGAAGTTTTTGATAAATTCAAAGTCTTCAAGGCGATGGTTGAACGACTTACCAGCCAAAAAATCAAAACACTGCGCTCTGATAATGGAAGAGAATTTATTAATAACGAATTTAGTGCACACTTGGAAAAGGAGGGTATAAGCAGACAGTTGACCGTACCATACACACCGCAGCAGAACGGCGTTGCAGAACGTGCCAACCGAACGCTAATAGAAATGGCACGATCAATGATGGTATGCGCAAGCGTCAACGAAAATTTATGGGCAGAAGCGGTGAATACTGCAGCATACATTAGGAACCGATGTCCTACGAAGCTGTTGAAAGAGAAAACTCCTTATGAGGTATGGTGTAACAAAAAACCTTATGTCGGGCATTTTAGGACATTCGGTTCATGTGCTGTTGTTTTGGACAAAACCAAGAAACAATCCAAGTTTAAAGCCAAAGGTTTCGAGTGCGTAATGGTTGGGTATTCCACGACATCTAAGGCATACCGCCTTTTTGACAAAACACGGCAAATTGTTTTTGAACATCGAGATGTGATTTTCGATGAAGATGCTTTTAATAACGGCGATATCGAAAGTAAAAAGATTGGCGATTACCTAACGTTATCTACTGTCGAAGACGGACTACATGGGAATAATTTTGAACGTGATGATGTTGGCGAGATTTCATATACTGAAGATTTTCTTGGATTTGAGTCGAACTCTGACTCGAATGATACTGCTGACGGTATTTCTGATACAGAAGATTTTCTGGGATTTGACTTAGATGCCGAAACGAATGATCAAATAGAGGCAGAAGTTACAACAAGCAACAATTTATTGTATAGTGCGTTTGACGATAGTGTACCACAGACAGTCCGCGAGGCGCTTTCCAGCGCAAACAACAGATTTTGGAAGGAAGCAATGAATAGTGAATTTCGTGCACTGGAGAAGAATGGAACTTGGTCAGTTGTGGACTTACCAGAGGGGCAAAAGGCGATTCCATGCAGGTGGGTGTATGCCCTGAAACGTGATGTAAATGGTAACATCGAACGCTACAAGGCCCGTTTGGTGGCCAAAGGGTGAAATCAAAGATACGGAATAGATTATAATGAAACGTTTTCTCCGGTGGTGCGTTATTCCACAATACGACTGTTGTTGGCTTTAGCAGTTGAGAGAAAAATGTATCTACACCAAATCGACGTCAATACGGCTTATTTGAATAGCAAATTGAAAGAAGAAGTTTTCCTAAAGCAGCCAGAAAAATTTGAGGACAAACGACATCCCAATAAAGTGCTCAAACTTAAAAAGGCGATATATGGTTTGAAGCAAAGCGGCGCAGAATGGAACAAAAAGCTTGATGGAGTATTGCGTAAAATGGGATTCTCAGCCTGTGAAAATGAGCCATGTTTGTACAAGGCTGAAATCAATGGAAATTTGGTGCTAATTGCGGTGTATGTGGATGATATAATTATTGGATGTGAGGAAAAGGATATTGTCATTAATATAAAAAATCGGCTGTCAACGTTTTTCGAGATCACCGATAAGGGCGAATTGCATCATTTTCTAGGCATGGAAATTGAACGTGAGAATGAGACAGGCGTAATAAAATTAAGTCAATGTCAGTATATAAGCCAAATTTTGAAAGAATATGGAATGGAAAGTTGCAAACCATTAGCAGTTCCCCTAGAGGCTGGTTATCAAACAAAATGTAGTGGCGAGTGTCAAAAAGTGAATCAGCAAGATTACCAATCGCTTGTCGGCACTCTGATGTACTTAGCAATATCAACGAGACCAGACATACTGCATTCAATTTCTAAGATGGCCCAGCGAAATTCTGATCCTCATGCTGAACACATGGTGAAACTAAAACACATTCTCAGATACCTAGCTGGAACTAGAGACCTTAAATTGATCTTCAAACGTGGTGGAAGTCGTTTAGAAGGATACGTTGATGCAGACTGGGGTGGCAACGCAGAAGACAGAAAATCGTATACTGGATATTCGTTTTTCCTAGGATGCTGTCTGGTGTCATGGGAATCCCGGAAGCAAAATTCTGTTGCCCTCAGTAGCACTGAAGCAGAATACATGGCCGCATCAGAAGCTGCAAAAGAGGCCATTTATTTGAAGCGTGTATTGGTGGAACTCGGTGTGCAAGGCGACCAACCTGTGTTTTTGCGAATTGATAATCAAGGTGCTCAAAAACTGGCTGAAAATTCAATCTACCACAAGAGAAGCAAACATATCGACGTCAGATTCCATCACATTAGGCAATTGGTTCGAGATAATGAAATAGTATTAAAATATTGTCCTACTGTAAATATGATTGCAGATATTTTAACGAAAAATTTGCCAAAAGTCAAACATAACAATTTTGTGAATTTAATGAATTTAAAATGTTTGTAAACAATATTCACGTTGAGGAGGAGTGTAGAAATATGGTAACCCTATACAACGTGAATGTTATTCTCTTTTACATTTATCTTTGTACCTCTTTTATAACTTAGTCTTCATTGTACACTTAATTTATTCAGACGTTACTTTTGTTCAATAAAACTATCTTTCTTGAAACCTTAAAAACCAATAGAAAGTCTTCGGCAATAAACCCGATGGGCGGCGCAGGAGGGGCGACCAAAACTCTGATGGATGGACCAGGTGACGGAACTGTTAAGTAAGCTTGGTATGACGAACTATCTACGGAGCGCGAAATACCGAAGCGCTTGGAATGGTTTTCTTCGTGCGGCTACTGATAGATGAATTTCTGTTGTTGCTGCTAGTAAAGAAGAAGAAGAAAAGGGACACTGTAGGCATAGGTGTTGACAGCTTGAGTTTGCGTTCCTTAACCAGTAAGAAAGTTTCAGTCGGGTAAACCGACTTACATATATCCTCACCCTCAGTAAAACATAAACTTTTCTAGTCTGTTGATATTACTACTCCATTTCTAAATTGGGCGGAATGGTACATTTGAATGGGAGGTACTAGAAGGGGCGTGGCTAGACTTTAAGTTTTTTTTTCTTCTCTAAAACTTTATCCTGATTTAGATTTACTAAATACAGAATTTGGGCACGATAACGGTACCTAGAGCTTTATATGGTTTCGCCTTGGAGATAATGGTTTTCACTTCATTAAGGGTGAAGGATTGGGGCTGTGAATCTCTCTTGAGATTTTTGGATTTTACGATTAAGGCTCTATAAAGATAAAGAAATAAAATAATTTGGAATTAGTTGAGAATTTCATACTTTTGAACTAATCCTGGACAAGTTCCTTGTGGCATTATACAAAACTAACTATTTACATGCCTATACTGTGATTTCTAACTTTTTAATCTAACTTAATCATTTTTGTCAATTCCTTTTGCAGATCAATCAATTAAACGGTCACTCGGCCCGTGTTGGCGCCTTGGCCTGGAATGGTGATATCTTGTCCAGTGGTTCTCGCGATCGCCTCATCATTCAAAGAGATACCCGCACACCCGCTCAACAGTCCGAACGTCGCTTGGTGGGCCATCGCCAGGAAGTCTGTGGCCTCAAATGGTCACCCGACAATCAATATTTGGCCAGTGGTGGCAATGACAATCGCCTGTATGTGTGGAATCAACATTCCCTGAATCCGGTGCAATCCTATACCGAGCATATGGCCGCCGTTAAGGCCATTGCCTGGTCACCCCATCATCATGGTCTGCTGGCCAGCGGTGGTGGTACCGCAGATCGTTGCATACGTTTTTGGAATACCCTTACCGGCCAGCCGATGCAGTGCGTCGATACGGGTTCACAAGTTTGTAACCTGGCCTGGTCGAAACATTCCTCCGAGTTGGTATCCACCCATGGCTATTCACAAAATCAAATTTTGGTCTGGAAGTATCCCTCACTGACTCAAGTGGCTAAGCTGACCGGTCACAGTTATCGTGTGCTGTACTTGGCTCTAAGTCCTGATGGCGAGGCCATTGTTACCGGAGCAGGTGATGAGACATTACGTTTTTGGAATGTGTTCAGCAAGGCGCGCAGTCAAAAAGAGAATAAATCTGTATTAAATTTATTTACAAACATTAGATAAATTTAGCTATACACAAAAAAATGGACACATTCAACAGACATAGGAAACAAAACTACAAAGATATTTGATTTTAAGACAGTAGTATGATAAATTAGGAATGTACATTTGTTAACATCCATCATCACCATTACACACAAGAGAAGCTTTGAAGAAAAATCATCCCCATTGTTAGGGTCTGAATGCAATTCACCAAAAATGTTTATTAAGCTCAGAAATCTCCTAAGGAATGATTAATCCCTCCCTTCACACACACACATTTAATCCAATTCCTCCCCCTACCTACCAATGCCTTTATTTTGCAAGACTTTTATAGAAGTTAAGTCTGTTTTTGGTTAAATTCTATATTTTTTATGCAGAAATTTTGCTGTAGTTTTGTATGGCTTAGTTACAATTTGTATGCAATTTTTCTTGAATATATTTTTATTTGGGTTTGTATTTTGTATAGTTTTTAAAAATGTTTATTTTATAAAATTTTTGGAAACATACGAAAAAAAAGAAGGTGATTTATTATAACCATTATTTTTCAGACTTTTTATTAAAAAAAAAAATCAAACCTTCCTGCCCTCTTTCACACATTTAGTTTTTAGTTTAGTAAAATCAAATTATTTTTATTATTTTTTTTTAATATAACTTTTTTTTATTTGCAATTTTTGTATAAATATTACTTATAGGCCGCCGCCCACATATTTTCTATAACTGCAAGAAGTATAAATTCATTTAGTCTTGGCATCTTGGAATATTTAAACATTTGAATTATATATATCTATATATGTGTATTATACTACAATTGAATCTTAACTAATGATGAGTTACTATTGGACAAATTGCAATCTGAAAAAAAACACTAAAACTGCTTTACAGTAATTTTTGAATTTAATATTTTGTTTGTATTCCACACTACTCCAACACGTTTGAATGATGAAAAATTAAAATAAATTTGTTTTAAAATTTATGGAAATACATGAACTAAAATGAGAATTTTCTTTTTAAATTTAATATAGAATTGTTTAAGGAAATTGAATAAAATTTAAGAGATATAACAACATAGGGTTAAAATTATGGTAATTTTGAGTAAAGTAAACAGTTTGGAGGAAAATTTTTAACTAAAAGAGATAAACTTTGGGAAATGATGACGCAATGTCGCCATTATCTTGTGGAGCAAAAAATTTGCGATCAAACTCAACATACTACAATTGAATGTAACACTTGCCAAATCGATTAACTCCATAAAATATAAAACTGAATTTGTTTTTTTTTAACTTCTGTTAAATTATAAAATCAAATAATAAATGTAAAAAATTTAACATGAAATGTTTAGTAGTGTTAATTTTAATTATATGTGAAATTTTGGCTGAATTCCATGACCGTATTTTTTCCCGGGTTATCGAACGATAAAATCGAAAATTTTCTTTTGGAAAATCTTTTAAAATTTTTATTGCAGCATTTTTTAGTAAGGTAAAATAAACTAAAAGTATTTGTTTTCGATAACTGTCTTAGTTATCGAACAAAAAATCTAAATTTCGGAAAGTAAAAATGATGTAGTAAACATTAAAAAAAATTAAATTAAATTAAAATCATGAATGCAAGTCAGTTTTTTCGATAACTATCTAAGTTACCGAGTTATCGAACGATAAAATCGAAATTTTTTTTTGGAAAATCTTTTTATATTTTTGTTAAAGTCCTTTTTAGTAAGGTTAAAAATAAGAAAAAAAAACTAAAATTATTTGTTTTCGATAACTGTCTAAGTTTTCGAACAATATAATCGAATTTTCAGGACGAAAATGATAAGTAAAACATTAAAAAAATTAAAATCATAAATCGAGAAATTAGCCGTATGTGACCCACTGGGCTTTTTTTATTCGTCTTACGAATTCAGCTGAGCCATTTTATTTTTGGTGAGACGTCTATAAGCCCAGTTAAAGTCACTTTTACTGTATAATATGGAAGACTTGAGACTCAACCTCCGAGACCAACTTAAAAACGAATTTTGTTTTTCAAAATCGCGCGATTTCGATGAAAATTTTTGTTTCCAAAGTTGTTGCAGCAGTTCGGCTGTTTCCGAAAGTATTTTCCTGTTGAAGAAACATTCGGTTGATACAGCTGTCGCTGAGTTGACAATCTTTGGACGAGGGTGAGTCGTGTCGTTCCGGAGCATAGATCCAATTGTCGTGGGAAAGTTGTGCTTTATTTTGTAATAAGATTTAAAATAAGAGGAAAACAAAGTATTAAGTGTAAGTTATCGAACAATAACAATGAAATCAAAATTTTTGTGACAGAATATGATTATTTTTTATTTTTCGATAAATCTGTCAGTACCGCATGTGCTTATGCCGACCATTCTTTTTTTTTTTTTTCGTTCGATAACTTGGACAGTTATTGAAAACAAATGTTGCTTAAGAACGAGTTAATAAATCCCTTCTTTTACTTCTTTTTAAAATCAACACTTTGGAGCCCTTGTTTTGTATACTGTGAACCACATTGGTCCTTTCGTCGGATTATTTTCCGATATCTTGCATACTTAATTTTTTTTTTAATTTTGTTATTTTCAAAATCTTTTGACCTCGATTTTATCTTTCGATAACTCGATTATTAAAATAGTTATCGAATAAAAAAAATGTATAATAAAAATTTCGATTTATCGTTCGAAAACTCGATAACTAAGAGAGTTATCGAAAAATACCCTTTTTTTCTTCACTTCCCCGTACTATAAAAACTGTAAAAAATCGATAATTTTTAAAAAATTTACCTATTTGGAGCCCTTGTTTTGGACCCTGTGCGCCATATAGGTCCGCCCCACAGTTAATTTTTCGATAACTTGCATTCTTGAATATTTTCTTTAATTTTGTTTAATTTCAAAAAATTTATTTGCAATTTCGATAACTAAGATAGATATTGGAAAAAAATACTAAACGTTTTCCACTTATTTCGAAACGTATTATAAAACGCGACAAAAAGAATTAAACATTTTTTTTCAAAAAATGAATTTTGATTTCAACGTGCGATTACTTAATAACTAAGACTGTTATCGAAAATAGTTTTTTATTTTTTTTGAAAAAGCGTTCAAAAATCGATATTCTTTTTTAAAAATTAATCTTTTTTGGGCCCCCTGTATTGGACCCTGTGGGTCAAATAGAACCGTTCGCTGGTTAATTTTTCGATATCTTCCATTATTGAATCTATCTTTGATTTGATGTTTTTTTTTTAAAAAAATATTTTTTTAGCCATGTTTTGGAAAACAATTCGGTTTGAAAACAGAGAAAAATCGGTAAAATTTTTTTAAAAAGTATTTCTTTTTTTACCTATTTTGCTCTGTTTTCAAACCGAATTGTTTTCCAGAACATGGCTGTTTACATTTCGATAAATAGGTAACTGCGATAGTTATCGAAAAAAATACTTGATGTTTTCTTATTTTAACCGTTACTATAAATAATTTTATTCAAAAAAATTTCTATATCAACTTCCGATAACTTCATAACTGTTACAGTTATTG
Source organism: Muscina levida (assembly GCA_964034835.1). Classification (NCBI taxonomy): domain Eukaryota; kingdom Metazoa; phylum Arthropoda; class Insecta; order Diptera; family Muscidae; genus Muscina; species Muscina levida. The sequence goes on from OZ035882.1 coordinate 133,455,648, forward strand.
AAAAAAATATTTTTTTTTCTCTTATTTTGACCATTACTATAAATCGCGTCAGAAAATCGAAGTCGTGAAATTTTGCCAATTTTTTTTAAATGAAAAAATTATTTTTCTGTTTTTGGAATTATATTAAAAACAAAAACTCAACAATTAGTGGAGTTTATCGATTAGGTTTTTGAGTCATTCTATTATTGACCCAAATTTTGATCAAAGAGAGGAGATAGATTTCAATATAGCACAATCTAGTCGTATTACACGACCGATCGAGGGTCGATAAAAACAAAAATCATTACATAGTGTTATCGGCTGTCCCCAACTTATCTGTTGGAAAATCATTGCTGAGAGTAGCTTTGTCTTTGATCAACTGACAGCTTCCCGTTTTTTTCAAGATTTTAAATTAAAGAAAGTTAAAAGTTATTGAAATTTTCTCTGTTTTTTTTTTTGGCTATTGACATGTTGTTTATTTATCATCTAAATGTTGCCAAATGTTTATCCTTTCAATTTCACACATTACAAACTTAATAAAGTTTTTTATAAAATAAGAAATAAATTTAATAATTTTTCATTTTCAAAATTCTTTGTATAATGGTCTCGAAAATTATAAATAGTTTTTTTTAATCTCAAAATTTGTATGAAAATGCGTGTGCGACAAACGCTGGCGTGCAATGTTAAAATTATAAATTTGTGTATTTAATAAAAATAATATTAATTTTATAAAAAATCCTAATCTAACTTTTAATATAACATTTAAGAAAAGGGAAATTTCAACAATAAAAACCAAACAATATAAACCGTATTCCAAAAGACAAACCGTTTTATAGGATATGGTTTAATATTGTTTGGTAAAAAAAAATTAATAAAGAAAAATCTACAAAATAAAACGTATAAGCAGCTAACCGTTCTGTAGCTCTTATAATATAAACAAAAAAAACAGAACATTATCTATTGCAAACAGTAAATTAAAGTAAGCAAGAATTAAGCAAACAAAAAAAAGTTGGCTAAAAAGAACTGAATTCTAAACTAAACTATAAGTCTTAGCAATTAATTTAAATAAAATAAAACAACTAAAAAAAACTAAACATAATTACATTAAAATTATACATAGTGGCTACAAATATACATAATTTATTATAAGTAACTTTAAAGAATTAATGAGAAACAAAAATCTTAATTTTGAAAACCAAAATATTGCCGTTTTACAAATAACCGCCAACAATTGCACTTAAATTTAAAATCTTATAAAAAAAACATACAAAATTTAAAGATTTTTTAAAATTCTTTTGCAATAAATTATTGCAGCCTCTTAAGCAGAAGTTTTTTAATTTGCTAAAGTTTTGAAAATTTTTCATCAATTATAAATAACATGTATTTAATATAATGTACCCCCTCCCCTTAAACTTTGCCGTGTATAATTAATTGTATTTAAACGCATAATAGTAGTATGAATAATTAATTAATTAAATTTAAATATATATACAAAAACTTAAAATGCTTCTTTTATTTGATGCGCAAACTTTTGTAGTTTTAGGTATATGTATTGAAAAGCGAGAACACAGGATCAAATTATTTGGAATTAGTGGGCCAATTCAATGCTTTCCACAGCGTTGTTGGATACAAAAATAAATAAAGAAAGGGGGTCCCTTGGGTTCTACGATGACCCCCTATGTTCGGAAACTCAAAGATATTTTCAAGACGAATCCAAAGGTGTATTTTTAAGACTCTGCCGGGTTGTTGCCGCTAAGTCTGCCTCAAATGCTCTATGATCTACAGGCTCTCTCTTATACCGTTGGACCTCGCGCTCTAGATCATGAAGGTCTTTCCTGACCTGCCTGGGGGCAGGGATCCTATCCATAAGATGGTGGTTGGGATGGCTGGACCGGTAACATCCAATCAGACACTGCTTCGACAGACAGAAATTGTGCCGGCGCACGGGTATGACCTTCGTCTCCTCATGTTGGTGATCCACATACGACATGAGGAGGCACGCTGTCGCAGTTCTCAGGGCGACATTTTGACAAGTCTGCAGGTTCTTCCACTGAGTCTCTCGGTGACCACACTGGAGCTGCATAGTTCACCACAGACCGACCTATCGCTTTGTAAGAGGTCAACAAGGTTTCTTTGTCAGTACCCCAAGTGCTGCCGGCTAGCGACTTTAGGACCTTGTTCCTATTTCTCATCTTGTTGCAGATAGCTGTGGCGTGTGCGTTGAATCTGAGCAGACTGTCAAATGTGACACCAAGGACCTTGGGGTGGTTGGTGGTCGGAATTGTTGTGCCACCGACTATCACATTGAGCTGCTCCTTCACTTGCGCTGTCCATGCGCAGCGAAGAAATTGGCAATATCAGCGAGGTAGACATTCAACCTTCCACATATGTCATCAGTCGAGGGGCCCGACGCCAAAATCGTACAGTCATCGGCATACGATACGATATTTACGCCGTCAGGTAGTGGTGGAATTGCAGAAAGGTAGAGGTTAAACAGTGCCGGAGATATCACCCCACCTTGGGGAACTCCCAGTTTCATTCTACGGGGCTTGGACTTTCTATTTCTGAATTCCACGTATGACTGGCGTCCACACATGTAGTTTACGATCCAACGTTTCAAATAGTTCGGGAGGGACGTGTTGGCGATGTCCTCGAAGAGCGTGGCGTGATTTACGGTATCGAAAGCCTTCGATAAATCAAGCGCCACGAGGACCGTCCTGTCACTGGGCTTATTCTGGTTGAGACCGCGACTTATTTGTGTGGTGATGGCGTGTAAAGCAGTAGTAGTGCTATGCTGTTTACGGAATCCATGCTGATGGTCGGCAATTGGGAAATGTCCTGTCAAGCTCGGGAGGATTAGCGCCTCAAGTGTCTTAGCTACTGGCGAGAGGAAAGAGATGGGCCTGTATGATTCTCCTTTGCTCGCGTCTTTGCCAGGTTTCAGTAGCGGGACCACTCTAGCCATTTTCCAGGCCGCGGGTACTACTAGAGTGGTCAGGGACAGATTGAGGACATACGACATATATTCGACTCCCGGTATGTCCAATTGTATCAACATCAACATGGATATTCCGTCGGGGCCTAGCGCTTTTAATGCCTTTGCGCTGCGGATGACATCTGCAACTTCTCCAACTGTAAATTGTGGTGGTGCTTCTTCGACTCGGAGAGCATGAATACGTCGCATTACTCTCCTTTTCGCCCTGTCACTCTCGGGGTGCTCAACAAATTGACGGTTAAAATAACACGCGCACCTCATTGGGTCTATCACAGTGGTGGCACCAAATGTGATAGCCGTCCGGTCTTCTCTCCTTCTAGGATTCGAGAGTGACTTAACCGTTGCCCACAATTTACTGATACCGGAACTTAAGTTGCAGTGCTTCAAATGTTCTAGCCATAGATTCCACTTATACTCGTCGACCATCTTACTGATTTCTAGATTCAGTTCTCCGATAGTAGGATCAGCAGGGTTAGAACTCCGAATTCCATCACGCTCATCTGTAAGTCCCGTTGCCTCTGCTGGGAGATAAGGTGGTATTTCGGGTATTCGACCAGCAGGGAAAAAGCGAACGGCCGCTGCGCGTGTGATGTTTCGGAATGTTTTTCTCAGCCACCCCAACATTTGAGAGTATGGGTAGTTCATTAAAGCTGTGGTTGGTGAATTCTATGAACCCGTTCCAGTCTGCTTTTTTCTAGTTCAAGAAAGTACGGCATTTAGAGATGATATAATCGGCTGGTCTGTCAATGGAGAGGATTAATGGTAGGTGGTATGATCCAAGTGAAATGACGTGCTGCCAGGTAAAATCATTAATCAGACCTGGCGAAACGATGGTTATATACGGCGAGCTGCTATTGTCACCCATAATCCGTGTGAGGGCGTAGTCATTTGCTGTGCTAAACGTAGTGCCATCAGCAAAGAGATTATGATGTCCAGGAGCAGTACCGAGTGATCAACTCTGTCAACAGTTGCGCCCCCAATAGTGCTTTCACATGGTCGACCCTGATTGAGGTCATTCGCAGTGTGGGTGGTCATTGTATTTAAACCGTCATTGTGCACTACTCTGGAGCCATGCCAGAGGATGGCAAGCGGCATCTAATGCATCTTATACCTTGGCTATGACTGAAATTGGCAAAATTTGTCTATAAAACATGTGCTACTGATGAGAGTATGGAGATTGACCTGTAAGTGTCTCGCATCTTTCCCAGACTTCAGTAGCGAGACGACTCTGTCAATTTTCCTGGCATCGGGAACAATAAGAATGGCTAATGGCAGGTTGTTGTTGTTGTAGCAGTATATATCTTACGTTTGTCCATTAGGTGTTAATTGGTTCGCCTTGTGTGTTATTTCCTGCTGTGTTTGTTTCTAGGCCAAGGAAGGTGGCTACCTCCACTGGGTGGGTCCAAAGAGACCTGGGAACAAGCTGAGTTGGTTTTGCAGGGCAGTTGAACCAGAGTGTAGAGTGAAGTTTGGCCCCTGGTTGCAAACGGGACGGGTAATCGACGAATTGCTATCAATTCTTGCACAGTATGAATTGAGGCGGCTACAGCAACCAGAACTTAGTTGAACCAAAACAACTCTCGTCTGCCGGGGTAATACCTCTTTCTCAGAAGCCATTGATAGATGGTGTTCTCCGAGCACGAATTGCTATCAATTCTTGCACAGTATGAATTGAGGCGGCTACAGCAACCAGAACTTAGTTGAACCAAAACAACTCTCGTCTGCCGGGGTAATACCTCTTTCTCAGAAGCCATTGATAGATGGTGTTCTCCGAGCACGACATTCACTCTATAGTTGTTCACGGCTTCGACGACTGCGTCTGAGTGAATGTCCGCTAAGTCTGTCTCAAATGCTCTTTGATCTACAGGCTCTCTCTTGGACCTCGCGCTCTACATCATGAAGGTCCTTTCCTGCCTGGGGGCAGGTATCCTATCCATAAGATGGTGGTTGGGATGGCTGGTCCGGTAACATCCAAGCAGGTACTGCTTCAACAGAAGGAAATTATGCCGGCGCTCCTTATGTAGGTGATCCACATATGACATGAGGAAACACGCTGTCGCAGTTCTCAGGGCAGCATATTGACATGTCTGCAGGTTCTCCCACTGAGTCTCTCTCACATTCGACCACACTGGAGCTGCATAGTTTACCCCAGACCGACCTATTGCTTTGTAAGAGGTCAACAAGGTTTCTTTGTCAGTTACCCAAGTGCTGCCGGCTAGCGACTTTAGGACCTTGTTCTTACTTCTCATCTTGTTGCAGATAGCTGTGGCACCAAGGACACCAAGGACCTTGGGGTAATTGGTGGCCGGAATTGTTGTGCCATCGACTATCACATTGAGCTGCTCCTTCACTTGCGCTGTCCATACAGTGAACAGTGTGGCCGATAATTTGGTGGCGAAAATTTTCATCTTTCTCGCAGCGAAGAAATTGGCAATTTCAGCTAAGTAGACGTTCAACCTTCCACACATGTCATCAATCGAGGAGCCCGTCGCCAGAATCGTACAATCATCGGCGTATGATACGATATTAACGCCGTCAGGTGGTACTGGTATTGCAGAAAGGTAGAGGTTAAACAGTGCCGGAGATATCAACCCATCTTGGGGAACTCCCTGTTTAACATTACGGGGCTTGGAATTTCTATTTCTGAATTCCCCGTATGACTGGCGTCCACACATGTAGTTTACGATCCAACGTTTCAAATAGTTTGGGAGGGACGTGTTGGCGATGTCCTCGAAGAGCGTGGCGTGATTTACGGTATCGAAAGCCTTTGATATATCAAGCGCCACGAGGACCGTCCTGTCACTGGGCTTATTCTGGTCGAGACCGCGACTAATTTGTGTGGTGATGGCGTGTAAAGCAGTAGTAGTGCTATGCTGCTTACGGAATCCATGCTGATGATCGGCAATTGGGAAATGTCCTGTCAGGCTCGGGAGGATTAGCGCCTCAAGTGTCTTAGCTAGTGGCGAGACGAAAGAGATGGGCCTGTATGATTCTCCTTTGCTCGCGTCTTTGCCAGGTTTCAGTAGCGGGACCACTCTACCCATTTTCCAGGCCTCGGGTACTACTAGAGTGGTCAGGGACAGATTGAGGACATAAGACATATATTCGACTCCCGGTATGTCCAATTGTTTCAACATCAACATGGATATTCCGTCGGGGCCTAGCGCTTTTGATGCCTTTGCGCTGCGGATGACATCTGTAACTTCTCCAACTGTAAATTGTGCTGGTGTTTCTTCGACTAGGAGAGCATGAATACGACACATTACTCTCCTTTTCGCCCTATCACTCTCGGGGTGCTCAATAAATTGACGGTTAAAATAACACGCCCAACTCTTTGGGTCAGGCACAGTGGTAGTACCAAATGTGATTGCCGTCCGCTCTTCTCTCCTGCCAGGATTCGAGAGTGACTTAATATTTGCCCACAATTTACCAATACCGGAACTTAAGTTGCAGTGCTTCAAATGTTCTAGCCATAGATTTCACTTATACTCGTCGACCACTTATTGATTTCTAGATTCAGTTCTCCGATTGTAGGATCAGTAGGGTTAGAACTACGAAATCCATCACGCTCATCTGCGAGTCCCGTTGTTAAAAATTGGTAATATTAGCGATGTTGGTCATCTTGTTTCACCTTAGGTAATTTTTTTTTGCCAAAATTACGAATATGTTCGAAATTTCGTATCGATAGTAAGACATGAGAGTGTGCTGAAATGAGGTTAAAGTTCGAATTTGTTCTCAAATCAGTTTTTTGCTGCTGAGTACCTTTCTTTAATAGATAGACTAACTTGTAATTAGTTCTTTCAATAGCTGAAGTGAAGACCTATAAAAGTATGTAATTGCTTTTATCATATCTCTTTAGATGTCGAGATATTTGATGTAGACATTGAGGTATTTCTGAAAAAAGTTATTAAAAATGTTGAAATTAGATTCCGAAGTGGATTATTGTAGATCATTATATATATAATATTTAAAAGGTTAGTCACCTATATAGTCACTTTCGGATGTTTTTCAATAAGTTAGATTTTGTATCGTAGTGTATTTAAAGATTCCACAATAATATGTGAAACGATTTATATTTCAGTACAAGATGAGCGGAATAAAATATGAAAATACATATGATTATTTTCGAAAAATTATTTTCCGGTTGGCGCCTTCCACTCATATTATAGTTCGAAAACTTTCGTTTCGTTAATACACTCAGATTTAGTTATTTTTTTGGTTAACTTTGTGATTTCATACATTAAGTTTGTTTTACTGCAATTGAAAGATTAGTGTCTTAAGTGTGCAAGAAATAAGTCTTACCGGCAACAAACACTAATTACGATTGACTGCAGAAAACGGCAATCTGTTTAATTGCTCTACCATTCAAAAAATTACCAATAGCTCTACCATAACAGCGGTCACATTTTCTAATTGTCCTTCACCAACGGTAGAAATTATATTGGCAATGTCGAAAGAGAAAACTTGTTTGCTGTTCAAGTTCATATTCGATGTTAAGTAGGAAATTTGTAAAAAACAATGTACATATATCCATTACGTTATTCATATAAATTTGGCGTTAAGTAATATTGAATTGATTCGAGTTGTTAAAAGAGAAACTGCAAAATTTGCTGGCTACGAAACGTGCCATTTCAAGACCATGGTTTAATCAGAACATAAAAATGTTGATACAAAAACGAAACTTAGCTTTTACCCGATATAAAAGATTTAAATCCGACACATTTAAGAATGAATTCAGATGTGCAAGAAAGTTAGTCAACAATGAAATTAAGAGAGCAATCTGCGAATATTATACAAATCGGTTTAACGGCTGTCTAGATACTAGGAGGGAGTGGCAAACAATAAGAGACATTGGACATTGCAAAAGTTCCGACCACAACGACTCCCAACATAATGTCAATGACTTAAATGAATCCTTTGTAAATATCCCAACCATAAATCCAATCCATGAGAACGTTTTCGAAGTCTCTAGTCAAAGAGAAAGTGCTTTCGAATTCTCTTGTGTGAACCAATGTGATGTCTTTTCTAGCTGCTTGGCCATAAAATCAAATGCGATAGGGTACGACAACATAGACCCGAAATTTGTAAAGCTAATTCTACCTTATCTAATACCTTTCATTACGCACTTATTTAATACGATAATTATGACTGGTCATTTCCCACACAGATGGAGGCATGCCAAAATTATACCACTCCCTTGATGACCAAGGGCAAAAAATTTTTGGAATATATTATTCTATCATGTAATAGTCTGAAACCGGAGCAATTTTTACGGAAACACGGAAAAAACTTTATTAAAGGCAGCGAAAACTTGGAAAATCATTAAACTTTTTACAAAAATCCAACTTTGAAGTGCAATAACTTCGTCATTAATGATTGGATTTTAATCAACTATCGTTTTTTTTAGGAAATAATTTTATTATCTTTTATTTTTGTTACAGTTCAGTAAAATCGGTGAATTATAGCCAGAGAAAATGGCATTTTAGTAGACCTACCTTTTCTCAAAACACTAAAAATTTAAATTGGACCATATCTCAAAATCTACTTTCCACATATCTGAGGGCAGATTTGAATTCAGCGTGAAATTTTACATTAAAATGTATTATTAAATGTCCCGGATACAGAAACTTTTGAAATTTTGTGACATAGTGTTATTTGTCAAAAAGTTTTATTTAATCATGAAAATTCGATTTCAAGCTTCTGGTTTCTCTAAAGATTAATCGCAAAGCTGTGAGAAGAGTGATGGGACACACCATTAAGGTATTAAGTGTGTTGTTGGTGATCGCTATTGGCGGTCTTGTCCTCAACCACAGAAAAGGTTGTCCGCATTCCCTAATTGCAGAACACAAACAAAACTGATGAGCAATACAAAGTTATAAAAACTTAATGATTTGGGGTAACAACCAAAAAGTTTTTTTTTATTTTAATCATGAAAATTCCAATCTGGGTTTAGACCGAAACACAGTTGCATTACGGCACTAATTAATGTAGCTGAAGATTTAAGACGTGACGTGGATGAAGGTAAAATACATATTTTGGTACTGCTTGACCATTCTAAAGCGTTCGACTCCGTCGATCATGATATTTTGTGCTCAAAGCTTAGATCCTTTTTTAATTGTTCGAACACGGCTATCCAGTTGTTTCAATCATACCTCGCAGGCCGAACTCAATCTGTTTACATGAAAAATTAGATTTCTGATCCACTTAACATAACGAGAGGTGTGCCACAGGGATCAATTCTAGGACCTTTACTTTTCTCGTGTTTTATAAATGACCTCCCACAACGTTTGTCACACTGTAAGGTCCACATGTATGCGGATGATGTACAGATTTATCTAGGAACTACGTTAGGGTCTCTTATGGAAGCAGTACAACGCGTAAATATTGACCTGCAGAATATCCATACTTGGGCCACGGCAAATGGTCTTTGTCTTAACCCTAAGAAGTCAAAATGCCTTATCATTCACAGTAGGACCAGGAAATTTAATTTTAATATAAATTTGCTCCTTAACGGTCAAAAAATTGAAATTGTTCAGAGCGTAAAAAATTTGGGCATCATTTTTAATAACACATTGACGTGGTCGAACCACGTAAATAGCATTGTGGGAACCACTTATATCAAACTAAGAGCTCTATGATCAGCACAGTCTTTTACGCCCCAACGTATACGAATTTTATTGGCAAAGGCTTACCTTATGCCATCGCTGTTTTATGGTTGTGAATTGTTCTCGTGTTGTGACTCTGTGAGTAGAAGACGATTAAACGTAATTTTTAATAATATATGTAGATACGTCTTTGCCAATGGAAAATATGTGCATATGTCCACTGTCAGTCCTAATTTATATGGTGTATCACTTGATCAGTTGTTTAAAATTCGAGTCTTGTTACTTTTACGTAAAATTGTCTACCAAAAATCTCCGTCTTACCTTCTTGAACGTATTAAATTTGCAAGATCAAACAGAGGAAACATTTTAATTGCTTTAAGATATCGAACTCTTGTCTCAGATTACTACTTACTTACTTACTTACTTAACTGGTACTTCTTTGCAACCCCAGTGGATCGTATACCGCACGTAGAAAAATATGAAAGCGCCTCGATCTTGTGCGCTTCTTCTCCAGTTAGTCACACCAAGTTCTGTAAGGTTCTCAGTAACCTGGTCTTTCCAACGGAGTTCTGGTCGCCCTCTTCTGCGCCGTCCATCGAGTTCATTGTCGAAGACTTTTCGAGCTGGAGCATTTTCGTCCAGCGTACAACATGACCTAGCCAACGCAACCGCTGCACCTTAATGCGTCTGACCACGTCAATGTCAGTGTACAGCTCGTACAGCTCATGATTCATACGACGCCGATACCCTCCCTTAACGATGATGGGACCATATATTTTACGCAGTATTTTTCTCTCGAATACTGCTAGAACCGATTCATCCGCTTGTGTCATAACCCAGAATTCTGAACCATACATTAAGACAGGTAGAACCAGTATCTGGTATAGCTGGATTTTTGTTCGTCGAGAGAGGGCTCTCTCTGTCTTTGAATCGCTTGCCTAGTCCGTCGTAGCATTTATAAGCAAGCAGGATTCTTTTCTGGATATCTAGGCTGACATTATTTGCTTTGTTGATGGCGGAGCCATTGTTGAACAACGCGAGAAGCTATCCCATACCTCATTCATGGGGTGTAAAGGGAAATTAAGTTTTTTTTTAAGATGGCGGAGCCTATATAGATAAAATTATCTACCACCTCGAAATTATAGTTGTCGACGTTCACGCAGCTTTACAAACGAGTAGATTCTTTGTACATTGAAACTAATAACTTCGTTTTGTCCTCATTCACCGTTAGACCCATTTTCGGTAATTCCTTCTGTATACCTGAGAAGGCTGCACTCACATTCTGCAGTTGTCGACCGATGATGCCTACGTCATCAGCGTACGCGAGTAACATGTGGATTTTATTGAATATCGTGTCACTCGTGTTTACTGCAGCTTTCCTCATTATCATCTTCATCACTATGTTGAAGAGCTCACACGATAGGCCGTCGCAAGATGGTACGTGTCGATCTGTTTTGTCTAGGGTCTTTACCAGGATTTGCCGAAGTCTGAAAATCTGGTTAGTTGTTTATTTTCTAGGTCTAAAGCCACACTGATAAGGCTGGATCAGGTTGGATAACACAGGCTTTAGTCTTTCACATAGCACACTCGACAGGACCTTATATGCGATGGGTAAAAAGGTGATCCCGTGGTAGTTGGAGCTTACACTTAGATCACCTTTTTTCAGCACAGGACATAATACACTTAGATTCCAATCGTCGGGCATGCACTCTTTAAGCCAAACCGTGCGTAGCAGCTGGTGCATGCTCGTTATCAGCTCCTCACCACCGGACCTGAAGAGCTCTGCCAGGAGTCCGTCAGCACCGGCTGCTTTATTATTTTTCACCCGCAATATTGCTCTTCTTACCTCGGCTTGACTTGGTGGTGGGCCATCTAAGCCATTGTCAACAATTTTCGTGATATCTTCACGTGCGCTGCCTTCTGGAACCAGCAGTTGCGGGAAGTGTTCTCTCCATTTATGCAGCACACTCTGCGTATCTGTAACCAGAATTCCATCCGTGTCCTTACAGGAGGGGAGCCCATTAGCGTAGCCCTTTGCTTTTACTTTCTGCTAAAAGTTTCGGACATCACATCACTCTATCCCTGTATCGTTCTATAACCTCGTTCTCCCGTTCCTTCCTCTGACGTTTTTTTCGCCTAAATAGCTGTCTCGCCTGTTTTACTGTCTCCTTGTGCCGTTCCCTAACAGCCCGGGTTAAAATTGGCTGCAGTGCTGCCCTGTTTCTCAGGCATCCTGTTTCTCAGACGCTAGCACCGTTTTTCATATCCAAGCACGGTTGTTGCGGCGGTTGCCATTGAATGCGCAATATGCTGCCACTGAAGTAGAGGCGTTGTGTCGTAGTTATTGGGAGAGTTGGTTGTAGTAGGCAGTCCATATCTTCGGGGTTTGCAGCTTCGCGATGTCCAGCTTTATTTGTGTTTGGTTACGTGCGTTTTTCGCTCTGCTCAATCTTGTGCGCACCTTGGCTGCAACCAGGTAATGATCCGAGCCAATATTATCACCACGGATCACATGCACGTCCATGACACTAGATGCATGCCTGCCCTCAATTACCACATGATCAATTTGATTTTTGGTGTTGTGATCGGGGGATAGCCAAGTTGCCTTGTGGATATCTTTGTGCTGGAATCTGGTTCCACTCACTACCATTTTCCTTCCCGCTGCGAAGCTAAACAGCCTAAATCCGTTGTCTGACGTGTCGGTATGAAGGCTGAATTTACCGATCGATGGACCAAGACATCTTCCCTTATTATTTTTGCATTAAAGTCTCCCAGAACAATTTTAATGTCGTGGCCAGGGCAGCGGTCGTATGTTTCCACTAGGCGCTCGTAAAATGCATCTTTAATCTCATCGTCTTTATCTTCCGTCGGGGCATGAGCACAAATCAGCGAGATGTAGAAATATTTCGCCCGGATGCGAATGGTGGCTATTCGGTCATTTACAGGGTTAAACCGCGAGACCAGGTGTCTCTTGCCGACTATGAAACCACATCCAAATTCGTGCTTTTCGGTATGGCAGCTGTAATAGATGTCGCAATTTTTACGTCGCGAGCATTCTTGTTCTGTCCATCTAATCTCCTGGATGGCGGTGATGTCAGCCTTATATTTTTTAAGGACTTCCACCAGTCGGAAAGTGGCACCTTCTTTATAGAGAGTCCGGACGTTCCAGGTGCATATCCTTAAATTATGGTCCTTATTTCGTTTGCGGGGGTCGTCAACATTTGGAGGGTTCCGTTTGTTACTTTTTCTTTGTCGTGTTTTCATAGCCAGTAAAAAGACCTGAAGGCAGGTGGCTAGCCCAACCATTAGGGTTCGTCGCTCACTATCAGCTGCTATTCATGATAAAAAATATCCCGAATACCGTTGCCCAGGTGCCACCACGTTGGAGGTTGTGAGTCGGCTTGAGATGCAACATTCACTTTACATCCCCAACGGCAACAACCCTGTACTTATATCAGCTCTAATTTCATGAGAAAAGCAGTGGCATTGCCAAACAGTTGTAAGCTGGGGAGTTGACAGTATGTCGACATTGTAGTCGGATTATACTGCCAATTGCCGCTCTTCGGACGAGGCAGTTCCCCCATTGGGATTTTTTGATCCGTACAATCACATACTCTCTAAAATCTGTTGTGCAATCCTTTGCAGATCTCTACTCCTGTGTATATCGGCAGCAGTCTGGGCTTGAGAGGCCATGTTTTCCGTCCAAACGCGTTTGTAACGCCGCGTTTTGATCAGGCGGTCTAAGGTAATATATTGAGCTTGTAGACACGAATTTGAGACTCTAGTTCGGGCAGCGTTTATGGCGCCTTTCAAGCGACTTTTGTATTCTATAAGTTGCCAGTTAATATCTTAGATGTTGTTTCGCGCTCTCTGTAAAATGTTTTTAATTTCATTCCAATGTCCTTAAGGAATCAATGTAGTTGCAATAGAAAACAGCAACATTTGCTACACCCCTTTGAGTACTTGCCGTACAAATGACCCAATTCTCCCATATACATTTAAATTTTTCGCTTCCCTAAATATGCAAATCAATTATAGAGGTCATACTGTACCTTCAAAACTTCAGTCTCTTCGTCAACGTGTTGAGTCGCTGCTAATCTATTGCTATTAATCAGTTCCGCCGAGTGAGAAAAAACACAGATGTCGTCTATAGCACAAACTGAGAGTTTCTTCGCACAACAAATTTACGGCTCTTGTATTCGAAATGCACGGCCGGTTGTTTGTTTGGTTGTTGTTCTATCGATGTGATGCCGTTTTTTCCCACTTTGGATTTGTTATCATATCGGCTGATATCTCGATCATAATAAAACCTCTATGGATGGAGAGATATAGATACGACGACAGCAACAGCAACAACAAGAACAGAGCAATACAGACTAGTCGCTTTAGCGTTGAAGGGAATTAGTGGCTAAACTATAGCTGATACAAAGTCGTCGCTAAACTCTTAGCGCTCGCAGTACGACGTGTTAGTTCGTAACTCGAGCAATTGGCTAAAACAACTTTAACGGACAAACGGTCGAACGCAATAAGCCAAACGTACTAACGGACAGACGGACGTGTTATTTTAACGTTCGAACTGGAATTTAAAAATTTTGCAGATGAGCTGTAGTCGAGTCATTGAGTCGAGAGAAATTGATCGTAATTAGATACTTAGTTAAATCGTCGAAAATATTTTAAAATGCATTTACGTTATTGCCTCGCTTTGGCTCTCTGGCTTACCACAGCGGTGGTGGGTCTAAGTGTGTCTGCTGTGAATCGTGCTGACTTATTTCCGTTGTCCATTATACATATAAATGATTTCCATGCCAGGTAAGTGAATTTCGGTTTTAAAATGTTATACATATATGTCTGGTGTTAAAGTATTGTGACAATTTAAATATCTCATAAGGAATCCCCTAAATATTAATTGTAATATAATTAGTATTCAAGGGTACATCACACAATCATTGTGGTGGTATGACTATGTAACCGGTTACAGCGTGCGGTCATTGAATTGTGAAGATTGTAGAATCGAAATGAGCAGTATTTCTATAAAAGTGATGAAATGTAAAAATGGGGAATAAAAATTGTTATATAAAACATAATTGGACCGGCCGTGGCATAGTGGTTAGAACACGCGACTACCATGCGGGAGATCGCAGGTTCAAACCTGGCTCCAGTCATCTTAAAAGAAAAAATAAATAAAATTTTCTTTCATTGTCGGCTCCCCTCGAATGTTGTTTGACAGCAACTTCGCAGTATTAAGCGTCGATTCAATCGTCGTGTCTAGTAAGAGCTTCTCAAAACAGTGACGTTCGCATTCGTCGATAAATAAGTAGGTGCCGTTAGTTGTGAATCTAAAAATAGAAAGCGTGTTAATTCACAACAACGTGAGAAGCTATCCCATACCTCATTCATGGGGTGCGAAGGGAAATTAAGTTTTTTAAGTTTTATATAAAACATAATTTCTAACGATAGGCGAGACTTCATTGTATACAAAAAAGTCCAAAAAATTCGGTTAATTTTCGCCAATGTATCTCTTTATAGAAAATATATCTATGGTGAAAAGGAAAAAGTCCTTAAGTCTGATTTTACAGTAGAGTACTTTACAAGTTTAAATATTAGCCGAATGGTTTGGGTTAATCTCCCAGTTCCTTAAGTTTTATCTATAATTACAAAATATTAAAAATCAACTGCTTTTAACGACCTGAAGTGTTTCTTTAAGAAATTATTAGGAAAATACAAATTTTCAGGAATTAGGCCAATTTGTATGGAAGGTGCTACTATTAGAAACTGTACAACGTGACCCATTTTTATTAGTAAGTCAACGTCTATTAAAAGTTTAGATTGTACGAAATTTGACTGGATTTAGTACTCTTGCAACAAAGGTAAATTCGTAAATGTACATGGGCGAATTTGGTCATTTGTATGCCAAGTACCAGAAGGGGTGTGGCAAATGTTTGGGGTTTCTGCAGTTAAGCGTACTCTAGATTATTAGTTTGACTAAATTCAAATATCTTGTAGTTTTCCGTTTGGAAGTTATGGGAGAAATATTTATTTCACATATACATATAGATAATTTTGTATAGGGTTACCCCACAAGGGCTGGTGCTATTCTGCCTATTTATCCTATCATGTAACTACAATTTAAAAAATATTAATACAGGTAAAGGAACAGTGAAGGTTTACTCGAGTTATCGTGCCTAAAAATTCACACAGAGTGGGGTTTTGGTGTCAAAAAGCCAACTTGAAAGTCATGGGAGAAATACTAATTTTTCAAAAATAAGTTACTTTCTATAGGAGCTATCAGAAGAGTCGGCTTCTATGGCCCACATTCGTTCCTGAGCCTGTTTTATATAAGCGTTTACCTTGTGCAAAATTTGACTTAATTCAGTGATCTTACATGAAAGGCAAGGTAAAAATACTGACCAAATTCTAATATTTTGCAGTTGTCCGTTTGGAAGTTATGGGAGAAATATAAATTTTCATAAAATACGGCAATTTTGGGCAAAAGTGCAGAATATAGGGCGGGAGACCAAAAAAAATCCACTCCCCGCCAAATACACCCTAAAACACGAAAATCAAGGTAAAAGTTGGCGCTAAGGCCCACGGGCCCCTTGGGTTCTATGTATTTTTAAGTTCCTACGGGTCTCCTGGGTCGAGTTAGAGCCATTTAAATTTCCGGGATATACAAAAAAAAAATATTGAAAAAATGTGAAAAAAAATCATGGAAAAAGTGAGAAAAATTTAAGGAAATAAATTGAAAAATTCTAAAAAAAAGAGAAAAACTAAAAACCGCGCGATTTTTTAAAAAAAAAAAATATTTTTTTCTGAAATACCCCGTAGAAAATTAAAAAATGGGAGAAAAAACATGGAAAATTAGAAAAATTTAAGGAAATGAATTGAAAAATTCCATAGAAAAATTAAATGTCATCAAAAATGTGTGAAAATTTTAAATTTTTTTTTGAATTTTTAAAAAAAAATGAAGGAAACAAACAGGCATTTTCAAGAAATATTTAAAAAGAAATTAAAGAAAAAGTGCAAAAAAAATATTTGAAAAAAGAAAATTGATAAAAAAAGGATAAAAGTGGAAAAGTTGAAGAAAAATGTGAAAAATATTAAAAAAAGCTATGTTTTGTAATTTTTTTTTTTGGTTTTGTTCATATAACCCTTTAAATTATTATTTATTTTTTAAATTAGAGTTGTAACGGTTGAGATGGTTGCAGAAGCGCCGCAGGCAAAATTCGCGCGATTTTTTTTAGAAAAAAATTTTCTTTTTGGTATGTTCCGGGAAAAATATTTATTTTTTGTAAATACGATTGAAAATGGATATGTTGGGAGCAAAAGCAGGATTTTTTTAAAAATTATTTTTTTTTTTTGGTATATCCCGGAAATTTAAATGACTCTAACTTGGTCCAGGAGACCCGTAGGAATAAAAAAAACATCATACAAATAACATCGTTGGATTCGTCTCGAAAATATCTTTCATTTGAGTACCCGCACATGGGGGGGTCATCATAGAACCGAAAGGGGCCCCTTTTTTGAACCCCCGGGCTGCATGGGCCTGAGCGCCAACTTTGACCTACCATTCCGATGTTTGGGGACCAAGACGAAGACAATGGCATATTTTTTTTTTAATCGGGCTCCCACCCCATATTCAGCACTTCAGCCCAATTTTGTAGGCGTAGATACCAAAAGGGAGGGGCTATTATGTTAATTTTTGAGTTAAAACAAAAATATGCATGTAAAACTATGAGGGTAAATTCGATCATTTGTATGAGATATGTATACCCTAAGGGGTGTGATAAATGTACTTAGTACAAGATAATTTAACTGACCACATTTCAATATCCTGTAATTCTTTGTTTCGAAGTAATGGAAGAAAAAATATTTTTTCAAAAATTATTAATTTTGTATGGGATGTACCAGAAGGGGTGGGGCTTTTATGCGTATTGGCAAAATATTAGTACTTTTAAATATACATAAGGTTCAATGTTCCTGCCCACTAGCCATCTAGCTACACAGAATCCTGAGTATGTTTTACATCTAGCAACACCGTAAGGGTGACCAGATGATGGGCTCCACACCACATGAACATACTGCAATGCCCCTGTTAAGGCCCACATTCTTGCCTTGCTTTGGCAATTCTGACATCATCCGACTGGCTTCATCCATTCGTGGTACGACATATTTCGATCGATTGACGATAAGCAACGTCTTTGGACACTATTCCTCCGAACATTACTAATTTCAATATCATCTGCAATAATTTTACATTTAAACATCATCGGACACTACTACAAAGGTTCAATGTTCCTGCCCACTAGCCATCTAGCCAGACAGAATCCTGAGTATGTTTGACATCTAGCAACACCGTAAGGGTCTGCCCAGATGATGGGCTCCACCCCACATGAACATACTGCAAGGCCCCTGTTAAGGCCCACATTCTTGCCTTGCTTTGGCAATTCTGCCATCATCCGACTGGCTTCATCCATTCGTGTTTCGACATATTTCGATCGATTGACGATAAGCAACGTCTTTGGACACTACTCCTCCGAACATTACTAATTTCAATATCATCTGCAATAATCTGACATTTAAACATCATCGGACACTACTCCAAACTCCCCGTGACAAATTCTCCTATATGATACTTCAAATCGATATTAAATTATTATGGTATGTAACTTGACAAAACGAATGATGCAGAACTTCTTCTGTTTGGGGCTAATTCCACGCGCAGTTCTCAGATTACCTAATTATAATTACCACCATCGTCTAGTAACCGGAGGTCCCCGTCAGGCTGGGAGTTGTCATCTTATGACCTCAGTATGTTTGCTCACCGTCATGATTCGAAAATTGACGTTCATTGTACTACTAGAATTAGCACTGTTGTTAGAGGTTCGGATCTATTAAACTCTTTGTTATGTTTTCGACCAAGAGCACAGTGAGAGATGCGAGTTTCATATGGTATCAAGGGACACCCAGCTCCATTTCTATCGAACATTAAACTCTTAGCCTACTCAAGTAACTTTGAGTATTAACCAGTAGCCACTACGTGGTACAGCCTGTGGCCTTCAATAGCTCAGTGGCAGCGACGTAGATTAGTAATCCAAAGGTGTCGGGTTCAATTCCGGGCTGGGGCACTGGCAAAATCAACATCGATGAAATTTTTTTTTTTCAAATAAACTATGGACCAATAATGCATTTTTGTTGCCATAGTGGGAGTGAGCAAGGACGTTTTGTTGCTTCGCTTTAGGATTAGTATTACGATAATAACCAAATTTTGCCTGTTTACATGCCCATTTGTGTGGATGTGTGCCTCGTTAGCAAACTGGCATGATCTTGACCTTAATATCTGTACTTTTCGAATTTTGTAAGGATGTGAATAAAATTTTTTGTAAATAATGATGTTCTGGACTCCTTTAAGACTCTGAACTGCTTTCGACTAGAGGTTGTTAACGAACAGACTCTCTATGTTTTCAGAATCCATTGAAGTTCTAGGTGGGCACGTGCTATTTCCTAATTCGAACGAGCGCAACATGTTCGTTGCACTATAGTCGAAGAATTTGTTGTTTCGATAGTACTCGCTTAATAAGAACGCACGTAGGACTCCGCTAAATGATGCCATGGCCCTGAATTGCTCTTGCATTTCGCAACCACTTTCGTCCCAACTCGTGGGGGCTGTTAGATGCAGCTTAAAAGTTTTCTACTGTTATTTAGTTCAAAACATAGAGTTTGGCAGTTAAATATTTAGTTTAGCAAAAGACATATCTTTGGCAAATGTTTTGATATTTCTGCTCTTTATATCAATATTAGGTTGTTGTCGTTGTGGGTTAATTAGTTTTTTTTTTTTGCATTCAAAACAAGAACTTAGTTCTGACAATTCAAATTCAAATATTATATAAATATTTGAATAGCTCAAATAATGAGAAAAAGTAGAAATAAAGATCTTAAAATAAAAAAAATATATATTTCGCAGTATTAAAATTGCTTTTAATGTCAATATTAGTTTGCACATGTCTAGCGATCGAAAGTAGATACCAACATGTTGTGACAACTAGACGGCAGCAATTAATTGTGTTCAAGAGGGAACTGAAAATTATTGGGACTTCATCTTCTTCTTTACTGGCAGCTACAACAGAAATTCATTTATCAGTAGCCGGACGTAGAAAAGCATTCCAAGCGCTTCGGTCTTTTGCGCTCCGTAGGTAGTTCGTCATACTAAACTTACTTAACAGTTCCGTCACCTGGTCCATCCATCGGAGTTTTGGTCGCCCTTCCTGCGCCGCGCATCGAGTTTATTGCCGAAGACTTTTCGAGCCGGAGCGTTTTCGTCCATTCGTACAACGTGTCCAAGCCAGCGCATTCGGTGTATTTGAACGCGTTTGACCACGTCGATGTCGTTGTACAGCTCATACAGCTCATGATTCATTCGACGACGGTACTCGCCGTTCACGATGATGGGTCCAAATATTTTAAAGCCACACTGATAAGGTCCAATCAGGTTCGCCAGAATGGGCTTTAGTCTTTCACATAACACACTATACAGGACCTTGTATGCGATGGGTAAAAGGCTAATCCCGCGATAGTTGGTACACACACTAGGATCGCCTTTCTTAGGCACGGGACATAGGACACTCAGATTCCAATCATCGTGCATGCACTCCCTTAGCCAAATCGTGTTTATGAGCTGGTGCATGCATGTTACCAGATCATCGCCGCCGGCTTTAAAAAGCTCTGCCGGCAGTCCATCTGCTCCCGCAGCTTTATTATTTTTAAGCCGCGCAATTGCCGTGCTGATCTCGTTTTGGCTCGGTGGTGGACAGTCTACTCCATCATCGATGATTGGTGCGATTTCGTCACTTATGCTGCCTTCGGGAACGAGAAGAGATTGAAAGTGTTCGCTCCATAGTTGCAGCACACTCTGAGCGTCCGTGACCAGATTTCTGCCTCTGTCCTTACAGGTGGGGATCCCTGTTCCAAAACCTTTACTTTTTACCTTTTGGTACAACTTTCGGGCCTCACCTCTATCCCTGTAGTTTTCGATATTCTGGCTCTCTCTTTTCTTCCACAGACGCTTTTTCCGTCTGAACAGGCGTTTCATCTCGCTCCTTTTCTCTTTATAACGCTCCGTCACCGCACGCGTGGCCATTGGCTGCAGTTTTGCCTTGTATGCAGCATCCATTTCCTCAGACATTTCGCGACATTCATCATCGTACCAGGGCTTGCCTGAGCGTGGTTTTTCATAACCCAGTACGGTTATTGCGGCAGTGGTCATAGAATTTGCAATATGCTGCGACTGCATGTTGGGAACATCAGAACTAGGGGGATTTGTATGGAGTAATTGAGATAGTTGGTTGGAGTAGGCATTGGCTATTTCAGTGGTATGCAGCTTTGTGATGTCTAGCTTCGTTTGCGTTTGATTACGAGTGTTTTTAGCACTACTTAATCGTGTGCGCACCTTGGCTGCAAGTAGGTGGTGATACGAGTCGATATTTGCACCGCGCATCACACGCACATCCATAACGCTTAAAACATACCTTCCATCAATTACCACGTGATCAATCTGATTTCTTGTATTTTGATCGAGAGATATCCAGGTTGCCTTGTGGATATTTTTATGCGGGAATCTGGTTCCACTCACAACCATGTTTCTTGTCGACGCGAAACTTACCAGTCTAAATCCATTATCGGAGGTGTTGTTGTGTAGACTGAATTTTCCGACTGCTGAACCAAGAGCATCTTCCTTTCCTATTTTAGCATTAAAATCTCCCAGAACAATTTTAATGTCATGTGCAGGGCAGCGGTCATAAATATCCTCCAGGCGCTCATAGAATGCATCTTTGATGTCATCGTCTTTGTCTTCTGTCGGGGCGTGTACACAAATCAACGTAATGTAAAAATATTTCGACCGGATGCGAATAGTGGCTATTCGATCACTGATAGGGTTAAACCGCGAGACCAGGTGTCAAAGTCTCTTGCCGACTATGAAACCGCATCCAAATTCGTGTCTTTCTGCATGGCAGCTGTAAAAGATGTCACAGTTCTTCCGTCATGTGCATCCCAGTCCCGTTAATCTCATTTCCGTGTATGGCGGTGATGTCAGCCTTGTATTTGTCGAGGACATCCGCCAGTTGGATAGAGGCACCATCTCTGTACAGAGTTCGGACATTCCAGGTGCATATCCTTGAATCATGGTCCTTATATCGTTTGCGGGGGTCGTCAACATTTGAGGGGGTTCTTGTTTTTTCTTTTCTTCGTGTTTTCATAATAAATTTTGTTTAAGGAGAGTGGCTTATTAGGCCACCGCGCCCGATCCTAGTTTCTTGGGGCTGCCAAAGCCACTAAGAGAGCCTGTGTTGAGCTTCAGTAACTTCTGTTACCTACTTCCTAAGACGCATCGGTGGTAGCATGCCGATTAGGTTACTCAACATTTCGCCTTCTAACTTTAGCTAACTTCTAAGCGGTTGCTTTAAAGTCATTGCCCGGGGAATACTTGATCTAAGACCGGAAGTAGTTAGCTGCTTGGACAGTACCACAAAGGAATCGCTTCTGGTCACTCCCAAGTGAGTGACAATCAGTAACTTTCAACCTCTGGGCAAAGTCCCATTCCCAATTATTGGGACTAGGCAAGAAAAAATATTAATTTTGAACCAAAATAATCTTATGTTTTTATACATAGTTCAGGAGTTTGCCAGTTGAGGGATACCTCCTGCGAAATAAGATTTTTGTGAAGGTCCCTTATATAGTCTTTTACTTACAGATGATGTATGAACGATGCCGTTTACTTTACCTTTGCAATAAGGCTAAAATCTCAGTGTTTTCTTCCAACGGAAATGAATTAAAAGTGGTTTTAACTATTGATTGAAAAAATATCGATGCATAAAAAATTTACATATATTTTTGAAAAGTTAAAAATTGGAAGGCCTATCTGTGATTCGAATCTGGGCACCTCTGCCATACGCGTTTTATCATCTGTTTTCAGGTGTAAGTACCTGGCTACTCCCATTGGTTTCGTTCAAAGTGACTCGGAGAAAAGGTGATTGGGCTTGGCTGGACACTCGCACAAATGAAGAGTGTTATACGAGCTTCCACCGCATGCTGTAGTGTTTGGCTCATTTCGAGCACAGTAGGTATTAAGTCTACTACTCCAGCAGGATCGCAACTGCAATTTCAGAAGGGTACTCTCCCACAACCACATTCATAGGTCAAGGGTTTTTGGCCGCGGTGACAGTGTCCCTATGAATGCTGTTTAAGCCTGCCTGACAGCCCGTTGATCTAGCGGCTCTCTTGTAGCGCTGGACTACCTTCTCTATATCGTGAAATCTTTCCATATGTGCAGGGTGAGGTACCCAACCCTATAAGATGGTGATTACAGTGGTTTCTCTAATGGCACCCCGGCAGTTAATGCTTACACAACATATCGTCGTTCCGAAGTTATCTTCACGTATCTCCAGAAAATTTTTTTGTGGGAAATTGGTTCTAAAGTTTCAAAACTTAATACAAAAAAAGTTGTGTGAAAAAGTATTCCAATATTTTTGTCAGAAGTAGTGCTTGAAATTCTACATATATTAGTGTAAAAAAAACCATAGCCATGGAAACTATTTTCCGAGTTATAGCTATTTTTACATCAAATTATTTTGTCACATTTTGTTGTATACGCCACTTTTTGGGAAATATTTATTTTTTTATGGCACATACGTGAAAATAACATGAAAACCCGCGTTCATATGTTTTTACTCCGAAATTATCTTCACGTATATCCACTATACATTCAGTAAGTTGCAAGTGGGCAATTGATCAATAACAACGTGAAACATTTGCGCATTCTGTGCAACGTGGTACTAAATTTTACCGAAATGGGTTAAAAAGTCATTGGAATAGAAATATATATGTATCGTCACCTGGAAAGTAAAAAACCGAAACCCTCATTTTCATAATTTTAGAGGAGAAGCAAAAAACTTTATAACATGAAAAATATAAAATTTTTGGACACGAATTACTAACAGATTCGCTTAAGATCAACAATATATTAAAATATTTTTGGAAATTTTTTTTTTTAGAATTTCTGAAGTTTTTTGTGTTAGTTTTTTTTGATTGTTTATGCAATAAAACCGTTATTTTTGGACCTTTGACGGGACGTGTAGAATCGCCTAGTATGCCATATTTAATACAAAAAAAAATTTTGAATTTTTTGAATTTACGGTTTTTGCATTTCCATTGATGGTATGTCGAATTGTTAATTGTTTTTATTCGAAAAATTTTATTGATAACACACTTCTACAGTATGGAAAAAAATTAAGGAAATTGGAGGAGTGACATGTTGTAAGTGTGATTAAGAACAACATGTATCTGTAACCCATATTTCTATAACACCCTCAAAAACCTGAATTACGGGTAAAAACCCGGTCTGCACTTCAGGGCTTATAACTCAGTCAATTTTTAACCGTGTTTAGTTGCTTTAATGGTCTGAAAATAGGAAGAGACTACTGTCTTTCAAACGATGTATATATTTAAATAAATAACTTGTCAGATATGTATGAGTTTGCCTTGAAACCGCAAACTTGTAGGATTTGAAAGTGACGTTCTTCGAAAAACTTCAATAATTTAACCACTGTGTAAACAATTTTATGGGCAAATATGCGTTGTACTCGTAAATGAATGCAATTTCTTAATAAAATAATAAACATTAGAGAATCCTAATAAAATATAGGATAAAAACTTCTTCTAACTTAAAAAACAGTGAAAAATCCAACAAGTTTGCGGTGTCAGGGCAAAAACAGACATATATGACAAGTTATCTATATAAATATATGTATTGTTGCAAAGGCCGAGTCTTTTCTTTCCAAAACCATTAAGAAATCTAACTTTGGTTAGAAATTGACTGAGTTATAAGCCTTCAAGTGAGGAAAGTAATGAAGAGTCGGTATTTTTACCCGTAAGTCAGGATTTTTGTAGTTTAGGGAACTTTGGTATACAGGTTATTGATGTACTCGATATGACATACAACATGCACTAGTTTACGTTCTAAGTTCTCATTGACTGTAGCACGGTGTAATTTATTTTTCAAAATATGTCACATTTTTCTGGCACATACGTGAAGATAACTTATTTTTTTTATAATTCGAAATTTTCATATTTTTTTTATTGTATATCCACAACAATGGTTCATACGGCATCATAACGCAAAAATTTTTTCCTAAAAGTGGATATACAACAAAACGGCTGCTCAATATCTCAGAAACTATAAGAGGTAAGGACCTGGGGATTAAACAGATCGATAGATCTAACAAATTTATCCAAGGAAATGATCTTATCTCAATTTTTTTGATTTTGTGATATACGTGAAGATAACTTCGAAACGACGATATGGATAGCATCGTGGCCTCTTCATGCAGGTGTCCTTCTGAAGACATCCTGTGGCTGTTTTAGGGCATTCTGCTGCGTGTCGCTTACATTCTGCCTAATTAACCGCAGACCGGTCAATCGCTTTATACAAGGTGGCGCAAAAGTAAACTTCCGATGTTTTTTTGGCTGTAATTTAAAAAAAAATGAAAAACTTTGATTCTTCTTGTGGATTATTATTATTTGGTCTTTTAATTTTCTTTACATCAAGTCGAGAATATGATGTCATGTAAATGGCCGCCGCCACAGTTGATTGTCATTTGAGCCCTTTTTATGGCATTTTCCATCATATTGGCCAAAACTTCCGGCGATAGGTCCTCACATTCTTGACGGATATTGTCTTTAAGAGCTGCAAGGGTCTGAGGCTTGTTGACATAAACCCGCAACTTCAAAAAGCCCCACAAAAAGAAGTCTGGAGCGGTCAAATCAGGCGATCTTGCTGGCCAGTGCAAATCGCTAAAACGGGAGATTAGGCGCCCGGGAAATGGATCCTTCAGCATATCGGTTGTGGCACGTGCAGAGTGTGCCGTTGCACCGTCCTGTTGGAACCACATGTTTTCCAATCCCAATTCATCAAGTTGCGGCAAAAAGAACTCGTTGATCATTGCTCTGTAGCGCTCACCATTCACAGTAACCGTTTGGCCCGCGACGTCTTCGAAGAAAAAAGGTCCGATGACTCCTCCAGGGAAAACAGCACACCATACAGTGACTTTGAGGGGGTGAAATGGCTCTTCGTGGGTTACACGCGGGTTTTCAGTGCCGCAGAAGCGTAAATTTTGCTTATTTACGTACTCGCTAAGATGAAAATGGACCTCATCACTCATGATTATTTTTGATGAAAAATCATCTTCCTCTTAGTGGTGATTAAGGATGGCTTGAGCGTATGTAAGACGCGATTGGCGGTCAGCAGCTAACAGCTGATGCACCGTCTGGACTTTGTACGGAAACATTTCAAATCTTGTACCAAAATTCGCTGTAAAGACCGTCGACTGATACCCATTTGCGTGGCACGTCGTCTGGTCGATGTCGACGGCGCTTCCATGACATCCTCGGCTACAGCAGCAATATTCTCTGCAGAACGGCTACTCCGGGGTCTGCCACGCCTGGCAGCATCTCGTGTTGTGCCAGTCTCTTCGAGGCGAGCGGCTAAACGTCGCAGTGTTTCACCAGTAGGCGTTGGACGGCCAGGAAATCTGCGACGAAATTCACGTTGTGCCAAAGTCACCGACCGATTATTGGTCAAATAAATAGTCAGCAATATTCCGCGTTCTGGAGCAGTGTAGCGTAGCATTGTTTATTAACGTGTATTTCGCATGTGTTTACTACACAAATGTCAAAACAGAACTGACATTAGGGGCCAATCGCAAAATTTATAGCATTTTCTGATAGGAGGATTACTTTTGCGCCACCTTGTATGTCCACAACAAGATTTTCTTTTCCGAGCACCAAGTGCTGCTGGGCAGTGACTAGAAGATCTTAGTTTTGCTTATTGTTCAAAAACGCTGTCAAATCACACCCGTGTTACACCTATTATCTTTGGGTAATTGATGGTAGGAATTCTTATATTATCGACCAACACATTCAATTGTTGTCGTACTTCTACCTTCCATGCAATAAATAGTGTGGCTGAGGGTTTGGTGGCAGAAATCCTCAAGTTTCTTGGAGTGAATAGGGTGCAAGTTCCTTTAAATATGTGTTTATTTTTGAACAGATGTCTTTCGATTTTATGCCTTCGGGTGGTTGTAAAATTTCAGAAACGAAGAGGTTAAACCGTACAGGAGAGAGAACGCTGCCTTACTCTCTGGGGATGCAACTTCTGGTTTCTAAATTCCACAAATGAATGCCTCTCACACATATAGTCCACGACTCAACGTTTCGAACTGGCTAAAAGCGTGATGTTCATGATGTCCTCGAACAGGGCCTACTCTGTTTTGGGCCGCGGCTTACATATGTGGTGATGGCGTGCAGCGCGTTTGTCGCAGTTGAGGATAAGTGTCTCAAAAGTATTTGCTATTCATTTCCGATTTGGAGGTCATGCTTCGGTTGTCGTGCTATGCTGCTTACGGAATCCATGTTGTTGAAAAAAATTAATTTCCCTTGAATGAGGTATGGGATAGCTTTCTATTTTAAGATTCACAACTAACGGCACCTACCACTGAAGCTTTTACTAGACATGCTAATTGACTCGATACTTATACTGCCAAGTCGCTGATGACAACATCGAGGGGGCAGGCAATGAAGGACATTTTTTTTATGACTGGAGCCAGTGGTTGAACCTGGTATCTCCCGTATGGTAGTCGCTTGTTCTAACCATCATGCCACGGCCGGTCCCCGGTCGACTAGTCTGGAGATTTCTCCGTCCAGTTCCCTGATTGGGGGGTCCACAGGATTTGTTCCACGAATATCATCACGCTCTGCAGGATTGCAGCTACTTATGCTGGTGTCGTCGCCAAAAATTTTTTACTGCTAACAACAAATGCTGTTTGGCTACTAGTGGTGTATTTTCTTCTCTAAACCGATTAATTTTCTTTCTCCCCCATCGGATTATTAGCACAAATATCTGCTAAGACATCTGTTGACAAATGTACACTTGTGTATGACAAATTTATTGACACAAATATTAAGTGGGTTGAAAAATTATTTTGCTAATGTATTATAAACAGATAAAATTAAAAATAGAATAAACACATCTTTATACTATTGCTAGTTAGTACGTTTGATATGTGACTTAGTTTCTTCTAACTTCAGACGATTAATTTTAATGTAAGCTGATGTCACACATGGAATCGTTTCATAACACAGTACAACACATCATTTTGGGACTCAATTCTGAGAACTGCACGTGAAAGTAGCCCCAAAAAGAAAAAGTTGTGCATCATTCGTTTCATCAAGTTACATGCCATAATAATTTAATATCGATTTGAAGTTAGTAAGTATCGTATAGGGGAATTTGTTACGTTTTAGGCTCCTTTGTTTGACATAACATAAATACTATATGGTGGCGTATGATTATCATCAATAATATTCCACGTAAATCATACGCCATGGATTACAACAGTTTCATTGTAACTGCTACAAATAAACCCAGTTCAGAATCAAAATTTTTTTAAATTTGTTTCAGCTAAATCGTACTAGTGGTTCTCCAGGTTCTCGACTTCAAATCGATATTAAATTATTATGGCATGTAACATGACAAAATGAATGATGCAGAACTTCTTCTTTTTGAGCTGAAAAATGTTGTACTGTGTTATTTTTGTTATATTCACTGTGTAAATAGTAAATATTTGAAAACAAACACTGTACTGTTAGAATATTTTGTGTATTTTTATTGAATTAGCGATTAGGGGTTTAATGTACGTCATAGTGATGAAAACATTTATTTGCTGATGAATCTATTTGGTGTTTCAAAGTTTTAATAAATATTTAGGCATAAAGTTAACTATTTACCTTTTGCTAATATGTATACCAATATAGACCAAAAAAACTTATTGTTTTTATAACTCTTTTGGACTGTCTTAGGCAGCATATATGGCATGAGCTTGTGTACGCTATGGAAAATACAACGAACTCTTTGGTCTACCGCATAGACATTTTCCCATGTGTTTGTTGGCAATATTTGGACAATTTAAATTGAGAAATCGTCTGCAAACTTTCGAGTACGTGTGAAGTGTCGATCGTGTCTGTGTGAAAAAAAAGATTATAGGCGGCCTCGCGAGGCTATGGGGTGCCTATTACCGTTCTAGAGTGATCAATTATCATCATCATATCAACTATGTATGATACATGTTAAGTGCCTTCGATCTGCTCCTTTAGATTTGTCATACCCTGTTTTATTAGATATATCACAAAGTATTACCTCTTGCTGAGAATTTAAATTTCTGATTCGGAAAAATCAATTTAGGCAACAAAATACCATTATGTTAAACTTTAAATCTCTTAATCCTAGCAGCACGTGTTTATACCACATCCACGAATATATATGCTTCCGCTGAAAACAATCAAATTCTTAAATTGGCCTTCACATTTGTTTGACATTTTTTTTATTGATATGGATTTGGGTTTTGGTAGCACCCAATGTACTTATCGTCATGGTGACGCAGATATTGTAACAAAATCGTAAATAAGAAATGTATAAACTTAGATTTATTGTCCGACCGTTATAGACGGGCAATTCGTAGGAAATTTAATTCCACTGTATAATACTACAAACGTGATAATGTGATGTGATTATCGCTGTTAGTTGATTCTAAGGCAAGATAATGGTAGATGGAAGGGTGAGTGATAAGTTAGGAAATAAATCGAAATAAAGTGAGAAAAAGACTTAACGCCTCTTCAAGCAGAATAAACGTCTATGGAAGAGATAGTAACGATAACGAAATCTTCTGGAATAGGGGTGAAGCCCGAAAACTCTACCAAAAGGTAAATGCAAAGGTTTTGGCACAAGGATCCTCACCTGCAAGGACATAAATGGAAATCTAGTCATGGAAACGCAGTGTGAGGTGCCCTATGATTTGAGATTGTAATATGAATGTTCTATGTCCTGTTTTAATAAAGCTGATCCAAGTGGGGACATCATCGGTAAACTGCGGATCACAGAGGTAGCGGTCGCCTATTTCAACCACCTAACTCAACGGCTACGGAATGCTCCAACCCCTGATAAAAAATTACCTCGCAGAGGCAATATATAGCCGACTCCATAGAACACACTGTGAGAAGCGTAGTTGGGTACCGTCTCAAACTCATTGCGTTCTCGTTCTCTGTCCACTCCTTTCTGGAGGGCGTTCTTGTTCCATAGAGATTGTTTGATTTCCGTGCACTAAGCACGCAGTCAGTTTCAAGTAAGATGTTGATATGGTTCAGGATCCCCGAGTGTCCGATGGAAGGATCCCAATGTCCAATCTCGTTTAGTCGAATGGCTGATTTGAGGGCGGAGCATTTGCAGCTCAGATCATGTGGTTTTAGATTAAGTATCGTGTAGAGTGCCAAGAGAAACGTTGAACACGATCCTTTTGTCTAAATTTTCTCTTCTTGTCGAGCGCATACCACCAAACTGTAGAGTCATATTGTAGTATTGGCTTCACTATATTTAAGTTATTGTTAATCCAAAGTGTTACCTTGGGTTTGAATCCCCAGGTTTTCTCAATAGCTTTCCGGCATGTATATAAAGCTATGAGTGCCTTGTTGGATCTGCTTTATACGTTCTGTCTCCAATTAAGCTTCCTGTCCACGATGAGGCCCATTTAGCTTGCCGTTGAGTTGTTTATTACCTAAATGGATGTTGTGGGCGATTTCTGTTTCCTACTGAAGAGTACTAATTCTGTTTTATTAGGTTACGCGTTAACCCCTGCTGGCGTACCAGTTTGCCAGCATGTTGATATAGTCCTGCATCTTTTGTTCAAGGCAAGATAGATAGGAGATTTTGGCCGATTGAATTTTAGATAATGTCGTCCATGATTCTCTCAAGAGATTTCAGAAGAAATGATGTAACACTTATAGGTCTAAAGTCCTTTGCTTTGGTGTGTGATGGCTTTCCCGCCTTTGGGATGAAGAACACCTTAGCCGTTCTCCATCGAATTGGCAGGTAGGATAATCTCACACAGCCGTTAAAGAAAAGGTTCTAGCCAAGACAATAGTATCTCAACGGCCTGTTGAACTTCGGCGGGTATAATATCGTCCGGACCGGGAGATTTGTAAAAGTCGTTATCAAAGTCGTTGAAGGCGTCTTTGGTCATGTTTCTTTCAATTACCTGTATTCTATCGTAGAAGTCGATAGGTGCAGCGGTTAAGGAGTTGGACCCTCCCCAAGGGAAGTGGGTACCCGATAGGATTTCCATTATGTATACCGGGGCGCTGGTTGTCGAGGATAATACTTTCCTAAGTCTACTTACGTCTGCAGTTTTTTCGACATCGTTGGTATATTTCCTCCATAAAGATTTTTTTGCCTTCTTTAGTAGTTTCTTGAAGAGTCTTAGATTCTCCTTGTAATCCTTCCATTGGCCTGTTCTCTTGGCCTTGTTGAAGGATTTTCTGGTTGAAGCACGGGATCTAGAAATCTCGTCATTCCACAATGGGGGCTTCTGCTATTTCCCATCTTTTCGTCTTGGGCAGGATTTCCTGGTGCATAAGGCCAAGGCTTTTGTAACTTTTCCTACCATGCTGTCCAATTTTTGTGGGTTGTCAATGGTAAGGTCAGTTGTATTCGGTAGGAGTCTTGTTAGGTGTTCCCTGTAGACATCCCATTTTATACGACTCCTGTTGATGGTTTCTATCGGCTTCGTTATTTGAGCAGATATTTCAAAGGAGATGTATTGGTGTTCGGAGAAAGAGTAAACATCCTCAATCTGCCAGTTTGATATCAAGCCGTTTTCGGCATTAGAAATTGTCAGGTCTACAACCTGTTCGGAGATCGAGTTCATAAAGGTGGGCGTATCTCCCGGGTTATGCACTACTAAGAATGTATTCAAAGAGTAACTCACCACGTTTGTTGATCGTTTTACCTTTAAACAGTATGTGATGTGCGTTTGCATCCATTCCGACAATGAGGGTGATCTTCTTCTGTTCCGCTGTTAGTACTGCTTTCTTTAGTTCCTCTGTTGGGGGTTTTGGTCTTCGTATGGTAGATATGCCGAGGCTATCCATAGGGTTGATTGTTTCATTTCTAAACCTATAGTTTTAAGATCTTCGTTACCGAAAGTATTTAGCAGGAATGCGTCAAGCTGTTTCCGTACTAGTATATACCGTCGCATTTTAGCATTTACCTTACCTTGTAAAGTCTGTAATTTCTGTGGTTCAATCCACAGACTCTGTTTTGATTTATCCAGGGCTCCTGGATGAGAAGTACGTCCTCCTGGAGCTCGGAAAGACGTACCTGACGTATTTTTTATTTTTATAAAAAATGTTTGAATATTAACGGTCAAATTCAAAAAATACAACACTGGTGCTGGACATTTTCGGCTGATATTTACTTCGCATGCACATGTTTGACATAATTGTAGATATATATACAGCTGATGATGTACCATTGTGCATCAGTTGGTCACAAAGGGGTCTGAAGATGAACTCGTCATGGAGTTTGAAACGCGTCATCCTAGTGCGTGACACACTGAATTTGACCAAAATATTTAAACAATAAAATAAAAACACTTTTCTGATCGTAAGCCGAATTTGATGTGTCATTTGATACACTTAACGTAAATTTAATTTATAATTTTATGTTTTTTTATTTTTATTATTGATACATCAAATTCGGCTTTGTGATTTTTATTTTTATATATTTTTATGTTTTTATATTTTTATATACTTACGGCCTTATTCATAAAAACTTATAAGAGGTTTATAAACCATTTTTAAGCAATTTTTGAGAAAACAATATTCATAAACGATTCACATCTTCAATAAGTTAAAGTAGGGTTGTCTCTACTTTAAGCATGCTATAACTTGACGTTTTTACAACTTATTGCATATTTATGAATTTGAGATCTTTATTTTGAGTTTTAAGGAGTTGTTGCATGTATTCATTGTGTAGGAAATTTTCTTCTTAATCATTGCGCACATAGTAAAGTATCTAAATAGACACTTTTCATTCATGAATACCATTTTGAAAAATATTTCTCCAAAATTCTTCAAAAATAATTTGTAAATAATAAAATAAAATTCGTGATGTATAAACAATCAAAACAAGGAAACAATGTAATCGGTATCCGATTATAATTTCAACATGAGGAAAAGAAAATCACATTTTTTAATTTAATTTTTACTTTAACGTCTTTCTTATCATCATGAGAATCGTAGTCAATGAAAAATTGAGCTACAATAATGTTCATAGTTATTATAAGTGCAAATACATATTTGGTATCCGATTATAAAGCTTTTGTATCCGATTATAAAGCTGTTTTTTTACATCAGTAACGACCATTAACAGTCGGCGTTGCCACCTGAACACATAAAGTTAAAGTGCTGATATAAAACGTTTATGAATACTATTTCTTATTAAAGGTTTTTTAGAGCTAAAAAATACTTTAGCTAGAGAACGCTTCATACCTACCTTTAGAAATTTTTTATGAATATGGCCGTTATATTTTTAATTTTTATTTGTTTATATTGTTATATTTTTTTATTTTTGCTTTTGTATATTTTGTATTTTTTATTTTAAAATGTTTATATTTTTATTTTTTTATATATTTATATTTTTATATCTATATATTTTTATATATTTATATTTTTATATTTATATTTTTATAGTTTTAAATGTTTAGTTTTTATATTTGTAATAAGTGGTAACTTATTAAGGGTTTTGTTTGTGATTTGATTATTTATTTATACTCTGGACCGAAATAAGACTAAAAGTCAGTACTCGGTCTCAGAGTCGCATTAGCCACTAAAGTCCACATAGGTCTATTAGAGTCTTAATGCAGTTGGTATTGATGAGCCTTTTAAGTGAAAGTCGAGAGGTTTTAAGTTTTATTCAACTTTATTCGTCGCTTTCTACATTAAGACTGATACATTTGTTACAAAAGTTTGAGCTTAGGTGCGACCAAGTAAAATCCTTAAAGTCGTCTAGATGGAAGTAAACTACAGAATTGAAACATTTACAATTTGAAACGAAACATTTAAATTAGAGCTACAAACTATCAGGTACTCGATTAAGCATTAAGAAACTTTTTGAATTATTAAAAATAGTTAAAATGATAATTGTTATATTAACCATAAACAACAGCCGCTACAACCTCCCCCTCTGGTGCATTAATCGCCTCGATAATGCGACCAGGACCTTTAAACATGGCAAGGCTTCTTCAAACGCAACGATCTTCTCGGCGCGTTGATGTGGGTGTTGTTTGTTGTAATAACATCATCCTCTTCCGTGACGTGTTGTTGTTGGTTGGTTTGTTTATTGTTGACATGCGTTATTTGCTACGCTTTGGGAAGATAGGTGTTGCAGAATCACTTTGAAAAAATTATACCGTACTTAGTTTTTGGGGTTGTTTTATCAACGACTCGCATATTAAAAGAATACATCCCTCTCCCCCTGCAGTAATACAGCCTCGATCGCATTGTCCAATTTCTCGACTTCGCTTTTTACTCCTTTATTGCTTACGTTCAGTACAATATTAGCCGAACTAGATTTGTTGGTATCCACTGCAGAATTTTGGCTCATACTCCGCTTTCCTACGTTCAGTGCAGTATATGCCTTACTAGATTATATGGTAGCAACAGTATAAATTGTGCTCATGTTCTCAGTAGATTCCCCACTTTCGGTGCTAAACTGCCTTACTAGTGCTTTGGCTTCGAAAGTCGTTGTATTTGGTACTTATGATTCTGAGACGAATTAACAACGTTCGGTGCAATATTTGCCCTACTAGTGGTTTAACTTTGATTAGCTGCATTACTCGATGCTTGTATTGTAGCCGAATTATCCAAACTCGAACTAGAAGCGCTGAGGGAATTATTTCTCATTCTAGGCATTTTATACGACAAGGTTTTTCTTAATTGTCCGGTGGCAACCCTCTTTATCGGTATCTTTTAGTTGAGAAAAGCTTTTAAGAGAGTGTCGCAGAGAACTTTGAAACTGGATGCAAATGTAACGCCTGTAGAATATGATAACTCACTCAATATACACCAATACTTTAATACTGCTTTGTGTTTACCACGACAGCAAATGATGATCACCGGAGAAGTTTGAAATGGTGTGGGAGAGAGAGTTGTGAGAATCTTCTCAAAATACACTACTACTTTAATACAGCTTTGTGATGATTCTATGCTTACAACCACAGCTTACGATGACGATGCAACAGCAAAAGAGATCACCAGAGAAGTTTGAAATGAAGTGGGAATGAAGATTTGTGAGAATTTTCTCAGTATTAACCAATACAGGCTTCTGGTGATATGGATGGTTCCAACAACAACGTATGGTGATGACGAAACGACCGAAAAAGATCACTGAGAATTTTTGCAACAACAATTTGCAGTGATGAGGGTGATTGGGAAACACCACTGACCGTCTGATCGCTGTCTAGACAGTACAACAACACTTGCCTTGGCCGGGTCTATGCAAATTACAATACTTGTCTGGTCGATGTCTAGGCGATACAACAACAACACACACGTTCCTTGTAGGGTACCGCAAACAGCAACGCGAGACAATGTTGATGGATGTTAGCAACGGCCGGTGATGGTATCGTCGACTTATATTCTGCAAATTTATGTCGATGCACAAATTCTGGTACGATTTTGTTCCTCTTAAAGTTACTTTTGTGCAAAATTTCTGCATTTTTTGCACAAAAATATTTTTGTTTTCGTTGATATTATGGACAAAATTTCTGCAATTTTTGCCCACAAATATTTTACGTTGGGCGCCAATTGTAATAAGTGGTAACTTATTAAGGGTTTTGTTTGTGATTTGATTATTTATTTATACTCTGGACCGAAATAAGACTAAAAGTCAGTACTCGGTCTCAGAGTCGCATTAGCCACTAAAGTCCACATAGGTCTATTAGAGTCTTAATGCAGTTGGTATTGATGAGCCTTTTAAGTGAAAGTCGAGAGGTTTTAAGTTTTATTCAACTTTATTCGTCGCTTTCTACATTAAGACTGATACATTTGTTACAAAAGTTTGAGCTTAGGTGCGACCAAGTAAAATCCTTAAAGTCGTCTAGATGGAAGTAAACTACAGAATTGAAACATTTACAATTTGAAACAAAACATTTAAATTAGAGCTACAAACTATCAGGTACTCGATTAAGCATTAAGAAACTTTTTGAATTATTAAAAATAGTTAAAATGATAATTGTTATATTAACCATAAACAACAGCCGCTACATATTTATATAATTTTATATTTTTTTATTTCTATATTTTTCATTTCATGTTCATATAAATTTTTTTTTTGTTATTTTTATATTTTTATTTTTGTAAATTTTTATAGATAAAGTTAGATATTATTTCAGAAATCCAAGCGATTTACCCTCCCGGCACCTTTCATACACATGCTCGAATTGAGCCCTACACACTTTTATCTCTCTTCTTTATTTCTTGTTGGCAATGTAAGGCCAATTATAATATTTTGCATTATATTTGTATGAAGCCAAAATTTGGGCAAACTGAGGGTAGTAAAAGATCTCCGTCTATTATTAAATAAAAAATTAAGCATTTTACAATTAAGCAATTATACAAAAGCTTGGGGCACAACTTATTCAAATCTGGTGACATGACTTGGGTGGTAGTATGTGTAATACAGAAATTTCGGTACTGCTTTTTTATACGTCTTTCTATGTTTATACGTCTTTCAGTGTAACAGTCAGGTTAATTGTGTATAAAAATTCCTAATTAGTCACTTCTCATAATAAATGCACATGATCGATTCTAATCATATATAGTTTAAAGCTCCCTTGAAGTGGCGAAAATCCCCTCTACAATTGTACACTTAGTATATAAGTAAATCTTTATCGTTTGTACCCTTCAACAATCTGTTCTAAACTCAAACTCGCGTCATATTTTACGGCATAGATTTCATTATTAAATCTAATCTACTCACTTCACACTTCTGCACAAATATCATAAATTGCTTTTCGTGTGATAAGAAAATCAGAAAAAAAAATCTCATAAATTCCGTCATATCGTTTTGATAGATTTGAACCCACTGATACTTCCGGTGGCACTTGTGATGAGGGAGAACTTTGTATTGGTGGCTTAGCACGCACTGTCTATACTGTTAAGCGTCTGCTGCAGGAACAAAAGGACCAATATCCAGTCTACTTTAATGCGGGCGACAGTTTCCAGGGAACGCTTTGGTACAACATTGGACGTTGGAATGTTACCAGTCAAATGCTAAATATGCTGCCTGCCGATGCAATGGTAAGTTGGAACTTTTCTCTATAACCTAAGGCTATGCCTAACACTTTTTTCTGTCATTTAGACTTTAGGCAATCACGAGTTCGATCATGGCGTTGAGGGTGTAGTGCCTTTCTTGGAAACCCTTAAAAGCCCTATGCTGGTGGCCAACATGGATTCCACAAAAGAACCTGATTTAACGGGAAAATATCAAAATTCTACTATTTTAGTTAGAAATAATCGGAAAATTGGCGTAATTGGTGTGATATTGGAGACAACTTATGTAAGATTTGTGATTTTATACCTGTATCTATTTGTACTGACCTAAAAAAAATACATATATACTTAGGATTTAGCCAACACTGGTAATTTGATCTTCCGCAATGAAAGTGACACAATTGTCGAGGAAGCTGCCAAATTGAAAGCTCAAGGTGCCAATATCATTATTGTCATCTCCCATTGTGGCTATGATGTGGACCAGTTGATAGCCAAGCATGCTGGCCATGAAGTCGATGTCATAGTTGGCGCCCATTCGCATACATTCCTTTATTCGGGTGAAACTGTGCCGGGTCCCGACAAGTCACGTGGTGATTATCCCACTGAAGTGATACATGCCACGGGACATCGTGTTCTGATTGTGCAGGCAGCGGCCTATGCAAAATATGTTGGCAACTTAACAGTGTTCTTTGATGATGCTGGCAATGTAGTGGATTTCGAGGGTGCTCCTATCTATATGGGGGCGGACGTTCCACAAGGTAAGAAAAATATAGAAATACAATAAATAAGAAGAAATTTTAAATGCAATGATATAGAAAAATATAGACCTTACAATTTCTAATGCCGAAAACGGCTTGATATCAAACTGGCGGGTTGAAGATGTTCACTTCTTATCCGACCACCAATACATTTCCTTTGAAATATCTGCTCAAATAACGAAGCCGATAGTAACTTTCAACAAGAGACGGATGAAATGGGACGTCTACAGGGAACACCTTGCAAGACTCCTACCGAATACAACTGACCTTACCATTGACAACCCACGAAAATTGGACAGCATGGTAGGAAAGGTTACAAAAGCCTTGGACTTATGCACCAGGAAATCTTGCCCAAAACGGAAAAATGGGAAAAAGCAGAAGCCTCCGTGGTGAAACGACGAGAATCTAAGACTCTTCAAGAAACTACTTAAGACGGCAAAAAGATCTGCATGGAGGAAATATACCAA
Source organism: Muscina levida (assembly GCA_964034835.1). Classification (NCBI taxonomy): domain Eukaryota; kingdom Metazoa; phylum Arthropoda; class Insecta; order Diptera; family Muscidae; genus Muscina; species Muscina levida. Next base: position 133,493,662 of record OZ035882.1, read on the forward strand.
AGATGTCGAAAAAACCGCAGAGGTAAGTAGACTTAGGAAAGTATTATCCTCGACAACCAGCGCCCCGGCATACATAATGAAAAATTATGGTACCTGGAATCCTCAAGGAAATTCTATCGGATACCCACTTCCCTAGGGGAGGGTCCAACTCCATAAACGTCGCACCTACCGACTTCTGCGGTAGAATGCCGGTAATTGAAAGTAACATGATCAAAGACGCCATCAACGACTTTGATCCTTACAAATCTCCCGGTCCGGACGACATTATACCCTCCGAACTTCAACAGTCCCTGGAGATACTATTGCCATGCCTGGAGGCTATATTTAATGGCTGTGTGAAATTATCCTACCTGCCAATACGATGGAGAGCGGCTAAGGTGGTCTTCATCCCAAAGGTGGGAAAGCCATCACACACCAAAGCGAAGGACTTTAGACCGTTAAGTCTTACATCATTCCTTCTGAAAACCCCTGAGAGAATCATGGACGACATTATCAAAAATTCAATCGGCCCGAATCGAATGCTTAAAATTCATACACAAAGGGAAAATCGACAGAAACCGCACTCCATGCACTATTGTATCCCATAGAGAAATCGTTAGATAATAAAGAATTTTCTCTAGTTGCCCTTATTGATATAGAGGGAGCTTTCAACAACATTGAACCCCTCTGCATCATGACAGAGCTCAACAGCCTACATATCAACTGACATATTAGCAAGCTGATTCGCAACATGCTACTAAAGAGAACTATCACCTCAAAGCTGGGAAATCACACCCTCACTAGAAGGGTGACTAGAGGCACCCCTCAAGGGGGAGTATGATCACCGCTATTGTGGAATTTGGCCGTCAACAGCATTTTCAAACGGCTGGAGTCGGAATGATGCACGGTAGTAGCGTACGCAGACGTTATAGCACTCTGCGTCTGTGGGGAAAGTCTATCTTGCCTCGAACAAAAGATGCTGTACTTTATCAACATCCTGGCAAACTGGTGTGCCAGCAGAGGATTTAATGAAAACCATGATAAAACAGACCTAGTACTTTTCAGTCGGAAACAGAAATCGCCCCCTACATCCAACATCCATTTGGGCAACAAACAACTCAACTTCTCCGCCTTATATTGGACAGGAAGCTTAATTGTAAACAGAACATTGAAAGCAGATCCAACAAGGCACTCATAGCTTTATATAAATGCCATAAAGCTATCGGGAAAACCTGAGGATTTAAACCCAAGGTAACACTTGGTGAAGCCAATACTACAATATGGCTTTATAGTTTGGTAGTACGCGCTCGACAAGAAGAGCAAATTTAGACAATTCCTCTTGTCTTATAATAACCTAATGTATGAGATCGACACCCTCTAAGGATCTCTACACGATACCCACCTGATCTGAGCTGCAAATGCTCGGCCCTCAAATCAGCCATTCGACTAAACGAGATTGAACATTGGGATCCCTCCATCGGGCACTCAAGGATCCTGGATCCAAGGATCTCAATTGAAACTGACTACGTGCTCAATACACGGAAATCGAACATTCTCTACGGAACTAGAATGCCTTCCAGAAAGGTGTGGACAGAGAACGCAATGTATAGACCAATAAACATCTTTACCAATGGGTCCAAACTGTATGACAAGGTCGGCTATGGTATCAACTCCACGAATCTGAGCCTAAGTATAAGATCAAGGATTCCAGATTTCTGCAGCGTTTTCCAAGCGGAAATACTTGCTATTAAACGAGCCGTGGATGTGATCAACGTGAGGAAGATATCACAGGAGGATATTCTCCTGTTCCTGCGACATCAAATCGAAAGTGGTCAGTGCCTGCCGGAAATCTCTTAACGAGATATCCAGGAATAACAGACACAGCGGAATTGAGGGCAACTGCAGAGCGAACGAAAAGATGCGACAGGGCTTTGCCCTGCAGGAAAGCGACTTTGAACGCGTAGCACTTTGCCCTATATCCACCTGTAAAAGTACCATTGGAAATCTAACGTTAAGAATTGCAAACGACAGATGGAAGAATGAAGAAACAAGTTGAATGGCCAAAAAGACTTGGCCAGAATACAACGCGAAGCGTACATCGTACCTGTTAAGTCTTGAGAGGGACCAGATAAGGAAAATTATTACCTTCCTGACGGGACATGGACCCATAGCAGAATGGCATTCGCCACGAAAAGCGAATGTAAATACTACGGTAATAGCAGCAGTGAACCATCTGCCGACCACATTATATGCGATTGCGCATCCCTATACAGAAGGAGACTGGAAACCCTGGGGAAACTCTTCTTAAATGGTATAGAGGAACTTGCATCCTTGGATATCGGAATGATCAACAACTTTTGTAAAATCATCAACTGGACGGATTGGATCGAAACTTCGGATTCCCAATCGACAACTGGCAACGCAATCAGGCAGCACATGCGCTGATTGCATAGGTTGAAGGGATGGCGTAAATGCCCAACGGAACGAAGAAGGAGATGCCTGCACACCAACCAACCAACCATAAAAATAAAATAATATTAAAAAATTAAAATAATATAATATAAAAAACTATAAAAAAAATATAAAAAACTATAAAAATACAAAAATATAAAAGTGTAAAAATATAAAAGGAAATAAAAATATAGAACTATATAAATATGTAGAAAAATATAAAAACTTAAAAGAAAATTATATTATTTGAACAAAAGAAAAACAGTTTTAGTTTTTTTTAGTTTACCCATTATATACAGTCCCAATATTAACAATTTTATAAACAGTAACAAATGTTTGGATATTTATCGAATCTATCACTTCATTTTATTTTTTTTTTGATCGTCAGATATCCATTTTCCCACTTTTATATCCACATGGTCTCTTTAAATATATTTCTTTCAGATCCTGAGGTTATTGAAGCCATGAAACCCTGGAAGGAGGTAATTGATACCCAAGGCAAAGTGGTCGTGGGCAAAACTGTAGTTGACCTCTTGAAATACCCCTGCAGTTATGAGGAATGCAATTTGGGTAACTTTTTCACGGATGCTATGATCCATGCGGTAAGTTACAGTGAACAACTGCAAACATCATCAATTACTAATCCATTCGATATCTGCAAATAGTTTTTGCATCTGGCTCCGTACACCGATAAGGCTTGGGGCACTGTACCCATAGGCTTAATAAACACTGGAGCTTTAAGAGTTCCCTTGTATCGTGGCGGTATGTTAAAATTTATTTACGTACTTAAGGCACATTTCTAATTCATTATATCGTTGCAGATTTAACCTACTCCCACATTGTTACCATGTCTCCCTTTGAAAATATTTTGACCGCTTTCGATTTGCCTGGTAATCGCTTAGTTGAAGCTTTAGAGTTTGCCGTTAGTAAAATCGATTTGGCCAACAATATTACCAGCTCCAGTATTTTCTTACAAGTCGCTGGCCTCAAGGTTACCTATGACTTTAAGAAACCCGTCAATCAGCGTGTGGTCAATTTGAAAGTTCGCTGTGCCAGTTGTGCTTTCCCAGAATATGAACCTTTCAATGTAACCTCAACCTATCGTGTGGTGACGCCAAATTTCTTACAAGATGGCGGAGATGGCTTCCATATGTTCCGTGATTACGGCACCAATGTCGAGTAAGTATCGGGAGAGTAATACTTGTTTAAAATACTGGCTAATCTGTGATTTTTATTAAGGCCATTCATGACTGATGTCGATGCTTTGTTGGGGTATACCAAAGATGTAACGCCCATTTATATTGGGATAGAGGGACGCATTAAGGTTGTGTAGAATTTAGAAATTGGTCCTGATAAAAAATGTGTTTTATAGCAACATAAGGGCGATATAAGCTGGTAAATTAATTTTAAATAAAGAAAATAGTACAATATTAAATATTACTTGTTGTTTTTTTTTTAATTACATACAAAAAGTATTAAAAACTCTTAGAATTTATAAAATAATCTGTTGAATCGGACTTCGGTCTGTTGAATCGGACTTCGGTCTGTTAAATCGGACTTCGGTCTGTTGAATCGGACTTCGGTCTGTTGAATCGGACTTCGGTCTTTTAAATCGGACTTCGGTCTGTTGAATCGGACTTCATTCTGTTGAATCGGACTTCGGTCTGCTAAATCGGGCTTCGGTCTGTTGAATCGGACTTCGGTCTGTTGAATCGGACTTCGGTCTGTTAAATCGGACTTCGGTCTGTTGAATCGGACTTCGAACTGTTGAATCGGAATTCGGTCTGTTAAATCGGACTTCGGTCTGTTCAATCGGACTTCGTTCTGTTATATCGGACTTCGGTCTGTTGAATCGGACTTCGTTCTGTTGAATCGCACTTCGGTCTGTTGAATCGGACTTCGTTCTGTTGAATCGCACTTCAGTCTGTTGAATCGGACTTAGGTCTGTTAAATCGGACTTCCGTCTGATAAATCGGACTTAGGTCTGTTAAATCGGACTTCGGTCTGTAGAATCGGACTTCGGTCTGTTAAATCGGACTTCGGTCTGTTGAATCGGACTTCGTTCTGTTATATCGGACTTCGGTCTGTTGAATCGGACTTCGGTCTGTTGAATCGGACTTCATTCTGTTGAATTGCACTTCGGTCTGTTGAATCGGACTTCGGTCTGTTGAATCGGACTTCATTCTGTTGAATTGCACTTCGGTCTGTTGAATCCAACCCCGGTTGGTTGGACTCGTCGGTTGCACAGATTTCGGTCTGGTACACGAAGATACTCTTCGTTCCTGTAGCATTGTATTAGAAATTAGCAACGTAGCATTTTGATACTAACACACCGTCGGGTACGATTATTAGTTCGGTCGCGAATTCGGAGTCGATGTAACTACGAGTTGCAAAAGTCGATCTACTAAGGAACACTAATCATCAACACGATCCATAATTGCGGATACCAAGCTGATTTACGACGAAAGCTGAATCATCGATGAACACGAATCATCAACACGATCCTGAGTTGCGGATATCAAATTGATTTACGACGGTAGCCGAATCATCGAAGAACACGAATCATCAACACGATCCTGAATTGTGAATATCAAACTGATAAAAGACGAAAGCCGAAGCTTCAATATGTTCCGAAATTGCTGAAGTTAACCTGAATACCAGACAAAACCCGAATCACCAAAACGGCCAAGTATTGCTGATATAAACCTGAACCACCGACAACCCCGAATCATCAAGATGCACCAGTATTGCTGATATGAACCTGATATGAATTGTTGACATTAATCCTAACTACCGACGAACCTGAGTCATCAATCATCACTTGCTGATATTAACCTGAAACCCCGAAAAACCCGAGTCATCAATCATCACTTCCTGATATTAACCTGGAACCCCGTCGAAACCCGAGACATCAATAATCACTTGCTGATATTAACCTGAAACCCCGACAAAATCCGAATCATCAGTACTCTGCCAAGTTACTGGTACGAGCCTGAATCATCGAAAGTACCCGAATTACCACGTTCCTGAATACCGAAACAACCCTGACCTATCTGACCTCTACAGTTTTGGGAGTATAGTATTAAGTTCTCGATCACCTCAAATCGATCGTTCTATAAAATTCTCGATTATCTTAAATCGAATCAAGTCCCGAAACCTGTTATCACAGTCAGAGGCCACATAAATATTCGTCGACCCAGGAAATACGATGTTGGTAGATTACGGAATATGAAAGTCCGAAACAACTTTACCTCCCAACTCCGACAGGCGGTGAATACCACCGAAAATGTACTCCCTGCTTTCATTGATTCGAAATGGTACTATCTTAAAAACACAATACGGTCATGTCCAGATAAGTCAATCGGACCAAACCCCCAAAGGAAGAGAAGATTGGATGTCTGAGGCTACTTGGAATTTAAGTGCAGAAACGCAAAGAACTGAAAGATTACTTCAATACTTTCAAGAACTCCGAAAAGAAGAATTTTTTAGAAAATAAGTATAATGATAGCCAGGGACAAACGAAGAAGTATAGATTGTCTCGCTGAGCAGACTGAAAATGCCGCAAATTCTGGCGACACTCGCACAGTTTTCCATGTCACCAAAAACAACTCGCGGAACGCAAATTGCACACTGAACATCCTATCCGAGATATGACTGGAAATCTTCTCAGCACCGACCAAGAACAACTGCCAACTGGTGGAAAGAACATTTTTCCATAGTCTTAAATATAATGATAGACCCTGCAGCTGAACTACCTGCAAGATCAATAAATACCACAAACTACAGGATTGGAACCTCACCACCTAGTTTATCCGAAATTATAGCTGCGATAAAATAAATTCTGAAACTTCAACTTATCACGGAATCATGGGAAACTGAGTCCTTCTCTGAAGAATGGAAAGATGGGATAATTGTCAAAATTGCAAAAAAAAGGAGACTTAAAAAATTTTAACAACTGGCGGGGTATTTGTGTTCTCCCAACGATACAAAAAAATAGTACAAAAATATATCTATATATAAAATATTTTAATTGCCTGCTGTAGCACAACATTTTCCACCAACATTTTTAACCAAAAATTTTCTAAAAAATTTTTTTTAAAAGTCGTAAAAATATTAGTGACAAAGACGACTGATTAATAGTAAGAAAAAATGCAAACTTTTAAGTTATTAGTGTCTGACATTGAAAATACTTTCACAGTCGCTTGTTCCTTTTTTTCTATTTATATAAAGAACCTCAACCTATGATCAAAGTTTCTAGACAATCGTTGCCAACGCTGATATACAAACAGGTACAATAACCCGATATTGTAATTTAATTGTTTTTCACAGAGAAAAAAAAATATGACGGGAATTTACAAAATGTATTTTATCACATGTTTTAATGGGAAATGAAATGACATTTTGATTACATGATTAAAATGTTTGTTTAAATAGGTTGCTTGACTTATTTGTTTTGGATAATTGGATACATTTGCTACATTTGATTATTTAATATATGCAATATGCGTAGGTAAATACGAGGTTGCTTTATATTTACCTAGTATGGATTTACATTTTTCTAAAACAACTTATATTTACAACTCAAATATTTGATAGGAAAAGTTAAAACATCGAAAGCATTTTCATATCCAAATTGTGTTATTAAGCAACACTATCCCCAAATTACTTACGGTATTGGAAATGGGCTACATGGCCACGGCTCTTCTGGTACCACCCATACAAATGTACTATTCCGCCCACTTTAGAAATCAAGTAATAATATCAATAACAACCCGACGCGATCGTGCCCAAATTCCGTATTTAGAAAAAACTGTAGCAGGATAAAGTTTTGGAGAAAAAACTAGAAGTCTAGCCACGCCCCTTCTGCTACCTCCCATACAAATTGACCAAGAGAGTTATTTTTAGCACAAACACTATATTTTCAGCAAAATCGGAGACCTTAGTCGATGATTGTGAGTGATCAATTTGCGCTAATCGAGACTGCTTTTTTGAACGTGTTGCACTTATAAAGACTCGTGTGCAAAAAAAGAGCGGTTGCGCAAATCGGGGTGTTGCAAAAATCGGTAGTTGCGAAAATCAAGCTCGTACTGTATATTAATATTTCCAAAATGTTTTTTTATAGCTTTAATCTATTAGCGATCTAAACAATTATTGTTCTTGAAAATACTTAAGAAAGGAAAATTATAGAAGAGTAATGACGCGCTTTCAAACCCCGTATTTAGCACTCGCTCTCGTATTCGACATACAAATAGGAGCCCTGCCATACTATGCGGCGTCTCACAGTGAACACGTTGCGGTGACTCACTGTGGCTTTGGTTTACTGCGTTGGCTATACATTTTAATTAAAATACAAATAATTGTCTTTACGAATGTTTACAATTTGAAGTACATGTTTGTAAATAAATGAACATGTGTTTTTTTTTTGGTTGTTCCTCATTTTCAAATTTTTGATATATTTATATGTATCGAATATAAATAGATATTGGGCGAAACGAAACTTTTGGGGGCACACTGACGAAAATTAAAATCAAAAAAAAATCCCAAAGATCTCTAGGAACCGTACATGGACTTATGTATTTCCTACATTAAATTATCTATCAACTACCAGACTGAAGTGAGATTTACTTCTTACTTTGGATTAGTTATCAACTAGCAGACTAAAGTTAGATGTTGTGTTACGCATTGACTGAGGTACAACGGTTAGGTACTGCTCACAGTAATTCATAATATACTCTACAAATAAAGGACATTTTAACTGTAATAGTTATCGAGATAAATAATTAAAAACAATATCCTATTAATATTATAAATTTGAATGTCTGAATGTTTGTTTGTTTGTTTGTATGTTTGTTGCTCAATCACGCCTAAACGGCTGAACCGATTTCAATGAAATTTGGAAGATAGTTAGTGTTCTATATGGAAATAACCGTAGGCTATAAACTTTTATAATTTTTGCCTTATGGGTGGAGTGGGCGTGGCAAAACTTTGATACACAGATAGTACTCGGCAACACAAATATAAATATGCGAACGAAATTTTAATTATGGACCAGTGGGCGGAGTGGGCTTGGCAACATATATTTTTAGAGCTAGGGAGATACAATTTGGTACACAAATAGTAATCGACAACACGAATATGAATATGCAGACGATATTTTGGATCAGTAGAGAGATACAATTTGGTACACAGATTGACTTAACAACACGAACATGAATATGCAGAAGACATTTGAATTTTGGATCAGTGGGCTGAGTAGGCGTGGCAAAACTGTATTTTAATACTAGAGAGATAACATTTGATACACAGATAGTATTCGACAACACGATTATAAGTATGTAAACGAAATTTAAATTTTGGGTCAGTGGGAGCGGAAAAACTCTATTTTAGTCCTAGAGAGGTAAAATTTAGCACCTAAATAGTGCACGACAACACAAATATGAAAATTTAGAAGACATTTTAATTTTGGATCAGTGGGCGTGGCAAATCGATTTTAGCCCTAGAGAAATATAATTTGGTACAGGGATAGACTAAATAACACGAACATGAATATGCAGACGAAATTTGAATTTTAGAACAGTGGGCGGAGTAGGCGTGGCAAACTGTATTTTAGAGATAAAATTTGACACCCAGTTAGTACACGGCAAAAAAAGAGCTTTTAATGTACAAAAAGGACATTTATTGTACCTAACAGAACATTTATGGTATCAAAGAGTACTTTATTGGTACCAAAAGGAAGATTTAATGTAATGAAAAGTTATTTTCGTTGTGTTTGTATTTATTCGGCCTGTTCGTATGAACATTGACTTTAGAATTTATCTCAAGCTCAAGACCAGGGGTTTTGAAAGAAGTTAAAAGCAGAATGATATTCTCATAATGCCAGGCAGTCTGTACAGCTGTTTCGGATTCAGCCGACGGCTTTTTCAACATAAACAATCAAAACAAGAAAGAAGTTAAGCAAATGGTTTCTCATAGTGAATGGTTGTGAAGTTTTTCGAGTCTATGCACTCAAGAAAGAATTCTCATTTTGTTGTTAATTCTGGTGCATAAGACTTTATAAACATTTTGCAATCATTATACCAAAGTCTGCTGATGAGAATTAGTGGCTGAATCCGAAACAGCTGCCTGGCATTATGAGAATATCATTCTGCTTTTAACTTCTTTCAAAACCCCTGGTCTTGAGCTTGAGATAAATTCTAAAGTCAATGAAAAGTTATTTTATTGTACACAAAAAGAACAAATAATTGTATCACAGAATACCTATATTGTGCCAAAAGTACTTTAAATGTACTAATTAGTACATTTATTGTACCAAAAAGTTCTTTATTTGTGCCAAAAGATATTTTTACTGTATCAAAGAGGACTTTAATTTTTATCAAAAGAATTACTGTTAAAGCAAAGATCAAGGACTAGAAGAGTGTTTCCTTAAATTCACATAATTTTTAATTTTATTTGCTGACACTTTGACAAAGCGTCAGTTTGTTTTATCAAAAATTTTGGTAAAAAGTCGTCAGAAAAAAGTATGTCGGTAAATTCCGAAAAAACAAGCTCATTTACGCGATGCTGACATTTTGAAGGAAAATACTGACAATGATGTCAATAGTAGACAAAATATTTACTTTTGGCCGGCGGGAATATGAAGGTGAACATTTTATTTCCGATCGGTGGGCAGAAGGGAAAGTGAGAAAAATGGTTTTAGGACTATATAAGGCAATATTTGTGTACAAATAGTACTTGGCGCTATAGATATGAACTTGCAGACAGATGTTTTAATATCGGTTAGTGAGACGTGGTTAGTTTGATTAGTTTTCGGTTAGGAGTAACTTGGAATAACGAATTGTTTACAGAACGTACAAGAAAACGCTTAAGCTTAACCCTTTAAGTAGGCGTGCCAAACTTATTTTATGTATTCGTCAAGTAAGCAATAGCGAAGCATTGTCGGGTTCACTAGTACAAAATATATTTTTTTGTAAATAGGTTCTAAATAAGACAGACAAATTAGAGAACATTTTGTTGATAATTTTTTTAGTTATCGAGTTATCAAATTAAAAAAAACTGCTTTTAAAACAAAAATGTTTTTTAAAAATTTTTGTAAAAAAAATTTGATATTTCAACTTATTTTTATAAAAATTAAATTAAAAAAAAACGAAAAAATTTCTTTAGCAGTGTCAGCATTGTTTTTGAAAACTGTCTTAGTTATTGAGAGATAAGATTAAATAATAGCATTAAATTAGAGAAATGGTGAAACTAAAAAATTGTTTGAGTGGCATACATGGGGTTACAAAATAAATTAATGTTTTAAAAAATATTAATTTATAAAACGCTTTTTATAGAAGGGTCAAAATATGGCGTTAACAGTAAATAGTTTGCCGATAACTCTTTTAGTTATCAAGTTATCGAAATAAAAAATTAAATAATATTAGAAAAATACTATTTATTCTACATAGTTTCTAAATAGGACAAATATATTAAATATGTAATATTTTTAGGTAACTTTGTTAATTATTGATATTTTGAAAAAAAAAACAATTAATTATAAAACAAAAAGGTTTTTATTTTTTTAAATATAAATTTATAACTTGAAAAATGGCTTAATTTAAAAAAATACGACTTTTAAAGTTTTCTTTTATTTTCTATTACAGTTTCTATTGTGTTCTTCAACGGTTTTTATAAAAGAGGAAATTTTTTTTTCGATAACTGTCTTTGTTGTCGAGTTATCATGAAATAAATTTATCATTGATTTAGAATTTATTACAAGCTCAAGACCATTTTATGAAAGAAATTATTTATTTAGCAGAATGATATTCTCATAATGCCAGGCAGCTGTTTCGGATTCAGCCACTAATTCTCATCAGCAGACTTTGGTATAATGATTGCAAAATGTTTATCAAGTCTTATGCACCAGAATTCACAGCAAAATGAAAATTTCTTCTTGAGTGCATAAACTCGAAAAACTTCGCAACCATTCACTATGAGAAACCATTTGCTAAACTTCTTTCTTGTTTGTTTATGTTGAAAAAGCCGTTGGCTTTCAAACAACATATTATTGTTGTTGGTTTCGCAACCAACAGATTTGCCATAAGCATTGTTTCAGCTTTGCGGCCCGTCGTGCTCTACGTCATCATTATTTTGTTTTTATTCGGACTTCTTTCATAAAATGGTCTTGAGATTGTAATAAATTCTAAATCAATGTTCAATTTAACAGACCGAATAAAAACAAAAAAACAAAATAAATAAATTTATATAATATTTTTCTTTAGTTATCAAGCTATCAAAAAAAAATAAATAAAACAATAACAATCTATACATGGGGCATTCCACGTCATCGGAGAGTTTGAAAAGCATTATGGTAAGCATCAATCGACGGATCCTGATCAGCTTTGACGTTTTTGTAATTACACGTTCAAAAGATATCGATACTTAAAAAATCGATTATTATTAAGATTTTTGGTCATGAGTAGGGCGACCATTTTTCAGCACGAAAAAAAAACGGTTTTTAGTACTTTAAAAAGCATGAAAAACCTTGAAATAAGCAAGATAGATTTTATATTCAGAATTTATTAAATTTTTTATTTATTGAAAAACAAACAAAAAACAATTTCATATCTGTTAAAGAAGTAATAAAAAACAAAAAGTAAATTAACAAAATTATTCAGTCGGATATTCATACATAGATTGTAATTTTCAAACCAAAAGAAAAATATCTTAAAGTGAGATTATACCTTGGTCAATGTCACGATTATAATTAAGCACAAAGTGAATTTTTAAATTCTCCAAGGTGAAACTTTAACGCTGGTTTGTAAAAAATTTTGCATATACATATAGAAAAAACACGTTCCACGTCACACGATGAAACGGGTGCGTATTTAAAAAGTGTTAATTCAGCAGATGAATATTTTCCGATTAACGTACTTCTTGATTCAGAATTTGTTTTTTAAAAATTCTAAAACGTTGATTTTAGTGATTTCCACAAAGCCAGGATTTAAATAATATTAAATAATATAGGGATAGAACGAATCGAACGATCTAAGCTATCGATAAAACAGGGCTGTTACAAATATTTATCACAGGCTGTGTGTAAAATAAGAGTATAGTTTGCACATTTAATTGTACCTGTCATATTTTTATGGACCGCAAGGGCTTGTGATATGTAAAAATTTTCAATTGATAGAAACATAATGGTCGAAATTTAAATTTTTTTAAATACGTTTGTTTTTTATGTTTTTTTTTTAGAAAAAAAATATAAAAAGTGTTTTTGTATGCGAATTTCGAGTTTTTAAATTTAAATTTTATTTTTTAAGCTGTTTGTACCCTTCGATTTTCCTGAATCTTATTTTGTATTAAACATCTATCCTTTAGCATAAATTGATAGTCGGCAAATAACAAATAAAAAATTTTCTTAACTTTTAAAAAAAAAATGTTTCCCTTCCAATAACGGTATACTTTTTCTTCGACTATTTTGAAATGATTTTTATACATCGTTATCTTTAACTGAAATAATAAATTAATTCTTAATTTAACTAACATTTTCTGTTTTTGCATCAAAATTTCAAATATTTTTGTGGTTTTTTTCATTATTTTTAAGTTTAAACGAATTTTTAGCCACTATTTGCATGCTGTTATCTGTAAACTCTGACCATTATTGTGAAACTTATGACCAAAAATCCAAAAAATAATCGAATTTTTTAAATATCGATATCTTTCGACCGAGAAAGGTTTTAATAGTACAAAAATTCCGCCGCGCCTATTCCTATAAAACGCTCAAAAAATTAATTTTTTTTTACAGATTTCGCTTGTTTTATATAGAAACACTAATATCACAGTACCGCCTTTTTCAGTCCATTGATTTGGAACTCTGTTCTGAGAACTGCACGTGAAAGTAGCCCCAAAAAAAGAAGTTCTGCATCATTCGTTTTGTCAAGTTACATGCCATACAAATTTAATATCGATTTGAAGTTAGTAAGTATCGTATAGGAGAATTTGTCACGTTTGAGGCTCTTTTGTTTGACAGAACTCGAGAACCACTAGTCCGATTTAGCTGAAACAAATTTGAAAAAATTAAGAATTACAATTCTTTTTCTGTTCATATAACGTTTCCCTACATAAGCAACAGTTTCACTTTTCCATTCATCAAATGATTTTGAACTGGGTTTATTTTGCAGCAGTTACAAAAAAAACTGTTGCATTCCGTTGCGTATGATTTACATTGAATATTACTTATGATATTCATACGCCACAATATAGTATTTATGTTATGTCAAACCTGACAAAACGAATGATGCAGAACTTCTTATTTTTGGGGCTACTTTCACGTGTAGTTCTCAGAATTGAGTCTCAAAATGATGTGTTGTACTGTGAAGGTTATATATTTTTAATTTTTTAATAAAGTGGGCGTCGCAAAACATTTTGAGCTAAAGAGATAAAGTTTGGTGCACATATAGTACTCGACACCAGGCTCAAATTTTTAGGCAAAATTTTTGTTTTCGATCAATGGGCGGAAATGGCGTGGCCAACCTTTATTTTAAGTCCTAGAAAGATGAAATTTGATATTTTGATAGTTCTCTGCAACACAATTACACTGTAAATAAAATTTTAAATTTCGAAATGACAAAGAAAAACGCCGATACACCTCAAGATTATTTTTGGCTGTAGAACACCGTGGCAGTCTTCGTTAGCCTTTAAAATGAAAAATTAATAACAAAATCTTCGAATTTGCTTAGCTTGTTTACATTTTCCGATAGCATTTTAGTGGCACTTCGCTTAGTGCAAAATTCAGCTTTTGTAAATTTGTTGTTTCTAAAATATTAGGAATAAACATGCGATGGCGATCGCAACAAAATATATAATATTTTTTTTAGTGCATGTAGAAAAATGCTAAATTCAGCGTATTGGAACATTTATTTTTAACTAAAGTGTCCGCCAAGTAACTTTTTTTTGAAAATGCTATAAAAAAAACTACTGCATATTTTCTCAAATTTATTTTTTTTTAAAAGTACAATCCTTCCGGTTAATAATGGAAAATAATTTCATTCAAATGGCTGCCTCGGCTGGCCATGCAGTAGCCTACACGATCGGTTAAATTTTTAAGCACATTATCGATTGTGTGCAGTTGTATTTCACCAATGGCTTCACGAATATTGTCCTTTAAAGCGTCAATTGTCTCTGGCTTGTCGGCGTAACACTTATCCTTGAGGGCACCCCACAAATAATAGTTCAACGGTGTCAAATCGCAGCTCCGAGGTGGCCAAACGACATCAGCTCTGCGGCTGATAATGCGATCTTCAAAAACGGGCCGCAAAACATCAAGTGTAGCTTCGGCTGTGTGGCACGTAGCGCCGTCCTGTTGAAACCCAATGTTGCCAATATCCCCTTCAATTTTTGTGAACAAAAATTTGTTCAACATGGCCCAATAACGATCGCCATTGACTGTAACGGCCACTCCTTGCTCATTTTCGAAGAAAAATAGCACAATTATGCCTCTTGAGTCAAGAGTCTTGACCAAAATCCGCACCAAACAGTGACTCGTTTTGGGTGCATCGGCTTTTCAATGTATGCGTGAGGGTTTTCTGTACCCACTTAGCGAAGCGAAAACGCATTGGATGTTCAGTTGGCTTCAACTCCTGAATCAATTGGACTTTGTATGGCGTCATACCAAGGTCTTTATGCAAAATTCGTCTCAATGATGTCTCCGAAATGTTCAATTGTTGAGAAAGACGGTGAATTGATGTTGATGGCGCTTCACGCACGCTTTCTGCCACAGCAGCAATATTCTTGGGTATACGCACTGTTTTTGGCTTTTCACGCTTTGGTTTATCGACGAGGATGCCAGTTTCTTTCACTTTTTTCACAAGATAACGAACATACGGAGCTGACGGTGCTTCTCTTCATCCAAAATCCGTACGCAATTTTCGCACACATTCTGCAACATTACCATGATTTTCAAAGTAATGTCGCAATATTTCCCAGCGTTGTTCAAGCGTATACACAACCATATTCGTTCAGCGGAAGGATAAAACTAATTATCTGTCAAATCAGACATGAGCTAAGTGTTACCATTCACGAAATAAGCACTAGTTGAAAAAAAAGTTAGATGGCGGACCCGTTACAATTTTTTAAACTACAATAGAGGGATGAGGCTTTCTTTTGGTAGTTGTCATGTTGTAAGATGGACAACGGTTTTTTTCTAGATTTTTTTCATGATTTAGAATGTGACATTCAATACGTGACATTTATCACGTGACATTTTCCTATGACCATATTTATATACATATAGCAATTCCCAGACTTTTTTTATTTGCAAAATTAGGGAATTTTATAAAGTTTACATACAACAAATTTTTGACCACGAATGATACATTAGAACGTCAATAAAATTAAATCAAAATATTGCAGCAAACTGATAATTTTTCAATATTATTGGAAGTATTTACTGTTGTAACAAATATTTTATGATAAGAGTGCATTAGCAACCTCGGTAAATATGTTCAAAGAGGTGACCAGATCGTTAATGCAATTTTGCAGCCCGTTATTCATAAATAAAAATAAAATAAGCTTTAGACATTTTATTTTAATTAAATTTAAGTATTTACAAATTTACTAAATACAGGTCGAAAAAAAAATTTCCTTTATATTTCTTTCTGTGGAAATACCCATATTCCATATTTCGGTTTGTATTGTCTCTCAAGCGATTTGTTTGTGTTTTAAGAAAAATACATCAAAATGTCTTTGAACTAACTTTAGCTGTTGTTTTCTTTTTTTTTTTTGAAATTCAAGTCTTATGATGATGGACTTCCACCTTCCGGCTATCACAATTTATTTATTTTTAATATGTGGTACTATTTAATACATTTTTAAAATTTTATGAATTTTATTGTAATATAATGCGAATTAAATCATATTTTCGAAATAAATCAATATACTTGTTAATTACATGTTGATAAATTTGAGAGCAGTTTATTGTATCTGTAGTTCAACCTTCTCTCCCATGAAGTATTTATAATGTGGAGCATCTTCATCGTGTAGCGTTGAAAGCAATTTCGCTCTTCAGCCAGTATCTCAACTACTTCAAAATTTGGTTTATGTCCCGTAAGGCTACGGCTGTTTTTATACCATCACCCTTAGGGATGAGGGTATATATCATTTAATACGAAAAAAAAAAGTGTAACGCATTAAAGGAGACGAGTTAGACCCCAAATATCTTAAGAACAAATTCGTTTCAGGACTTTTTAAGACGATTGAGCTATGTCCGTCTGTCTGGCTGGCTGGTCAGCAGGATAACTCGAGTAACCCTTAACGGATCGGTATAAAAATTTACCAGTGTTAATATTTTTCAAAACGAACTTATGGGATTGTAAATGGGCAAAATGGCTCCACCCCTTCTGGACCTCCCATACAAAATTACCTATTTTTGGATAATTTTTATTTCTTTATAACTTCCAAACGGACGATCGTAGGATATTTAAATTTGGTCAGTTTATTTATCTTGCAAACGTAGACAAACTCTAAGAAAACCGAAACCTTTGCCATAAACCTTCTGGTACCACCCATACAAATGACCTAATTGACCATTATAGTTTTACATACATATCTTTTTTGTAAGTAAACTTAATTTACTCAAATTTTGAGTATGATGTTCGCTTATGAAAATAGGACTCAGGAATGAATATGGACTATATCGGTTTACGCCTTCTGGTACCTCCCATACAAAATAACCTATTTTTGGAAAATTAATATTTCTCCTATAACTTCCAAACGGACTCTTGGGGGGTAATGAAAATTGGTCGATTAATTTATGTTATTATAGGAGGCAAACCCCCAGAACACCTAACTATTTGACACACCCCTTCTAGTACCTCCCATACAAATGACCGAATTCACCTCCATAGTCATACATACATATCTTATTTGTCAGTATAGTGAATTCAGCCAAATTTTGGGTAAGTTATACGGTTAGAAAAATTGGACTCAGAAATGAATATGGACTACCTTCCATACAAATTACCTATTTTTGGAACATTAATATTTCCCCATAACTTCCAAACCGGCACCTGCGGGACAATTCAGTTAATTTATCTTGTAATAGAAGGCATAACCTCAAAAACCCAACTATTTGACACACCCCTTCTGGGACCTCGCATAAAATGACGGAATTTACCCCCATAGTGTTATATACATATTGTTTTTTACAAGTACACTGAATTCAGTCAGAATTTTAAAGTTGTGTGTAAAGTTGCAGGAATTTGCAGCCATCATCTTGTTGTTGCTGTGTCGAAAACCACAAGATTTTTATTTTTTAGCAAATACAAACAGCCGCTTACCATTCGCATCTAATCAGCTGTATGCCTCGATATTACTGATAATAACACACATATGGCTATAACTTATTTTGCATTAACCGAACATTGAGAGTTACGGGCTCCGTAACTTATTTACGGCTCTTGTTTAAAACGCACGGGTTTTTGTGTATTTTATTGCTTCGCTGATATATTAATAATAATTCAGAAGACAGCCCATGAGTGCAAATATACGACATCAGTCAATAGAGAGCATATGAGAGGAGGGCGACGCAACAAAAAAGTTATGACTGAGAATAAATTTGATACAAAGACGACAACGCTTGACGTCGTTAACGTTCGCTGTTGACCGCCTCAGTTCTTAACTCGAGCAATTGACTAAAACAGCTGTCACGGACAAACGATCGAAACGAGTGAAAGACAGACAGACAGACGTCCGCGCTTTTCTTAAGTTCAAAAATTCAATTCGAAATGTTTGTCAATGTGAAGCGGTGTCATTGAGTCGTGTGTGAAATTAAGCGGTATTAGAAATCGGTTTAAAAAGGAATAATTCAAAATTTGAAAACCAAATAAATAAAAACAAAATGCATTTTGCTGTTTATTTCTCTTTGGCTCTCTTGCTAGCTACAGTGGTGGCTGGTTTGAGTATACCTTCACAGAATAGAGCCGATTTATTTCCATTGTCTATCATACATATAAATGATTTTCATGCCAGGTAGGTGAAGGTCGGAAAGTGAAAAGTGATATATGTACATACATATGTATATTAAAGTAATGTTGTTGTGGAACAACAAAAATAAATAAAATTTGCATAATTTTATTTTAAAAAATATTGGCGTGCTTAAGGGACTAGGCCCCAGATAACTATTAGAAGACGATTAGAAGGCAACTCATAGTAAAATAAATGTTCTAAAGATGGCTCTTAATCCATTTGCTTTGTACGTATGCGGAACAAACAATACTTTGGCGTTGCGTATACGTTGTGCAAAACTACAGTAATAAAAAGGTCGAAATTAAAAGTGAGCGTGGTTTATTGTAGAATCTTTAATAAAAAAAAGTATAAAGGTAAAAACAAAAATCTATCAGAAATGCTTCCTACATTGGCAGCAACTAGATGCTGAACTGCGTCTAAAATTGCATCACGCGACGTTAATAACGATTGAAATGTGCCTTCCTTCGGTTATCTCGTGATCAATATGGTTTCTTGTCTTTTGATTACACAGTACAATAATTTTTCAGCTCATTGATTTGGGACTCAATTCTGAGAACAACACGTGAAAGTAGCTCCAAAAAGAAAAAGTTCTGATTAATTCGTTTCGTCAAGTTGCACGCCATAATAATTTAATATCGATTTGAAGTTATTAAGTATCGTATAGGGGAATTTGTCACGGAAATTAGTTTAAACCAACAAAGTTACATTCTGTTCCCTGCGACTTATAATCTAGAAAAGTGAAGTAAAACTACCCAAAATTGGGTTCAACCAGACGAAGGTGATTTCAACAGACCGAAATCCGATTACATCGATTGAAGTCGTATAAAATCAATGGAAATTGGGTTAAACCAACAAAGTTACATTCTGTTCCCTCCGACTTATAATCTAGAAAAGTGAAGTAAAACTACCCAAAATTGGGTTCAACCAGACGAAGGTGATTTCAACAGACCGAAATCCGATTACACCGATCGAAGTCGTATAAAATCAATGGAAATTGGGTTAAACCAACAAAGTTACATATTTTACCCTTCCACTTATAACCTATTGGAGTAAAACCAACCAAAACCAACTAAAACGTGACAAATTCCCCTATACGATACTTACTAACTTCAAATCGATATTAAATTATTATGGCATGTAACTTGACAAAACGAATGATGCAGAACTTCTTCTTTTTGGGGCTACTTTCACGTGCAGTTCTCAAAATTGAAACCCAAATTAATGAGCTGAAAAATTATTGTACTGTGTTAGGTAAAAAAAAGTTATTTATGTAAAAGTATATTAGTGAATTCGGTAATTTGTATGATGGGTGGTCCTCGATGGGTTTTTCAAGTGTCTCTTTTTTCTGAGGGTCAGCCTAGTAATCGTCTAACAAGATAATTAAACTGGCCAAATTTAAACATCCTGTTGTCTTTTTATTTCGAAGTTATGGAAGAAATATTGTAGGTATTATTGATAAAAATAGGTCATTTTGTATGGGAGAAAGAGTGGGGAATGGGACTTTGCCCAGAGGTTGAAAGTTACTGATTGTCACTCATTTGGGAGTTACCGGAAGCGATTCCTTTGTGGCACTGTCCAAGTAGCTAACTACTTCCGATCTTAGACCAAGTATTCCCTGGCCAATGACTTTAAAGCAACCGCTTAGAAGTTAGCTAGAGTTAGAAGGCGAAATGTTGAGTAACCTAATCGGCATACTACCACCGATGCGTCTTAGGAAGTAGGTAAAAGAAGTTACTGAAGCGCAACATAGGCTCTCTTAGTGGCTTTGGCAGCCCCAAGAAACTAGGATAGGGAGCGGTGGCCTAATAAGGCACTCTCCTTAAACAAAATTTATTATAAAAACACGAAAAAAGAAAAAACAAGAAGATTGACGTCAACATCATCGGTCGAAAACTGCGGGATGTGACTGCAGCCTTCTCAGGTATACAGAAGGAATCAGCGAAAATGGGCCTAACGGTGAACGAGGACAAAACGAAGTTATTAGTTTTAACGAACAAAGAATCTACTCGTTTGGGAAACTGCGTGAACGTTGACAACTATAATTTCGAGGTGGTAGCTCATTTTGTCTACCTAGGCTTCGCCATCAAAAAAGCAAAAAATGTCAGCCTACAAATCCGGAGAAGAATCCTGCTTGCAAATAAATGCTACTACGGACTAAGCAAGCGATTCAATGACAGACTCCTTTCTCGACGAACAAAACTCCAGCTATACCAGATACTGGTTCTACCTGTCTTAATGTATGGCTCAGAATCCTGGGTTATGACACAAGCGGATGAATCGGTTATGGCGGTATTCGAGAGAAAAATACTCCGTAAAATATATGGGCCCATCATCGTTAACGGAGAGTATCGACGTCGTATGAATCATGAGCTGTACGAGCTGTACGCTGACATTGACGTGGTCAGACGCATTAAGGTGCAACGGTTGCGTTGGCTAGGTCATGTTGTACGCATGAACGAAAATGCTCCAGCTCGAAAAGTTTTCGACAATGAACTCGATGGATGGCGCAGAAGAGGGCGATCAAAACTCCGTTGGAAAGACCAGGTAACTGAGAACCTTACAGAACTCGGTGTGATTAACTGGAGAAGAAGCGCAGAAGATCGAGGCGCTTATAATATTTTTCTACGTGCGGTATATAATCCACTGTGATTGCAAAGAAGTACCAGCTAAGTAAGTAAGTATGTAAAGAAAGGGGTCGGCTTACGTAGACCAAATTCATTATTGAGTCAGGTTTTCATAAAGGTTTACATTGGGAATTTAACCGATTTCGGACTTACTAAAAAGATCTTTGTGTAAATGTATTTATTTTATATGGGTGAATTTAGTCATTTCAATATGAGGTACCCAAAGGGGTGTGTCAAATGTTTCGGTTTACTGAAAATATTATTACGGGCAATTTTTTGGAAAAATCAGGTAATGTTTACTCTTTACCCTCATCCCTATGGTGGCAACAGGAAACTGGGTTTCATTTTGTTGCTTAGAGTAATTGGCTAGTAGCTTAAATGGTCACCGCGCACGTGCCTAGTTTCCTGAGGCTGCAACGCCACTAAGAGAGCAGTTATGTTGAGCTTCAACAACTTCTGTTACATTTTCGAATGTTTGTCACATACATACATACATACATATTCGAATGTCCAATCTATTCATATCCCAAAATCGTTGTTAACACAAACATCATAAATTTGCGTTTTTATGATATAAAATGCGAAATCTTCTCACGACTGATCGCAATTCATTTATAGATTTGAACCCACTGATATCACCGGTGGCACTTGCGACCATGGCGAGCTTTGCATTGGCGGTTATGCTCGTACCGTGTACACGGTTAAACGCCTCATGGCGGAACAACAGCACAACAATCCAGTCTATTTCAATGCTGGCGACAGTTTTCAGGGAACTCTCTGGTATAACATTGGACGTTGGAATGTTACCAGTCAAATGCTTAATATGCTGCCCGCCGATGCAATGGTAAGTTCGACATTTTTCTTAATCTCCTAAGGCTGTGCCTTCTAACAAGTTTGCTCTGATCCAGACTTTAGGCAATCACGAATTCGATCATGGCGTTGGGGGTGCAGTGCCCTTTTTGGAAACCCTTAAAAGTCCTATGCTGGTGGCCAATATGGATTCTACAAATGAACCGGATATTACTGGAAAATATCAAAAGTCCACCATTATAGTTCGAAATAATCGAAAAATTGGCGTGATTGGTGTGATATTAGAGACAACATTTGTAAGTTTCACGCCTTATTATTTAAAAGAATTAAATTCCTAGACCTACTCTCCAACTTTTTAGGATTTAGCCAGCACTGGCCTTTTGCACTTTCGCAATGAAAGCGACTCAATTGTTGAAGAAGCTGCTAAACTTAAAGCTCAAGGTGCCAATATTATTATTGTTATCTCCCATTGTGGATACGATGTGGACCAGTTGATTGCCAAGAATGCCGGTCACGAAATTGATGTCATAGTCGGTGCCCATTCGCATACGTTCCTTTACACGGGTGACTCTTTGCCGGGTCCCGACAAACCGCGTGGGGATTATCCCACCCAAGTGATACATGACTCAGGACACCGTGTGCTGATTGTTCAGGCAGCGGCCTACGCCAGATATGTTGGCAACTTGACGGTGTTCTTTGATGACGCTGGCAATGTGGTGGATTTCGAGGGTGCTCCTATCTATATGGGAGCTGATGTTCCACAAGGTAAGATCAAGAATAGTTCTTGTAAAATTTATACGTTTTTGGGAGGAGGGAAACTTATTTTAGTGTGTGCAGTGAACAAACTTGGTAAGATTTTTAAAACAATAAAAAATTGCGATTACTGTATTTGTATTAGTAAACAATTCCGAATACGGGGTACATATAAAATATTTTTTTTTGAAAACTACATATATTAGTTATCGAGAGATATAATTAAATAAATTAAAATTTATATTTTGTTTTAGAAATTTTCAAAATAAGAAAAAAATATTAAATATTTTTATTCGATCGAAAACTAAATTTTATTTTTGAAAAAAAAAATACTGATTAAAAAAACGATTTTCTGATTTTTTAATACAAAAGAATAAATTTTATAGAAATTTTTTTAATGAAGTAAAATTCAGTTATATTTTTTTTTGAAAAGTGTAATTAAAAGATTTTTTAAACTTTTTGTGAAAAATATTGATATCCTCAACGGTTTTTATAGAGCGTCCAAATAAAATTACTTTTTTTTTTGTAGAAATTGTCTAAATAAGACCAAAGTATTAAACTTTTTTTACACAACCCTGTTAGTAATCGATTTATCGAACACTAAATTTTATTTTTGAAAAAAAAAAATACAAAGTAAAAAAACGATTTTCTGATTTTTCTTTAAAAAATTACAAATTTTATAGAAATTTTTGTAATGAAATATAATTTTGCGATATCTGTATAATATTTAATAAATTTAAAAAAAAAAGATTTTTTCGTAGAAAGTGTCTAAGACGAAAATGTAGGTTCTATAGTTATTAATAAATAAATTTTTTAAACAAAAATTTTTTTTTTTTTTTTGGAAAGTGTAATTTAAAGATTTTTTAAACTTTTTGTGAAAAATATTGATATCCTCAACGGTTTTTATAGAGCGTCCAAATAAAATGATTTTTTTTTGTAGAAATTGTCTAAATAAGGCAAAAGTATTTAACTTTTTTTTCGATAACTCTGTTAGTAGTCGAATTATAGAAAACTAAATTTTATTTTTGAAAAAAAAATACTAATTAAAAAAACGATATTCTGATTTTTTAATACAAAAAAATAAATTTTATAGAAATTTTTTTAATGAAATAAAATTCACATTAATCTGTATAATATTTAAAAAATTTAAAAATAAATAGATTTTTTCTTGGAAATTGTCTAAGACGAAAATTTAGGTTTTATAGTTATTAATAAAAAAATTTTTTAAACAAAAATTATTTTTTTTTTTGAAAAGTGTAATTAAAAGATTTTTTGAAATTTTTGTATAAAATATTGATATCCTCAACGGTTTTTATATAACTTCGAAATAAAATGACTTGTTTTGTAGAAATTGTCTAAATAAGGCAAAAGTATTTAACTTTTTTTCGGCAACTCTGTCAGTAATCGACTTGTCAAACACTAAATTTTATTTTTGAAAAAAAAAATTCAAATAAAATCAGAAGATTTTTCTTTAAAAAATTAAAAATTTTATAGAAATTTTTGTAATGAAATATAATTCTGCGATATCTATATAATATTTCATAAATTAAAAAAAAATTGATTTTTTCGTAGAAATTGTCTAAGACGAAAATGTATGTTCTATACTTATTAATAAATAAATATTTTTAACAAAAATTATATTTTTTTTTTTTGAAAAGTGTAATTAAAAGATTTTTTAAACTTTTTGTGAAAAATATTTATATCCTCAACGGTTTTTATAAAGCGTCCAAATAAAATGACTTTTTTTTTGTAGAAATTGTCTAAATAAGGCAAAAGTATTTAACTTTTTTTCGATAACTCTGTTAGTAGTCGAATTATCGAACACTAAATTTTATTTTTGAAAAAGAAAATACTAATTAAAAAAACGATATTCTGTTTTTTTAATACAAAAAAATAAATTTTATAGAAATTTTTTTAATGAAATAAAATTCACATTAATCTGTATAATATTTAATAAATTTAAAAAAAAAAATAAATTTTTTCGTGGAAATTGTCTAAGACGAAAATTTAGGTTTTATAGTTATTAATAAAAAAATTTTTTAAACAAAAATAATTTTTTTTTTTTTGAAAAGTGTAATTAAAATATTTTTTGAAATTTTTGTAAAAAATATTGATATCCTCAACGGTTTTTATATAACTTCGAAATAAAATGACTTGTTTTGTAGAAATTGTCTAAATAAGGCAAAAGTATTTAACTTTTTTTAGACAACCCTGTTAGTAATCGATTTATCGGACACTACATTTTATTTTTGAAAAAAAAAATACAAAGTAAAAAAACGATTTTCTGATTTTTCTTAAAAAATTACTATTTTTTTTATTATTTTTTAATGAAATATAATTCTGCGATATCTGGATAATATTTCATAAATTAAAAAAATTGATTTTTTCGTAGAAATTGTCTAAAACGAAAATGTATGTTCTATAGTTATTAATAAATAAATTTTTTAAACAAAAATTATTATTTTTTTAAAGTGTAATAAAAAGATTTTTTAAACTTTTTGTGAAAAATATTGATATCCTCAACGGTTTTTATAGAGCGTCCAAATAAAATGACTTTTTTTTGTAGAAATTGTCTAAATAAGGCAAAAGTATTTAACTTTTTTTCGACAACTCTGTTAGTAGTCGTATTACAGAAAACTATATTTTATTCATTGAAAAATAAGGCAAAAGTATTTAACTTTTTTTTCGATAACTCTGTTAGTAGTCGAATTACAGAAAACTAAATTTTATTCTTTGAAAAAAAGGTTATCTGATTTTTTATACAAAAATACAAACTTTTCAAAAATTTTTTTAATAAAACAAAAATGATTTTTTTTTACATTTTATTACACCTTAAAAAAAATAATTTTTGTGCAAAATATTTATATCCTCAACGGCTTTTATAGAGAGTCCAAATAAAATTATATTTTTTTGTAGAAAAAAGAATATTAAATATTTTTTTTCGATAACTCTGTTAGTAATACTAAATTTTATTAAAAAAAAAACAAAAATAATTAAAAAAAACATTTTGTAATTTTTTTTTATACAAAAATACAAAATTTTAATTTTTTAATGAAATTTTATTCTCCGACATCAGTTAATATTAAATAAATAAAAAAAATATGTTTTTTTTCTTAAAAATTTTCGAAAGAATTTTTTAGAGTTATCGAAAAATAAATTTTTAAAAGTTTTTGTAACAAAACTAAAAATAAAAAAGAGATTAAATAAAATTTTTTAAACTTTTTGTGGAAAATAAAATTTTTGATAACTGTTTTAGTTATAGATATATAAAATCAAATAAATCTAATTTTTTGTAGAAAGTGACGACATAAGACGAAATCTGTAGGTTCTAGTGTTATCGAAAAATACATATTTTTAAAGTTTTTGTAACAAAACTGTAAATAAAAAAGAGTTATTAAAAAACTTTTTGTGAAAAATAAACTTTTTTAGATAACTGTATTAGTTATCGAGAGATAAAATTAAAAAAATCTAATTTTTTTTATAGAGTGTCGAAATAAGACGAAAATATTGTTCGATAGCTCTGTGGGTTATCGAGTTATCGAAAACATTTTTTAAATATACTGTAATTTAAAAAAGCAGAGGATTTTTAAACTTTGTGTAAAAATATATATTGTTCATATTCTTGTTTAATTCAGTTATCAAAAAAAATTTCGAAAATAGTGTAACTTTTTAAACAAAAAACGTTTTAAACTGTCTGCAAACAATTTTGATTTTTTCAACAGTTTCTATAGACAACATAAAATACATTTTTCAAAGACCATTATTTGTGAAGTTATCGAGAGATAAAAATAAATAAATTAAAAAATCTGAATTTTTTGTAAAAAAAGGTCTAAACGAAATTTTTAAATAAGATTATTTGATAACTCTGTTATTATCGAGTTATCGAAGTATTTGTTTTCAAACCTTTTAATAAAGTTATTAAAAAAAAAGTATCATAAATCGTGTAACTTTTAAAACAAAAAAAAGCTATTTTTAAACTTTATATACAAAAATATTGATTTCTTTAACGGTTCCTATAGATAAGGTCAACATAAAATAGATAAAAATAAATAAATTTATAAAAATCTGAAGTTTTTGTAAAAATGTCTAAATAGGCGAAAATTTTAAATAATATTTTTCGGTAACTCTCTTATTAATCGAGTTATCTAAAACTATTTTTTTTTAAATATACTTTAATTTAGATAAATAACAAATTTTGTAAACTTTTTGTTATATAATTATTATATTATTATTATATTATATATTATATATTTTTTGTTATTATCAAAATGAATTAAAAAAATCGTATAAATTTTAAAAAAGGTATAAATAAGACGAAAATTTTAGATAATATTTGTCGATAACTCGGTAAATAACTGTTACTGTATTTTTTTGAAAATTTCCTTAAATTTTTGTAAAAATTAATTGTTTTCAAAGCTTTTTATATAGTTCTCAAAAAAAAATTTTAAAAATCGTGTAATTTTTAAAACAATATGACGATTTTTAAACTATATGTGAAAAATATTGATTTCTTCAAAGGTGTCTATAGAAACGGTCAACATAAAGTATTTTGTCCGATATCTATATTCATTATCGAAATTTTTTTTTACAATAATACACTTATTTATAAAACAGCAGACATTGTTAACTTATTGTAAAAATGTCGGGTTTCAGCGCTTTTTATTGAGGTATCGGAACATTTGTTTTTTAAATGTGTAGTTTAAAATTATAAATTTTTTTTTAGCTTTTTTTAAAAAATAATGATTTTTTTAGGTTTTTTTTTTTTTTAAAGGTCAACATGAAATAATTTTTTTTAATTTTTACATTAGTTCTTGGGTTATCGAAAGATAAAATATAAAAAAAAACAAAAAAATATGATTTATCATAATAAAAAAAGATGTTATTGTTTTTTTTTTCGATAAAGGGTCTTAATTTGACAATAATATTGAATAATATTTGATGATTACTCTGTTGTCCCTGTTATAAATAGTTATTGAGCTATCGAAAAATAAAATTTAAAAAATAATACATACTACAATTTAAAAAAACATATTTTATTGAAATCTTTTTGTAAAAAATTATTGATTTTTCAAATATTTTCACAGAGTTATCGAAAAATAAAATTTAAGCAAATAACTGTGTAGTTTTGAAAAATAAATTTTTAACAGTTTGTAAAAAATATTCATTTCTTCAATGGTTTTTACATTAAGGGTTAACATAAAATATTTTTTTTTCGATAACTCTATTAGTATTCGAGTTATCGCGATATAAAATTATAAATATAAAAGAAATATACTTTTTTGTATAAGGGTCTAAATAGGATGAAAAAATTAAATAATAATTTTCGATAACTCAATTACTAATAGTTATCGAAAAATATAATAAAAAATACTCCAATTTTAAATAAAAACAATAGTTTTTAGCTGTTTTGGAAGGAATATCGATTCATATTTTTTATAATGAAGTCGAAAAAAACATTCTTCAACAGTTTTTATAAAAAGGGCCAACATTTTATTAGATAAATGTCAAAGTTTTCAAAATAAATTTTGTGTACAAAATATTAAAAAAATATTTCGTTAGAAAATATTTAGTTAGAAATTACTAAAAAAATACAAATAATATGAAATTTTTTTTCGACAACTGTTATTTTTCCGAGTTATCGATAAATAAAATAAAAAAGCCAAATTCAAAAGAAAATTTTTTTTCTTTTCAATTTTTGTAAGAAATATCTTTTGTAAAAATATCAATATTGATAGAGTTATCGAATATATTGATAAAGTATTTAAAAAAAAAAATTTCGGTTTTATAATGAAGTCGAATAAAAAACCATTTTTAAACTTTTTGCCAAAAACATTGATTTCTTCAACAGTTTTTATAAAAAGGGTCATCATTTTATTTGATATATGTTTTATGAGTCTTCATAATTTTAAAAATAATTCTTAAAAAATTTTTTTTCTTTTAAATTTTTGTAAGAAATATCTTTTGTAAAAATATCAATATTGATAGAGTTATCGAAAATATTGATAGAGAATTTAAAAAAAAAAAAACAAAAAAAAAATTCGGATCCTTTAACACTTTTATAATGAAGTCGAAAAAAACCATTTTTAAACTTTTTGCCAAAAACATTGATTTCTTCAACAGTTTTTATAAAGAGGGTCAACATTTTATTTGATAAATGTTTCATGAGTTTTCATAATTTTAAAAATAATTCTTAAAAAATATTAAAAAAATATTTGGTTAAAAAATATTTAGTTAGGAAATATTAAAAAATACAAATAATAAGAAATTTCTTTCGTTAACTCTGCTATTTATTAGAGTTATCGAATTATAGAATTCACAAAAAGCTAATTTCTAAAGAAAATCTTTTTTCTTTTAAACTTTTGTAAAAAAATCGATATGTAAAAATATCTTTTGTAAACAATATCGATATTGATAGAGTTATCGAACAAAAGCATTTTTGAAATGTGTGTATTTTTAGATAACTGTCTCAGTCGTCGAAATTATAAATTATCGGCAGAAACAAAAATTAAAATAATATTATAATTAAAAAAAAAAAAACAAAATTCTTTTTACAAAAAGTTTTATTTTTTGCTTTTGTTAAATTAGATTATTTGTTTCCAGCTAAATATTTTATTAAAAATATAAATTATCGACAGAAACAAAAATTAAAATAATATTATAATTTAAACAAAAAAAAAAAAAAAACTTTTTACAAAAAGTTTAATTTTTTGCTTTTTTATAAATTAGATTATTTGTTAATTTTTGTTTTTTTCGATAACTGTTTGTAAAAAATATAGATTTCGTCAACGCTTTTTACATAAAAGGTCAACATTTTTTCAATAACTGTTGGTTATCGAAATGCTTTGTTAAAAACATCGAGCCATTTTTTTTACAAAAGTTGTTGAATTTTTTGCCACTAGAGTGGGTCAATTTTTTTCTCGATTTTAAAAGTAGTAATCTACGCTGAATTCTAAGAAAATTTGCTTAAGAAACTATGGGTCAAAAATCAAATGGTGCAACCGGTTTTTACCGAGAAACTTTTCGAATTGGGGAAAAATCGCCCTTAGAGGTTTCAAATGTATGGCCGACCTCCAGTCATATTTCTTCCTAAAATTCTTCCCAAACATACCTACTCCCCATCATCTCCCCTAAGGGGGCTCTTATACAGAAATTTTTCTTTATAAAATTTGCGTCAAAAGTGCAGAATATGGGTCGGGAGCCCAAAAAAAAACAAAAATGCCACTCCCCCCCAAATATGCCCTAAAACACGAAAATCAAAGTCACAGTTGGCGCTAAGGCCCACGGGGCCCTGGGGGATTTGTTTCAAAAATATCTTTCATTTGAGTACCCGCACATGGGGGGTCATCATAGAACCGAAAGGGGCCCCTTTTTTGACCCTCCGGGCCCCATGGGCCTGAGCGCCAATTTTGACCTACCATTCCGATGTTTGGGGATCAAGACGAAGACAATGGCATATTTTTTTTCTAATCGGGCTCCCGCCCATATTCTGCACTTCAGCCAAATTTTCTCCCGCCGCTTTTACTGCCTTGGAGTCGCTTCCAGTACGACCAGCCCCAATTTTTTTTTAACCCCAACAGTTTTTCACATCATATGTTTCCCTCCTTACATCTTTCCCGAACATACCTAACCCCTATCCTCACCCCTTTAAGGGGACTTCCGTACAAAATCCACTAAAAACGTCCAAATTTTTATTTTTATGACTTTAATAAATTTTTGTAAAAATTTTCAGTTCTCCCGTCTATCCCGGACCGTCTGTCCTTTTTCACCCCTAAAAGTTTTCTTTCATACAATCCTTGTCGTGCCAATAACGAGCACAATTCAAAAAGAATTATCCAATTTGGTGCAGTTTTTTTTAAGTTATGGGCTAACATACATTTTAGCGTGTATATAGAGATGTTTGTAACGGGTAAACTCAAGAAATATTAAACCTATTATATTGAAACTTTTTTAAAAACATCACAACATGGCTAAAGAAGAGAATAGGGTATATATTTTTTTTAATTTGTGGGTTTACTCTATAAAATATTACCATAAGCAGCGACATTTGCTAAAGTACCAATTTGTTTTAGTTGTATTGTGATACTATTTTTGATAATATTTTTCTTTCCAGATCCTGAGGTACTTGAAGCCATGAAACCCTGGAAGGAAATAGTCGACATACAAGGCAAAGTAGTCGTAGGCCACACTGTGGTTGATCTCCTAAAAGAACCCTGTAGTTATAAGGAATGTAACTTGGGAAACTTTTTTGCTGATTCTATGGTGCATGCGGTAAATTACAAATAAAAAATCGTCATCAAACTCTTACTAATCAATTTAAATAGTTTTTAGAACTGGCCCCCTACATGGAGCCAACATGGGCAGTCGTACCCATAGGCATAATGCACAATGGAGGTTTGAGAGTTCCCTTGTACCGTGGAGGTAAGTACAAATATCGAGTCTATGACAAGGCAATTCCTAATTTACCTTTTTCATATAGATCTAACCTACGCGCACATTGTTACCATGTCCCCGTTTGAAAACATATTGACCGCTCTCGATTTACCTGGTCAACGTTTATTGGAAGCTTTAGAATTTGGTGTTAGTAAAATTGATTTGGCAAACAACATTACCATGTCCAATATCTTCCTGCAAGTATCTGGCCTCAAGGTTACCTATGACTTTAGAAAACCTGTTAATCAGCGTGTGGTCAATTTAAAAGTTCGTTGTGCCACCTGCGCCTATCCGGTGTATGAGCCATTCAATAGCACTGCAACGTATCGTGTAGTGGTGCCGAATTTTTTACATGATGGCGGTGATGGTTTCTATATGTTCCGCGACTATGCCACCAATATCCAGTGAGTGTGAATATTCGTTTGTTTATAAACTGTATTTTAATAGTTTTTATTAAAAATCCTTAATACTTTTTTTTGTTTTAGACCTTATGCTACAGATGTGGATGCTTTGTTGGCCTATATCGAAAATATAACTCCTATATATACCGGCATAGAGGGCCGCATCAAAATTGTCTAGTAATGGATATAAGCTTTAATTTTAGTTAGGAATTATAACCAATGTAGACGAAATAAAGAAAACAGTATTAAGCTCTATGTGCTCAAGTTAGATTAAAAACTAAGTTTTTTTTTTTATTTTTGAATATATACATCATTTTAGGTCTTATTACGCAGGGACTCAATGGGACTCAATTCTAAGAACTGCACTTGAAAGTAGCCCCAAAAAGAAGAAGTTCTGCTTCATTCGTTTTGTCAAGTTACATGCCATAATAATTTAATATCGATTTGAAGTCAGAAAGTATCGTATAGGGAAATTTGTCACGTTTTAGGCTCTTTTGCTTGACTTTCTTGCTCTACATAGCAGTATCATGAATAATCATGTAAGCAGATCAATCTATACTGGGAGGTTTCGAGAGAAATATACTTTGCAAAATATTTGAACCCATCATCGTTTAATGCTCCAGTTCGAAAAATCTTCGGTAAAAAAGTCGATGAACGGCGCAAACACTCCCATGACAGCCAATTCTATGTACCTCATTGACTCGGGGAACTTAATCTACGACCAAGGACTTCCAACCCCACAATACATGATTTATCCAGAGTTCGTCTATTTGTTTGTCGTCCGAATGTCACTGCTCCGTGCCGGTATTGAGGTAAACCCTGGACCACCGTTCTGTTAAAAGTGAGCCAGAAGCAGATACACCACCGATCAACAATATGCTAGGTGTAATAGATGCTTGAAGTGGGTTTTTTTCCGGAATTGCTACGACCTTGCCCAGTTGAGGGAGTATGACAACAGCTACATCGCCAGCTAACCTGTGTAGCCAGTCCGCAATCTCCTCAACAGCAATTTTTTCCCGCGCAGCAACTGCAACACCTAACACCAATTGGTTCTAGGTGAACTCTATACTAAAGAAACTTATTTTCCCTTTACACCCCATGAATGAGGTATGGGATAGCTTCTCGCGTTGTTGTGAATTAACACGCTTTCTATTTTTAGATTCACAACTAACGGCACCTACTTGTTATCGTCACTGTTTGAAAAGCTCTTACTAGACACGACGATTGAATCGACGCTTAATACTGCGAAGTTGCTGTCAACAACATTCGAGGGGAGCCGACAATGAAAGAAAATTGTACTTATTTTTTTCTTTTAAGATGACTGGAGCCAGGTTTGAACCTGCGATCTCCCGCATGGTAGTCGCGTGTTCTAACCACTATGCCACGGCCGGTCCCGAAATAAGGCCTCGTCTATCATCAATTTGCTACTAGTGCGCTAAAAATAATACGCGCACAACCAAAAGGCGATCATAACCCAAGTCTGGTACAAAGTGGTTCTTCGAAACCATGAACCTCAAAGGCTCCTTAGGTCCTGATGGGATGCAATTCTGTCGTAACCCCTACTTAAGGTGGTGATGATGCGGTACGGTTTTAATCGACCGCTTATTCGGTATCTTCAGTGCCAACAGTTGAGCAAGGAGAAATTTGGAAGAATAATTTTATTCACTCCGAAGCACCTCCCTTGGTATCAACGGTCTCTACTTCTATTCGCCCTAGGCATAGAACAACTTCTAAAATGACTTTAATAGTCAGATGTACCGCCTATAGAATAATTAGTTGGCTCGGTGATAAGCCGGTCGTTGAATTCACGAAGCAGGAAAAGAGTTCTCTCAGGCTTGATCACTCATTAGAGGTTTAAAAGGCAGCGTACTTTCTACGGAGGATAACAAACCTAAACGGAAGTAATCCGAACTAGCGTCTAAACGACAGCATTCAGAGCACACTAACCTACCGGGGTATAAAAGAGTCAAATATAATCCTGCACGGACACAACATATATCGCATAAGAATATCTCTAAACACCACCTTATTTGGAGAATCATAAACCCCAATAAGAGCGACGGCACTATTTCATCAAGCAACTGGAAATTAGTTGTCGTATCCCTTACTGTGGCGTTCGTATGGGCGCCATCCGGCCACAGCCGCAATGTCATGATGTGGGCTGGTATCAGGGAAACATAAAATTCGTTGGCTGTGCAGACGAGCCTAACCAAACCATCATCGTTAAAGGCGAGTACCGTCGTCGCATGACCCGAGCTGTACAACGACGCGTTTAAATAAACCGAATGCGCTGGACACATTGTACGATATACAATAATCAAGCTCAAAAAGACTTCGCCAATAAACTTGATAGGCGGCGCTGTAGGGGAAAACAAAAATTTTATTGGATGTACCAAGTGAAAGAGCTGTTATCTAAACATAGTGCAAGAACTATTTACGGATCGCAAGAGAAAGAAGCGCTTAGAATTTTTTTCTACGTGCGGCAATTGATGGATGATTCTTTTGATACTGCCAAATAAGAAGAAGAATCACAACAATGCACCTAATGGCATTTATTTGCAGCATCTTCTGTTTTGCAACCAATTGTTTTATGGAAACCCTTTACTGTGCGACAACACCCCTGTCACATGCTTTATTTGCAACAAAACTTGACTGTAAGAATTTGGTTACGCCTAAAAGCACACTAAAACCTGGGTTCATTGCGGGTTGTATTCTTGGCCTTTCGTGGGATCACAGGTAGCTGGAATCAGTATGACATTGACGAATTTATACTTTAAACTTATTATGGAGCAAAATTTCTTGATGCAGAACCTGGTGGGCTGGGCTTGCCACCCGCAACCATTATAATGGCAGTGAATAAAATGAGAAATATGAGAAAAAGAACCCCCCAAAATATTGACGACCACCGCAAACGTTTTAAGTACCAGGATTTGAGAATATGCACGTGGAATGTTAGAACTCTTTACCGACCAGGTGCCTCTATTCAACTGGCGGATGTCCTCGAAGAGTATAAGGCTGACATTACTGCTATACAGGAAATCCGGTGGACTGGATATGGATGCTCGCGGATCAGGATGTGTGACGTGTACTACAGCTGCCACGCGGATAAGCATGAGTTTGGTTGTGGATTTGTGGTCGGCAAGAGACTACGACACCTGGTCTCTAGGTTTACTCCTGTCAGTGAACAAATCGCCACCATAAGAATAAAGGCAACATTTTTCTATGTCACGCTGGTATGTGCTCATGCTCCGACGGAGGAGAAAAGTGACGAAGTCAAAGACGAATTCTACGCCCAACTTGAAAAAACATATGACCGTAGCCCGGGCCATGATGTTAAAATCGTGCTGGGAGATTTTAATGCCAAAATGGGCCGGGAGAATGTCTTTAGCCCAACAGTCGGAAAATTTAGTCTGCATACTGACACATCGCCAAACGGAATCAGACTGATTGATTTCTCTGCAGCAAGGAACATGGTAATTAGCAGACCACGATTTGACCACAAAAACATTCACAAAGCAACGTGAATATTTCCCGATCAAGTAACGAGAAACCTAAGACGTGCGAGTGATCAGAGGTGCGAACATCAACTCGGATCATCACCTCACTGCAGTCAAGGTGCGTACTAGTCTAAACAGGGCGAAAACCCTGTGTAACCTGGCATAGAGAAAGCTGGACATTGCTAAACTGCAGACCGCGGAGATAGCCAATGCCTATTCTGACCAACTCACTCAACTACTTCTTGATGCTCCAACTCCCGAAAATACTAGCTCGCAATGGCAATATATTGCCCACTCGATGGAAAGGACTGCGCGGTCCGTACTGGGGTATGTGAAGGCCTTTAACGATAATGACTGGTACGATGACGAATGCCGCGATGCCACCCGAGAACAAGATGCTGCATACAGAGCCAAACTGCAGTCAATGGCAACGCGAGCTGTTCATGAAAAGTACAGGGAGAAGAGGCGGGAGGCAACTCGACTCTTCAGGCGAGAAAAAAAAAGAGAGCTTAAGGAGCGGAATAATGTGTGTATTGAAGATTACAGGAACAGAGGTGAAGCCCGAAAATTCTATCAGAAGATAAATGGTAAGGTACATGGAACAAGTCTTCCCTCCTGTAAAGACAAGGATGGTCAACTCGTTACTGACTCCGAGAGCGTACTGAGAATATATAAAGATTACTTCTGCAGCCTATTGATGTCTGAAAACTCGACTGATGAAGAGTGTGTACCAATCCGAGATGATAACATCGAGTGTCCACCTCCGAGCCAAGCTGAGATAACAACTGTCATATCCCGCCTAAAGAACAACAAGGTCGCTGGGGCTGATGGCCTTCCAGCTGAGTTGTTTAAAGTGGGTGGAGATGAGCTTGTTTTAAGCATGCAACACCTCATAGAGAATATTTGGCTTCAGGAGAGCATGCCAAAGGATTGGAATCTCAGTGTGCTATGTCCAATCTACAAAAAAGGAGACCGTAGTGAGTGTAAAAACTACCGTAGAATTAGCCTCTTACCGATTGCGTATAAGGTCTAGCATACTGTGTGAACGTCTAAAGCCAATTGTGGAAACCCTGATTGGATCTTATCAGTGCGGCTTTAGACCAGACAAATCCACGACGGATCAGATATTTACATTACGGCAGATTCTGGAGAAAACACATGAGAAGCAAATCGACACTTACCACCTCTTTGTCGATTACAAAGCTGCCTTCGATAGTCCCATCAGGCATCGACTATACGAAGCCATGTCTGAATTCGGTATTCCTGCGAAGATAATTTGTCTCTGCCGGTGTACCCTTACGAATACCAAATCCTCTGTTCGGTTTGGCAAGGATCTATCTGCACCATTCGATACGACGAGTGGTCTTAGACAGGATGACAGTTTGTCATGTATGCTGTTCTACATAGTGATGGAGAAGGTGTTAAGGAAAGCAGTGGTTAACTTGTCTGGCACCATATTTAATAAGAGCCACATGCTGCTCGCATATGCCGATGATATCGACATTATCGGTCGAACGATGCGAAAGGTAACAGCTGTTTTCTCATCAGTTGAAAGGGAGTCAGCGAAAATGGGTTTGGCAGTGAATGAGGACAAGACAAAGTTAATGGTATCATCGAACAAAGTGTCCACCCGTTGGGGACGCAGCGTGAACATTGAAAACTATTGCTTTGAGGTAGTGGATGAATTTATCTACCTTGGATCCGCCATGAACAAAAACAACAGTGTCAGCCTCGAAATAAAACGGAGAATAGTGCTTGCCAACAGGTGTTTCTTTGGACTACGCGAGCACTTTATACACACCACCCTATCTCGAACTACCAAAGTCCAACTGTACCAGGTACTAATTTTACCGGTCCTGTTGTACGCCTCCGAATCTTGGGTGCTTACACAGGCAGATGCAGCTCATCTGGCGGTGTTTGAGAGAAAAATACTCCGCAAAATATATGGACCCATTTGCGTAAACGGGAGTTTAGGATTCGGATGAACCATGAGCTGTACGAGTTATACCACGACATTGATGTCGTCAAGCAAATCGAAGTGCAACTATTACGCTGGCTAGGTCATGTCGTGAGAATGGATGAGGAAACTCCAGCGCGAAAGGTATTCTATCAAGATCTCGAAGGACGGCGCAAAAGAGGGAGACCGCGACTACGTTGGAAGGACCAGGTGGAGGAATCACTGATGCTGCTTGGTAGGACTGACTGGAGACGGTGCGCACAAGATCGAAGCGAATGGAAATCTCTAATCATTTCGGCCTCTGACTTAGACACTAAGATATAAATATATATGTATGTTGTCAAGTTGTTTTAAAGGCTAATAATAGTAATAATAATAATAAAATTTCTTGATGAGTAAGATTTGCATTCAAAAGTTTGATGTGTTGTTATTGTACATCATTGCTTCTCATCTTCACTTAGCTTATCCAAATAAAAATCCCGCATTTCCTCTAATAACATTTTGTTCTGTCTTTCTCTACTTTCGTTTGAGGTTTCATGCTCTATTCACATTCTTGTTGTTGTTGTGAACTACTACATATTTTTGTCACAGACGTATTTGCAAATCGCCAAGCTGAGACAATACTATCAACATGGAAATCAAATTGTAAACTGTTATCAAATCAACGATAATTCGTTTACAATTAGCCTCACACCAATGAGTTATTATCACTAAGAGAGAGAGTGATCGAGCACTACTTATGAAGAGTATGAATTATCAAGAGAATTCAATTAGCTGCGCTGCTGGCCATTGAGACGAAGCTGGAGTGCAACAACTTGAGGTGAAACGGTTTACCGATTTAGTTCTCAGCCTAAACTTTATGTGACAACAACGCGAGCGGAAAACTTTATTAAATAAAACTAAAACCGTTGTTGTATTGGCCGCAATTGGCCAACTTGTACATTATTCGGGTTGCGTTTAAAATTATTTAAGCAATAATAACAAGGGGTTTAGTGTTTGTGGCTACAAAGCAGAAGAACAAAACAAAAATGCAACTGTTCGTTCGAAATTCGCGTAACTCATTGGTGATTGTTTGGCTGTTAACGTGTATTACTACCATTGCCCTTGGTAGACCCGATACGAAAACGGATTTATTTCCCTTATCGATAGTACATATTAATGATTTTCATGCCAGGTAAATTTATGATTGTTCGGTTTCGTTTAATGTGAGTGCTACTGCTCTATAGTTTAAGTTGATATTTAAAGTTTATAGAACGGAAGTTTGCATGACTTAAGCAAGCGTTAATTTATATAGTAAATATGTACTAAACTAGTTTAGGTGTACTCATATTAATTGTATGTGGATTGTATGAAAAAATGTACTTTTTCTACATACACTTAGGTATTTTTGATTACACAAAATTTTAGTACCCAATCGTCTTGTGATTAATGTATTTAAAATAGCCTCTATCATAGCACAGAGTATACACTTAGTTTGTCACTGAGTTTGTAACAAAGTGTGTGAATATGTTAATCAATTTAAATTTTCAGTTTTTAAAACATTTCCATATGTCGTCGGTTAGATTTGAATGGTGCCCATAAAGTCTAGCATACATACTACTGTATTATTCAGAGCAATTTTTGTTTTTAATATTTTATTTTATAAATTTGGTGGTAAACATTTTAAATTTGAAAAAAATATAGGAAACCATGTTGAACATTTCTAAGCATCGAGAAAAATTTAAAATAATAAAATACGAAATGTTTTTTTAAAGAATTATTGCTAATAGAATGTATTTTACAAGAATTGTGTGAAATGGATTATTTTGACAGTCGGCAGGGCCAAGGGCGTAGCCAGGATCTCAGCCGGGGGTAGGTTGAAGGTTTTCTGTTTTTTTTTTAACTTATTTTTTAAATAAACAAATTTAAAGTTTAACTATATAATAAAAAATAAGTACAAAAAGATAAAAGTATATAATTCTTTAGACGAACTTTGTTGAGTCTATTCCATGTAAGTTATGTGTCTTTATAATTAAAAGCCAAATAGATTGTAGAATCATCGGCTGTGCAGAGCCGGTCACATCGCGCATTTGCGAGAAGATTGACAAAACTTCAAAAAACGTAATTTTTGTCTGAAAAGAACAAGTAACTTAAATGGCGTTGCTATTGGAGGTGGTAATTTATACTCTTTAGATTCCCTGTAACATATCAAAAATAAGTACCATTTAACCTCTTAAACAAAACTTCAAAATTTCTATGCAATTTTTTGAAACAATGGTGATAAACCGTTACCATCCCTCAGACCAAACGGTTTAATCTATATAAGCAAGATTCTTAGAGAACTAGAGAGCAGCGTGAAGGAATTTTTCGAAACTCGTACTTTAAGCAAGGGCGTAGCCAGGATCTAATGTAGGGGGGGGCAGTCGGTTTTACATTTCATGTTAATAGTTTGTTTACAAAAAAAAAACAATTAAAACTAAGTACCTAACGGAAAATCAATACTAATTGTTTTGACAATATTTTATTAAACAAAGGTAGACAAGACTAAATTTTTTTAAAAAAAATTTTAGGTCGTCTATTTTAAATTTTTTTTCTTGTGTTATTTGAAACAAACTGTGTACTGAATAACCGTTTTTTTATTCTGAATTCCTCATGGTTATTTTTTTTTTAAATGTGTCAAAGTCGATGAAAAAAAAAATTATTTTTGACTTTAATTTCAAATATTTTTTGGGGTTTATGGGCTCAAATCGATTTTCGCAGACCATAGTTGGATTTTCGGATATGCCGTCTTCGACAAAGTTGTTTTAAATAAGTCTTGCTTATCAGAAATCCCAACTTGGCGAAAATCTATTCAACAGCTGAAACACTATTCAAAGTAAAAAAAACTTTAAATAAAATTCTGTACGAAACCGTCATTGTAACTCAAAAATCGAATGATGCAATACGAGTCCGGCCTTGTCTATTTTTTCGACTACCATAGTGTTCTTATTCACAGAATGTAATCTACAAATCCAAAGAACTAATTAATTTAGTCTCATGTCTTGTTAAAAGAATCGATTCGAAAATCGAGTACGGAATCAGTTGCCTCGAAAATTATTTGTTTTACACTCGATTGCTTTTTTTAAAATGTTTTTACTCTGTTCGTTTAATTGGCTGCATCCAGCTCGCATCGAAGTACCTCATTCTCTCACTCCAATTTCCCAATACCTTGTTAATGCCTTCGGGCTGTAGCTCACGGATTGCTTTGATGATATTGGCCTTAAGTGTTTGAATCGCTTCTGGATTAAACTAAACTATGATTTTAAAATTAACTTGTATTTGGTTCACCTAATATATCATTTGACACGAGAAAAAGTGTACAGTTAAAGGAAACACGTTGGGCCTTAAGTATCTGAAAAGCGAATTCAATTCTGGAAAAGTGTCAGTCTGTCTGGGCGGCTGGCTGGTGTGGAGGAGAACTCGAGTAAACTTTACTGACCCTTTTAAAGATTTAACAGTTTTATTAATTTTCAAAATTTGGTTTTAACTTCCTAATGAAAAACTGGAAGATATTTGAATTTGGTACATTTACATACATACTAAGTATCTTTCTTGCAATTGCACTTAATACAGTTAAAATTTTGCACAATCTTACCGCTTATTGAACGTTAACTTACGAATAAAAAAGAGCCTCGCTCTGCGTATTAGTACTTCCAAAACAAGGTAGTCTAAATTTTCCCAATAATTTCAAGGAGGAACTCTTAATATTTTGTGAATTCATTAACACTTTCTAAACTGTAACCATTTTTACAGCTTTGATACATGGCTGTAAACGTCTGGCCAACAGATACTACTGCACAAGCAGAACAATAACAATACATAAGTAATTTCATTGAATCCGAGTTAAAAAATATCCACTACAATTTTTGAGAGTGAACATATGGTGAAAGTTTTTATTAGTCAGTTCACCTTTTGTAAAATTTCTGTACTATTTTATTTTAATTTTCATATTTTCTAGGATTTTGACCAATTTTTCAAGCTCTAGGGGGGGGCAGCTGCCCCCCCTGCTCCTACCTGGCTACGCCCTTGACTTTAAGGGCTAAAAAGGCCCACAAAGGGTAAAACTGGTACCAGACAATACAACGGCTTTATGTAGAATCAAAAAAATATATGTGAGCTTGCTTCATATACAATTAGATTCGAATTTAAGGGAAAAATAACACCATAAAGTAATAAAACTGGTGCCACCACCTAGACCAAACGGCTAAAGCTATAGTAGCGAAAACCTACATGGGCTATCTCTCAATAAAATTAGAGAGCCGCTCGAAGCGAGTTTTTAAAATTCGTACTTTTAGTGCTAAAAACGGTCCAAAAAAGAATAAAACTGGTGCAATCACCAAGACCAAACGGATTAATGTAGAATCGCGAAAATCGGGTTTAATGTTTATATTATGAAGTAAATTGTGGGATATTTCGAATTTTGTACTTTTAGGGTGAAAAGAGAGCGAAAAAGGGATAAAACTGTAACCATCACCAAGATCAAAGGCTTATGGTAGAATTGCGAAAATTAGGGTGTTCTTATTTTATTGGGCAAGTTAGATTTTCAAAATTCCTACTTTTATGGAAGAAATGTTGGAAAAGGGATAAAAATGGTACAATCAGCCAAATTGGTACATACATGGGCATATTCGCTCTGGAATTAGAAGGGATTTCTTAAAAAAAAAATTCGAAATTCGTACTTTTGGTATTAAAAATGAGAGAAATATAATCACCGCTAAGACCAAACGGCCAATGGCGAGATTAAGGGAAATATTTATTTTAATGAGAAGTTATGCGATGTTTACAAGAAGATAGATATGTAGACTAGCTTGGTTTGACCAAATCCGTCAGCCTAGAAATTGAAAATTTGGTGTGAATATTCCGTAAAAAAACTCAATATAGTTTTACCCTAATAACATAGACTTTAGCTACCGTTCAGCCATTTGCCATGACTTTTGTTGTCTTTATTAAAAAAATTTACCAAAAATATAAGATGAAATACACTTTCCGATAATTATCTATCGAACCTCCTATGAAATGAATTATTTAGTTCAATGTCAAATATTTCCTTTAAGTCCTGTCAATTGTTCTTCTACTTTTCCTTTGTATTCCTTTGTCCAGCTTGCGAAGGCATAATAAATAATAAGAAACACTCTTGAATTTATATCCGGAACAACCGGCCTTATAATTTTTCTCGTGCGATCTTTATATTTTAAAACAGACCCATTTTGTTGGTTTCAACTTTAATTAAACAGTTGGAGACAGCCGGAAAAACTATTACGGAAATACAACTACTAAAAGATTTTTGAATACATAGATGAAATAGGCATGGCACTAAATCAGACTACTAAATATTCTGACCATACGACTAGAAAGATCTAGAATCATTTTTTTCACGTTTGTTACAAAGAACAAAATTCGCATACAAAGAAGAGGGTATAATAGGGTGGGTCAATAAAAAAGTTTCGCCGGTCTCATCCTAGTATGAAAGACAATTTAAAGACAAATTCCAAAAAAATATTCATAAGCGAACACCTTTTGCTAAATATAACTGAGCTCAATAGTCCTGAAACAAATATGGTGTTAAGATACTT
The DNA here is from genome assembly GCA_964034835.1 of Muscina levida. Lineage (NCBI taxonomy): Eukaryota > Metazoa > Arthropoda > Insecta > Diptera > Muscidae > Muscina > Muscina levida. The sequence continues at coordinate 133,536,157 of OZ035882.1, forward strand.
TAATGCGTTACAATTTTTCTAATATCAAATGATAAATACCCTCGTCCCTAAGGGTGATGGTATAAAAAGAGCCTCGTTGTGCGTATTAGTAGTTCCAATACAAATAAGCCTACATTTTTCCAGTAATTTTAAGAAGGATTTTTCATTTGTTTTTGAATTCTTTAGCACTTTCTACATTGTGTTCATTTTTACAATTTTATACATGTCTGTGGCCTTACTATCTCATATAGTTAACGCTCCACAAGCAGGTTAAAGGTTATAGGGTAAGAGTATTTAGTAGTCAGTTGACCTTACTGAACTTTCTGTACTGGTTCACATTAATTTCCATATTTTCCAACTCACTGTAGTGTATAAAAAAATAATGTAATTGTGTTACAAAGTTATATAAATATTAAAATTTTTTACAATAGTTACCAATCAGTAGAGCTCAGAAATATGGACCGTATTCATACCTTTTTACGACAACGATTTATTACTATAAAAATAAAACATATTTCAGACCATATTTCTAATATTATTCACATTACAATCAAGGAGTTATATACCTTATTGGAAAGGTAATTTGATGTTGATTCCGATTTTATAAATGGCGGATCAAGTATTAGTGAAAACATTTGAAATTTTAGCTCCAGAATGATGTAATGTTGTTTTGGCTGCATGCAAAAACTTTGGTAAGACTTTTAATTAGGAGCTGTGTTTAGCTATGCGCTCATATGTAAAAAATTTTAAAGCTTAATATATTAATAAAATACTATAACAATTTTAGCTGCATATTCTTGCATAAACAGAAGTTACATTCAATAATGTTAAAAAACTCAGTTATTTAGAAAAAAAAAAACTTGTAAACTTTTTTGTTTTTTGTTTTTTAAAAATTTTTTTTTTCTAATAACAGAGTTTTTTAACATTATTGAATGTAACTTATGTTTATGCACGAATATGCAGCTAAAATTTGTATAGTATTTTATTAATATATTAAGCTGTACATTGTACATAAATTCTTCACTCTAGACTAGTGATGATCAAAAATTGAAAAACCTACCACTTGTGCCGACATACCAATACAAGGTACAAGGTAAACTGACTGATAAATACCATCACCCAATATACGATTTTGTTTAAGTCTTGGGAGATAGCAGAATGAGTGTGACAAATAGTTAGGTTTTCTGAGGTATTGCCTCATTACAATATAAATTAACTGACCAAATTTCATTATCCCCCAGGTGGCTGTTTGGAATCATTTTTGGATCATTTTGTTTGGGTGGTACCAAAAGGGGTTTACTGATATAGTCCATATGCATTCTAGATTTAAATTTCCATAACCGTACAAATAACGCAAAATTTGACTGAATTCAGTGTTCTGACAAAAAAGATATGCATATAAGACTATAAGGGTAAATTCGGTCATTTGTATGGGAGATCCCATAAGGGGTGTGCCAAACAGTTAGGTTTTTTGAGGCTTTGCCTCCTATTACATGATAAATTAGCCGACCAATTTTCATTACCCTTCAAGTGTCCGTTTGGAAGTTATGGGAGAAATAGTAATTTTCCGAAAATAGGTAATTTTGTAGGCGTGAACCGATATAGTCTGAATTCATTCTTGAGTCCAATTTTATATGCGAAACCTTACCCAACATATTACTTAATTTGGTGTACTTACAAAAAAGATATGTATGTAAAACTGTGAGGGTCAATTTGGTCATTTGTATGGGAGTACCAGAAGGGGCGTAGCAAATATTTCGGTTTTCTTAGGGTTTGTTTACTTTTGCAAGATAAATAAACTGACGAATTTCAAATATTCTCCGGTCGTCCATTTGGAAGTTATAAAAGACATATTAATAATCCGAAAATAGGTAATTTTGTATGCGAGATACCAGAAAGGGCAGGGCTATTCTGCCCATTTACAATCCCATTAGTTCGTTTTGAAAAACATTAATACTGGTAAATTTTTATACCGATCAGTTAAGGTTTACTCGAGTTATCCTGCTCACCAGCCATCCAGCCAGCCTGCCAGATAGACGGACATAGCTGAATCGTCTTAAAAAGTCCTGAAATGAATTTAGTCTTAAGATACTTGGGGTCTAACTCGTCTCCTTTAATGCGTTACACTTTTTTCGTATTAAAAATTGTACCATATACATGTACAAGTCATCTCTATATGCTAAAAATAAAAGTCTTATCTTTATTCTGAAATAAGTTCTGGTTTAATTTGGATCATATTTTATAGAATTATACCAAATATTAAGATTATGCATGCTAAATTTCTGAACTCTCTCTCTCTAAGAAGAAAAAAGTTACAGATTTTTGATCCGATAAGAACTAAAATTTTCCACTGTGGGGCGGAAGCTATCTATCTCATCAGCACCCTTAGCTTTGTCTTCTCCACACATTAGCACAACCTTAAGTGTTAAAAGCTTTAAGAAATTATCGTGAAGCCCAAACACACCGGTGAGAAAATGGTATCAACGAAGACCACACGTCAACATAATCCACACAAGCTCTTGTCTATGCTTTGTCCATCGGACAAAATTGGATGGATTTTTTTAGTTGATCTGAATGAAATATGACTTCCTCTTCTTTAATGGCAGCAACAAAATAAATTTATCTATCAATAGCCGCACGTAGAAAAGTATTCCAAGCGCTTCGGTCTTTTGCGCTCCGTAGATAGTTCGTCACACCAAACTTAGATAACACCTCTTTCACCTGGTCCATCCATCGGAGTTTTGGTCGCCCCCTCCTATTGCCAAAGACTTTTCGAGCCGGAGAGTTTTCGTCCATTCGTACAACGTGTCCAAGCCAGCGCATTCGATATCGATGTCGTTGTACAGCTCATGATTCATTCGACGACTATACTCGCCGTTAACGATGATGGGTCCAAATATTTTGTGTAATATTTTTCTCTTGAAATCTCCCAGAATAGATTGATCAGCCTTCGTCATTACCCAGGATCCTGCGCTGTAGAGCAAGACAGTTAGGATCAAAGTCTGGTACAGTTGGATTTTTGTTCTTCGAGAGAGCGCTTTGTCATTAAATAGCTTGTTTAGCGCATAGTAGCAGCGGCTTGCGATCAATACTCGTCTCTTGGTTTCCAGGCTGACACCATTATTTTTGTTTATTGCGGAGCCAAGGTAGACAAAATTAACTACCACTTCAAAGTTATAGTTGTCAACGTTCAAGCAGTGTTCCAAACAAGTAAACTCTTTGTTCGTTACACAAACTTCATTGGTTTTGTCCTCTTAAAACACCAGACCCACTTCAGCCGACTGCTTTTCAATGCTCGAAAAAGCGGCAGTAACATACCGCAAACCACGGCCAATGATATCTATATCATCGGCATACGCGAGCAACATGTGACTTTTGTTAAAGATGGTGCCAGTCGTGTTTACTGCTGCTTTCCGCATCCCCATAACGATGTTAAAGAGATCGCAGGACAGACTATCGCCTTGCCTGAAGCCTCGCTTGGTAGAAAATGACACTTTTAGTTTAGTGCGTGTTTTCACTGAAGACTTCATGTCTGTCAGTGTCATCCCGCAAAGTCGTATAAGCTTCGCGGTGATACCAAACTCAGCCATTTCTGTCGTATCGGACTGTCGAATGCATCTTTGTAATCGATAATCAGATGGTAAGTGTCGATCTGCATTTCTTGGGTCTTCTCCAGGATTTGTCGTAGTGTGAATATCTGGTCGGTCGTGGATTTACCAGATCTAAAGCCACACTGATAAGGTCCAATCAAGTTCGCCAGAAGGGGCTTTAGTCTTTCACATAACACACTAGACAGGACCTTGTAAGCGATGGGTAAAAGGCTAATCCCGCGATAGTTGGTACACACACTTGGATCGCCTTTTTTAGGCACGACTCCCCTCGAATATTGTTGACAGCAACTTCGCAGTATTAAGTGTCGAGTCAATCGGCGTGTCTAGTAAGAGCTTCTCAAACAGTGACGTTCGCATTCGTCGATAAACAAGTAGGTGCCGTTAGTTGTGAATCTAAAAATAGAAAGCGTGTTAATTCACAACAACGCAAGAAGCTATCCCATACCTCATTCATGGGGTGCAAAGGGAAATTAAGTAAGTTAAGTTTAAGTTTATTTTGTAACATTTAAGTGCTTCGGGTCTTACCAAAACAGTGACCAACAAAAAAAAAGGTCATAGGACACTAGACAGCACCTTGAATGCGGTGGGTAAAAGGCTAATCCCGCGATAGTTGATTTCCTCTTTTTTAGGCACAGGACATAAAACACTCAGATTCCAATCATCGGGTTTGCACTCCCTGAGCCAAATCGTGTTTATGAGTTGGTGCATGCACGTTGCCAGTTCATCGCTGCCAGCTTTAAAAATATCTGCCGGTAGTCCATCGGCTCCCGCAGCTTTATTATTTGTAATATAATTTGCAGTGCAATTGCCGTGCTGTTCTCGTTTTGGCTCGGTGGTGGACAGTCTACTCCATCGTCGATGATTGGTGTGATTTCGTCGCTTATACTGACTTCGGGAACTAGTAGAGATCGAAAGTGTTCCCTCCATATTTGCAGCACACTCTGAATGTCAGTGACCAGATTTTCGTCTCTGTCCTTACAGGTGGGGATCCCTGTTCCAAAACCTTTACTTTTTACCTTTTGTTAGAACTTTCGAACTTCACCTATATCCCTGTAATTTTCGATATCCTGGTTCTCTATTTTCTTCCATAGACGCTTTTTTCGTCTGAACAGGCGTTTCATCTCCCTCATTTTCTCTTTATAACGCTCCGTGAAGTTTTGCCTTGTATGCAGCATCCTTATCTTCAGACATTTCCCAACACATTCCTCATCATACCAGGGCTTGTCTGAGCATGATTTTGTATAACCCAGTACGGTCGTTGCGGCAGTGGTCATAGAATTCGCAATATGCTGCCACTGCATGTCGGGAACATCAGAACTAGGGGGTTAGTTGGTTTAAAGTAATTTAGGGAGTTGGTTGGAGTAGGCATTGGCTATCTCAGTGGTATGCAGCTTTGTGATGTCTAGCGCAGAGAACGAAGCCGACCAGAAATTGTCGGCGATGGAAGCTCAGAATATTTTTATCGGTCGGTGACGACGAAATAGGATTTTTACCGGCATCTGCTCAATTTCGGCTCACTATTTTGTAACATATAAGTGCTTCGGGTCTTAACAAAACAGTGAACAAAAAAAAAGGTCATAGGATTCTCAAAAATTTTGGAGACCAAAAAAAAAAGGTACCAACACAACGAAATTTTCCAGACTTCAGCCGCTACAAGTCAAATACATCGGCGGCTAACAATAAGCCGACAATAGCCGTACATTTTTTCTTTTCTTGGTGTTTTTATAGTAATTTTGTTTAAGGAGAGTGGCTTATTAGGCCACCGCTCCGGATCCTAGTTTCTTGGGGCTGCCAAAGCCACTAGGAGAGCCTGTGTTGAGCTTCAGTAACTTCTGTTACCTACTTCCTAAGACGCATCGCTGGTAGCATGCCGATTAGGTTACTCAACATTTCGCCTTCTAACTCTACATAACTTCTAAGCGGTTGCTTTAAAATCATTGCCCGGTGAATACTTGGTCTAAGACCGGAAGTAGTTAGCTGCTTGGACAGTGCAACAAAGGAATCGCTTTTTTTATATATTATGTGATATTATGTTTGACAAAGAAAGAATAAGATTTTTTGTGAAAGATAATGTTATCACATGTCCACCTCTAAAAAATTAGCTCACAAACATCTTACTGCAATGCATATGCTGCTGGTACTTTTAAGATGTCGGATGTGAATTAATTTTCGCCAATGTTTCAGCCCAGTATGCAGTTCAAGCAAAAATTCATTTTCGATTCCATTTAAGATCGAATTGCAAATCTATATTTAACTGCATCCGTAGTTGTTGTTTCTATACAACTGAATTCTATACAATTCTACAGTAATTTTTGTTTAAGATTTCACAGTCAAGGTCAGGAGTACCCAATCGATTTTTTTTTGCATAAATTAGTATATTTTGTGGTCTTTTTTATATACATATATGCAGTTAAAGAATTATACATACAGCGTTTAATTGGCATAAGAAAAAGACTGCACATATATACGAGTACATAACTTGAATTCGAACGCAAGGCCATTAGTACTGATATATGGACGGCTACAAACAAAAATTAAATCTGTTAATATACATGATCCATTACAAATGTGTTGACTAATTAGGTAGATTTGTTAACGGAAGTCATTTAAAGGCATTCGTGAACATTTCTGAAGTTAAACATAAATTAAAAAAATAATAAAAACTACAAGTAACTGAATTGTACCGTCCGTCAGCTCTTGTGGGACTTTTTTTGAAGACTTGAGTAACTCGTAACAAGTTTTAAAATATATTTTATAATTGCTTTAGATTAGGACAAAAAATATCAAAAGAAACTCATATATAAAAATTTAATATTGAAATAATGTTCTGTGAGGGGGTTAGAAGCAAAGGACGTAACTAATAATTCTAAAAATACTTTATTTATTGAATTGTGAAACTACCAGCATTGAAATTAAAGTTTTTGCGGTTTCAAAGAAATTTTTTCTTTTTTGGGATTCGAAAAAAAATTCCAAAGTCGAAAAATTGTAAACGCTCAAGCTGGGTGGAAAAGTTTTGTTACAAAGTTTTATAGTTTAGCGTGGAAAAATCTGCAACGGATTCCAGCTAATATTGGACAGGAAGTTCCAAAGCGGAAGTGGATTACAACTTCGTTCTTTTCCCTCTTGGATATTACACAAAAATCTTTAAAATTGTGTTCGGGACCGGCCGTGGCATAGTGGTTAGAACACGCGACTACCATGCGGGAGATCGCAGGTTCAAAACTGGCTCCAGTCATCTTAAAAAAAAAAATTTCTTTCATTGTCGGCTCCCCTCGAATGTTGTTGACAGCAATTTCGCAGTATAAGTGTCGAGTCAATCGGCGTGTCTAGTAAGAGCTTCTCAAACAGTGACGTTCGCATTCGTCGATAAACAAGTAGGTGCCGTTAGTTGTGAATCTAAAAATAGAAAGCGTGTTAATTCACAACAACGCGAGAAGCTATCCCATACCTCATTCATGGGGTGCAAAGGGAAAGTAAGTTTAAGAGGGCTAATAGGCTCTAACAATCAACACAATAAATGTTTGTGCAACAGACGGCAGAATCCAGCTTCCAATTATGTTTCAAGCCAACTTATGCCATTACCTGTTTTCACTGTTGTAAGAACTACTGAAGCTCAACACAGGCTCTATTAGTGGCTATAGCAGCCCCAAGAAACTAGGATCGGGAGCGGTGGCCTAATAAGCCACTATCCTTAAACAAAATTTATTATGAAAACATGAAAAATAGAAAAAACAAGATCGCCCCCCCCCCCCCCCCCAACTGTTGACGACCCCCGCAAACGATATAAGGACCATGATTTAAGGATATGCACCTGGAATGTCCGAACTCTTTACAGAGATGGTGCCTCTATCCAACTGGCGGATGTCCTCGACAAATACAAGGCTGACATCACCGCCATACAGGAAATGCGATGAACGGGACATGGAAACACACGACGGAAGAACTGTGACATCTTTCACAGCTGCCATGCAGAAAGACACAAATTTGGATGTGGTTTCATAGTCGGCAAGAGACTACGGCACCTGGTCTCGCGGTTTAACCCCGTAAGTGACCGTATAGCCACCATTCGCATTCGGGCGAAATATTTTTACATCACGCTGATTTGTGTGCACGCCCCGACGGAAGAAAAAAGGCGATGACATCAAAGATGCATTCTATGAGCGCCTGGAGGATATATATGACCGCTGCCCTGCACATGACATTAAAATTGTTCTGGGAGATTTTAATGCTAAAATAGAAGAAAATTCAGTCTACACAACAACACCTCCGATAACGGATTCACATTCCACAAGGCAACCTGGATATCTCCCGATCAAAATACAAGAAATCAGATTGATCACGTGGTAATTGATGGAAGGCATGTCTCAAGCGTTATGGACGTGCGTGCGATGCGCGGAGCAAATATCGATTTGGATCACCACCTAGTTGCAGCCAAGTACGCACACGATTAAGTAGTGCTAAAAACACTTGTAATCAAACGCAAAGGAAGCTAGACATCACAAAGCTGCATACCACTGAGATAGCCAATGCCTACTCCAACCAACTCTCTCAATTACTCCATACAAATCCCCCTAGTTCTGATGTTACCGACATGCAGTGGCAGCATATTGCGAATTCTATGACCACTGCCGCAACAACCGTACTGGGTTATGAAAAACCACGCTCAGACAAGCCCGGGTACGATGAGGAATGTTGGGAAATGCCTGAAGATAAGGATGCTGCATACAAGGCAAAACTGCAGCCAGTGGCGACGCGTGCGGTTATAAAGAGAAAAGGAGGGAGATGAAACGCCAGTTCAGACGGAAAAAGCGTCTGTGGAAGAAACGAGAGAGCCAGGATATCGAAAACTACAGGGATAGAGGTGAAAGTTCTACCAAAAGGTAAAAAGTAAAGGTTTTGGAACAGGGATCCCCACCTGTAAGAACAGAGACGTAAATCTGGTCACGGACACTCAGAGTGTGCTGCAAATATGGAGGGAACACTTTCAATCTCTTCTCGTTCCCGAAGGCAGCTTAAGTGACGAAATCGCACCAATCATCGACGATGGAGTAGACTGTCCACCACCGAGCCAAAACGAGATCAGCACGGCAATTGCGCGGCTTTAAAATAATAAAGCTGCGGGAGCCGATGGACTGCTGGCAGAACTTTTTAAAGCCGTCGACGATGACCTGGTATCATGAATGCACCAGATTTGGCTCAGGGAGTGCATGCCCGATGATTGGATTCTGAGTGTCCTATGTCCCGTGCTTAAGAAAGGCGATCCTAGTGTGTGTACCAACTATCGCGGGATTAGCCTTTTACCCATCGCATACAAGGTGCTGTCTAGTGTGTTATGTGAAAGACTGAAGCCTTTTCTGGCGAACCTGATTAGACCTTATCAGTGTGGCTTTAGACCTGGTAAATCCACCACCGACCAGATATTCACGTTACGACAAATCCTGGAGAAGACCCAAGAATAGCTGATTGATACCTACCATCTGTTCATCGATTACAAAGCTGCATTTGACAGTCCGATACGACAGAAATTGTTGGATGCTATGGCTGAGTTTGGTATCCCCGCAAAACTAATTCGACTCTGCGGGATGACACTGACTGACACGAAGTCTTCTGTGAAAATTTGCAAAAATCTGTCAGAGCCATTTTCTACCAAGCGAGGCTTTAGACAAGGCGATAGTCTGTCCTGTGATCTCTTTAACATCGTAATATAGATGATCATGCGGAAAGCAGCAGTAAACAGGAATGGCACCATATTTAACAAAAGCCGCATGTTGCTCGGGTATTCTGATAATATGGATATTATTGGACGTGGATTGCGAGATGTTACTGCGGCCTTTTCGAGCATTGAAAAGCAGTCGGCTGAAGTGAGTCTGGTGATAAACGAGGAAAAAACCAAGTTATGTGTTTCAACAAACAAAGAGTCCACTCGTCTAGGACGCTGCGTGAACGTTGAAAACTATAACTTTGAAGTGGTAGATGATTTTGTCTACCTTGGCTCCGCCTTAAACTAAATAATAATAATGTCAGCCTCGAAATCAAAAGACGAGTATTGATCGCAAACCGCTGCTACTATGCGCTAAGCAAGCGATTTAACGACAAAGCGCTCTCTCGAAGAACAAAGATCCAGCTCTACCAGACTCTGATCCAACATGTCTTGCTCTACAGTGCAGAATCCTGGGTAATGACACAAACGGAACAATATATTCTAGGAGTCTTTGAAAGAAAAATACTCCGCAAAATATTTGGACCCATCTTAGTGAACGGCGAGTACCGTCGTCGAATGAATCATGAGCTGAATGAGTTCAAATAAACCGAATGCGCTGGCTTGGACACGTTGTACGAATGGACGAAAACGCTCCGGCTCGAAAAGTCTTCGGCAATAAACTCGATGGGCGGCGCAGGAGCGGGCGACCCAAACTTCGATGGATGGACCATGTGACGGAACTGTTAAGTAAGCTTAGTATGACGAACTATCTACGGAGCGCAAAAGACCGAAGCGCTTGGAATGCTTTTCTACGTGCGGCTACTGATAGATAAATTTCTGTTGTTGCTGCCAGTAAAGAAGAAGAAGAAGTATTTTTTTACACTTAAACTTATAACATTTCTTTGCAATATTGTTGAATATTATTATCTTAATTACATATTCTACTTGTGTCCATTAAATGTTTGTTAATATGTAGTAGACAAACCTTCAGAAAACTGAATCCTTTGTCACACCCCCCTCCCTCTGGTACCTCCCATACAAATTACCGAACTGATCCTCATAATTTTACATACATATATTATTTAAGTACATACGCTGAGTGCAGTAATATTTTGCGAAAGATGTTCGCTTATGAAAATTTGACGTAAGAATGATTACGGGCTACATTGACCTACAACTTCTGGTACCTCCCGTACTAAATGACGTATATTTCGGAAAACTAGTCTTTCTCACTACCGAATGGAAAACTGCAAGATATTTTAATTTGGTCATTTTAATTATCTTGTAAACTTAGTCAAAACCTCACAACTTCCCTTTTAGTACCTCCCATACAAATGACCGAAATCAGCAGCATAGTCCTTCAGGCAAATCGTCGCTGCGCCTCCTAAATCAGTAATGTGTAGTTTTTCACATTTTTTTAAGTTCTTGTGGTCATCCATCGACCCTTAAATTCTTTTGTTATGTTGTTAGCTGGTACTTCTATGCAGTCCCAGTGGATTATATACCGCACGTAGAAAAATATTATAAGCGCCTCGATCTTCTCCGCTTCTTCTCCAGTTAGTCACACCGAGTTCTGTAAGGTTCTCAGTAACCTAGTCTTTCCAACGGAGTTTTGGTCGCCCTCTTCTGCGTCGTCCATCGAGTTCATTGTCGAAGACTTTCCGAGCTGGAGCATTTTCGTCCATGCGTACAACATGACCTAACCAACGCAACCGTTGCACCTTAATGTGTCTGACCACGTCCATATCAGTGTATAGCTCGTACAGCTCATGATACATACGACGCCGATCCTCTCCGTTAACGATGATGGGCCCATATATTTTACGAAGTATTTTTCTATCGAATACCGCTAGAACCGATTCATCCGCATGTCTCATAACCCAGGATTCTGAGCCATACATTAAGACAGGTAGAACGAGTATCTGGTATAGCTGGAGTTTTGTTTGTCGAGAGAGGGCTCTGTCATTGAATCGCTTGCTTAGTCCGTAGTAGCATTTATTTGCAAGCAGGATTCTTCTTCGGATTTCTAGGCTAACATTATTTGCTTTGTTGATGGCGGAGCCTAGGTAGACAAAATTATCTACCACTTCGAAATTATAGTTGTCAACGATCACGCAGTTTCCCAAACGAGTAGATTCTTTGTTCCTTGAAACTAATAACTTCGTTTTGTCCTTGTTCACCGTTAGACCTACTTTCGCTGATTCCTTCTGTATACCTGAGAAGGCTGCAGTCACATCCAGCAGTTTTCGACCGATGATGTCTACGTCATCAACGTACGCGAGTAGCATGTGGCTTTTGTTGAATATAGTGCCACTCGTGTTTGCTGCAGCTTTTCTCATTATCATCTTCATCTCAATGTTCATAAGATCGCACGATAGGCCGTCGCCTTGTATTAGGCCTCGTCTGGTACATAATGGCTTCGTAAAGTCCTTGCCAATCTTCACTGAAGACTTCGTGTCAGTCAGCGTCATTCCGCAAAGGCGTATCAGCTTCGCTGGAATACCAAACTCAGCCATGGCTTCGAGTAATTTCTGCCGTATCGGGCTGTCGAAGGTAGCTTTATAGTCGACGAACAGATAGTACGTATCGATCTGTTTCTCTTGGGTCTTTTCCAGGATATGCCGAAGTGGTCAGTTGTTGATTTTCCAGGTCTAAAGCCACACTGATAAGGCCCGATCAGGTTGGATAACACTGGCTTTACTTTTTTTACATAGCACACTCGACAGGACCTTATATGCGATGGGTAAAAGACTGATCCCGCGGTAGTTGGAGCACACACTTGGATCACCTTTTTTCACCACAGGACATAATACGCTTACATTCCAATCGTAGCGTATGGAGCAAAACCGTGCGCAGGAGCTGGTGCATGCTCGTTATCAGCTCCTCGCCACCGGACTTGAAGAGCTCTGCGGGCAGACCATCGGCACCGGCTGCTTTGTTGTTTTTCAGCCGCGATATTGCTCTTCTTACCTCGGCTTGACTTGGTGGTGGGCAATCTAAGCCGTCGTCGACAATTGGCGTGATAACTTCACGTGCGCTGCCTTCTGGAAGCAGCAGTTGCTGGAAGTGTTCTCTCCATATGTGCAGCACACTCTGCGTATCCGTGACCAGATTTCCATCCTTGTCCTTACAGGTGGGGAAGACATTACCGTTTCCATTTGCTCTTACTTTCTGGTAAAATTTTCGGGCCTCACCTCTATCGCTGTATCGCTCTATATCCTCGTTCTCCCGTTCCTTCATCTGACGTTTTTTTCGCCTAAATAGCAGTCTCGTCGCCTGTTTTGCTTTCTCCTTGTGTCGTTCCTTAACAGCACGGGTTACAATTGGCTGTAGCGTTGCCCTTTAAGCAGCATCCTGTTCCTTAGACGCTATGCGACATTCTTCATCGTACCAGGATTCGTCTGAGCGCTGCTTTTCATATCCTAGCACGGTTGTTGCGGCGGTTGCCATGGAATGCGCAATATGCTGCCACTGTATATCGGGAACGTCAGAAGTAGAGGCGTTGTGTCGTAAAAGTTGGGAGAGCTGGTTGGAGTAGGCAGTAGCTATCTCTGAGGTTTGCAGCATCGCGATGTCAAGTTTTCTTTGTGTTTGGTTACGTGCTCTGCTCAGGTAATGATTCGAGCCAATATTAGCACCACGGATCACACGCTTGTTCATGACACTAGATGCATGCCTGCCATCAATTACCACATGATCAATATGATTTTTGGTGTGTTGATCGGGGAATAGTCAAGTTGCCTTGTGGATATCTTTGTGCTGGAATCTGGTTCCACCTACTATCATGTTCCTTCCCGCTGCGAAGCTAACCAGCCTAAACCCGTTGTCTGACTTGTCGGTATGCAGGCTGAATTTACCGATCGATGGATCAAGAACATCTTCTCTTCCTATTTTTGCATTAAAGTCTCCCAAAACAATTTTAATGTCGTGGCCAGGGCAGTGGTCGTATGTTTCCTCTAGGCGCTCGTAAAATGCATCTTCAATCGCATCGTCTTTATCATCCGTCGGGGCGTGTACACAAATCAGCGTAATGTAAAAATATTTCGCCCGGATGCGAATGGTGGCTATTCGGTCACTTACAGGGTTAAACCGCGAGACCAGGTGTCGAAGTCTTTAAAACCACATCCAAATTCGTGTCTTTCTGCATGGCAGCTGTAAAAGATGTCACAGTTCTTTCGTCGTGTGCATCCCTGTCCCGTCCATCTCATTTCCTGTATGGCGGTGAAGTCAGCCTTGTATTTGTCGAGGACCTCCGCCAGTTGGATAGAGGCACCATCTCTGTAAAGAATTCGGACATTCCAGGTGCATATCCGGGGGTCGTCAACATTTGGGGGGTTCTTGTTTTTGCTATTCTTCGTGTTTCCATATTAATTATTTTGTTTAATGAGAGTGTAGCGTATTTGGCCACCGCTCCCGATCCTAGTTTCTTGGGGTTGCCAAAGCCACTAAGAGAGCCTGTGTTGAGCTTCAGTAACTTCTGTTACCTACTTCCTAAGACGCATCGGTGGTAGCATGTCGATTAGGTTACTCAACATTTCGCCTTCTAATTCTAGCTAACTTCTAAGCGGTTGCTTTAAAGTCATTGCCCGGGGAATACTTGTTCTAAGGCTGGAAGTAGTAAGCTGCTTGGACAGTGCCACAAAGGAATCGCTTCTGTTCACTCCCAAGTGTGTGACAATAGTAACCTTCAACCTCTGGGCAAAGTCCCATTCCCCAAATCATTTAAGCTCTATAATCATTCAAATAATAGTACATAAATAATTTCAATTAAAAATCGGTTAATTACATTAATTTAAAAATTAGTGTGTGGGTATATATTCAGTTTACCTGACTGTCGAAATTATTTTTTCTATGGTAAGTTTTTTTTTAAATTTGTTAGTAAAAATTCCCATTTCTGAGTCCGATTTTACCAGTAAACATGTTTGTAACGAAAATTATGTTTTTCGGCAGGCTTGTCAGGGAGACAAAAAACCGTGTAAACATCTATGTATGTATCTTCCTCATTACATTACAGACGTATCTGTCAAATTTTCATTTTTCACCAGCAGTCAACATGAACGTTGTAGCGGACCATGTCCAATATTTGTATTTTATTTTTTACAAAAACTTAGCACAACACTTTTTAAAATTAATTTCTTAAAAGATTTCTTTATATGACTTTATTTCGTATATTTTCATCACAATAACAATTTTTATTTTGAAATTTTTCTTTGACACGAAAAAAAAGTCTGTCGAACCATTTGATTTTTTACAGACAAGTCTGCGCAGACTGTATACATCGCCAAAATCTGGGGGATAAGACTGGGCAGACATTATATCTCACAGACTTGTCTGCCAGTGTAAAGTGGGCTTAACAAATATTTAAGAAACAGAGCAACTTATTTTCATGTTGTCCTATGCATTTTAATTGTTTATAAGTTGTCCTAATCACATTTCCTCCTTCTGTCTAGATACGAACCTACTGACACCACTGGTGGAGCTTGCGATGCTTCGGATGAATGCATAGGCGGTTACGCGCGTACCGTATACACAGTTAGACGTCTGCTGGAAGAACAAAAACACAATAATGTCGTCTACTTTAATGCGGGTGATAGTTTCCAAGGCACCCTGTGGTACAATGTGGGTCGTTGGAATGTTACAAGTCAATTCTTAAATATGTTGCCGGCCGATGCAATGGTAAGTGTGATATAGAATGTTATAAGACTGCATGCATCCAAATAAGAAATAAATCGATAAATTTGCAATGAAAAAAAAAAAAGTTTCCATTTAAATTCTCTGAACCATGGAATGCTTCTGTTTCAGGACTCACACCTTAGGGTCCTAATGACGTTTCCGAGCGTCAGCTTTTTTAAAAGCTGATGGTCTCGTCTTCCCGGTATATGCGAGACCAATTCCTAGCCCATTTATACTACAACCTTAACTATAGCCCGTATAAAATCCAATTGCATAATGTTTATATCAAATATTCTCTATCAGACTTTAGGTAATCACGAGTTCGATCATGGCGTCGAGGGTGTAGTGCCATTTTTGGAAGCACTCAACAGTCCTATGTTGGTGGCCAACATGGATTCCAGCAATGAACCTACCATCACAGGGAAATACCAAAAATCCATGATCATCGAAAGAAGTGGTCGTAAAATTGGTGTCATCGGTGTGATATTGGAAACAACTTATGTAAGTTTAAAGCAAATTCAGTCAAGATTTTATATAATTCTTAATAATGTCCTCTGCATTGTCCAGGATTTGGCCAATACGGGTAAACTAATATTCCATAATGAAAGTAATGCAATTCTTGTGGAAGCCGACAAACTGAAAGCACAAGGTGCCAATATTATTATCGTACTTTCGCATTGTGGCTATGATGTCGATAAACTGATAGCCGAAAAAGCTGGTTCTGTCATAGACGTTATTGTGGGCTCACACTCGCATACCTTTCTGTTTACGGGTGACACTCTGCCGGGACCTGATACACCTCGTGGTGATTATCCAACCGTCGTAGATCATGCGTCTGGTCATCGCGTTCTAATCGTTCAAGCTGCTGCCTATGCCAGATATGTTGGCAACATAACGGTTTATTTTGACAGTGACGGCAATGTGGTGGATTTCGAAGGAGCTCCCATTTATATGGGCAATAGTGTACCCGAAGGTAAGTGTCATTGTTATGAATTTATCTGTATCTGTGGTAGTATGTGACTAACATAAACCAACACTTAAAGCCGTTGCACTTAACAAATTTAGCATTTATGGAACTGGGAAGATTATAGAAAATGGTCATATATGTCTTAAACCCATTTTACACTGGCAGACAAGTCTGCCCCAGACTTATCTCAAGGTTCTGCGAAGATTTTGTGTGTAAAAAGTCAAAACAATATTGTGCGTGGGTGAATTGGGTTATTTGTATGGGAGGTACACGAAGATGTGTAGCAAATGTTTGGGCTTTAAGAGATTGTATTCCTACTATTGAAAAAAAATAAATCATATAACTAAAATATCGTTTAGATTTCCGTTTGGAAGTTGTGGAAGAAATAATTTTGTATGGGAGGTACCATCTAACATTTTTGCTTAAAGTGTCCTTTAAACTGGCAGACTTGTCTGAGAGACAAATAATCCGTGTAAACATCTGTCTTTCCCCTTACATTACAGATATATCTGTTAAACTTTCATTTTTCGTCAGCAGTCCGCATGAACGTTATAGCGGTTTAAGCCTAATATTAATATTTTATTTTCCCAAAAACTTTATCACAACACTTTTTTAATGTTTATTTCTTAAGTTTTCTTTATTTGACTTCTATTTGTATATTTTTAATGAATTCAAAAATTTTTCCTGTTTTTAATTTGAAATATTCATTGACATCAAAAAAAAAGTCTGTCGAACCTGTTCCTGCATTGTCAGACATGTCTGCCCAGATTTAGAAAAATCAAAATCGTTTTGATTTTTTACAGACATGTCTGCGCAGACCGAATACATCGCCCTAAACTGGGAGATAAGTCTGGGCGGACATTATATCTCACAGACTTATCTGTCAGTGTAAAGTGGGCTTAAGATCCTAATACAATATTAACAAATTTGGTGACGGATGATCTATTACTAAACAATAACAATTGCATATGGTAATATATTTTGTGGTGCGAAGGAATGTCCAACGATTATTGGTTGACGTGGATACGAGGAATTCTGAATTTCTCCTGGTAGAATATTGTAGATCAAAAGTTAAAGTTATTACATAGATAAACGCGGATGAGGATGACAAAAATCCTGATTCTCCTGAACAACGAAGATTAGATTTAGCATGGATATGTCCTTTGTAGCCCTAATTTTTCAACAAAAATTTGCATAATTAGAAAACAATATTTTGAAATTATAGATTTATGACATGTAATACCACTGTGCAAGGCTATGTCACTACAACATTTATTCATTGCGATTGTCCTGATTTAAGAAAGGGAAATATGTAGAAAAGAGTTTAGTACAAGATCAATAAAAAGTTCACAAGGATAGTACAGGAGAAGAGAGAAAGAAAGTGTTAACATAATTCCGGCGTGTTCTCTCGTTCAACTCTTACTTACTTACTTAGCTGATACTTCTATGCAATCCCAGTGTATTATATACCGTACGTAGAAAAATATTATAAGCGCCTCGATCTTCTGCGCTTTTTCTCCAGTTAGTCACACCGAGTTATGTAAGTTTCTCAGTAACCTGGTCTTTCCAACGGACTTTTGGTCGTTCAACTCTATGTATACAAAATAGTCGCAGTCTCCTCCTGTGTCGTTTCCATTTGGATGTAAATTCTCTAACGTCTTAGTGTCCTGTAATTATTCCGAATTGTCGCCTGACGGACTTTCTATCTAGTCCCAATAGTGATCAGGTTCGTGTTCCATTCAGTCTAAGCCAAATATCCCGTGATACCACACAGACGGTGCGGTGTTCCCAGGATGCATTTGCCAGCCGTTCAATATGACGGTTCACAATTCCGTATATATGACATAATAATGGTCGCATGCATGATGCATCTGATTGGCCAGGTCCCAGTGCTGACCCTATCCACTATCTTGTTCCCTTATGTGTCAAGGACCCAGCAGAGTCGAACACTTCAGTCTTTCAGCAGTTTTGAGAGAGCCATCCTACATCTGTGCACCAATCTTGACCTTATGACCTTTGATACCAAAGGTTATAAGGCCGCTTGACTGTCCATATAGATTGTGAAGATTTCCTTTCAAATTCCTTGCCAATATTTCCAACACAGATTTCATACAGCGAAGATCTCCGCCTGGAAAACACCCAATCGGAAGTGTTGGCTGCAATTGAGACCCACATTGAAGTTATAACCGACACTTCATAACCCTATAAGTAAATCTTTCCTCCTTTGTAACAGTCAGTTCATCTGATGGAAAATTATCTACCGGCTTAAACTCTAGTTGAACCAGGTTCGATTAAGTTAGGTAGCAATCCTATAAAACCCGCTCACATAAAACAATCAAGGTCCCTAGAATTACCACGGTAACGGTAATATATCTATCAGAACTGGTTTAGAAGCCGATCCCAGTATAGAAAGACGGCGATTATTTACAGCGGGGCAATAACAAATCAGTTGCTAACCGTGTCCAGTTCTTTTCATCCCCTTATTAGGCTCGATGTCTAGCCCCTAACTTGTTCATCAATTTTGTAATTTTCTCTCAGAACCGATACAACGAAGACAGTATTTTTCTCTCAAGAGAGTTATTATGATCTCTGTAGTTTGTGTCTTGTCCAAATGTGTAATGGTCCTCTACAGCTTTCTGGATCTCTTCATTGTTTAATTAATAAGAACAACTCGGACCAGCATTATGTCTTTAGCTTACAAACAAGTTTATGAGAATGTATCCTTTCCTATCTAGTGTTGTTACTTATATCTATTGTTGCAATACCCATGTACCTATATGTACATGAGTAACCATATGAGTGATTACTTATTGAGGCAATAGAGATGGTACATTAATTGATAGTTCTGATACAACATTCATCTCGTACTGGACTGCCTTTGTAAAGGGGGGTTTTCTATGGCTGGGGTATACTTAACTTCGTCCAGGGTCTGCATAAGGATCCACCAACCTTACGAAATAAGAACACAAGTGATTTCCCTGACTAGGGCTAGTAAATAGTGTTTATTATGGTTTGATTTTCTTCTAATTCACTTGTGTTCGAAATACGACAGATAACTTTTTGGTTTTCGGCAACAAACAACTGACTTTCAGGCTAAATCCAAATATCTGCGCTGGATACACTTGCGAGTCGCTAACGGTGTCGATTTGCCGATAATCTAGAGTTTAGTTTAATTAGCCCAGTACTGGTGCGGTTAATGGAATTCTGGCATAAGTTCCGGTTACCAGTTTCGGTTACGGATTTCAGGTTTCGGGTGTTAGGTTCGGATTTCAGGTTCGGATGCCAAATTCGTAGGACCAGCTCGGGTGCTAGGTTCGTACAGCTTGTTCGGGATCGTGGAGTAAGCTAGGGATCGTGGACTAAACTCGGTTACGACTAGCAGGTTAGGACTTCAGGATCGGGTTTCAAGTTGCAGCATAAGCTCGTCTTCGGTCTACCAGTTATTGTTATATATACAATTGTTCTTATAATATACTTATAAACTTACGAACAGATAACCGAAGTCGCTGTGGGGGGACCGACAGCCAAAGCCGCGGTGGAAGAACAGACAACCGAAGTCGCTGTGGGGGGAACAGGCAACCGAAGTCACTGCGGGAGAACAGACAACCGAAGTCTCTGCGGGAGAACAGACAACCGAAGTCTCTGTGGGGGAAAAGTCAACCGAAGCTGTAGGGGGAACAGACAACCGAAGTCGCTGTGGGGGGACAGCCAGCCAAAGCCGCGGTTGGGGAACAGTCAACCGAAGTCGCTGTAGGGGGAACAGGCAACCGAAGTCACTGTGGAAGAACAGGCAACCAAAGTCACTGAGGGAGAACAGACAGCCAAAGCCGCGGTGGGGGAACAGTCAACCGAAGTCGCTGTGGGGGGACAGCCAGCCAAAGCCGCGGTGGGGGAACAGTCAACCGAAGTCGCTGTAGGGGGAACAGGCAACCGAAGTCACTGTGGAAGTCACTGTGGAAGCACAGTCACTGAGGGAGAACAGACAGCCAAAGCCGCGGTGGGGGAACAGTCAACCGAAGTCGCTGTGGGGGGACAGCCAGCCAAAGCCGCGGTGGGGGACAGACAACCGAAGTCACTGAGGGAGAACAGACCACCGAAGTCGCTGTGGGGGGAACAGACAGCCGAAGCCGCAGAGTATGTATTATCACTAGTGATGGCACGATTAATCGAAAAATTGGTAATAATCGATTTAATTGTACCGTGAATTCCCCTTCGATTAGTTGAGTTAATCGATTATTCCAAATAATAATCGATAGACATCCAGGAACAAAAAAGATTCGTCGCCAACTGTCAAATGTATTCATTGAGCTTTGATGGCTGACGACGAAAGACCTAGAACAGCAACCCTAGTTATAACAAGCATTGGGAGCGGCAGTGAAACGTCTTCTGCTGGTGATGCTGAATTTGATTTATGGGCGAAGAAGGAAGGACAATGACTCAACACTCCCTCAAGATGAACTAAGCTTCTTTGTCAATGCTCCAGTACTAGAATTAAAGCGCAATGTAATAGACGCATGGGAAGAAATAAAATAGGTCTACCCTAAGCAGTAGTCTCTTGCATAAAAATATTGCTTTTTGATTGGTACATCTGTACCATTAGAGCAGCTTGTTTCCAAAGCGGGTGCAATAGTAACGGAAAAACGGAACAAATCAACCACGAAACGGCAATCAAAGCTCCAATTTTTAAATTCTGTACTAAACAAATAAATTTTTTTTTAATAAATTGAATAAACAGAAAATTTTGTAATTAATTAAATTATTTTTTTTTATTTATGATAATTTTAAATTTTAGGTGAAAATATCGATTTATCGATTAATTGTTTCCAATTAATCGCGATTAATTATTTTCCGTTAAGATTATTCATATGATTGATTAAAAGATTATTTTTTTTATTGCCATCACTAATTATCACCCGATCAGAAGGAAACTTACTTACTTACTTAGCTGGTACTTCTATGCAATCCCAGTGGATTATGTACCGCACGTAGAAAAATATTATAAGCGCCTCGATCTTCTGCGCTTCTTCTCCAGTTAGTCACACCGAGTTCTGTAAGGTTCTCAGTAACCTGGTCTTTCCAACGGAGTTTTGGTCGCCCTCTTCTGCGCCGTCCATCGAGTTCATTGTCGAAGACTTTT
The DNA here is from genome assembly GCA_964034835.1 of Muscina levida. Classification (NCBI taxonomy): domain Eukaryota; kingdom Metazoa; phylum Arthropoda; class Insecta; order Diptera; family Muscidae; genus Muscina; species Muscina levida. The sequence goes on from OZ035882.1 coordinate 133,557,225, forward strand.
CGATCTGGAGCATTTTCGTCCATGCGTACAACATGACCTAGCCAACGCAACCGTTGCACCTTAATGCGTCTGACCACGTCAATGTCAGTGTACAGCTCATGATTCATACGACGCCGATACTCTCCGTTAACGATGATGGGCCCATATATTTTACGGAGTATTTTTTTCTTGAATACCGCCAGAACCGATTTATCCGCTTGTGTCATAACCCAGGATTCTGAGTCATACATTAAGACAGGTAGAACCAGTATCTGGTATAGCTGGAGTTTTCTTCGCCGAGAGAGGGCTCTGTCATTGAATCGCTTGCTTAGTCCGTAGTAGCATATATTTGCAAGCAAGATTCTTCTCCGGATTTCTAGGCTGACATTATTTGCTTTGTTGATGGCGGAGCCTAGGTAGACAAAATTATCTACCACCTCGAAATTATAGTTGTCAACGTTCACGCAGTTTCCCAAACGAGTAGATTCTTTGTTCGTTGAAACTAATAACTTCGTTTTGTCCTCGTTCACCGTTAGGCCCATTTTCGCTGATTCCTTCTGTATACCTGAGAAGGCTGCAGTCACATCCCGCAGTTTTCGACCGATGATGTCTACGTCATCAGCGAACGCGAGTAGCATGTGGCTTTTGTTGAATATAGTGCCACTCGTGTTTACTGCAGCTTTTCTCCATCACAATGTTGAAGAGATCGCACGATAGGCCGTCGCCTTGTTTTAGGCCTCGTCTGGTATAGAATGGCTCCGTAAGGTCCTTGCCAATCTTCACTGAAGACTTCGTGTCAGTCAGCGTCATTCCGCAAAGACGTATCAGCTTCGCTGGAATACCAAACTCAGCCATGGCTTCAAGTAATTTCAGCCGTATCGGGCTGTCGAAGGCAGCTTTATAGTCGACAAAAAGATGGTACGTGTCGATCTGTTTCTCTTGGGTCTTTTCCAGGATTTGCCGAAGTGTGAAAATCTGGTTAGTTGTTGATTTTCCATGTCTAAAGCCACACTGATAAGGCCCGATCAGATTGGATAACACTGGCTTTAGTGTTTCACATAGCACACTCGACAGGACCTTATATGCGATGGGTAAAAGGCTGATCCCGCGGTAGTTGGAGCACACACTTGGATCACCTTTTTTCAGCACCGGACATAATACACTTACATTTTACATTCCATTCGTCGGGCATGCACTATTTAAGCCAAACCATGCGCAGGAGCTGGTGCATGCTCGTTATCAGCTCCTCGCCACCGGACTTGAAGACCTCTGCGGGCAGACCGTCGACACCGGCTGTTTTGTTGTTTTCAGCCACGATATTGCTCTTCTTACCTCGGCTTGACTTGGTGGTGGGCAATCTAAGCCGTCGTCGACAATTGGCGTGATAACTTCACTTCAGAAGGAAATGGCGATGTAAAAAAGGTTGTCACAAGTTCTTATGGCTTATGATCTGCACTGGTCGAAGTTCGGCTAGCGATTGACGACTGCTAGTCAAGCCTATATACTTATACAATGTAGCTCCTTAAGTGAATAAGAATTCCAATGGACATACTATAAATTGCTCACACTTTGTGCTTATACTAAGAGTAACGACAGTTGTTAATGACAACATTGTTAATGTATGAGTAAAAGTGTCACTTCAATGTCAACAAATTCTTCGCCAATTCGTTGTGTCCTCCCCATGCTAGTAGTTTGTCGGATGTGCAGCTTCCTGGTATGTCCCAATTCCCAGGCACCTATATCTATTCAGTCGTCGTCATTCAAGGGCTGTTTGTGAATTAAGGAATCCAACGATCTATAGACAGCTTGACTGTACGAGCAAATAACAAAGCCGGTGTTGGATCAAGTCACTTAGCTACTTCTCTGATTGACATTATTTCGGCCTGATAAACATTGCAAATGTCTGGTAATCTATGTCTAGATTAAGTTCCCCACAGTGCAATCTCAGCTATGTCTGTATAAAAATGGACATAATTTCCTGGTATTTCGGCCACCCCGAATCGAAACTGTTAATCGCTCAGCTTACTCTGGATTTGAGACAACACAGTAAAGCGACGTTTGCAGTCCACTTACTTTCCAGTTGTATCTCGAGTTCTGTTAGTGAATTGACCGGAAAGGGTTTATCAAGCAGTGCCTTTAACTATTGTTTATTGTTTTTGCCCAATTGTTATCCTCATCCTGTAGACAACCCACTGTCGTAGATGTAGAAAATAGTATCTTCCTAAGCCTTGCGACGTCTGGAATTTTTCTGCTTCTCTGCAGAAAGCGAGCCAACAACGCCCTTTCGATTTCCTAAACTCTTTCTTGTATATCTTGAGCTGTCTCTTGTAGGCATCCCAGTGACCTTAGTGACCCAATAAGTTTGGCCTTGTTTTTTAGACTGATGCAGGTCTTATTCCTGTCTGTTAGCTTTGAAGTCCACTGTGGTGGTTTGGTCTTTCCCCTATGCCTTGTTATTGGACAGGTTATCCTTGAAGGGAACTGATAGAAGATGTATCAATATGCTTTACTAGGTTATCCAGATCAATCCTATCATTCAGTACGCAAAGAGGTTTTAAATTAAGGATTTTTTTTTTAATTTAGCAGACTAGAAAAACAGGAAATTTTTATTGGATAACTTTTTATATCCGATTACTTCGTTAATAGTTTCATTGCACCACTTAATCGTCCAAAGAAAGGAAGACTAGATATTTTAAAGGTTGAATGTGCTAGAAAGGAAGAAATGTGGTAGTCTGATCGATGATACTATCCCACATATCAACCGGAATGCGTCAAATTCATTGTGATTGTCCCAAGCCAAATAAAAAAAAATTTGTCCAAAGCATTGAAGAGAAGTGATATTCCTGACCGAATTTCAGACCTCGACCACATCGTTTCCACATCGCTTCAGTTTCCTTTTCGTGTTCGCAGATCCGATAGATTCACGCCGGAAGTCGGTTTCATTTCCGGTATACATTGTGATTGTCCGAAGGTAAAATAAAAATAATAGTTTAAAGAATTAATAAAAACCACCCAACCCCAGAAGGGTCAACGACCGTTTAGGTAGTAGATGCCCCCCTATGCCTTATTATTGGACAGGTTATCCTCAAGGGAACTGATAAGAGATGTAGTGATGTGGCCTACTAGGGTATCCAATTCAACCCTATTATTCAGTAAGCAAAGAGGTTTTAAATTAAGGACTTTTTTCAAATTTAGCTGAACCAGAAAACAGGAAATTTTCATTGGAAACATCATATCCGATTAATTCATTAAAAGTTAGAATTGTAGTTAGAATAGAATTGTAGTTCTGAACGCTTTTAACCTTCTTTAGCTACGAAAACGCTATAGCACCACTAAATCAAGAAAATGTTCTCTAGAATTGTAGTTTTGAACGCTTTTAACCTTCTTAAGCTATGAAAACGTCAAAGTGACAAAAAACACAATCTGTTGTAAATAACATTTCTTAGTATGGTAACCTAAAAAAATCTAAAAAATTAACCATGACAAGTCTAAATTCACAATTTGTTAGACCAGGAAGTGTTGAAGGTAATGAAACCCTGGAAGCAGTTCATTGATATACGTGGTACAACAGTGTTTGGTGAATCTTTAGTAGAACTCTCAAAGGCAAATTGTGACTCTGAAGAATGTAATTTGGGAAATTTTGTGTGTGATGCTATGATACATGCCGTAAGTACGTAAAAGTTAATTTAAACAGAAATTTTTAATTAAAACGTATGTATACATTTTTTAAACAGTTCAAAGGCTTGGAGACGCTTAACAGTAACCACAAACCTGTATCTATAGGTTTGCTAAACAATCGCGCCATGAAATCCACTATACACAAAGGAAGTAAGTTGAAGGGTATTGTATATACATTTCCGGCTTATTCTTTTTCGTTTTCCTTCTTTTCAGATATCACCTACGCCCGCATTATTGCCATGTCACCCTATGAAAATATTCTAACCGCTTTCGATTTACCCGGTGAGCAGCTACTGAAAGCTTTGGAATTGTCGGTAAGAGACATCGATGTGAACAAAGGCCTAAACAGTTCCTATGTATTTCTTCAAGTAACTGGACTTAAAATCACCTACAATCTAACGAATCCTGTAAATCAACGTGTTGTCAGTTTGAAAATTCGTTGCGCCAACTGTACTCAGACTCGCTATGAAGACTTTAATCGCACTGCTTCATATCGGGTGGTTACGCCCATCTTTTTGCAAAATGGTGGTAATGGCTATGCCATGTTTCGAGATTATGGCACTAACGTACAGTAAGTTAAGGAAGACCGATTGTTAAAATTAAGTAATTACTTAAGTAGACTGAACGTAATGTAGGAATGTCGATAATACAAGCTCGATTGCTATGGTTAAAATCATTGTTCAAAATCAAGGTCAAGCTTGATCGTTTCAACCGTCCAACGTATCAAACGGAATCCTTGGAAATCATTGTGATTGTCATTATCAAAGTCAAAAGAGATATTAAAGGTTTAGGAACTATGCTAGTCTGATCGTTTGAATCGTCCAGCATTTCTACTCCAAACCATAGAGGGTGTTGTGATGGTCCTAGGGTAAATATGTCCAAATGTTATAGTCTAAAGAATGGAAGAAAAGAAATATTAAAGTTTATGGAACCATACGTTAGCCGGAAGGTTTGAACCGTCCAGCTTATCAACCGGAATCCATATAATTCATTGTGTTGTCCCAAGGAGGAATGAACAGAATATTTAAACCAGCCGGCATTTCTACCGGAATCCATAGAATGAGAAGAATAGTTCAAGGAATAGAAGAAAGAAGATGTTAAAGGTTAAGGAAAGCTGGTAACTTGATCGTTGTAACCGTCCGGCATATCAAACGGAATCGATAGATTCCATTTTGATAATTCCAAGTTAAATGAAAAAACAATCCAAAGATTGGAAGAAAAGATAAAGGGCGAAATTCACACAAGGCCCAAATGATCCAACGAACCCATCCCCAGAATGGCCAAGTTATAAAGGCCTTTAAAAGTAAAGGAACATTGCTAGCCGTATCTTTGATTCGTCCGGTATATCTTCCCAAATCCAAAGAATGTATTATCATTGTCCCAAGACAAAAATTAAAGGAATATTCCAAAGCATGGAAAAAAAATATGAAAAGTTAAGGAACTTTGCTAGAATAGTCCAAAGAATGGAAGAAAATACCTACTAAAGTTAAGGAACTGTGCTAACCTGATCATTGTAATCGTCCGACATATCAACCGGAATCAATTATGATAGTCCCAAGTTAAATGAAAGAACAATCTAAAAAATAGAGGGAAAGATGTGTTAAATGGCGAAATTCAAACCAAGCCCAAAGGTTCTAACGAACCCATTCCGGAATGACCAAGTCATCAAGGTCCGTAAAGGTTAAGGAACTCTGGAAGCCAACCGGAATCCCAAGGCAAAAAACGGAAGATAAGTGATATTAAAGGTGAAGGAACTATGCTATCCTGATCGCTGTAACCGTCCGACATATCAACCGGAATCGATCAAATCCCTTGTGATAATCCCAAGTTAAATGAAAAGAACAATCCAAAGATTGGAAGAAAAGATAAAGGGCGAATTTAACACAAAGCCCAAAGGTTCTAACGAACCCATCCCCGGAATGCCCAAGTTATAAAGGACTTTAAAGTAAAGGAACCCTGCTAGCCGTATCTTTGATTCGTCCGGTATATCTTCCCGAATCCATAGAATGTATTGTGATTGTCCCAAGGCAAAAATGAAAGAAATATTCCAAAGCATGGAAAAAAATATATTAAACGTTAAGGAACTTTGCTAGAATACTCCAAAGAATGGAAGAAAATACCTACTAAAGGCTAAGAAACTTTGCTAGCCTGATCATTGTAAACGTCCGACATATCAACCGAAATCCATTTTGATAGTCCCAAGTTAAATGAAATGAAATGGAAGAAAAGATGTGTTAAAGGGCGAAATTCAAACCAAGCCCAAAGGTTCGAACCGATCCCGGAATAACCAAGTCATCAAGGTCCGTAAAGGTTAAGGAACTCTGGAAGCCAACCGGAATTCCAAGGCAAAGAATGGAAGAGATATTAAAGGATAAAGAACAGCGCTATCATGATCGTTGTAACCGTCCGGCATATCTACCGGTATCGATGGATTCCACGGTGATAGTCCCAAGTTGAATAACAGGAACCATTCAAAGATTGGAAGAAAAGATATGTTAAAGTGCGAATTTAAACAAAGCCCAAAAGTTCTAACGAACCCATCACCGGAATGGCCAAGTCATAAAAGCCTTTTAAAGTAAAATAACTCTGTTAGCCGTGTTTTTGATCCGGCCGGGATTTCTTCCCAAATCCATAAAATGTATTGTTTGTACTACTGTAAAAATTAAAGGAATAGTGCAAAGAATTGAAGAAATGAAGGACATGAAAAGTAAAGAAACTTTGCTAGAATAGTCCAAGGAATGGAAAAGCTTTAGAGGTTAAGAAATTCTGCTAACCGTATCGTTTGAACCGTAAAAAGAATAATTTGAAAAGAGGAAGAGAAGAGATATTAAATGGTGAAATTCGGACCATGTCCTAAGTACTTAACGAACGAAGGAACTCTGCTAGCTGTATTGTTCTTTATGTTCTAAGGTACAAACCAAAGGAATAATTCAAAGAATGAAAGAAAATACCTACTAAAGTTTAAGGAACTGTTCTATCCTGATTGGTGTAACCGTCCGGAATATCTACGGGAATCTATAGAATCCAATGTGATAATTCCAAGTTAAATGAAAAGACCAAAACCAAAAAAAAATGGAAGATATGTTAAAGGGCGAAATTCAAACCAAGCCCAGAGATTCTGACGAACCCATCCCGGAATGACCAAGTCATCAAGGCCCGTATACGTTACGGTGCTAGCCATATCTTTTGAACCGTCCTGCATTTCTAGATAAAAATTATAGAAATAGTCCAAATAATAAAGGAAGAAAAGAGGAGAGAGAAATGTGCTCGAATAGTTCTAAGAAAGGAAGAAAGAGATTTAAAAGGTTGTGCGAAATGTGGTAGCCTGATCGATAATGCCGTTCGACATATTAACCTAAATCCGTCAAATTCATTGTGATTGTCCCAAGGCAAAATCAAAAGAATTGAAAAATAGAGATATTACAGGGCGAGTTTCAGACCACGCCTAAAGAAATTAATCAACCCAATCCATCCATGCAGTGGGTGATATGTTAAAGGGCGAAATTCAAAACAAGCCCAAAGATTCTTACGAACTCATCCCAGAATGACTAAGTTATTAACGTTCGTAAAGTTTAAGAAACTCTGCTAGCCGTATCGGTAGAGCCGTCCAGAATTTGTTCCAAGGTAAAATGAAAATAATAGTCGAAAGAAAGGAAGAAAATATATGTTAAAGGTTAAGGAAAGGAATGGTTTAAGGAATGGAAGAAAAGAGATGTTAAATGTTAGGGAACTTTGCTAATCACAGATCGTTGTAACCACCCGGCACCACAAACCCAGAACAAAGATTCTCACTATCCCATCCCGGTATGACCAAGTCAGTCATCAAGGTCCGTAAAGGTTAAGGAACTGTGCTAGCCATATCGTTGGAACCGTCCGGCATTTCTAGATAAATATTAAAGGAATTGTCCAAAAAATGGAAGAAAAGAGATGTTAAAGGTGCCGTAAATAAGATATAATAGTTCAAGTTCCTACTAAGCCAAGAGATGTTAAAGATTAAAGAAATGTGCTAGCCTGATCGTTGTATCCGTATGGCAAAACTACCGGAATCCATAAAATCCATTGTGATTGTTGCGAATTTCAGACCACGCCCAAAGACAGTAATCAACCCAACACCGGAATGGCAAAATCACAAAAGCCATAGATGTAGTGGATGCCTAGAAAATTTTTGCAGTTGCCATATTGCCTCATTTTCCTGTTCATCTTTGAAGATCCGATAAATTAACGACGAAAGTCGGTTTCATTTTCGGAATACATTGTGATTGTCCGAAGGTAAAATGAAAATAAAAGTTTAAGGAATCGAAAAAACCGCCCAACCCCGGAAGGCCCAAGGACTGTTTAGGGAGAAGATGTCCAGAAAATGTCACATCAGCTATGTTATTCCACATCAGCTGGTGCAATCACTTAACAATCACTTGTTGATTTCCGCAGATCCGACAGAAATAAGCCGAATTCCATTTTTAATTCTTGGGATCCATCCGTGTTAAACACATAATATTGCTGCGGCAGGCAAGATTTCCAATGAGTATATGCAAGTCCTGTGACTCCTCGTGATAAATGGATTATCTTAATCATTCATGAAGGTGGTACGAAAATTTGTAGCACATGCGGACTACGTGGTCATCATGAGAGGTGGGAAATTTATACCAACAATTTTATACCATATGCACTCTGCCCTTTGGAACCCACGAAAATAGAGTTGGTTCTTTACAGGGGGTACACCGGCAGAGACGAATTATCTTCGCAGGAATACCGAACTCAGACATGGCTTCGTATAGTCGACAAAGAGGTAGTAAGTGTCGATTTGCTTCTCATGGGTTTTCTCCAGAATCTGCCGTAATGTAAATATCTGATCCGTCGTGGTTTTGTCAGGTCTAAAGCCGCACTGATAAGGTCCAATCAGGTTTTCCACAATTGGCTTTAGACGTTCACACAGTATGCTAGACAGGACCTTATACGCAATCGGTAAGAGGCTAATTCCACGGTAGTTATTACACTCACTACGGTCTCCTTTTTTGTAGATTGGACATAGCACACTGAGATTCCAATACTCTGGCATGCTCTCCTGCATGCTTAAAACAAGATCATCTCCACCCACCTTAAACAACTCAGCTGGAAGACTATCAGTCCCAGCGGCCATGTTGTTCTTTAGGCGAGATGTGGCAGTTGTTATCTCAGCTTGGCTCGGTGGTGGATACTCGATGTTATCATCTCGGATTGGTACACAGTCTTTATCAGCCGAGTTTTCAGACATCAATAGTCTGCAGAAGTGATCTTTATATATTCTCAGTACGCTCTCGGAGTCAGTAACGAGATGACCACCCTTGTCTTTACAGGAGGGAAGACCTGTTCCATGTACCTTACCATTTATCTTCTGATAGAATTTTCGGGCTTCACCTCTGTTCCTGTGATCTTCAATATACACATGATTCCGCTCCTTAAGCTCTCGTTTTTTTCGCCTGAAGAGTCGAGTCGCCTCCCGCCTCTTCTCCCTGTACTTTTCATGAACACCTCGCGTTGCCATTGGCTGCAGTTTGGCCCTGTATGCAGCATCTTGTTCCCGGGTGGCATCGCGGTATTCGTCATCGTACCAGTCATTATCGTTAAAGGGCTTCACATACCCCAGTACGGACCGCGCAGTCCTTTCCATCGAGTGGGCAATATATTGCCATTGCGCGCTATTATTTTCGGGAGTTGGAGCATCAAGAAGAAGTTGAGTGAGTTGGTCAGAATAGGTATTGGCTATCTCCGCGGTCTGCAGTTTAGCGATGTCCAACTTTCTCTGTGCCTGGTTACGCAGAGTTTTCGCTCTGCTTAGCCTAGTACGCACCTTTACGGCAGTGAGGTGATGATCCGAGTTGATGTTCGCACCTCTGATCACCGGCACGTCTAAGACACTTGACGCCTGCCTTCCATCGATTACCACGTGATCAATTTGGTTTCTCGTTACTTGATCGGGAGATATCCACGTTGATTTGTGAATGTTTTTGTGGTCAAATCGTGTGCTGCTAATTACCATGTACCTTGCTGCAGAGAAATCAATGAGTCTGATTCCGTTTGGCGATGTGTCAGAATGTGTAGAATTCGTCTTTGACCTCGTCACTTTTCTCCTCCGTCGGAGCATGAGCACAAATCAGCGTGATATAGAAACATTTAACCTTAACTCTTATGGTGGCGATTCGTTCACTGACAGGAGTAAACCTAGAGACCAGGTGTCGTAGTCTCTTGCCGACCACGAATCCACAACCAAACTCATGCTTATCCGCGTGGCAGCTGCAGTACACGTCACACATCCTCATCCGCGAGCATCCATATCCAGTCCACCGGATTTCCTGTATAGCAGTAATGTCAGCCTTATACTCTTCGAGGACATCCGCCAGTTGAATAGAGGCACCTGGTCGGTAAAGAGTTCTAACATTCCAAGTGCATATTCTCAAATCATGGTCCTTAAAGCGTTTGCGGTGGTCGTCAACATTTTGGGGGGTTCTTTTTCACTTATTTCTCATTTTATTCACTGCCATTATACTGGTGGCGGGTGACAAGCCCAGCCCACCATGTTCTGCATTTTATTCCTACTGCCAGCAAACATTTCAGCCGCTCTTTCTGAGACAGACGCTGACCAGGAAGCCGCCCAATATGAAACAGACGCTCGTCTCCTAGATTGGTAATACGGCTGCTATCTGCACGTCCAATCCCACGATGCAACCATGCTTCATCGGTTTAAGAATACTTTCCTGAGACGTCTCTTTGACCTTTCAGGATACATGGTTGTAATGCCTTCTAACTTTAGCTAACTTTTAAGCGGTTGCTTTAAAGTCATTGCCCAGGGAATACTTGGTCTAAGGCCAAGTATGTTACCGATGTCGACGCCATTGTGGCCTATACTCAACAGATCAGCCCTATATCAACGGGGATCGAGGATCGCATAACAATTCTTTAAATTCATCGAAATACAAATTAACAACAATCCGAAACTCATGCTGTCTTCTAGACACTAACATTAATTTTTACCTATACAGAAAATAATTTTTTTACTGTTTTTTATTAAAATCTCAAAACTTGAAGTAAAAATGTCTTCATATCAGTCATAAAATCACAATTTTTGTGGGCCATACAGATAATAAGTTCGTGCAGTTCTAAAACAAATTTCAAACTAGGGACGAAGCTAAATTTTGTCTTTGAGGCTCTTTCACCCAAATATATTGGCTGATTTATCTTATCTGTGAGACAATTCAATGTGTGAATAGAGATGTTGCCAGACCACATTGTCAAAGCAGTTTCAATCTATTACACTTCTGGAATTTAAATCTGTGGAACTCAGCAATCGAAATTTTTTCTAAAATCGTCTTTCATTTTTCAAATATCCTTTTATTTTGTTTAGATCCGCAAATTTTGCAACAATTGCAAATATGGAAAAATATTGTAGATGACAAAGGCAACAAGAAAATTGGAGAGACTGTAGTGAGTTTAGATCATGACGTATGTGAATATAAAGAATGTAATATTGGAAACTTTTATACGGATGCCGTGTTGGATAAAGTAAGTATGAAACGAAAATAAAGTAAACTAAACGAAATTTCACTCAATTTACGGCCAGTTCACATAAAGGGCATTGACCCATGTAGCTTCTAATCAAGAAAAAGACCTAGGTACTTGGCCTCCGTTGAAAGCTTTAGTTCCACACCATTCAAGTTCGGTGGCCTGAAGTCTTTGACCTTTCATCTACGGAAAAAAAAACCCCAATTCCGTTTTTTTAGGTTTTCACCCCCAGACCACAGGTCATGGCCCTGGACATTTTGACATATATCCGTTTATTAGCAGGAGCCATAGAAGAGGGGAAAGGACTCCAAATGTGGTGTTCCTCTAGTAGCTAACATTTTCAAGCAGCTTCCACGAAATTCCCTAGCAGACATGATACATCTATTTTTGCGAAGAGTTTCTTATTGCGTATGACGTCATATTATTGAAAACTCCTTTTATAGCCAAGAAGACAGCTAAAATGCAGTCACCTTGCGTTCCGTATAGCCAACAACGTCATGCTCAGAGTGTAAGGGCTTAAAAATTTCTTAATATAAAAATCAATCAATCTCTCCAAAACTGTTAGCAAAAAGGAAGAGAGGCTAATTGGTCTGTAGTCTTTTGGGCAGGCATGAACGGGCTTACCCACCTTGGGTGTAAAATACACCCTAAGTTCCCTCCATTTCTCTGGAACACAAGATAGCCGGACACAAGCCTTAAAAATGTCCACCGAAGTCGGAGTTATATCATGCACAGAGGTCTACAGCATGACAGGTATTATACTATCTGGACCAGGCAATTCGCTTGTTTCCTATTTGAGATTAGTATATCAGTTAAGGTCATCCTGTAAAGTCGTACATATAAGTTTTGCAGACGTAGAAAACTTCGACAAATACCTTTGAACTTATGGGGCCGTCGAAAACCGCTTTGTAATCGACAAATAGGTGATAGGCTTTCGATCTGCTTTACTTGGCTCTTTTCCCGAAATTTGTTGGATATTCCCTACAGAACTATTAAGGAATCGTACAAATCCATATCTTTAAATGCATTTAACTTGTGATCACTATGAAAAAATGGGCTCATCCCTAAGAAGAGGTTGAGAATTCCCTACTGAACTTATGGGGTATCGTCCAAATATATATGGAAATCTTTTAATGCATTTTTCTCATAAACTTAGCTTCAAATAGCAAAAAGGATATAAATTTATCATCAATATGAAAAAGTGGTCAAATTCCTAGATAGAGGTTAGGAAATCCATACTGAAATATTAAGGAATCGTCCAAATCCATATGGAAATCTGTAAATGCAGTTATCACGTGATCTAAGCCTCAAATCACAAGAAGGAGTTTAATTTGTGATCACTATGGAAAAGTGGGCTCATGCCTACGAAGAGGTTGGGAATTCCCTACTGAACTTTTGGGGTATCGTCCAAATTCATATGGAAATCTTAAAATGCGTTTATCTCTTAAACTAAGCACCCTATCGCAAAAAGGACATTATGAAATTATGAAAATATGGGCAAATCCCTTGGAAGAGGTTGGGGTTTCTCTATTGAACTACTGAAGAAACGTCCAAATCCATATAGAAATCTGTAAATGTAGTTATCACGTGATCTATGCTTCTAATCGCAAAGAGAGTTTAATATGTGACTATTCTTAAAAAGTGGGCTCATGCCTAAGAAGAGATTGAGTATTCCCTACTAAACTTTTGATTTATCGTCCAAATTCTTATGGAAATATTAAAATGTGTTTATCTCGTAAACTAAGCATCCAATCGCAAAAAGGAGATTAATATGTGATCACTAGGAAAAAATGGTAAAATCACAAGTCCAAGATGTTGGACTTTCTCTACAGAACTATTGAAGAATCATCCTCCGGTCGCCATTTGTGATCACAACGTGGTCTTCGATAGCTCAGTGGAAGCGACGTAGACTAGCAAACCGAAGGTGCCGGGTTCGATTCCCAGCCGGGGCACTGGCCAAATAAACATCGATGAAAAATTAATTACTTTTCAAATACTTTCGAGTTTTCCAGCCAACAAAACTCATCCTAGATGCTTCCACTACAAAAATCCAAATTGCGCTAGGACCAAGTAAAAAGGAAGATGATTTATCAACATCTCATATAAATCAACAAGCCAGTTGGCGCCATCTCTGGTGGAATTTGGCGGTTAAACTCACAACAACAACTCATAACAATCCTTGACGCAAACCTTGTTATCTACAAAGGAACGAAACAGAGTTGCCAACAATGATCGTATGATAATCGGATTATATGAACGATCGAGTGCCGTTTAATTGAAAATCGGTATAAAGAATGATCACCCCAGCTAACCAACAGCTGTTACAACAACAACAACAACAACAATAGAAAAGTTCATATTGGCTTCAGTAGCACTCGGACACTCCTGGTCGTATCATCAGTTCTTTGAGAAAGGCGTTTGGTACTCAGAAATGGATTTTGCAGTGTTCTCCATGGAGTGTTCAATGCTTCACCATTGTACGATAATATGTACTACAGAGACACGGAGAGGATTCTTCAAACAATTGGTTCAGTCGAGTAGAGTATACCGTTGCTGTCTGTTTTGTCTGCAACTTTTCGATGTCCAGCTTCCATGCTGTATCAGAGCATACGTTTCTCTAAACACTTATATGCGGTTTCCATTAGCCTGCGTTTGGTTATCGCGTTAACGATTTATCGAAAATGAACGCATAGTGTTTCCACTGAGTTTTGCATCCGCGTTCATATCCAAATAGCTGATTGAGTTTATTTTTTTCTTGATAGCGAAAAGTGGGATATTTTTGAGTAGTTACAAAATAATGGATTTGAGTGATATTCTTTTGCTTACCGCAGTTGAAACTGAGGATGAAAAGCTATTGTGCTTAATGGATAAGTGCAGAGCAAGCAGCATATTTCATGGATAATGCACGAAACGTCTCATTGATCTCAAGTAATTCTTTTTAACTTTTATTTAATAGCTACGTTATAGAGAGGAGCATATTTCAAATGTTGGTACAGCGCCTTCATGCACTTACCAAGGAAGACACTTCATTTCGGCTCGCTATCCCGCTAGATCGCTGTTTCCCTCTACAATTTAATGTTTATGTTTATGCTGATAAACAACTGTTTTAATAGGGATGTGCAATTTGCAGTGCTGTCATTTATAGGTATGGGTGGGTTTCGATTGCAAAAATAGTCGAATTTATAGTAAACGCAATTTATCTGAAGTCGCGTCCAATATGAACGCAACTTTTTCCCATACTTAACTGCCTATGCTTTTTGTATAGACTTTAACGCGAGTTCATTGATTTTGGATGTGGATGCGGCCATAGTGGAAACAGCATATTAGACGTATGGGAATATTTGCTGCCACAAGGCAATAATCCGAATCGATTGCACCTCCAACACACTGAATGAGTGCCTCGTTGTTTCAAATGGCGACAGACAGATCGATGTGTCGAGTTTAGAGCTGCTTGCTACTATGTTTTTTTTCGGGACAAAGTCTGCTAGCCTCATTCTATAAGCGGCCGTTTTCTCGTGAAGGTTAAATTTTCCGACCGTTGGACCAAGACATTCCACCTTTCTAATATAGAGTCGTTCGAGTGCGAGTCACGATGATCCCATTTATTAGTTATTAATTTGTTTAGTGTATTCAAACAATACAGCAAATTGGCTATCGGGATCAGAATGTTTTTATTGTTTTGAATTAACGTCCAATTCAGAATCACGGACAAGGTTGACGCGTTTCAAACTCCGTCACGAGTCCATCATCAGATCCCTTAGTGACGAATTGGTGTCCGTTGATAGTGATGGCACGATTAATCGAAATCGATTAATTAATCGTGAATTCTCCCTCGATTAATTGAGTTAATCGATTATTCCAAATAATAATCGATAGACATCCAGGAACAAAAAAGATTCGTCGCCAGTCGCCAAGTGTATTCATTGAGTTTTGACGGCGGCTGACGACGAAAGACCTAGAACTGCAACCCTAGTTATTAACAGAATTGGGAGCGACAGTGAAACGTCTTCTGCTGGTGATGCGGGATTTGATTTAAGGGCGCATCATAAATCTTTAGCCCAGACACGAAGAAGGAAGGACAATGACCCAACACTTCCTCAAGATGAACTAAGCTTTTTTGTCAATGCTCCAGTACTAGAATTAAAGCGCAATGTAATAGAAGCATAGGAAGAAATGAAATCGGTCTACCATAAGCTGTACTCTCTTGCACAAAAATATTGCTTTTTGATTGGTACATCTGTACCATCAGAGCGGCTTTTATCCAAAGCGGGTGCAATAGTAACGGATAAACGGAACAGATTACCCACGAATCGGCTATCAAAGCTCCTAATTTTAAATTCTGTACTAAACAAATAAATTCTTTTTTAATAAATTGAATAAACAGAAAATTTTTTAATTAATTAAATAATATTTTTTTTAATTTATCATAATTTTCAATTTTAGGTGAAAATATCGATTAATCGTTTAATTATTCCCAATTAATCGCGATAAATTATTTGTCGTTTAGATAAATCATAAGATTAATTAATCGATTATTCTTTTTTATTTGCCATCACTACCCGTTGATACATCATCAGCTGTATTTTTATATTCGCATTAGTCTCACTAGGACAATTTTGATGTCATGGTTCGGATATCGGTCATATACGTTCTCTACAATATATGCTCATACAATAAACATATCTTAGGTATGTTCGTCTTTGTCTTCAGTCAGAGCTTGAACACTGTTGAGACTGATGTTGATTGATAAAGCTGATATAGGTTAGTGTGTGCATTTGGAAACGGGGATTGTCGCTAGCGGCAAAGGTACATCTTAAATTTCAATATTTGAGGTCGATCGTGGCATTGTGGCGACTATCATGCGCATACCAAGGTTCGATAACTGTCTTTGTCTCCACATAACTTTCATCAGTTGTCGACAGTAACTTCGCAAGTCTAGTATAAGTCTTCTGTGTGAATTCGCAGCACATGTCACCTCATTATCATCAACAGGCGTCAAAGTTAGGGGTGGTCAGTGTCCACATTTGAGATGAAGAAGGGATAAAGATTGGCCTAATTTCAGCCATCAAAGCCGTTAGTTGGTATTAAATATCCCCTACGTTTTTTTCAGGAAAATAAGATGTCGATGTACCAAGAAGGTTACAACTTTTTTTTCCCCAATTAGCTAACCCAGGTAAAACCAGGGGTGGTTAGTATCCTCATTTGAGATGAAGAAGGGATCAAGATTGATCTGGTTTTAGCCGATCGGAGCCTTTAATTGGTATCAAATATCTTCTTATCACGCTTCAGTTTTTTATCAGACAACAGAACCTTCTGTTTAACGATGATTCCGAACGTCAGCTCAAATTAACAAGCTTCTAGGAAGTTCACTGTCGACAACATCGTAGGGACACCAGATCAAAGAAATGTGGATTACTGAGACAGAAACCGAATCCTGGTCTCTCGCATGTTAGTCGCGTGTTCCAACCCGCATCTTATCATTATGTACTTATATGGGTTCAGATTAGCTGTGTTTGGAACTCGTGGACTTGCAGTGCAGATCCACACTATAAACTCGCACACAAATTTGTTGATCCATTATAATTGCTCACAAAGTGAGATATGAAGGAAGATAAAGAAATAAAAGTTATTGCGAATGAAGAAAAATGTAATTGGTATCAGTGAACCATGAATGTCTCATAGAAATCTTACTATGTCCAGAACCCCTCATTGCGACAAAAGATCCCACACATAATTCCTTTGTATGTACCTATGATTCTTACGCTACTACAGAGCCGTCTTGATCTCCTTCTCTTCCTCAAAAACATGAAAATACTTTAGGGAATATAATTTCCACTTATTGGTTAAGTAACTAACGTTACAATAACCATAAAGTTCCCCTCATGCTAGTCCCATCGGGGTTTAAATTTAATATTAACCACTTCGTCAAATGAAGTCTGATATCAAAGAATTTTGATGATAATTTGAACACAATACAACATTTTTCAGCTCATTCATTTGGGACTTAGTTCTGAGAACTGCTCGAGAAGGTAGCCCCAAAAAGAAGAAGTTCTGCATCATTCGTTTTGTCAAGTTACATGCCATACTAATTTAATATCGATTTGAAGTTAGTAAGTATCGTATAGGGGAATTTATCACGTTTTAGGCTCTTTTGTTAAATACGATATGTAACTTGACAAAACGAATGATGCAGAACTTCTTCTCTTTGAGGCTACTTTCACGTGCAGTTCTCCAAATTTAGTCCCAAAATCATGTGTTGTAATGTGTTTGATAAGATGTCAGTGTGTATTGATTTAAAAAATGCAGCTGTTGATTAATACAAAATACTGTAACAAAATTTACTACATATTGCAGGTGCTGCACCTAACGCCTTATGATAAAACCCAGTGGACAAATATTTCGATAGCTTTAGTAGCTGCTGGCGAACTGTATTTGACGTGGCCTAAGGGAGGTAAATAGTTAATAATCTTAGGGATGATACCAGAGCAGAAGGATGTAATTTTTTTTTTTTTAAATGTTGATTTATTAACGACAATTTAGGAATATCGAAATATAAGAATTTGTAAAATTTTCCTATGAGTGGTCACAGCAAAGAAATATTTCCTATAAATCCCAAAAGTTTAAACGAAAAATAGAGAACATTTAAGGGAATCATGTTAAGGTCCAGTTCGGATTGCAGTATAAAATCGCATATTTCGTGATTTTTTATACAATATCAGCGGTTTTATCCATACACAGTACAACACATGATTTTGGGACTCAATTCTGAGAACTGTCTTTGTACTTCGTTCACATTGCCCTCGAAATGCCTGGTTTCGAGTTTCCTATCACAGTACAACATTTTTTGGGACTCAATTCTGAGAACTACACGTGAAAGTAGCCTCAAAAAGAAGAAGTTCTGCATCATTCGTTATATCAAGTTACATGCCATAATAATTAAATATCTATTTGAAGTTAGTAAGTATCGCATAGGGAAATTTGTCACGTTTTATGATCTTTTGTGTATTGATTGACTGATTTGAAAAATGCACCGGTTGATTATAAATAAATGTACTGTAACGTAATTTACTACATATTGCAGATGATGCACCCTAAAACGTGATAAATTCCCCTATACGATACTTACTAACTTCAAATCGGTATTAAATTGTTATGGCATGTAACTTGACAAAACGAATGATGCAGAATTTCTTCTTCTTGAGGCTACTTTCACGTGTAGTTTTCAGAATTAACAAATCCTGAAAAATGTTGTACTGTGATAGAAAACTCGAAACCAGGCATTTCGAGGACTATGTGAACGAGGTAGAAAGGCAAGTTCACATGGCAACCAAAATCCCATTATAAAGAATTTCTATCGGCAGCCGTCTGATTTCGTATACATTTTTTATACAATTTTTGTGAAATCTGTCATAAACTAGACATGATGTATTTTCTAAAGTTTATAACCCTTTGCTCTGGTATTATTGCATAGTCAGTCACGAACTTAATAAGTTTCATTTTCAAAAGATATCACTTACCGACAAATTTATTCGCTGGCACCGTTTGAGGCTCCTGTGTTAGCTTTTGATTTAAAGGGCGTACATTTAAAAGCTGCCCTGGAGAAAGGTGTCTCTCGCCTGGAGATAGCTAATAATATAACCCGCACCAATACATTCCTTCAAGTTGCCGGTCTAAAGATCATCTATAAACTTAGCAATCCTATTAATGAACGGGTCGTTAGCGTCAAAGTTCGCTGTGCCAAATGTCAAGTGCCAGATTACGAAGCATTAGATGTGGATATGGACTATCGCATAGTGGCAACACGTTATGTAGCTACTGGTGGTTACGGATTTTCCATTTTCAAGGAATATGGACAAAATGTAGTGTAAGTATGTTGAGATATAGCTTAGTAATTGTAAAAAGTAACCTATGATTTATAGTGAATACGCCACCGAATTTGAGTCGCTGATGGAATATGTGCAGAAAATGTCCCCGCTTTATACGGGCCTGGAAAAAAGAATTACAGTTGTTTAGATATCGGACACCTGAATACGCTTATCTAACCGTCATGGAATGACTTTGATAAACAAATGTATAAAGCTATGCTGCTGCGACCAACAATATTAAGGATTTATATTGACAGTGTGGAAAAGTGAGAGTAGGATATTTCGCTTAACAAATATTTGAAATCGAAAAAAAATTATTAAAATTATGGCAAATAAATCCGCATTTCTAAGACTCATTGTGTGTTTTATTAAAAGCTTTAAACCTAATTCTATTAAGTTCTTCTGAAGAAAGACCGTTAACGGCAAAGATATATCTTAGATTTCAATATTTCAATTAGACAGGCGACTAACATGTAGAAGACCTAGGTTCGATTACTGTCTCAGTCTACACATTACTTTCATGGGCGGGCCCCTTGATGTTGTCAGTAAATTCGCAATTCTAAAGGGTCTGCCAAATAACTTTTTTTTTTTTGAAAATGCTATAAAAAAAATACTGAATATTTTCTCAAATTTCTTTCACAATCCTTCCGGTTAATAATGGAAAATAATTTCATTCAAATAGCTGCCTCGGCTGGCCATGCAGTAGCCTACACGATCGGTCCAATTTTTAAGCACATTATCGATTGTGTGCAGCTGTATTTCACCAATAAACTTAAAAAAAAACTTAATTTCCCTTTGCACCCCATGAATGAGGTATGGGATAGCTTCTCGCGTTGTTGTGAATTAACACGCTTTCTATTTTTAGATTCACAACTAACGGTACCTACTTGTTTATCGACGAATGCGAACGTCACTGTTTGAGAAGCTCTTACTAGACACGACGATTGAATCGACGCTTAATACTGCGAAATTGCTGTCAACAACATTCCGACAGTGAATGAAATTTTTTTTTTCTTTTAAGATGACTGGATCCAGGTTTGAACCTGCGATCTCCCGCATGGTAGTCGCGTGTTCTAACCACTATGCCACGGCCGGTCCCAATGGCTTCACGAAAATTGTCCTTTAAAGCATCAATTGTCTCTGGCTTGTCGGCGTAACACTTATCTTTGAGGGCACCCCACAAATAATAGTCCAACGGCGTCAAATCGCAGCTCTGATGTGGCCAAATGACATCAGCTCTGCGGCTGATAATGCGATCTTCAAAAACAGGCCGCAAAACATCGAGTGTAGCTTCGGCTGTGTGGCGCCGTCTTGTTGAAACCAAATGTTGCCAATATCCTCCTTTTCAATTTTTGTGAACAAAAATTCGTTCAACGTGGTCCGATAACGAACGCCATTGACTGTAACGGCCACTCCTTGCTCATTTTCGAAGAAAAATGGCCCAATTATGCCTCTGGACCAAAATCCGCACCAAACAGTGACTTGTTTTGGGTGCATCGGCTTTTCAATGTGTGCGTGCTGGTTTTCTGTGCCCCAAATGCGACAATTTTGCTTGTTTACATACCCGCCAACATCAAAATGAGCTTCATCTGAAAAGATGATGTTTTTTTTGGCAAAACCGGCATCTTCAGTAGGTCGATCGCAGGCTCACTTAGCGAAGCCCACTTCAACTCCTGAACCAATTAGACTTTGTATGGCGTCATACTAAGGTCTAATGCAAAATTCGTCTCAATGATGCCTTCGAAATGTTCGATTGTTGAGAACGACGGTGAATTGATGTTGATGGCGCTTCACGCACACTTTTTGCCACAGCAGCAATATTCTCGGGTATACGCACTGTTTTTGGCTTTTCACGCTGTGGTTTATCAATGAGGATGCCAGTTTCATTCACTTTTTTTCACAAGATAACGAACATACGGAGCTAACGGTGCAGAAAATGTCCAACAACCGTGTGCACTTTAAATTATGTATGGCAACGTTTGCAGAAAAAGCATTGAAAAACAACAAAATTGCCAGACATCCGATAATCGTCTGAACCGCAATATGTTGCCACCTTCAAATTTTTGTAAGATAATTTCAAACACATTTAATTTGCAGATGTGCGAAGTTTTTGCATCTGCTAATTTCACCATTTGCAGAGATTAATTATATGGCAACACTGTCCATGTCCATGCCGGTACATTAGCAGATTTGACAAAATTGCTATTTCTGGCAACCGTCTGTACTTAGCTTAATTATCTGTCAAATCAGACATGAGCAAAGTGTTACACTTCACGAAATAAGCACTAGTTGAAAAAAAAAGAAACGTTAGATTGCGGACCCGTTAGTAAAATCTTCTCAAACAGTAGTAAAATCTTCTCAAGCAGATCATCCCTCATCCCTATGGATGAGGGTTGCTCCCTATACCTTAAACCCTATTTGGCAATAGTGAAACTTAAATAATTATTTATATTGATAATTTCTATAAATTTGTTTTTTTTTCTGATTTTTCTTATCTTTTAATGTCGGCATTGTGTTTACAAAAGACCTGCAAGTCCTAGAAGCCTTAAAGCCCTGGCGCAAGGAGATTAATATATACGGAGATCATGTCGTCGGTCATTCTCTAGTCTATCTTCAGCAAAAGGAATGCTCTGGCGGTGAATGTAATCTGGGAAATTTTTATACGGACGCAATGTTGCATGCTGTAAGAAAAATGGGATAACCGGTTCCGGTTCACTTTAAACTACCGGAATTCGAAATTTCACAATATGTACCATCGGTCTTTTTATACGAATATTAGCAGTTTTGTTAATTTTTTTTTTGTATTTCACATAATCGATATTCCAAATTATTCGCAACCAAATTTTCGGCCACATCATGGATGTGTCGTTATTATGAAATTTGTTTTTGCCAAATTGGCAAATTTTCTAATTTTTTTTCACATTTTATACCACAAAACCGCTAATATTGGCGAAATCTCGAAATCAATTTGGTTAAGCAGTGTGAACTTAGCTTTTGCTAATCATTCAGTTTTTAGATGATCAGCCGTTTAACAGTCCCAACTGGAGTAATATTACCATAGCATTAACAACTCAGGGTAATTTTCGTGTACCCCTGCAACCGGGCAGTAAGTATGAATACTCATCAGCATATTCCATAAGCAAACTTTTCTAAACTCCTCTTACAGATCTTACATATAATCATTTGATAACCATGTGTCCCTGGGAAAATTTCCTATACTCTGTAACTCTTAAGGGTTCCGTGATTCTAGAACTATTGGAAGACGCCATAGCTCCTTTTAGCACTAACAAAAAATCATCATCCAGATTTTTGCAAGTTTCGGGTTTAAAAATCATTTACAATACAACAAATCCCGTAGGTCAAAGGGTTCAGCAT
Organism: Muscina levida; assembly: GCA_964034835.1. NCBI lineage: Eukaryota > Metazoa > Arthropoda > Insecta > Diptera > Muscidae > Muscina > Muscina levida. The sequence goes on from OZ035882.1 coordinate 133,579,658, forward strand.
TTGTCTGTATTATGTACGAAATGTACACTGCCCACCTACGTGAACTTCGAGGTGGAAAACTCATACACCGTGGTGGTCATGGAGTATTTGGCCAACGGTAAAAATGGTTTTAGTTTAATTAAAGAAAATGCCCAGAATTTAAGGTAAATATTTAAATATTTTATGACTAATGGCTTTTTTAAATACATATGTACATTTGTAGGAGAGGTCCTGGCGATTTGGATGCCTTAATGAACTTTATACGACACAATGAACCTATTACGGCTGGAATTGAGGGCCGGATTAAAATTGTCAGTTAACATCAGATTTAAAAATAAAAACTGATATTAATCTATCCTAGAAACCAACAAAAAATATACTTATTAGTATAAATCAGCTTAATTGTATCACTTCATAAATCTAAATTTTAGGTTATAATTTTTAATTATAAAACATTTTTATGAAACTATTTATGATATATTTCAAAATTATAATTTAGTTCAAAATTAGAAAACACGCGATTTCGCTTAATTTTAATAAACATATTAATTTTTCTGGTTGTAATTTCAAAATTTGTATGATGAATCATATTTAAATAAATATTATTAGTTGAAAATATGAAAACTCACAAAATTTAATAAAATAATTGTTGAAAAATCATCGTGAGAAGTATGGCTGGAATAAGTGAAGCAGACATCATTTTCAGTTCAGGCGCATTAAACATAAATCATAAGCAAAGTTGGCGTCGGAGCCCATGGGGGCTCTAGCCTAAAACAGGGGCCCTTTGGGTTCTATGATAATTCCATATGTGTGAGTATTTTAATTAAATCTATAACCACCAGGATTCTAACCAGTCGCTACGGCGATTCTTGACTAGATTATACCTATATGTTTGGTATTTTTTTTATTATATTTGTCCTAACATGGTGAGAATTTTATTTTATTTTTATATTTTTCAACTTATAGAAATGTTATCTAAGACATATAAACGTTTTTTTTTTATATTTCTTTAGCTTCTTACAAAACACTAACTACCATAGTCAAAATTTGGCAATATTTGATATAATTTTCTTCTGTGTAGTCTCTGTGTCAGGTTGACGGCGTTGAATCGTTATCCATCGGTCGTCTTGGTATCTTATCACCCATATTCATAACAACAAACAACCCTGTTTTATTAGAGATGAGCATCTTCCCAAATGAGTACAAAACTTTGCAGGAAAGCAAAAATACCGGTTAACCGTTACAAACAAACAATCGTTTGCGTTTTATAAAAGCAGCGTAGTGTACATTTTAAATTTTGAGAATAAGAATGCAAAATATTAGATGGTATTATTTCATGAACCACACATACAGTTAACTCCAAAAATGTTTGCACATGATACGGACACATACTAGAATATTAATTCTAAATATTTGGATGAACTATGAAAAACTTTTTCGAGTTAGTGACAGTAACTAATGAAGTCATACACTGTTTTTTTGTTATATTCCAAAAATGTTACATTTTATGAATAAAAACAAATATTTTTGACGGAGATGTATCTTAAAGTCGGATTGGAAAAATGTATGACTTTAAAAGGTTAATTGATAATGTTAAAACAAAAGTTGAGAAAAAAGAAAGTGATGAAATTAGAGTGAAACCGCTGTCACCGGTCTTAAGATAATTTCAAAAGTCTAAACAAAACAACATATAAATAGGGTGTACCATATTATCCCCAAAATTGAAATCCCCAAATGCAGAATCTCCAAAAACAAAATCCACAAATCGAAATCCTCAAACATAAAAATTCTCAATTTCTGCGTAAAAAACATTCGAATTATGTAAAAAATCGCTGAGATTTTAAACAAATTGGAGATTTTACGTTTGACATTATTTCTGAAATAAAAATTTTATAAAAAAATTGTATTTTGCCTATGTTTGCTTAAATTCTATAAATTTTATTCCTAACAATTTTATAATTTCATAAAGAAATCCGAAACACATCAAAATTTAGGGACGTATTTAGGGCAGCCGACTTTGTTGTTGACTAATATAATTCAGCCTAAAGCAAACACAATTTTTTTTTTATTCCATATCTTTTGAGCTTTTTTAATCGGTAATATCGTTCATTTCTTCAAAAATTGCACCAAAACAGTGTGGGGATTTTGTTCAGGGGGATTTTGATTTTGGGGAATTTGTTTTTTAACTGAGTATTTTTTTTGATTTTGGGAATAAAGTGGCACTCCCACATAATAATACATACAAGTTATAAAACATATTGTATTAAAATATACCGTAGGTTTTGTTGTAACAGAATGTACTTTGATCGTTTCAAAAAATTACTCCTCTTGTACCGAATAACTTTTATTGCGCCAAAAATTACTTTAACTGCACCACAAAGTATTTTTATTGTACGAAAAATTACTATTAATATACCAAAAAGTACTATTATTATATAACAAAGTACTACTATTGCAACAACAAGTGCTTTTATTGCGGTACAAGTACTTTTATTGTTTCAAAAAGTAATTTTAGTGTACCAAAAAGTACTTTTATTGTACCCGAAACTACCTTTATTGTACTCTAAACTACCTTTTTTCCCATAGTATTCTGTATTCTGTAACAAAACGTACTTTTATTGTACCAAAAAATACTTTTATTTCACCAAAAAGGTACTTTTATATTACCAAAAGGTACTTTTATGGTAACAAAAAGTAATTGTAACTTTCATTGTACCAAAAAGTACTTTTACTGTAGCAAAAAATATTTTTATTGTACCAACAACATACTTTTATTATACCAAAAAGTACTTTTATCGTACCAAACAACAATTTTTTTGTACCAAAAAGTACTTTTATTGCCCCAAAGAATACCTTAAATGTAACAAATCGTACTTTTAAAGGTACTTTACAAAGTCGTACTTTATTGTAACAAAAAGTACTTCTTCTGAACCAAAAAGGACAGTTTATTGAAACAAAAATGGTTTAATAGTACCAAAAGTACTTTTCTAATACCCAAAACTACCTTTAATAAACCCAAAACTACCTTTATTGTCGCAAAGTGTACCTTTAATGGAACAAAACGTACTTTTATTGTATCAAAGGGTACTTTTTTGTATCAAAAGGAATTTTTTTTTTTTACCCAAAAAAAAAATTTAATAAAAGGAAAATTTATTGTACCAAAATTAGTTTTATAGTACCAAAAAATATTTTTATTTTTATTAATATATTAACTTAAATTGTACCTACAAGTACTTTTATTACGTCAACAATACTTTTATTGTATTAAAATGTTCATTTATTGTGCCAAAAGTACTTTTATTGTACCAAAATTTGTTTTTATTGTTCCAAAAACTAATTTTACTGTACCTTAAAATTCATTAACTTATATTGCACATATAAGTTACTTCTTTGTAACGAAAAGTACTTTTACTATACCAAAAAAATACTTTCATTGCACCAAAAAGTAATGTTATTGTACAAAAACGTACTTGTACATTGTAACAAAAAGTACTTTCATTGTACCAAAAAAGAACTTTTTGTACCAAGAAGAGTAAATTAAATTATATTGTACCTCCAAGTACTTTATTGTACCGAAAAATTATTTTATTTACCAAATAGTACTTTTTTGTAACAAGAAGTATGTACATTATTTTTATGAAACTAATTAAGAAACGTTACAAAATTTTAAATTCGAAAGTTTTTAATTAAAATTCGTAGTTCAAAATTAGAAAACAAGCATAATTTCGATTAATTAAAAATTAATATTAATTAATAAATTATGCTGTTGAATTAGACTTTATTGGGCGAAGTTTGTCTAGAAAAGGTGAAGCTGTCATCTTCATTAGTGCAGGCGCATAAACCATAAAAACATAGTGACAATTTTATTTTATTTTATATTTTTTAATTTATAGAAATTGTATCTAAGACAAATAAACGTTTTTTTTTCATATTTCTTTAGCTTCATACAAAACACGAACCACCATAGTCAAAATTTGGCAATATTTGATATCATTTTCTTCTGTGTAGTCTCTGTCTCAGGTAGACGGCGTTGAGTCGTTATCCATCAGTCGTCTTGGTGTTCTTACCACCAATTTTCATAACACCAAACAACCCTGTTTTATTAGAGATGAGCATATTCCCAATTGAGTACATCATTTTGTAGGAAAGCAAAAATACCGGTTAACCGTTACAAACAAAAAAAAAAGCGTTACCAACTATATTGCACATATAAGTTACTTCTTTATTCTTTTATACCAAAAAAATACTTTCATTGTACCAAGAAGTATTGTTATTGTACAAAAACATACTTGAATTGTAACAAAAAGAACTTTCATTGTACCAAAAAAACTTTTTGTTCCAAGAAGAGTACATTAACTTATATTGTACCTCCAAGTACTTTTATTGTATCGAAAAATTATTTTATTTACCAAATAGTACTTTTTTGTAACAAGAAGTATGTACATTAATTGTGCCAAAAATTATCTTTATTCTGTTAAAAAGTATTTAATTATTATAAAAATTGATATTATTGTACCAGAAACTATATTTTATTGTACTAAAAAGAATAAATTACTGTGCCAATAACTCTAAAAGTACTTTCATTGCACTAAAAGTTACTATATTGTATAAAAAGGAAAATTTATTGTCCTTAGAATGTGTTATTCACACCCAATAGTATATAGCATTTTCAGACCAAAAAAGATTGTTTCCCCAAAAAATTACAAAACTAGGTCTAAATTGATCCTTAATTGCCGTAGTGACCTGAGAAAGATTCCTTTAATTGGGATCCCGGTTTGTGTTTTGTTATTTATTTGGGAGAGAGTGGCGTACTTTTTTCAGACATCGCCATCACTCCAATTTTACCCACAAAAAAAGATTACATTGGTGACATGGCATTTAAAACAGTTCAGCAACCAAAACGCAATGTCAAAGTGACCAAATTTTAAATTTTTCCATAACCATACTCAGTTCTTAGGCGTTCTAAACATTCTCCACTTTTATCATCACAGCCAACGACGTTACCGAAGCCATGAAGCCCTGGAAAACGTTACTTGATGGGCAAATCAACGAAATTATTGGTGAAACCAAAGTTGACTTACTTAAAGACAAATGCGATCGAGCAGAATGTAATGTTGGCAACTTGTTTGCCGATGCGGCCGTGTATGCTTTTACCAAATTGACTCCCTACACTGAACGCTTTTGGACTCAAGCTTCAATAGCTCTGATAAATACCGGAGCCATACGAGTACCCGCATACAAAGGAAGTAAGTTAAGAAATTAATCATACATATATATATTTTTTTCCAAATAAATTTGTTATTCTAGATCTCTCTTACGGTCAATTGGCCACCATGTCTCCATTTGAAAATAAAATGACCGCTTTTACCCTGACTGGTTCTAAATTAATGGAAGCTTTGGAATTTAGTTTACATGAAATTGATTTGAGCAGAAATAAAACTACATCCAGCATATTTATGCAAGTCTCGGGATTAAAGGTTACCTACAACATGACACAACCCTGTGGTCAAAGGTTACAGACGTTACGAGTACTCTGCCAAAATTGTAATATACCGCAGTATTACGCTGTGGAGCCAGATCAAGATTATCGTATTATAACATCAGATTTTATAGCTCAAGGCGGTGGAGGTTTTACGATGTTTAGAGATTATGGACGAGATTATCAGTAAGTTTTAAATGAGACTTCTAACTTACTAAGAATTAATCTAGAGTTATTGATTGCTTATTTTTACAGAAAAGAACTGACTGATTTGGAATCTCTATGCGATTATGTTAAAGATACGTCACCGATTATGACGGGATTGGACGGACGCATAACTGTTGTTTACTAAACTATAGATACAATTTATTGTAAAATACAAAAAATTACTTTTATTGTACCAAAAAGAGTTTTTGGTGTGGCAAAAAGTACTTTTATTATAACTAATTTTAATTTACCGCAAAGTACTTTTATTGTACTAAAAAGTACAATTTATGGTACCAAATTATTTTTATGGTACTAAAAAGTACTTTCATTGAACTAAAAATTACTTTTAATGCAACAAAAAGTAAATTTATTGTACCAAAAATTACTTAAATTGCACCAAAATGTACAATTTATATTACCAAAAAAAATTTTTATTGTGCCAAAGCAGTACTTTCACTGTAACCAAAAGTTCATCTATTGTACCAAAAAGTACAATTTATTGTACCACAAAGTAAAATTTTTGTGCCAAGCAGTACAATATATTGTACCAAAAAGTATATTTGTTGTGACAAAAAGTGCTTTTATTGTACCAAAAATTACTTTAACTGCACCAAAAAGTACAATTTATTGCCCCAATAAGTAGTTTTGTTGTGCCAAAACAGTACTTTTATTGTAACAAAAAGTACATCTATTGTACCTTAAAGTAATATTTATTGTACTATAAAGTAAAATTTGCTGTACTAAAAAGTAAAATTTATTGTACCAAAAAGTATATTTGTTGTGCCAAAAATAACTTTTATTGTACCAACAACTAATTTTAATGTATCTCCAACGAATTTTAATGTACCAAAAAGTCCTTAAATTATAGCAAAATATACTTTTATGGTTCCAACAAAAAAAGTACTTTTATTGTAAAAATACTTTTGTGAGCCAAAAAGTAAAATTTATTGCACAAAAAGTACATTTATTGTACCAAGAGTACAATTTTAATGTACCAAAAAGTCTTTCAATTTTAGCAAAAAATACTATTATTCCAACAAAAAAACATTAAATGTTCAAAAAAGTAAAATTTATTGTATAAAAAATTAATTTTATTTGACAAAAATTTACTTTTTTGAGCAAAATAGTAAAATTTATTGTACAAAAAGTTCTTTTGTTGTAACAAAAAGTACATTTATCGTAAAAAAAATCCATCAATTAGAGCAAAAAATACTTATATTGTTCCAACAAAAAAACATTAAATGTTTCAAAAATTAAAATTTATTGTATAAAAAAGTACTTTTATTGCACTTTTTTGTTTTGTTACTTTTTTATTGTACAAATAGTACTTTTATTGTAACAAAAAGTACATTTATTGTACCAAAAGTACAATTTTATGAACCAAAAAGTATTTATATTGTATCAAAAACTGCATTTATTGTACTAAAAAGTACAATTGGTTGCACAAAAAATTACTTTCGCACAACAATTTTTTTTGTAGAGCCAAAAAAGTACTTCTATTGTACCAAAAAGTACAGTTTATTGTACCACAAAGTAAGTTCAATTTATTATACCAAGAAGTACAATTTATTGTTATATACAGTACAATAAATTTTACATTTATAAATAAAAGATAAAAAAAAACTTTAATTGAGCAAAAAAAACTTTCTAGCAAAATGTATATTTTTTTTAACAAAACGGACTTTTATTACACCAAAAGTAAAAATAAAGCTTTAGAAAAATATTTTTGAGCGAAAATTAATATGTTTTTATTTAGATTTTTTGTAATTATTGAATTTTTTATATAATTTTATTGTAGATTATAACTAAATTTTTTTTTTTTAATTTTTAGCAATGAAAGGTAAGGAGTTTACAGTAAATTTAAATATTTTTTCATACTAATGTTTTAAATAATTAATTACAAATGATTAATTAATAATTAATTACAAAAATTAAAATTAATGTATTATATTTTAATTTTTTTAGAAATTTAAATATTTGTGAAGTTTTATGAATATGGTTTTGGATTTTTTTCTAATACAAAAATGTCTAAATCCAATAAGAAAAATCTGAAAAATATCTTAAATTTTTTAATTAGTTTTAATTTTATTGAAATTTAAATGCGTTTTTAGTAATTTTAATATTTTAGTGTTTTTAAATTACTTTTAAATGATAATTTTTTCTAAATTTTTCCTTGCCAAAAGTTTTTTTTTTCCAAAAAGTTAGTATTTTATTTAGGTTTGAATGAATTGTTAAAAAAGTTTAAAATTTTTTAAAATTAATTTAATATTTTTCGAAATGTAAATATTTGTAAAGATTTATGTGTATGGTTTTGAATTTTTTTCTTTTGATTTTAATATTTTTAAATAAAAATTTTCATAATCCAATAAGAGAAATCTAAAAAATATCTTAAATTTTTAATTTGTTTTAATTTTATTGAAATTTTAATGCATTGTTAGTAATTTAAATATTTAAGTGTTCTTAAATTACTTTTAAATGATATATTTTTTTAAATTTTTTCTAAATTTTTCCTTGCCAAAAATTTTTTGTCCAAAAATTTTGTATTTTATTTAGGTTTGAATGAATTGTTAAAAAGATTAAATTTTTTTTTAATTTTTTCTAAATTTTTCTTTGCCAAAAACTGTTTTTCCAAAAATTTTGTATTTTATTTACGTTTGAATGAATTGTTAAAAAAAGTTTAATATTTTTAAAAATTAATTGAAATTTCTATGGTTATACATTTATTTAATATTTTTAAAAATGTAAATATTTGTAAAGTTGTATGTGTATGGTTTTGGATTTTTTTCTAATAGGATTGTTATTAAATTTTTGGTGATTTTAATTTATTTAAATAAAAGTCCAATCCAAAAAGAGAAATCTGAAAATATCTTAAATTTTTGAATTTGTTTTAATTTTATTGAAATTGTAATGCATTGTTCGGAATTTTACGGCAATATTCATAAAAAATTTCTAAAGTAGGTATGAAGCGTTCTCTAGCTAAAGTATTCTTTAACTCTAAAAAACCTTTAATAAGAAATTGTATTCATAAACGTTTTTTATCAGCACTTTAGCTTTATGTGTTCAGGTGGCAACGCCGACTGTTATTGGTCGTTACTGATGTAATCAAACAGCTTTATAATCGGATACAAAAGCTTTATAATCGGATACCAAATATGTATTTGCTAAAGTAAAAATTATATTAAAAAATGTGATTTTCTTTTCCTCATGTTGAAATTATAATCGGATACCGATTACATTGTTTCCTTGTTTTAATTGTTTATACATCACGAATATTATTTCATTATTTACAAATTATTTTTGAAGAATTTTGGAGAAATATTTTTCAAAATAGTATTCATGAATGAAAAGTGTCTTTTTAGATACTTTTCTATGTGCGCAATGATTAAGAATAAAATTTCCTACACAATAAATGCATGCAACAACTCTTTTTAATAGGAAAAATGCCGAAAAACTCAAAATAAAGATCTCAAATTCATGAATATGCAATAAATTGTACAAACGTCAAGTTATAGCCTGCTTAAAGTAGAGACAACCCTACTTTAACTTATTGAAGATGTGAATCGTTTATGAATATTGTTTTCTCGAAAATTGCTTAAAAATGGTTTATAAACCTCTTATAAGTTTTTATGAATAAGGTCGTTAATCATTTATCATTTAGTGTTTTAAAATGTTTTTAAATAAATTTTTTTTTAATTTATTTATATTTTTAACATATTTATTTATATTTATCTGCGAAAATTTGTTTTTTTAACGTTTTGTATTTTATTTAGGTTTGAATGAATTGTTATATTCACTTCGTCTTTGTCCACGAACAGTGGAATGGTTGGTCAAAGTTGGCGCCAGGGCCTATGGTGCTCTGGGGGTCGAAAAAGCGGTTCCTTGGTTTCTATGATGACCCTCTATGTGCGGGTACTCAAATTAAAGATATTTAAACGCATATTCAAAATGCGTCAAACTAAATTAAAAAAAAAAATTGCGGCAAATATTGCTTGTCGCTATATGTTACCCGTTGTTTTGTTAAAAAATAGGCGTAAGAGGTTCCACGGGACCCATAGGTTCTTAAAATTTACACCACTGGAATTGTCTCAAAAATATCTTTCATTTGAGTACCCGCACATGTAAGATAACCATAAGACCCAATGGAATCCTTTTTTGGGGTCCCTAGGGTATTTGTCACAAAAATTTCTTTTATTTGAGTACCCGCACATAGGGGTTCATCATCGAACCCAAGATCACCTTTTTTGATCCGCCCAGGGCCCCGGCGTCAGCTTTGTTTGATTTTTGCGTTTAAGGGCATATTAGGGGCGGCGTGGCATTTCCTCTCCATATTCTTCACATGCCAAAAAAATCTAAGGCTGAAGTGCAGAATATGGGGAGGGAGCCCGATTAAAAAAAAAAATTTGCCATTGTCTTCGTCTTGGTCCCCAAACATAGGATTGGTAGGTCAAAGTTGGCGCTCAGACCCATGGGGCCCGGGGTGTCAAAAAATGGGCCCCTTTCGGTTCTATGATGAAAGATATTTTCGAGACGAATCCAACGATGTTATTTTTAAGTTCCTACGGGTCTCCTGGATCGAGTTAGAGCCATTCAAATTTCCGGGATATACCAAAAAAAATATTTTTAAAAAAATCACGCGATTTTTCAATTCTTTTCCTTAAATTATTCTAATTTTCCATGATTTTTTCCTATTTTTTTGTAATTTTTAACGGGGTTTTTCAGAAAAAATTATTTTTTTTTAAAAAATAGCGCGGTTTTTACATATTCTATTTTTTTTTTAGAATTTTTCAATTTATTTCCTTAAATTTTTCTAATTTTTTTTTCCATGATTTTTTCATTTTTTTTTTTGGTATATCCCGGAAATTTAGGTGGCTCTAACTCGGCCCAGGAGACCCGTAGGATCTTAAAAATAATGTCGTTGGGTTCGTCTCGAAAGTATCTTTCATTTGAGTACCCACACATGGGGGGTTATCATAGAATCCAAGGGGCCCCTTTTTGTGGAGGCTTTAGCGCCAACTTTGACCTTGATTTTCGTGTTTTAGGGCGTATTTGGGGGAGTGGCATTTTTTTTGGGCTCCCGCCCCATATTCTGCACTTTTGCCAAATCTAATTATGAACCTGGTTTTTGTGTTTCCGTATTTTGACCTTTAGACCTCGCTCGGTTAACTAAAATTTTACCACAACTGATTTCATAAACCCGTATTCAATTCCCTGAGTGTGCACGCACCTTAAGAAAACCATTTAGTGACAATGTTCCTTAAAAGTACTAAACACTACCCAGTACCATCAGCCATACCTACCCTGTTGTGTACAAAGAACACAGCAAAGAATAGATGTCAAAAAACACGGCAACAACAACCAAAGTAAATAACTCAAGAAAGAGCGTGCAAAGGAAAAGTAAAGGCGACTTCTTCACTGCTAGAGGGTCGTAGTCATAAATGAGAATTCGCAAAAAAACGTTGTATGCCCTCTTCAACGCGAACGAAATACAAATAAATACTAAAGCTCTTCTGCGTCGGGAAAAATTTCCATTTTCTTGTGGCGTTTACCATTATCAAGTGAATTTCTTACGTTTGGTGGCTATAGCTGTTGTCACACCGGACGCGTGAACGGAAAAACGTGCAAATAATTTGCAAAACGAGGGCCAAAAAAACGTGATTTTTGTGAAAAATAATGTGTCTACAACGGGTATAACATAACCAATCATCCAGCTTTTAGTTGGAATTTCAAAGAAAAAGGAAAGAAAAAAGTGACTGCCAAAAAAATATTTGGAGAAATAAAGCAGCACACTCTGCTTGCAGGCAGTGGCAGAGCTGCGACATACGTTGACGTTGCTGCACCGTTGTACTCTCAGTCGGTACTGGAGCTAAACGAAAGTATGAAAATTTTGTACATGAAGTTTGTGTGTGTGTCTGCGGATTTGGTGTAAAGTAGAAAGCACTTTTTAGAGTTTTCAGTTTTTGCAATTCACTGTTGAGGCAATAAATTGCCTGATATATATCAATAGGCAAAACTTTTAGGCCATAGACCGCAAACGCAACGCTGAACCGCCGTGAACCGTGTGTTTATTAAGGCGACAACAAACCAACAAAAAGAAGAAAATTAAAATAAAAGAAAATACGCAACTGTAAATTTGTTGTGTTGTCATTATAACCGTCGTCGTATACGTAAAGTGTTGCCTGATTTATCCGTCAGACAGTCGGTTGGTCGTTCGGTCAATTAATTTGTTGTTATATATTTTGTTTTTTTTTTTTGTGCCAACGTCTGTGGGGAGTGAGTGATTCTTCTTTATATCAAACTGTAAGTATTTTTCAGGTTTTTGTTGTTATTACTGTTGTCGTAAACATTGCCCTCTGCTTTTTTCCATTCTTTATTTATTAATTATGTAGGTCAATTTATAAATACTTATACACATTCGCCGACTGCGCTGTGCCGCTATCGTGCCCAGTAAGTAAAACATATTGGAAAAAGTGAAAAAATAGAAAGAAGCTTTTCACATTTAACGAAATATTGACCTTCACTAGCCGCTCTCTTGGTCTTGGCTTCTGCTAAACAAAATTCGCGTGTGTTTGTTCATTTCTTTATTGATGTGTCAAATTTGACATCCAAGACAAATAATCATAACAACAACATCAACAACGTCTTCATCATCGCAGTTGTCGCCGTCGTTGACGTCGACGTCTTCGTGGCCAACCACAGCATCTTTAGTATACCCTTCACCAGCAAAATTATCTTCGGTGACGTCGTCTCTTCACAAACACTTTGTACCTATTTGTCGGCTCAACATTTGTTAGTTACAATTCTCAGTTACTTTTGGTTTTGTTGATAAACTAACGACAACAACATCAGCACCTTAAAAGAGAACGAAAGAGTAACAAAAGCTAAATTGCCAATTTGTTTTCATTGTCCTTCCGCCACCCTTGTAATGGCTCCACTAGTGGTATTTGTTGTGTTGCCTTTTTACATTGACGATGAGGCGATGGGGATGTTTAACTACCACTAGATATGGTCAAGTGTCATGGTTTCTAGTTTAGGTGTATATAACATAGCCATATGCCATCTGACACTGTCCTTTTTATGTATGTTTGTATGTAACATACTCAAATAATATCAACAATGTGAATATTTTAAAGCTTAGAATGAGAAAAGAAATATTGGGTTCCATCTTATTTGCCGACTATTCTGCGGACAACTGTAGTTGATGTAATGGTATCAAAAGAGGACTTTTCAACATGGCCAATGCTAGCAACAACGAATGAAATTGGGACATTTACAATACTGACCTTAATCTATATACTGAACTGAATTTCCCTTAACACCCCATGAATGAGGTATGGGATAGCTTCTCGCGTTGTCGTGAATTACACGCTTTCTATTTTTAGATTCACAACTAACGGCACCTACTTGTTTATCGACGAATGCGAACGTCATTGTTTGAGAAGCTCTTACTAGACATGCCGATTGACTCGACACTAATACTGCGAAGTTGCTGTCGATAACATTCGAGGGGAGCCGACAATGAAAGAAAAAACTTTTTTTTTTAAGATGGACTGGAGCCAAGCGTTGACCCTGTGATCTCCCGCATTGTAGTCGCGTGTTCTAACCACTATGCCACGGTCGGTCCGTTTATCCTTATAATCTATATAAGGATGAATTAATTAAGGCTATGCGGAAGTCATGGCGAATGTTTTGTCAAAACATAGAGGACAACAGTTAGATTGCACGCTTCAGGTACTTACATTCTACTACCTACTACTTATATTGTTCGGGATTTTTAATGAAAGCTGATGGAACGTGAAACTTTTCGTCCAAAGATTCTCTGGGGATTCTCCTGGAAACCCAATATCCCAACAATGACTTAGACGCTTGTTAGTAGTCAGGAATGACAGGTGGAAGTCCGCCTAACTTAAATACAGTTAGCTCAATAGTGAGCAGGAAGAATCTGATATGGACCATCAAAAGATTTAAACCCAATAAATCGGCCGGACCTGACGGAATACTTTCAGCGCAATCACAGGAGCGATTATATCCAATTTCATAGTTGGCTAGAGTTAATTTTCAGGACTTGCCTCATGCTGGAGTCATTTTCAATATCTGAAACCCAATTATTTTTCATCGCGAAAGCTGACAAATGCTCTTATGTCAAATAAAAAAACAAGTATTGATGTTAGAAAGGCTGAAGAAAGCAACTGAAGATTCTTCTCATCAAAGATGAAGCGCGTATGTCGGAGGTGCCCGGTTCAAATCCCAGCTCGGCTTTGTAATTTTTCAATTCTTAACACTTTACTTGAAATTTCTGATTTTTTAGCTCAACGAAGGAAAATAAGTAACCTTTAGAGAAACTACTTCCCTCTCCTGTCACAAACAACTTGATTTACACAAATCACATAGCCAACTCAGAAAAAAAAAACTCAAAAAACTTTTGACCGATCAGTCTCTCACCTTTTGTCCCCAAAACATTGGAGAGGTTATTAAAAATTCATGACAGAAGTAATCTTTTCTATCAATATTTCAGCATGTCTAGACTCAAGGAAGATCAACTGAGACAGCTCCCCGCTCTATAGCCAGTACAATTGAGAACTCCCTCGAGAATAAGGTATATGCCCTGTAGACTTTCCTAGATATCGAGGAAGACTTCAGTAATATTTTACCTACTGAAATCCTAAAATTATTACATGATCTGGGTGGAAATCATCTACTGGTGAAAAAGAATCGTCGCAATTGGTCAGAAAGTTAACAGAAGAAAACCTTAGGGAGGGTTCTGCCTTCATTTCTATGTTGATAGAATGCTTTTTGAATTACAGATGGCCGAATGTCAGGTATTTGGGGATGCCAATGATCTTGTCATCATCTGTACAGGTTAGAAGCTCAATTAACTAACTGCAACATCAACAAAGTACTATCGCTAAACCCTCCTAGCAAATATAAAAAACTAAATTTCGACTTAAAAAAACTTAATTTCCTTTTACACCCCATGAATGAGATATGGAATAGCTTCTCGCGTTGTTGTGAATTACACGCTTTCTATTTTTAGATTAACAACTAACGGCACCTACTTGTTAATCGACGAATGCGAACGTCACTGTTTGAGAAGCTCTTACTACAACAACACTTAACAATCCTTGGCGCAAATCTTGTTATCTACAAAGGAACGAAAGGGATTTGCAAACAATGTCATAAGATAATCGGATTATATGCCCGACCGAATACCGATAAATTGAAAATCGGTATAAAGAATTATCACTCCAGCTACTTCCACCAGCTGTTACAACAACAACAACAAACAGCAGTATCCGATTTTTTACGGATAAATCAAAGTTGAACGAGAGATTAGGCTGGGGCATCTATTCACCGGGCGTAAATATAAATACCATTGCAGCATGTTACAGGTAGAAATCAATGTCATACTCTATAAAACAGATAGTGTGACACACACAGCCAGGCAGCTACTAAATCTCAGGATTGATTGCTACTTCCCTGATGGTGAAGGAATGTCATTCATTACTAAGGGTGATAGTTGAGTATTTGAACATCAGGATTATATGTGTACCGAGACACAGCGGCATTCCAGGAACAGACCAACACTAACGATGCATTGTCTTATTGCAAAACACGCCCTTTATCCTTTCTTCAGCCTTTTCCATGCAGTACTAGAGACAATAAATGGAATGCATGGAAAAGGATGAAAAAATAACGAAATACCTTCTCTTGGACTGCCCAGTATCAGCTGGATTAAGAGCTAGGGTATTCGGAAACCGTATAGTAAGCACCAAAACACTGCAGAAAATACCTTTAGTACTAAACAGCAAATTCATAGAAAAGGCGAGTTGGCTAGAAAGCTGGTCATTATTTGCTACAGAAGAAATTGCAGGCATCGCAATGGACTTCATTAGCCTAAGTGTGCTAGACTGTGTGTTGTCTTGCAGCTTTTACAAATTAACCTAACATATGGACCAATAACATCTTTTGCTGACAGAGCTGCCCATACAATAACCTTGGGTGAATGCAGTGGATTAGATGCTTCAATATATCACTGCAATATTGCCTCTATACTTGGCTATTTAGGAGGAAGTGTGTCTCTTCGGGGGAAAATAAATTGGTAGAGTTGATGAAGCTCTCTAGCATTTCGTTAGCAAACAGGAATCTGTGGCAAGATCTTAAGGATTTCGTTTCATTACAACTAACATTTGTAAGGATGATAATGTGAAACTTCGTGAAGAATGCGATTTAAAGATGTTCTTTTTGAATCTAATTTGTTTACTAACAGACACTATTTTAAAGCTCTTTGTACAAAACAGCAATTTCTTTTGAAAAAAAAAACACTGGTAAATTGTAAAATTACAATCTATATCAAAACCAATTTAATTAAATGATTTCAAAAAACGAACAGTTACTTTTTGGTTATATTAATCAAAAGTAAAACTTTGTCCCCCTTTATTACTAAAGGGAAACTGTCTTATCATGTCGAAACGATGAGATTAGTTCTCGATTTTATGTCTTCCTTCTTTTCATTTCATTAAAAATTTCAAATGAATTTGTCTATTTTCTCTTACTACTACACATCAGTGGGGATCACTGAGATGTAAAGTAAAATTATTTAATGCGTCATTTGGGCAAAATGCCCGACAAAAGTAATTAGCGTATCTCTATGCAGACATTTCCTCCATCCCCAGCCCAGACTGCAAATTTTTTTTCTTATTTTTTTAAGAATTGCATCAATTGGCAGTTTGTCATGGTCCCCTAGCCTTGCACATCGTAGAGACTATTAGGGACTCAATATGGCCATCAATTAGTGTCTTATGACACCGTTTTGCAAACAATCTTAATGTTGTGGCGAATAAAGACTGACATATTTCTCAGGAACTCGATAAGGCTCCACTCCTGACACCTTTTACCTCGTTGATATACTTACATACTTAATTTTCTCTTTACACCCCATGAATGAGTTATGGGATAGCTTCTCGCGTTGCTGTGAATTAACACGCTTTCTATTCTTAGATTCACAACTAACGGCACCTACTTGTTTATTGACGAATGCGAACGTCACAGTTTGAGAAGCTCTTACTAGACATGCCGATTGACTCGACACTAATAATGCGAAGTTTCTGTCGACAACATTTGAGGGGAGCCGACATGAAAGAATTTTTTTTTTAAGATTACTGGTTAATCTTAAGCCGATCTTCTCCTACTGGATCTACTTACTCGGTGGTCTGTCAAGAGACAGTATCCAGAAAAGGGGAACCAGTGGTTGTTGTTGTTGATGTAACAGCTGAGGGAAGTTGGGGTGATAATTCTTTATATTGATTTTTCAATTTATCAGCACTCGATCCGGCATGTAACCCGATTATCATACGATCATTGTCAGCAACTCTGTTTTGTTCCTTTGTAGATAACAAGGTTTGCGTCAAGGATTGCTAGTTGTTGTTGTTGTTGTGAGTTTTAACCGCCATATTCCGCCAGAGATGGCGCCAGCTGGCTTGTTGATTTATATTGAGATGTTGATAAATCATTTTCCTTGGTCCTTGCGCAATCTGGATTTTTGTAGTGGAAGCATATGGGATGAGTTTTGTTGGCTGGAGAACTCGAAAGTATTTGAAAAGTATTTTATTGTTGTTTTTTTTTCATCGATGTTGATTTGGCCAGTGCCCCGGCCGGGAATCGAACCCGGCACCTTCGGATTGCTAGTCTACGTCGCTTCCACTGAGTTATCAAAGGCCACGGGAACCAGTGGTTGTTGTTGTTGTTGTAACAGCTGAGGAAAGTAGCTGGGGTGATAATTCTTTAAACCGATTTATCAATTTATCGGCACTCGATCGGGCATGTAATCCGATTATCATACGATCATTGTCGGCAACTCTGTTTTGTTCCTTTGTAGATAACAAGGTTTTTGTCAAGGATTGTTAGTTGTTGTTGTGAGTTTTAACCGCCAAATTCCACCAAAGATGGCGCCAGCTGGCTGTTGATTTATAGGCGATGTTGATAAACCATTTTCCTCTTCCTTGATCCTTGCGCAATCTGGATTTTTGTAGTGGAAGCGTCTAGGATGGGTTTTGTTGGCTGGAGAACTCGAAAGTATTTGAAAAGTATTTTATTGTTGTTTTTTTTTCATCGATGTTGATTTGGCCAGTGCCCCGGCCGGGAATCGAACCCGGCACCTTCGGATTGCTAGTCTACGTCGCTTTCACTGAGCTTTCGAAGGCCACGGGAACCAGTGGTTGTTGTTGTTGTAGTAACAGCTGAAGGAAGTAGTTGGGGTGATAATTCTTTATACCGATTTTTCAATTTATCGGCACTCGATCGGGCATGTAACCCGATTATCATACGATCATTGTCGGCAACTCTGTTTTGTTCCTTTGTAGATAACAAGGTTTTTGTCAAGGATTGTTAGTTGTTATTGTATTTTGAGCTTTAATTACCATTTTCTCCTAAGAGATGGCGCCAGCTGTTTTTTTTATTGATTTATTTTTAAGATGTCGATAAATCTTTTCCTTTTGTCCTTGGTTCTTGCGCAATCTGGATTTTTGTAGTGGAAGCATGTGGGATGAATTTTGTTGGCTGGTGAACTCAAAAGTATTTGAAAAGTAATTTTTCACTGATGTTGATGCCAGTGGTGCCCCAGCCGGGAATCGAACCCGGCACCTTCGGATTGCAAATCTACGTCGCTTCAACTGAGCTGTCAAAGGCCAGTGGCCTTCTACTTTCTACCTCCTTGGTTAAGACAGAGGATGAAGACCAGAAGAGAGCGCAGAATGCCAAAGTTAGCTATAAACGATCTTATAGTTTCCTGAAGAGATTTGTAAGGAAAGGGAATTGGTCAAAAAGCACTTGGGTTATGTGGATAGATTCGAGAAATCGTATTCCCACATACCAAAAAAAGAACGAGGCGTTCATCTTTCTTTCTTTCCCAGAGCTCCTCATATCAGCGACAAAAAAAGGAGATTACAGCTAAACCCTCTAACAGCACTCCAGGACGCTATATTGTATTATATCTTCTTAATTCTTAACATGAACTTTTCTCGCAAAATATTGCCTAATTTGCCAAGTTTGGTCCATAAATACTTAATACGTACGTGACATGTTACGTAAATTGGCAAAATATTTAAAACTACCATCCAAAGCAACAACAACAACAAACCATACTCTAGTTGAGTCTCTTGCATATGGAAGATAATAGAAACAATATCGCATATACTCTGTGGCAATGTAATTTACATAATATTTCCATAAACTATCCGTTCTAGTATCCTTTGCTTTGTTGTCTTGTTGTAGCACATATCGTTTGCCCTCAGACCTATAGTATATCAAGTGATGGTGTATCATGTTTGCCCACTTATCGTAAACAATTGAGTATGGATGGGGGTATCTCTTATGCACTTGATAAATAATAACACAATTTGAATTGCCTATAGAGTTGCTAAGTGTTTGAGAAGCGGCAAAAGTTGAAGTTAGAAGTAATATTTTACGTTGGATATTAGAAGGACATTTTCTTTTACACTTGTTAAGGTTTTCAAAAAAGTGGGCCAATAATAACCGTATGACAAATATTACATGATACAAAAATTTTTAGCTCATTGATTTGGGACTCAATTCTGAGAACTGCACGTGAAAGTAGCCCCTAAAAGAAGAAGTTCCGCATCATTCGTTTTGTCAAGGTTCATGCCATAATAATTTAATATCGATTTGAAGTTATTAAGTATCGTATAGGAGAATTTGCCACGTTTTAGGCTCTTTTTTCTTCATTTTTTTGAAGATATTTTGGCTATTTTAACATATTTAACAGTTGGCATCCCTAGTAATTGCATATTGTTTATTACCCTCAAAGGATGTTAGGTTTCTAACAAAACATTGCAATTATTTATCTAAGATGGGCCATCTTTAATGATATTATTATATTCTCTCTCAACAATATAAATCCTTGGCAATACGTAATGCCTCATCCGATAATTTGTAATGTTTAAGTTGGCATAGCAGCCGGAAACATTATGGAATTCATTATAGCTGCAGTGTGCACACTGCATGTCCCATATGTCAAGATTTAAATATACGTCAGCTATTGATTTTCATCTCAAGTAATTTAATTTTCTTTTCATTAAAGATTGCACTCATGACTGGCATAGGCAGGCAGGCAGCCAGGCAGTTCCACCTGCTGGGCTCATTGTTTGTAAGGAAATATCTATAGCAGTGTTTTTAAATACTGTTAAAAGGGGAAGGAAATTTCTCGGCTTCCATATTGAATTTGATGGTCAATTTGTAGGCTTAATTAGATTTTATAAAAGAAATATTTTCCATCCTCGTGCATTACTTGGTGCATAAATAATTAAATTATTTAAGCAATGATATCACAGGGGGAGACAGAATATCTGTGACAACAAATTTAACAGCTAGAGTAAAGTAAACTTCTAATGCAATAGATACCGTCTAGTTTGCTTGGAGAGGGGTCTTATATTTGTTGCATTTCTGGTGATGTCATTTTGAGGTCCTAGCTTTCCTGATTCTGATTTTGGACTTAACAGATTTTACTTCAGTCTGATTCGATATGGTTTTTGGACAGAAAATTTTAAGGATGCGACGTAGGGACTTGTTGATCAATACTAGAAGGCTTAGCTTTTGGGATGTTTATTCTAAGACCACAAATCTCTGCCTTGTTTATACGGTTTGCAACATATTCTCTCGAGTCTCCACTGGTTGTTACTACCCAGGTAGTAGAAAGATTAAACATCTTCGACCGTTGTTCTTGTTGTGTAAATTGTCGCACAATTTTTGTGTTCAGTATATTGTCTTAGATTTTAGGATGTTTATTCTTAGACAACAAACGGCTGCTTTGGCTTGTATGCTTTTGAGTTTGACTGCTTGCCATCCTACATATGGATGTGTAAACAATCAAATGTGATCTTTTTAGTTCAAGTCTTCCAGACTACCATTCAAGCGTCAGGTGATGCCTCTAGGTGCCAAGGTTACTTTGGCCACGATACTGTCGATGACTACGTTGAAAACTTAATTTCCCTTTACTCCCCATGAATGAGGTATGGGATATCTTCTCGCGTTGTGGTGAATTAACACGCTTTCTATTTTTAGATTCACAACTGACGGCATCTATTTTTATTGGCGAATAAAAGCTTCGCTGTTTGCAAAGCTTCTACTAGACATGCCGATTGACTCCACACTTTACTGCGAACTTGCTGTCGACAACATCCACGGAGACGGCATTGAATGAAAAATGAACAGGAGACAGGAATCGAACCATGGATCTCCCGCATGGCAGTAGCGCTCCTACGTTAAATAGAAGTGAAAGTAGTTGTTGTTGTGGTTGTAACAGCTGCATGAAGTAGCTGGGCTGATAATTGCTTATATCGATTTTCAATTTATCGGCACTTGATCCGGCATGTAGTCCGATTATTATACGATCATTGTTGACCACTCTGTTTCGTTCCTTTTGTATATAAAAAGGTTGGTGTTAAGGATTGTTAGTTGTTGTTTTTGAGTTTTAACCATCATTTTCCTCCAAGAGATGGCGCCAGCTGTTTTTTTTTTTGGTTTATTTTTAAGACGTTGATTAATCATTTCCTTTTGTCCTTGGTCCTTGCGCTATCCGGATTTTTGTTGGCTGGAGAACTTGAAAGTGTTTGAAAAGTAATTTTTTATTGAAGTTGACACCAGTGCCCCTGCCGGGAATCGAACCCGGCACCTTTGGATTGTAAATCTACGTCGCTTCCACTGAGCTATCGAAGGCCTACAGTGGAAATAGTGGAATTTCTTGACGTACGACTACATAGTCACCTATGGTACAGCTGATTATCTCAAAATGCCTGGATAATTATTATAATCCTTTCTGGTAGGCCCTTACACTTAATCGCGTTACAAATTCCAGAGTGGTGTATAGTGCCGTACGCCTTTTCGAAGTCGATGAAAGTTAGATATAGCGGCATCCATTATTAATCGTGTCGTATGACTGTTTGAAGTGGTTATAACTTCTATGGGACTAGAAAGCTGTTTGAGCCTCTCTAACGATATAATAAACCCAGCTGCATTTGTCCCGACGAACACTTTTCTAGACGTCTTTATCTATGCTTTTTTTCGCCACTTGTAGTCTCCTGTTTGCGCTCTATCTCTTAGCATTATTGAGGATCGTTTTACAAATTCTTCTTTTTGATACTAAGTTGCAGGTTTAATTTGAAATCCACTCTTTCCGTCCGTTACATTTTTATCCGATTCTAACTTCTGCGGAAAAGATAATGGTACATAAACTGCATGATAGAGTTCGCGATGACATGTGCCTTTTGCAATCCGCCTACAAAAGGGGTCGTAGTGCTGAGGATGCCTGGATGCCTTCTAGGTGTTTACGTCGACTTAAAGGGCTCTTTCGACTATCTGAGTTGGGACAGTGTGTTGCAAAGGCTTTAAGAGGTAAGTTGCCAGGAGTTGGGATTGTAGCGCAGTTATTTTTCTGGTATAGTTGGGGAAAATAGTTTAGTGGAGCTCGATTTTGTTTCGTTGCCGTACGCAAGGGTCCACCTGTGGCCCATTTATATGGAACCTCTTGATGGATCCCTTGTTATTGCAGCTAGTTGATCAGTGCAATGTTTGCGCGTATTCCGATGATTTACTCAGTGCTGAGTGCTTAGGAGCGACTGGGGTCTTAGTAGACGAGCTGTCCGTACTCTTTATCAGGTTATCTTTGTTGACATGGCTGCATATGGGTCTTCTGTGTGGTACGAGGTGTTGAGTCTTGCTTTCGAGTATCGTAAGGCCCTCTCTTGAGTGGTGTGATTGGCTTGTTTGCCGGTATGCCGTACGGTATCGACGGAGGCCCTGCAGGTTAAGATGGGTGCGCTGTCCCGCTGGATTCTGTTATTATCCGTCGTGCGCCGGGTATCAAGTCCAGGAAATGGTTTGGACTGACTTGTTGAGGGAGTAGAGAGTGGTATGAGTAGGGCTCAGCGTAGGGCGCTCTTTGACGAGCGTGCCTTGCTTAAAATGCAAACACGTTAGGATGAAAGCGAAAACGGACGTGTTACTTATAGATTTTTGTCTAGTGTTGGTTATGTTGGGGACATGGGCCGCTCAATGCCTTTTTGCTTATGACAACCTCGTCCGACCGCGATTCGTGCACCTGCGGGGAACCGTCTGAAGACTGGTTGCACATATTATGTGATTGTCCCTTATATGATGATATAAGGGATCTTCAGGGATTAGTGATTATCGGAGTAGGAAGTGAGTGGAAAGTGAGTGAGATGCTCGCTACTCCAGGAGCTTGGGCTAGATTAATGGAGTTTGCTTGCGGACTATTTGCGCAACGTGGAGCTTTTTCGAGATAATTGTTGAAGTGGGTTTGCTGACTTTGAATAGGTAGGCCTTTCAGGGGTGTCTGAGGTCGCAAGGTCCACTATATTGTTCTGCCTAATGAAGGCTGACACTGTCTGTTGAGGCGGCACCAGTCGCTGAACTGCAAGAAGTTGAAACTGGTAGTAGTTTCTACACATGGGATTTTCGTGCCCTTGTTCACCTGAGTTTTATGCATCTCACGGGGGTTCAGACGGATCTAGCCTTATAAATACATGGTTGCAGTACACCATCGTCGAGTGGAACAGGTTTAAAACTTGCCCCGACTCCCACCGGTTAAAAACACAAATTGGTAGCAGCTTCTCTGCGAAACTCCCAACGGTGAGTGTGACAGGTAGCGTGGGGATCAGAAGCACCGAGTCTGATTCCCACCTGATCGGTTGATTGTTAGCACCCTTGTGGGAGCATCAGGCGGGCTCTGGTTTAAACCCAACCGGGTGCTACAGACACATAGAGTAGCAGAAGTGGTAAGATAGGCATCACCTTGACCAGAAGGCGGTATGTCCCATATCCCCTGGCTGGGAGCAAGAGCCAATAATTGCGGTAGCTAGCTCCCAAAAGCGAAAGGTCGTCATCAGGTTAATCGATCGGGTTTCATTCATTTCGATTTCAATTTATTATTGAATTTATTTATTATCGTTGAATTTGGTATGAGTAGCTAAATAGACTTCTGGACCTGGGACTGCCAGAACGCCTCCAAGCGAGCAGGCTGTGGCTCTGTCGGTCGACAGAGCTCCGTTTGTTATCGACAGGGCACTCCACATGTAGGTGAAGTTGACATTTGAGTAGGAGAGGCTATATTTGGTCTCAGTCTGTTATGTCCCATATACAAGAAAGGAGATCGTAGTGAAAGTAAGAACTACCTTGGAATAAGCCTATTACCAATTGCGTACAAGGCCATTTCAAGCATATTGTGTGAACGTCTAAAGCCAATTGTAGACAAACTAATTGGACCATATCAGTGCGGCTTTAGACCTGGTAAATCTACGACGGATCAAATATTCACTCTACGACAAGTCCTGGAAAAATCTCATGAAAATCAGATCGACACCTACCACCTCTTTGTCGACTATAAAGCTGCCTTCGACTATATGAGCCCATGTCTGAGTTTGGTATTCCTGCAAAGCTAATTCGACTTTGCAGATGTACCTTGGAAAACACTAAATCCTCGTTTAAGATTGGTAAAGATCAGTCTGAACCATTCAACACGGAAAGAGGTCTCAGGCAGGGCGATAGCCTGTCCTGTACACTATTTAATATAGTTATGAAGAAGGTGATAAGAAAGGCTGGTGTCAACATGTCTGGCACCATATTCCACAAAAGCCACATGCCACTAGCCTACGCCGATGATATAGATATCATTGGCCGAAATCTACGGGACGTTACTGCAGTTTACTCATCACTAGAAAAGGAGTCGGCAAAAATGGGTTTAGCGGTCAACAAGGACAAAACAAAAATAATGATTTCGACGAACAAAGAGTCCTCTCGATGGGGACGCAACGTCAACGTTGAAAATTATTGTTTTGAGGTAGTAGATGAGTTTACCTACCTCAGATCTTCAGTCAATAAGAAAAAAAATGTCAGCCAAGAAATTAAGCGGAGAATAGTGCTAGCCAATAGATGTTTTTACGGACTTCGGCAGCACTTTAGTAACACCATCTTATCTCGGAATACTAAGAAACAGCTTTACCAGGTTCTAATCTTACCCGTTCTTTTGTGTGCTGCCGAATCATGGGTGCTTACGACAACGGACATACAAAACCTGGGAGTATTCGAGAGAAAAGTACTCCGAAAAATTTATGGACCTATCTGTGTCGACGGCGAGTTTAGCCATCGGATGAACCATGAGCTGTATGAGCTTTACCACGACATCGACGTAGCTAAAAGAGTCAGAATGCAACGACTACGATAGCTGGGTCATGTTGCCAGGATGGATGTAAATGCTCCAGCGAGAAAAGTGTTTGAAGGCGAACCTGAAGGACGGCGCAGAGCAGGGAGACCCAAACTCCGTTGGAAGGACCAAGTGGTAGGCGACGTGCCACCATCTGGTAGGACTAACTGGAGAACACACGTAACTTCCCTTACGAATTGTACTACATATTTCCTCCACGAATTGTACCACACGCAAACCACTAGGCAAATATCTCACTATAATCTAAATCTTTAATATAATATATTAAACAAACAGAAAATTTTTATTTAATGTTTGCTATTAGCTATCATGCTAACGAAACACCTTTGACTATCTATCTAATTGTTTTCATATATAATACGTGTGCACAAATATACATATATGTATGTATAAATATGACGAGTGCTATCCATCCGTCCGTCTTCCAATTGTGAATCCGTTGCCAATATCCATCCATCGCGCACTGTTCACACAAAAGTGAGGAAAATTGTTGGGGTTGATTTGAAATTGTGTTGGTCTATTTCGCTTTCGATTTTGTGCCAAAATGAAACATAAATAAAGATTTAACTATTTTGTTTAATATGCAACACTCAAAGCCAACAACAACAACAAAAATGAATGAATAAAAAGCGAAATGCATTTTGTACGAAATAGTTTATTTATAGCCTCAATATTGGTCAATTTATAACCAATTAACTTTCGATTGCAAGTGTTGAAACACAATGAGAGCAGCTAGCGATGGCGAATGTAGACAAGTACAATTGTAAGCGGTTATAAAATTCTAAAGGGAATTGAATAAAAATAACTATTTTATGGTGGGAAAAGGCTAAGCAGCGTTCAAATGTTGCATGTATTGTAAATTAATTGAACTTTTTAGTTAGAAAATAAATGACTTAATCATAATAATTTTAAGAAGATCTACACTATGAACATTTGAATTCAATACAACGGACACAATTGTAATATTAAAAGCAACTTATATGTTAAAACATACCCCTGTCTTTCGTTCAATATCAATTTCCATTTCAACCCAAGAGTGAAGGACAAGACATAACCCCCTTAAAACTCATTTTCTATCCAACCATTTGTTTTTTTTTTGCCTTATTACATTACCCTTTAATAAATTTTTTTCCTATTGCTTGCTTTCATTGCAGTTTGTGGAACAATAATACAAGTACTAAAAAAAATTATAACAAATGAGCTGGACTTTTTGTAAAAGGACAAGTAGTAGTAACCACCAGCACCACCGTCATCGTATTGTATTCCATTGATTTGTTTTTCTCCAGTACCACCGTCGCCTCTTTTGCCATCTTTCAACAAGGAGTCAAAGCAAATAACTAACGGCCAAAATGCGTGTTGTTGCCATGGTAAGTGGCGGCAAGGATAGCTGCTATAATATGATGCAGTGCGTGGCCGAAGGACATGAAATTGTTGCTTTGGCCAATCTACATCCAAAGGATAGAGGTGAGTTGTGAGTTTTATTTAGCCTACTTGCTTTTTGTTTTCTTCGATAAAGTCGTAAGTCAGAGGGACCTTAAACTACATGGAAAAATCTTAAATATAATTTGGATGTCATGAAGATATATCATAATTTATAAGGGTTGTTTTGTTTGGAAATACATAAATTTTTTCCACATAAAACATAACCAATTCAATGGAATGGAATTTTTGCTTTATTAGCTCACAAATGTCATGCCATTTAATGTTTAACAATTATTTCTGGCATGTGGAGTACAAGACTGGGTCTTATGAACGCCATAATGTCGGTGCAAATTTTGCATCACTTCTTCGAGCATATCCGGTCTGATTTTTGTCAATAGAACATCAAAATTTGGCAGCGCACAGCATCAACTGTCAGCAACTTAGCGGTTATAACACATCTTGGCATTCAGTGAAAACATAAACGAGCATCTAATTTATAATTCTCATTTAGTTCATGATGTGGCCATCGGTGCCA
Organism: Muscina levida; assembly: GCA_964034835.1. NCBI lineage: Eukaryota > Metazoa > Arthropoda > Insecta > Diptera > Muscidae > Muscina > Muscina levida. The sequence continues at coordinate 133,606,529 of OZ035882.1, forward strand.
AGTTAAGAAATGTTATCTGATCTCCTTGATATATCTGGAATTGAAAGAAGGCTGGAATTGAAAGAAGGCTCGAGACTGTACAACGGACACTACGTCTGCACAATGGGTCTTTACACTTGCACAACGGACTATAAGCCTGTGGAATCAACGTTGAGTCGGACGATGACCGTGTACAACGGACACTAAGTCTGCACAACGAGACCTTGTACTTGTTCAATGGGCCATAAGACTGTAGAACGTATCTTGAGTCTTCTTCTTTGCACTTGCACAACGGACTATAAGGAAGCAGACCTTATACAGATAACCTTAAGTCTGTACAACGATTCCTCGCAGGCCCAAAACCTGAAAATAGTTTTCCTTACTTTAGTTATTCAAGGACCTTAACAAATTTCACCAGAAGGTTTTACCTGCCAAAGACGCGAGCAAAGGAGAATCATACAGGCCCATATCTCTCCTCTCGCCAGTAGCTAAGACACTTGAGGCGCTAATCCTCCCGAGCCTGACAGGACATTTCCCAATTGCCGATCATCAGCATGGATTCCGTAAGCAGCATAGCACTACTACTGCTTTACACGCCATCACTACACAAATAAGTCGCGGTCTCAACCAGAATAAGCCCAGTGACAGGACGGTCCTCGTGGCGCTTGATTTATCGAAGGCTTTCGATACCGTAAATCACGCCACGCTCCTCGATGACATCGCCAACACGTCCCCCCGAACTATTTGAAACGTTGGATCGTAAACTACATGTGTGGACGCCAGTCATACGAGGAATTCAGAAATAGAAAGTCCAAGCCCCGTAGAGTGAAACAGGGAGTTCCCCAAAGTGGGGTGATATCTCCGGCACTGTTTAACCTCTACCTTTCTGCAATTCCACCACCACCGAACGGCGTAAATATCGTATCGTATGCCGATGACTGTACGATTTTGGCGTCGGCTGATGACATATGTTGAAGGTTGAATGTCTACCTCGCTGATATTGCCAATTTCTTCGCTGCGAGAAGGATGAAAATTTCCGCCACAAAATCATCGGCCACACTGTTCACCGCATGGACAGCGCAAGTGAAGGAGCAGCTCAATGTGATAGTCGATGGCACAACAATTCCGACCACCAACCACCCCAAGGTCCTTGGTGTCACATTTGACAGTCTGCTCAGATTCAGTGCGCGCGCTACAGGTATCTGCAACAAGATGAGAAGTAGGAACAAGGTTCTCAAGTCGCTTGCCGGCAGCTCTTGGGGAACCGACAAAGAAACCTTGTTGACCTCTTACAAAGCGATAGGTCGGTCTGTGGTGAACTACGCAGCTCCAGTGTGGTCACCGAACGTGAGCGAGACGCAGTGGAAGAACCTGCAGACATGCCAAAATGCCGCCCTGAGAACTGCGACAGGGTGCCTCCTCATGTCATCTGTGGATCACTTACATGAGGAAACAAATGTCATACCCGTGCGACGACACAATTTTCTTTTGTCGAAGCAGTACTTGCTTGGATGTTATCGGACCAGCCATCCCAACCACCACCTTATGGATAGGCTCCCTCCCCCAGGCAGGTCAGGAAAGACCTTCACGATCTAGAGCGTGAGATCCAGCGCTACAAGAGAGAGCCTCTAGATCAAAGCGCATATCAGGCAGGATTAGCAGACATTCACTCAGACGCAGTCTTGAAAGCAGTGAACAACTATAGAGTGAATGTCGTGCTCGGAGATCACCCTCCACCAGTGGCTTCGGAAGAAGAGGTTTTACCGCGGCAGACGAGAGTTGTTTTGGCCCAACTGAGATCCGGATGGTGTAGCGGCAGTACGTCGAACGTCTGTCCAGCCTGCAACTAAAGACCACACGACACGCTACACCTTTTCAACTGCCCTGCCAATCCAACTCTACTTGTTCCCAGGTCTCTTTGGACCCACCCAATGGAAGTAGCTACCCTCCTTGGCCTGGAGACAAGTGCAGCAGAAAACCACACACAAGGCGTACCTAACAACACATGATAAACAAACAGGCACATATGCTGCTACAACAACAACAACCGATTTTACGAATTCATCGTCTCTGAGCACCAAACATACATCAACCAAAAAAAAGCAGACTGGCACTGTTCAATGATCTCCCAGCTCCCACCAACGTTCACAAAGCAGAAAGGAAATTCCGCCAAACAATCATCGCAGCAGCAGCCCGTTTTATTCCAGACGACTATCCTAAGTGCGTTCGCTCTTCCCAGCAGAGGCAGGGAGATTGGCGGATAAGCGCGATGACATGCAAAGTGCCAATCCTGACGACCCACGTATTGTCGTTCTGAACCTTGATATCAGCAATTTGGAAAATTAGGACAAGCGGAGAAAATGGATAGATCACTTGGAAAACTGCAAGCTAAGCTCCCACTCCTGAGCTCAGTAGGGGTCCACAGTCGCTCTCTCTCCAACCTGACAGGGTCGGGATTAAGTTTGCCGATACCACCATTTCCGACCTTGAAAGGTCTTTGCGTGCATTCTGCCAACTGTTTAAGGCGAAAAAAAGTGTAGTTCGCAAACTTCACAACCTTCCAGTTTCGCACATACCACAATCCTACACCCCTTCTGAAGTTTCAGAGGCCATCAATTTAGCTAAACTATCCAAGGGGATTGGCAACGACGGCATATTCATGCTGATGTTAAAACATCTGGCGAGCGGGGAGTCGAGTACTTGTCTATAGTTTTCAACCAGTCAATGAGTAGTCTAATAATACCCGATACCTGGAAAAAGGCTAAAGTCATCCCTATACTCAAACCAGGGAAGAACGCATCTAAGTGACGATCCTACAGAGCGATTTTCCTGCTGTCACCATTATAGAGAAACTCTTCCTCCTCCAGTTGTTCAGCCACCTAACAGCAGTTCACCACTAGCATGGCTTCTGCATAATGCGGTATAGGCCTTGTGAAATTACATTTCTAGTGGCACTGGACTTGTCGAAGGCCTTCGGCAAAGTCAGCCACCCCACACTCTTCCAGGGCATACTGAAGTCTATGCTGACGATTGTATTGTTATGACGACAGGCCATAACAATGGATATCGCAGAGAATAACATAATTTATTCACTGGTCGTAACCTAAAACTATCACCAGCAAAGTCGTCAGTAACACTCTTCACAACCTGGACTAAGGATGCAAAACTAAATGTAGGTGTCGTAGTCGATGGCGTCCAAATACTGACTGTGAACCAACAACAAATTTTGGGGTTACCTTACCTCCTTGGCGCACGCCACTTTAATTACGCACAAATTGCGGAGTAGGAACAAGGTCCTTAAAGCGCTAACCGACACACAAAAACCTTGTCGGCCACTGCGCTGCTCCAGTGTGGTCTCCTTCGCGCTGAATGATACCCAGTGGAGAAATGTCGAAAACTGCCAAAATGCCACCCTAAGGACAGTAACGGGCTGCATGCAGATAACCTCAGAACAAAATCTACATGAGGAAATGAAGATCCTCACAGTCGGGGAATATAATGTCAGGTTGAACAAACAGTTCCTCCTGGGATGTCATCGGAGGAGTCACTCCAACTTTACCACCACACAGTTGAATGTTTCCCCGAGGCATGTCAGGAAGGACCTTCGAGGACCCCTTGGATCACACCTCGTATACAGCAGCTTTGAACGATATTCATAGAGACGCCATTAATTTCAGATTACCGTATGAATGTCGTTCTTGGAGGTCGCCCACCGCGGTTTGCTGTGCACTGAAAGGAGAAAAGCTTTTCACGGAAGACAAGAGTGACACAACTAAGATCGGGATGGAGCAAAACGGCTAAATGCCTACTGGTCCCGCATAGACCTTGTCGTCCCTAATGTATGTCCAGCATGTGCATAGGGTCCTTATGATACCCACCACAATTTCTCCTGCCCATTCCACACTACTTCACTTAGGTCATGGGATTTATGGACTTATCCAGTGGAAGTAGCCCAATTTTTAGGGTTGTACATTAACGAAGAACCTCTTGATAAAAAATTTATATAGTCTAAGCAGTTACAACAACAATCAGTTGTCTGCGAGTCCTCGACCCGAATCACCGTTCTGTTCAAACTGTGACAAGCTGCACGTCAAACTCGTCCTGTTTCCGTCATCGAATTAACGTCGCTCATCTAAGGACCTCCTTAATATAATAGAGAACAACATATTCCCAGGCGTCACCATGCATTACACTAGGCACCATCAACAATAAATGTTAACATATACTAAAAAAAAAAGTGAAAACACTGTATTAGTACTTTTAAAGTTATCCCTATCGGAAGCTCTATGCCTCCAAAAAAAAAACACTCAATAGTTGGCTGGTTCAGCTGACATTCCTTCCGCAAAGGAGAGGATAGTTGGCTGGTTCAGCTGACATCCCTTCCGCAAAGGAGAGGATCACTTGGGAGCTCCTGGACCATTGTTACGGTGTGTTGCATCCCTTCAACGTAAGTGTAGCTTGGTTGCGTTCTAGTTCCTATTTCCTTTCCAATGTGCGGTAGATACCATCTATACTTGATTGGGAGATTGAAGTTTCTTTCCAATCCGTCTATTTGATACAAAAGTTTATGATACTGCCGATGTTCAAAGAGGCTAGTTCTTCTATGTAATTTAAGATGGGTTTTTTTTCGTTCCTTAGCTGTTTTCAACGTTATAGTTGCAAAAGTGGTTTTACAGGTGGACCTTGAGCGCAACGCTTCGTGCTTAATGTCGCTTTTCTGCAAGTTTGAGCCTTGTCGAACCTCATCATCCGCCTGTTAATGCCCTCAAATCCATTGTGTACTGGAACATGCACGTGTATAGGAATCTGTTATTCTCTGATATCACATACGGCCGAACCTGACCACTTTCGATATATATATATATATATATGTTCCTCTAACTCCCATTGGAGCATAGGGCGTCAGTTACAGCCGTCCGCCATCGGACACGGTTTTGTGCAATCGATCTTAATTGGTTCCAGGATACGCCGAGTTTACTCATTTCGATTTCGGTGGAGCGTCGCTATGTTATACGTGGTCTTCCACGCCGACGACCTGCCTGTTGAAAGAGGTTCCATTTAAGTGCTTGCTTAGCCACGTTGTCATCATTTCGGCGAAGAGTATGTCCAATCCACTGCCACTTACGCTTACGAATTTCCGTTGCCAGTGGTATTTGCCGTGATCGCGACAACAGTTCTGCATTTGAGATGGTACGGGGCCAGAAAATACGAAGTATTCTTCTAAGGCAGCGGTTGACAAAAGTTTGAAGCCGATTGGTAATACTACTGGTAACTTTCCAAATTGTACATCCATACAGAAGTACAGACTTCACTCATGCTTCGAAAATTCGCAGTTTTGTATGGAGGCTGATTTTATGGCTTTGCCATATTGGAGCTAGTATACCGAACGACTATCTTGCCTTGTTTATTCTGCCCTCTACATCTAAATCAGAACCTCCTTCAGCATCAATCTCACACCCCAGGTAGCAAAAGTTAGGAGCATATTTGTAGGTTTCATCACCTACCCTTAATGGCGCTGTTGTTTCGGTTCCTATGCAAAGATTCTTTGTTTTGCTGGTGTTTATTTTAAATCCCGAATGTTGCAGCTTTTCCTGGAGATCTAATGTTGTCCGTTTGAGATCACGCAGCCTATGAGAAAGCAAGCCAATATCATCTGCGTAGGCCAGGTAATTAAGGTATTTGCTGTTGATTTGCCATTGTATTCCTTGGCTTCGGTTCTCGATGGAACTAAGAACATCTTCCATAACTACTAGGAATAATAGGGGTGACAATATGCATCCCTGACGCACTCCATTTTGAACATGGAATGGATCTGAGAGCTTTCCTTTATGGAGAACGAAGCACCTGGCCTGGTTATAACTTTCCTTGATGAGAGATATTAGTTTTTCTGGCATATATCTTCTTCGCAAGGCTAACTATATGTATTCACGGTTGATGCTGTCAAACGCTTTCTCAAAGTCCACAAAGAGAAGATGAAGATTGGAATTGAATTCCAAACATTGTTCCACAATAATGCGCAGCGTATTGATGTGATCTGCACAGGAATGTCCACTGCGAAAACCTGCTTGACAGGAGCTTATACTAAGTTCTAGGTGTTTCTTAATTCGGTTTAGAATTATTTTTGCCATTAGCTTTGCTATTGTTGGGAGAACACAAATTCCCCGCCAGTTGTTACAATTCGCCAGTCTCCTTTTTTTTTTGCAATTTTGACAATTATCCCATTTTTCAATTCTTCAGGGAAGGACTCAGTTTCCCATGATTCCGTAATGAGTGGGTGTAATATCTCTGCAGTGAGTGTTGGATCACACTTATATATTTCAGCAGGGATACCATCTGTGCCGGCAGCTTTACCGTTCGGAAGTTGTTTTATCGCTGCTATAATTTCGGATAAACTAGGTGGTGAGGTTGCAATCCTATAGTTTGTGGTATTTATTGAACTTGCAGATATATATAGTTTAGCTGCAGGGTCTATTATGTTATTAAAGGGTGCGAACAGAGTGAGCGCTGATGCCGAGCGGAGCCGAGCCGAGCTTATTGACGCTTATTTTCATGCGAGAAGAAAATTTGTATAAAACACAGTGAATGCGAGAATCAGCGCTGATCGGCGATAAATTTCTGTTTATTCCATGTATTTTGCTTTTATCCCATTTAGTCTTGTTGTTCATTTGTGTTTATAAAATTACTATACACGGTAATGGATTCATCTGAGGGTATTTTGCTTCTCCTAAAGTGATTAATGCAATTATTAACACAAAAAAATTTGGAAAACATTCAATTTGGAAACAATTAAATTTCATCATTTATTTAATGATTTAAGAAAATATCCAGGAAAAAATGTCACTTATTATTTGATCGATATCCATTTTTTTATTGTTAAACCAATAAAAAACACGACTGCACGCTAAAAAGTAAACATCAACAATGCAAATAAGCGTGCAAAACGCTTTGAAACTGTTTTCTCGCACTCCATCGGCTTTGCTCCCTGCTCTTGTCGGCGTTCACTATGTTATGCACTAGCTTATTTGTATTGACTTGTATGAAATCAGTTTTATCGCACTGACAATCTCGGCTCGGCTTTCAGCGCGCACTCTGTTCGCACCCTAAGACTATGGAAAAATGTTCTTTCCACCTTTGCAGTTGTTCTTGGTCGGTGCTCAGAAGATTTTCAGTCAGATCTCGGACAGGATGTTCATGTGGTGTGAAAATTCACTGAGTTTACCGCTACTAGACGACTGTCCGTGAACAGGAGAATATTCTCCTGTGTTACTTTATTCGCGTGAATCTCGCTCGTTAATCATTAAATATCAAATTAAGCTCTTGGAAAACGCTGTTGAAGTCTGTAATCTTTGATCTTATATTCAGGCTTAGCTCCGCGAAATGGATGCCGTAGTCGATATATTGTACTAAATTTACCAAAAAAACTTATTTGTGCACAACTTTGGGACAAGACCTATCCAATGGTATATGACTTTTATTAAATTTGTTACGTTAGACATTTGAAAAAAGTAGTCAAACATTTTTGCTTGCCTTGTTATTACAATATTTGACTTTGTTATAAAATATAAAAGGATTTGTTATCAAAAACGGTATGTGGTATACCTACCACAATGCCAAAAGTATAAAGCTGCTCCTAAAAAACACTACGAAGCTGTGTACACTATTACAATAAGATCCGTCAACTGACAAACATCTGCGTAATTTATATTGTTTAGTAATCATCTCTTGTTACATAAACGCCTATTTAAAGCTAAAACTTGCGATTAGATACAGTTAAGGCAGTAGACGTATTCTTTATTCTTAAAAATTAACATCGTGCATTAGAAGCCGGCCGCTATGCTACAGGTTGCAGTCCTTCTTCTTTGCTGCGCCTTATTTAAAAATCACTATCATATTACTTATCAAGTCTACCACCTATTGTCAATTAGAGTGATAAAAGAAATTATAATAATTGTGTGTGTTTTATGTTGTTCTTCTTTTTATTATTTACAGATGAACTTGATAGCTTTATGTATCAAACGGTCGGTCACATGGGCATAGAAATCCTAGCTAAAGCTATGGGTTTGCCATTGTATCGCCAGGAGACCAAAGGCAAAAGCACCCAAACAGGCAAACACTATGTGCCCACGGACAACGATGAGGTCGAAGATTTATACAACCTGCTGGCCAAGTGTAAGGTAAGAAAAAATGCAATCAGCTACAATTACTAACTGTTAATCAAATGTTTAGAGACTATAACCAAAGTAGAAGTAGAATAAGAGCTATCACTCCCACAAGTTGTGATACATATGTTGAAATGTGGACTGGGCAATGACGTCCAACGACAAGAACTTGTTGCGATTGATGATAACAACCGAGGGAGGTGGGGGGCGATACTGATGTTGATGACGTTGATGATAATGGTGCTTTAGTGCTATTTTTATTAATGATTGCAAACCATCATTGCTTGTCACTGTTTATTGTGTGCTGTGTGTTTTTGCTTGTTTGTTTATTTTGCACGTGCTCGTTTTGAATGCAGCGCGCCAGCAAATAAATTCTACAATCTGTTTGGCATTGTAAGGGGTCCGGCTCTCTCCTATTATGGCAAAGTGTATGATGTTATGGTTGAGTGATGATGATATATTAAGTTGCAATTTGTTGTTAATTGTACACACATATATGTATGTAAATTTATTATAATGGGTACAAAGCTAAATGTATCTGTTAACTGTTTACTCTTAAAGGGGAATTCAGGGTCTTATTAAGATGACGTTTGAAATGATTTTGGTCTTGGTTAAAAAGTTAAGAAGCTATACTTGTTTTCCGATAAGAACAGATTCTTTGATAACTCTATAAAAATCAACAAAGAAAAAACCACAGTATTCTCACTATATTTTTGTTGTTGTATTATTGCCCCAAGATTACAACAATAGGCGGAATTTTTTTTTTCTATAGGATTTTTTTTTATTTTTCGGCGGAAAATGTTCATTTTGCTATTTTATTCGCAAAATCAGATCTGTTATTGTTGCGTAGAGCAATTTACGCAGGGAAATTTGTGTGTAAGAAAAACGCGTGCTGTTTATATGGTTGCAGGAAAAAGAAGGAAGGTTTATTAGAACAACTAAAGTTTATGAAATGTCATTTTATGTGTTCTACAAACAGAGTCGTATGCAACTTATTTTTTAGTACTATACAGCTCAGTATAAAATATTATATTCATTTTAACAGTTATGAATATAGTGAGTACTTTGATTATGCCAAAGGCTCAGATACCTTTCAACATTTGTACAAATAGTGATACAAATATTAGGGGTATTCACGATTTTATGTATTTGGTCAAGTATTTTAGAATTTTTGATAAATTTTATATTTCAAGTTGATTTTAAACACTTACAACAACAAAAACAAATTATTTGATAGGTTTACTAAGTACAAACACTTAATAATCCAAATCTCTTTAAATTCTCGTTTAATGAATTTGGTAAACCACAAAAAGGGGGAGTTTTTATGGTGGGTGTTTTTAGTTTTTCTTCGAACTTAACATTTTTTTTTGCCAAAATTCGTTTTTATTCATCAACATAGTCCCCTTTTAGGGAGATACAATCATTCCAACGATTTTCCAATCTTTCGATACCGCCTTTGTAAAACGATTTTTCTTTGCCTTCAAAATAGGCGTTAGTTTCGGCGATTACTTCATCATTTGAGCGAAATCTCTTACCACGGAGCATCTTTTTGAGGTCTGAGAAGAGGCAGTAGTCGCTGGGGGCCAAATCTGGAGAATACGGTGGATGGGGAATCAATTCGAAGCCCAATTCTTTAAATTTTGCCATCGTTTTCATTGATTTGTGATACTGTGCATTGTCTTGGTGGAACAACACTTTTTTCTTCGCCATATGAGGCCGTTTCTTTGCGATTTCGTCTTTCAAACGCTCCAATAACGCTATATAATAGTCGCTGTTGATGGTCTGCCCTTTATGGAGATAGTCGATGAATATTATTCCATGCGCAACCCAAACTACAGACGCCATAACCTTGCCAGCCAACTGCTGCGTCTTTGGTCGCTTTGGGCGGCTTTCACCGGCTGCATGCCAGTCAGCAGGCTGACGATTTGACTCTGGAGTGAAATGGTGGATCCATGTTTCATCCATTGTGATGTACCGGCGTAAAAACTCTGACTTATTGCGCGTAAACATGTCCAAACAGCTCTTTGATTCATCGATTCGTTGTTGTTTTTGCTCCTGTGTGAGCAAACGCGGCACCCATTTGGAAAACACCTTTTTCGTGTATTATGGTGTGTACACTGCCTGCAGATATCTTTAGAATGTCAGCAATCTCCCTCACTTTCACTTTACGGTCGGACATAATGTCTTTCAGTGTTTTTTCAACGTTTTCTGGAATAACAGCGTCAGTTGGCCTTCCAGTAGATGGAATGTCATCGGTGTCTGTACGACCACGTTTGAATTCGGCATACCAATAACAAATGCTTCTTTTTGATGGAGCAGATTCCGAATAATGTTTTTCAAGCCATTCCTGGCATTGAACAGTATTTTTTTCCATTAAAAAACAATGATTTTTTTTTAAAACTCAAAAGTAGCGTCACTTAGAGCACTGTAACTTGTAAACAAATGGCCGGATTAACATATGATTTTGACAGGATGCCAAAAGGTTGCCACTTTCGAAAAAAAAATATTGATTTAGTACTAGTGCCGCCATCTATGTGTCTGTCACACACATTATTGAACGAAGTGTTACTACTCTTAGAACTTAACCTCAGTTTACAGCGTGAAAAATGGCATAACAAACATCAGCTCGATAACTCTTAAACTACGGCTGTAACTACGGAGTCAAATGGACGGACTACCCCTACAAGGGGAATTATGTATAAGAGTTGGGAGTATTTTTTGACCCATTTTGCTATGCCTCCGTTAAGAAGCTAGAAGCTTGGTTGGTTGGTATGCAGGCATCTCCTTCTTCGAGGAGATTACTTAGGTTGCCATGGACCCATTGTGACATCCGTTGGGCATTTACGCCATCCATTCAACCTATGCTATCAGCGCATGTGCTGCCTAATTGCGTTGCCAGTTGTCGATTGGGAACCCGGAATTTCGATCCAATCCGGTTAATTGATGATTTTACAAAAGTTGTTAATTCTTCCGATATCTAAGGATGCAAGTTCCTTTATAGCAGTTAAGAAGGGTTTTTCCAGGGTTTCCAGTCTTCTTATAATGTGTTTGGTAGATGGTTAACTGCTGCTATTCCCGCAGTAGTTACATTCGCTTTTCTTTGCGAATCCCATTCTGTTCGCATGTCTACCTATGGGTCCAAGTTCAGTCAGGAAGGTAATAATTTTCCTTATCTGGTCCCTCTCAAATCTTACCAGGTACGACACACAGAGTTACGTCTTCATACATTCGTTGGCCAAAAATTGAAGGAGTCGTCGTTGTAGAGGAACGAAATTTTATACAACCACTTTTAGTGATAAAATAAGGAAATTTCTGAAGTTTCATAAAAATCCGTTGAAAACCAACGAATTTTCAGCAAAGGCGCTCATACAAAATTCATTTTAAGAAAATGGGGTAGCTTGAGGCAGCAGGCTCTTTTTCAGTGTTAAAGAATACAGTTTCATTTATCATCAGAAACAAAAATGGAGGTTAACAAAGGCTAACATTTTTTTATTGTCTTTTGAAATTTGGAAATAATTCACGTACTTAACCTTCCTTAGAGGTTTTCTTGCTGTCTGCGCAATTTTAAAGCTATAGTATTGAAAATTCAAATGATTTTAGAAAACATCATAATCTTTTTAAAAAGTCATTAACCATTAAAATTTAACGATAGACTTAAAAGTAACACTTGTTTAAAATCGTTAAAAAAATATTAAAATTTTCATATTAAATTTCAGTACCCTCAAACCCTTAACTTTGTGAGCTTAAAAAAATATGAAAATGTAGATATTTCTGAAATTAAGAGTGTTCTAATGAAACATTTTTGAGTAAATCTCCATTTAAATTTGTTTCTTTACGACATCAATTTTTTTCTATTTTGGCCACGCACGTTGCACTGTGCGACGTACGCTTTGCGTTGTATTCTGGACATGTCTTTTTGGCCTAGAATGAAGAAACCTTTATTCTTTCATCTGTTGTTTGCAATTCTAAACGTTAGATTTCCGATGATACTTTTACAGTATTAATTTTCGCTACATTTACCTACGTAATGTCCTTTTCCTAAGATAGGAATTTCGAAAAATCCCTTTGTACCGCACTACTACATAAAATAAGTGTTAAGCCTAATTTTAGCGATTGAATGATGGTACCAGTAGTATCTCTTTTAAGGGCATTTTTAGCCTTTTAAGTACGAATTTCGAAAAATTCCTTTGTGCAGCTCTCTAGTTCTATAGAAAGCAAGCCTATATAGACTTCTGCGATTGTAGCTTTAGCCTTTTGGTCTAGGTGATGCAAACAGTTTTATCCCTTTTTTGACCTTTTAAGGCCTTAAAGTACGAATTTCGAAATATCACTTCGTGCAGTTTTCTAATTTAACTAGCGGACCCGGCGAACTTTGTCTCGCCCAATTTAAAGCCTTTAGATAAACTCAGTAGAAAGTGGTATGATAAACCATGTTTTCGATTAGTTTTCCGCCGCAAAATCACATAACGAAGGCGGTTCTCCAAAACGTGAAAAGGCAACGTACAGCTGACTGCACGAAAAACAGGGAAATTCGAGATTTATTCGCAATTTATTGATTGCCACTGCCAAAGGCAATTGAATCGGAAATTGGAATGGATAAACAGTTGGAACAATCGGCATTCGTGAGATAAAGACTTCCTTTTCTTTGAATTTGCCCTTGATGGTCGTCGGTTAAATCACCGTGTATTAGTTTCTTGACGGACAACCGCATACCGTTGCACAATTTCTGTTGATTCAGATTCCACAATATGATTATGATCGATCCCACCTTCATCTGTAAATTATGCAGCACATCAAGCGAGTTGACAAATTCGGTTGGATTGTTGGTCGATCCATCCTCGTCGGTAACGCTGTAAACAGATTTGTACGAACGCAGTTTATTATCTGTTAAAATTCTCCAACCAACATTTATCCGAGATTTTCCACCTTAACATCGTTCAAATTCGGCTAATCATGCGAAAACTGCAAAATTTCGTCGAAAAAAAAACAACAATTTTTTTTTGCGTTTTTCCGAAATTTTCCGAGACTTTCCCTACGAATTTTCTATTTTTCATTCGAAAAGCCATTCCGTAACAATTGCACGCAAAATTCCATGCAAAAAAAACAATTTTCGATTTTTCCAATGTCCCCACTTTTCCGAAGGATTTTTTAATAATTTTCCTACCAAAATTTTCTATTTTTCTATTCGAAAAGCCATTACGGCACAATCGCATACACAATTTTATACAATGCGATTTTCATCAAATCAAGCGATACAATGCAACATTTTACCGAAAAATCCAAATTTTTCGAGTTTTTCCGGAATGTTCCGAGTTTTCCACCGATAATGTTTCTATTTTTCGAAATAATTATCTGAAATTTTTCACAGTTACATCGTCCAAATTTATCAAATCATGCGATAATATGCAAAATTTCGTAGAAAAAAAATTAACATTTATCGAATTTTTCAACAAAATATTTCTGTTTTTCCATTCGAAAAGCCATTCGTAACAATTGCACACAACATTCCATACAAAAAAGCAATTTTCGATTTTTCTAATTTTCCGACTTTTCCGGAGGATTTTCCCAGCATTTTCTTTCACATAAACCTTCTCTTGGCAATTACGATTAACTGAAAAAAAAATTCAGCAAAATCGGCCCAGCCGTTGTAACGACGAGTTTTTCCCTCTTTGAAGCTAGGATAGATGTCCAGAGTCCGTTACATACCATTTATTTGCATGAGAGAGAATACGCACTTGATGTTGATTTGCTTTTCTTTAAATTCTTTATTTAAATTTCACGACCTTAAACTAACTTACAAATATAATGACTTAATCTAGCGGGGGTTTATCCTTGTTGCGAAATGACGGCTCGGTGTGGGATGAAACGCTGCTACTGCTGTAGGTGATGACTGGTGCTGGAGTCCCGCTGTAGGGCTGGGTCAACGGCGTGTGGTGGTGAAGAACGATGACTGTGAACGAAGGAAAATTAACGAGGGCGATGTTGAGAATATTCGTACAGCGAGGATAACTACGGCTGCGCGTGGATATCAGTGTCTACAGTAAGGTTACTTGATCAGAGTCCCACAGGCAGGGCGTCTCTAAACAAGGATTATTAGTACTACTCAAGGATAACAAGTTCTACTGCAAGGATACTTGATCAGAGTCCCACAGGCAGGGCGTCTCTAAACAAGGATTATTAGTACTACGCAAGGATAACAAGTACTACCGCAAGGATACTTGATCAGAGTCCCACATGCAGGGCGTCTCTAAACAAGGATTATTAGTACTACGCAAGGATACTTGATCAGAGTCCCACAGGCAGGGCGTCTCTAAACAAGGATTATTAGTACTACTCAAGGATAACAAGTTCTACTGCAAGGATACTTGATCAGAGTCCCACAGGCAGGGCGTCTGTAAACAAGGATTGTTAGTACTACGAAGGATAACAAGTTCCACTGAAAGGATACTTGATCAGAGTCCCACAGGCAGGGCCTCTCTAAACAAGGATTATTAGTACTACGCAAGGATACTTGATCAGAGTCCCACAGGCAGGGCGTCTCTAAACAAGGATTATTAGTACTACTCAAGGATAACAAGTTCTACTGCAAGGATACTTGATCAGAGTCCCACAGGCAGGGCGTCTCTAAACAAGGATTGTTAGTACTACGAAGGGTAACAAGTTCCACTGAAAGGATACTTGATCAGAGTCCCACAGGCAGGGCGTCTCTAAACAAGGGTTATTAGTGCTACTGCTAACTACACTACGAGTTACGATGTGGTAAGGACGCCGACTACCCAACGACTGACTCCCTTTGACTGCCTGTCGCCCATTAATATTGTTCCGCAGTCGAGGTGTGGTGTGTTGAGTTTGTTGTGATCTACGCTGTTGTGGTGTGGTGTGTTATGGTTATCGTCCCCATATATGTTTTAAAGATTCTATGGTATGATGGTAAATGTTTTATTTATATATAAAAAAGCAGTTATAATAATAAGAATCAAAAATATTTATGCTTTAGTGGAATGTTAATGAAAACGAGGTGGCAGCTACTTTCATCTTCACACCGTTCGCAATTGATGAATTACTATAAATTTTTGCTACATTTTTATATATGGGTATTTCCAGCGGAAGGACGGACAATTTCATAATAAAAAATTGCTATATTTTAAACTTTTTGTTTTTGTAATCATATAATGAATTTGTTGAATTTTAACAAAACAAACTAAATTTATCGTTGGAAAGTCTCTTCATTAAATATCCGCTGAGAAACTTCAAATTGGTTCATATTTATCCGCGTTACTGGCTTATAAGTGGGCAAAAGTACGAAAAACAAGTTTTTTTTACCCGTAACTCAAGATTTTTGAGAAATCTGAAATCAAAACAAACAGAACAGCACCTTGTCGCTTTGTGTTATCCATAGAAAAATGCTTGCGTCCGCATTCTCTAGCTCTAAAAAAAAGTTTTGCCCTTCGGCACATTGGTCAAAAATTAAAAAATATATTGCCTACGGCATAACGACTAACTGCCTACCAAAGTTCATTGAAATCGGTTTAGCTGTTTAGACGTCATTTTTTTTTTTTGATTTTCGATTAGAACACTCGATTATTATGCGGGTGATACAGGGTTCGATTCCTGTTTGTCATCTGTATTTCTTTCATCGTCGGCCCACTTGATGTTGTCGGCAGCAACTTCGCAGTAAAAGTTTCTCAAACAGCTGTCATTCGTATTCTTCTATAAACAGTAGGTGCCATTGTATGGTTCCAAAAATAGAAATTGTGTTAATTCACAATAACGCGAAAAGCTATCCCATATATCACTCAATGGTATGTAAAGGGAAATTTAGTTGTTAAGTTTATAAAATTACAGACGAACTTCTCTATAGCGAATTTTTCTCTATAAATTTTTTAAATACAGCATTTTTCTAACATTTTTCATACATTTTTACCTCTCTATCTCTATCGAACGAATAACGAATTTTCTCTATAACGAAAAAATCGGCGATCAGCAGTTTCCACGTTATGGAGAAGTTCGACTATATATCTAATATGCGGTTTCCATTAGCCTGCGTTTGATAATCGCGTTAAAGATTTATCGAAAATGAACGCATGGTGTTTCCACTGAGTTTTGCATCCGCGTTCACATCCAAACAGCTGATTGAGTTTATTTTTTTTCTTGACCGCGAAAAGTTGGATATTTTTGTGTAGTTACTAGAGTATCCAATCGATTAATCGTTGTTCGATTAATCGAAGAATTTTTTTCGAATAATTTTTCGATTATGAAAAAATAGTAAATTTCGATTAACGAATAATCGATCAATTTAAACCGATTAATCGATCAAATTTTTTTTTAAATTATTAAAAAAATTTTAATTAACAATTTAGACAAGGCAACTAATTCGTTTTCAAAGGATTTGACTGTCCACCTTAAGTCCAGAATAAATGATAGACGAATAAAAGTACTTAACTCACTTGTTTTTTACTCGGGAACATTCCCCATAAATGATAACTTTTTAAAATATAGCTCCAAAACAGAAACAATAGACTTTGCCTCGAAAATATATGATCGGTTATTTCACGCTGAAGCTAATCGAAATATATCAGATGATGATATTGTGTTGGAAGAAGAAGAGGAAATATTTGAAATCAATGAAAATAATCTTTTACTGGAATTGAACGATACTAAAAAAAGTATTCAAAATTTGAAAAAAAAATCGAATGTAAACTGTAATATTATTGCTGATTTTCTGTATCTAGATAAAACAAGAAAATTATCAACTAGAAAAACTTTTCAATTCCATTCTTTCAGTTTCACCAATAAACTTAAACTTAATTTCCCTTTGCACCCCATGAATGAGGTATGGGATAGCTTCTCGCGTTGTTGTGAATTAACACGCTTTCTATTTTTAGATTCACAACTAACGGCACCTACTTATTTATCGACGAATGCGAACGTCACTGTTTTGAGAAGCTCTTACTAGACACGACGATTGAATCGACGCTTAATACTGCGAAGTTGCTGTCAAACAACATTCGAGGGGAGCCGACAATGAAAGAAAATTTTATTTATTTTTTTCTTTTTTTTTAAGATGACTGGAGCCAGGTTTGAACCTGCGATCTCCCGCATGGTAGTCGCGTGTTCTAACCACTATGCCACGGCCGGTCCCAGTTTCACCAATATCTACTTTAATTGAAAGGGTGTTTTCAAAGTCAAGCTTCATTAAAACAAAACAAAATTCGACTAAAAGCCAAACATCTTAATTGCATATTATTATTAAAAGATTATTTTATAAGATGTGACTAAAATCTTTTAAAATAAAAAAGATCTCATTTTGTATGTACCTAGTTAATTATTATTTTTATCAAACGTTTTTAAATTTACGTGAATTATTATTTTCCGTTTGTTTTTATGTTTTAATATTATTTTCCGTTTGTTTTTATGTTTTAATATTATTTTCCGTTTGTTTTTATGTTTTAATATTATTTTTATGTTTTTTATTAACAAAATTTAACGCCTACATTAAATTTGTATATTTTTAACGTAAGGTATACAGATATACAGAAATTATTCGAGTTATTCGATTAATCGAATTATTCGAGCAATTTAAAAACCTTAATCGATTAATCGAGCAAATTGGAAATCAAAAAATCGATTAATTTTTTAATCGAACAAAACCTAAACCCGATTAATTGGATACTCTAGTAGTTACAAAATAATGGAGTTGGAAGATATTCTTTTGCTTACCGCAGTAGAAACTGAGGATAAAAAGGTATTGCGCGTAATATGCAGAGCGAGCAGCGTTGCATATTTCATGGATAATGCACTCATCTCATCGTCTCATTGATTTCAAGTAATTCTTTTTAACTTTTATTTAATAGCTACGTTATAGAGAGAAGCATATTTAAAATGTTGGTACAGCGCCTTCATGCACTGACCAAGGGAGACACTTCATTTCGGCTCGCTATCCCGTTAGAAAAGCGGATCACTGTTTCCCTTTACAATTTAATGTTTATGCTGATAAACAGCTGTTTTAATAGGGATGTGCAATTTGCAGTGCTGCTATGGGTATAGGTATGGGTGGGTTTCGATTGCAAAAATTGGCGAATTTATAGTAAACACAATTTATCGGAAGTCGCGTCCAATATGAACGTAACTTTTTCCCATACTTAACTGCCTATGCTTTTTGTATAGGCTTTAACGCGCGTTCATTGATTTTTGGATGTGGATGTGGATGCGGCCGTAGTGGAAACAGCATAGGCTTTACAAATATTTGATATACATTACGTTGAACATTTTGTCTAGTGCATATTGTCTAGTGCACCTTCTTCACTAATAGTTTTTTTTCAGCATGTCAAAGCTACTTTAGCTGTCTGTCATCATGTTATACAAAATACAAACAATCTAACCAATAACAATTGTGCCTACAACAACATAAAAGTCTTCAATTAAATATTCTAACCCTATCCCCTTTGCCTTAACCACAAAAAAATATAAAAAAAACTCAAAACACAATCATTTATTACAACAACAAAAAAACATTTTACACAATTCATTCTTATTTACGAATATGGTAGACGTCTTTGTGACAGATTATTATAGAACTATAAAAAAAAATAAAAACAAATAAAAGAATTTTCAACTGAACCAACAAGCGAATGCAACGATGCGATTCGTTTGCCCATCAGCCAGCAGCAGCAAAATATGTTAGCCCCACTGAGTCAGGACAGAGGAGGGGGAATAGAGGCTCAACTGCAGCCAGTACTATCAACGTCCAAATAATCAGTTGTGTCAATAAACAAACAACACAATTTTAAAATAGCGTCTTTCAACGACACTACAGCTATCATCCCATACGTCCACCAAGGCACCCCACCCCACCACAGCGCAAAAAATATACACATATATGACATGTATTTTGACCATACAGACGTTATCAAAAATAAATGTTTAAACGTTCCAGTATCAATTGTGGCCGCTGCAACGGTCATATTTTAATTGTGTCAATGCTGTAGAGTGACACTTTGCCCACAGAAAAAGAAAAATCTTAATAAAAAATAAAATTTCCTTAATTGCAGTGAATATACAATTTAAGAAACTGCAACAATTTGAATAATATATTTTACATTAGTTATACCTTACAATGTTGTGCTTATATTTACTAATAGATTGTCTAATGTTTGTTTTCTTGCCATTTTTTATTGTTGATATTATGGATATGAATATTGTACATATTGTACATTTGTTGTTGTGGTGCCCTAATATTCATTCATTTACAAGATATCTCATGAAATTTCCCACATTTTATCGCTTTTTTTTTAACACAAACAACAAAACAATTTGTCTTGTCGCTTCCTACTGCACCCCCGCCGCCACCTGTTCCGGGGCTTTTCGAGTCCCACTCGTCTACGGTATCTCACTCATCTTATAGCAGGCCAGATAAGATGGCATCATCGTAAAGGCGACGTAAACAATTTGTACATACAAACATATTTACATGCGAGAGTGTTACAAGAGTGTGTACACAATATTTTATATACATACATAAATACGTATGGGTTACAAGAATATATATTTAGATGTAAAGTATGTGCGAAAAGTTCCGAGTTGTCTAAAATAGGGCCCACTGGTACATATGACAAATTGATAACCTGAAGTTGTGGCAAATGTTTTAGATTTAGTATAAGATTGCGTCAACTTTGGCCTGATAAATTTAAAGCTAAAATTATGAATCTGTTAACCCCCCCCCCCCCAAATACGCCCCAAAACACGAAAATCGAGGTTAAAGTTGGCGCTAAGACCCAAGGGGCTCCTTGGGTTCTATGATGACCCCCCATGTGTGGGTACTCAAATGAAAGATATTTTCGAGACGAATCCAACGGGTCTCCTGGACATTACAAATTTCCATTAAAATTTCCGGGATATACAAAAAAAAATTTGAAAAATGTGAAAAAATCACGGTTAGAAAAATTTAAGGAAATAAATTGAAAAATTCTAAAAAAAAATACAAAATCTAAAAACCTCGGAATTTTTTGAAAAAAAAATAATTTTTTCTGAAAAATTCCGTAAAAAATTTAAAAAAAAATGGGGAAAAATCATGGATAATTAGAATAATTTAAGGAAATGAATTGAAAAATTCCATAGAAAAATGAAATGTCATCAAAAATGTGTGAAAATTTTAAATTTTTTTTGAATTTTTTAAGGTTTTCAAAGAAAATATTTAAAAAATATTTATTTATTTTCAAGAAATATTTAAAAAAATTCTAGAAAAATTCCAAAGAGAAATATTTAAAAGAAGAAAATTGATTAAAAAAAGGATAATAGTGGAAAAAAAATTAAGAAACATTTGAAAAATATTTAAAAAAAGCTATGTTTTGTAATTATAATTGTTTTTTTTTTTTGATATATCCCTTTAAAATATTATTTGTTTTTTAAGTTAGAGTTGTAACGGTTGAGATGGTTGCAGTAGCGCCGCAGGCACAATTTTTTTTAAAAAAAATCGCGCGATTTTTTAAAAAAAAATTTCTTTTCCGGGAAAAATATTTTTTTTTTGTAAATTAGAGTGAAAATGGACATGTTGGGCGTAAAAGCGCCACAGGCAAAAATTATCGCGCGATTTTTTTAAAAATAATTTTTTTTGGTATATCCCGGAAAAAACATTTTTTTTGTATGTAAATTAGAGTGGAAATGGATATGTTGGATTTAGTAGCCCCGTAGGCAAAAATTATCGCGCGATTTTTTTAAAAATAATTTTTGTTTCGTATATCCCGGAAATTCTCTAACTTGGTCCAGGAGAACCATAGCAACCTAAAAATAACATCGTTGGATTCGTCTCGAAAATATCTTTCATTTGAGTACCCGCACCTGGGGGGTCATCATAGAACCGAAAGGGGCAACTTTTTTGACCAACCGGGCCCCATGGGCCTGAGCGCCAACTTTGACCTACCATTCCGATGTTTGGGGAACAAGACGAAGACAATGGCATATTTTAGTCTTAATACTATCTTACAGTCAACATCAATAGTATTTTCATAACACAGTACAACACATGATTTTGGGACTCAATTCTGAGAACTGCACGTGAAAGTAGCCCCAAAAAAAAAGAAGCTTTGCATCATTCGTTTTATCAAGTTACATGCCTTAAAAACTTAATATCGATTTAAAGTTAGTAAGTATCGTATAGAGAAATTTGTCACATTTTAAGCTCTTTTGTCTATTGTATTGCAAAAAGGTCAAAGGTCACCGCTATATACAAAAATTTTATATTGTAACCAATCCCATTTTATGTCATTCCGTGGTCCCCTCGTCTCTTAGTTTGTGCATTACGGACTTTGTAATGTAAATAGAGATGAAAACTTTTTACGCCCCCCACCCCACTCAAAGTGAGACGACTGATGAACATTTTCCGTTTACGCATTTTAATGAGAAAAGGTGCAAGAAATATTAAATGAAGCTATTTGTCAATTTTTATACTACATAAGGTAGACATAATTAAGCAAGAATGAGGGATGTAAAATGTGGCACAGTATATGTATATGTACAAGGATTTATGTTTCTACTATATTCATGACAAAGATACTATACCTAACGAGGCTGTGGAATAATATTCAAACGTCTTAACTGATTGGAGGAGGGGGTTGGCAGACTCCTAAAAATAAAAACACTTTTCATATTATTTTCTTATCTTCTCAGAAACTCCTAAGAGTTTTCTTTCCTTTTCATTTAATGTTACATTAAAATACATGACATGGAGGCACACATACATATATACATTTTTCTAAATTAATTTGTAGACATATGTGAAACATCTTTTGACGTCACTTTTAATAGATTAAAATTGTCTTGAATTTATCTGAGCGTTTACTTTAAATATAGCTATGTTTTAAAAAAGATATTTACAAAAATTAAATTACATATTAAAGTGTTTAAAATACAGTATTTATTTGAGGGATAGAAATCTGCCATTTTTTTTTCTGCTAAAAAAAAAGTAATTTTTTTTTTTGGGTGGTTGCACCTTTTATTGCTTAGATTTTTTTCTACAGCTAACTAATAATGAGTTAGAAATATTTAGTGTTGTCGCAGATTGAATGTAAACAATATATTTAAATGGCTTTAAAGATCGTTACATTTTTTACAGGAGTTTTCGAAAACAATATCTTCTTTATTATTTATGGTCTAAATCCAATAACTTTTCCCTGTACGTATAAAGTTCGAATTGTAATGCAAGCACTCTTTCTCTCTCTCTCAGTGCGCAAGCAGTAAAGTCAAGTGAACGGTTATTTAAGAAATGCCAAAGAGTAAGTAGTAGGGTAACCATTCGATTTATCGTTATTCGATTAATAGTGTCATCGTTCGTATAACGATTAATTCGAACAAATCGATTAATCCATCTTGAAACACTTCTACAACGTGGCAGCGCATATGACAACGATTTGCAAACAGATTTTTTAACATTTCACACATTTCGAACAGATTCGATAGTTTGTTGATTCTCACACACACACACTGATTTCTGTTATTTAATAAGGGTATTGGGGCTTAAGAGCTTAAATCGATTTTAAATCAACTATAGTTGGGTTTTCGGTTATGCCGTCTTCGACAAAGTTGTTTTAAATAAGTGAAGCTTATCCGTTAACCTAACTGTAGCTTGTCGAAAATCTATTTAACCCCTTAAAAGAATACTCAAAAAAAAAAAACTTTAAAAACAATTTTGTATGCAACCGTCATTGTAAATCTGTAAACTAATGATGCTGTTTGATTCCTCGTATCCAAATTGGGGTAAAACCGTCCTCTGCGGCCTTGTATTCGAAAATTTTTGCCAGTGTTTTTAAACACTACTTTATTTTTTCAAGTTTTATTTTATTCGATTAATCGAATAATTTGATTGGGTTTTGTTCGGTTAATTGTTAGATTGAAATTTACGATTAACCGAATAATCAAAAAAAACCCGAATAAATGGTTACCCTAGTAAGTAGCCACGGCAAAATGTGAAAAAGAAAGAGTTGTTTGAGTTCACTTCACGTGGTACCTCGAGTATATCCAAATCATTGGATTAAAACTGAATGTAAAACAGTCACGGGACCGGCCGTGGCATAGTGGTTAGAACACGCGACTACCATGCGGGAGATCGCAGGTTCAAACCTAGCTCCAGCCATCTTAAAAGAAAAAAAAATAAAATTTTCTTTCATTGTCGGCTCCCCTCGAATGTTGTTGACAGCAACCTCGCAGTATTAAGCGTCGATTCAATCGTCGTGTCTAGTAAGAGCTTCTCAAACAGTGACGTTCGCATTCGTCGATAAACAAGTAGGTGCCGTTAGTTGTGAATCTAAAAATATAGCGTATTAATTCACAACAACGCGAGAAGCTATCCCATACCTCATTCATGGGGTGCAAAGAGAAAATTAAGTAAGTAAGTAATACAGTGACTTTGATTATGATTTCGATGTTCGAATTAAAACTATTAAAATATGCCGGCAAAATATAAGCTTACCTAGACGAAGTAAAAAAACTAAAAATAATGTACCATAAAGGACCTTTAGGTACAATGGTTAAATAAAAGTACTTTTTTACAAAATTAATTTAGGTGAAATTTAGCTCTTTTTAGTAAAATTAAAGTAATTCCTGGCAATATAAAAGTACTTTTCGAGGTAATAAAAGTACTTTTTAATGCAATAAAAGTACTCTTTGGTACAAACGTTTTTATTTTAACATATATTTTTACCGAAAAGTACTTTTTGGCAAAATAAAAGTTATTTTTAGCGACATGAAATTTTTTTTTGGCACACTAAAAGTACTTTTTTTTACAATATAAACACTTATTGGTACAATCAAAGTTCTTCTTTGCGCAATAAAAGTAACTTTTTGGAAAAAAAAAATTTAATTTAACTATTATTGTACAAAAAGTTCTGTTTGGTAGAATAAAAATATTAAGTGCTTCATAAAAAAAGAAACTAATTTTTGGCAAAATAATAAGTACTTTTTAGTGCATTATATAAGTACATTATGGCACAAAGCACTATTAGATACAAAAAACTAGTTTAAGGGACAAAAAAGTACTTTATGGTAAATGAAAGTACATTTTGATGCAATTTAAGTACTATTTTGTACAAAAAAATTCAATTTTTATCTTATAAAATTACTCTTTTGCACAAAAAAGTACTTTTTTTTACTTGTTGGTACTATTTGATAAAATAAAATACTTTTTTGTACATCAAAAGTAGTTTTAAATATAATAACTGAATTTCCTTACAATTCAAGTACTTTTTGGTCAAATTAAAGTACTATTTGGAACAAAACATGTAATTTTGGTACAATAAAAGTACACTATTACAATAAAAGTAATATAATACAATGAATTATTTTTTATTATAAGAATATTACATTTTGGTATAATAAAATTACTTTTTGGGTTCAGCAAAAGTACTTTCCGTAAAAGAAAACTGCTATTTGTACATTTAAGGTACTATTTGGTATAAAAAAGTTTTAGATACAAAAAGTAGTTTTAGGTGTGATTACAGTTCTATTTGTTACGAAAAGGGTACTTTTTAGTACAATAGAAGTACTCTGTGGTACAATAAAAGTACCTTATGGTACGTTAAAGTTTCTTTATGGTATAATTAAAGTATAGTTGGTATGCAATAAAAATATTTTTTAATACAGTAAAAGTACTTTTTGGTGCCATTTAAATTTTTTTTTGATACAACGAAAGTTCTCTATGGTGCAAAAAAGTACATTTTGCTGCAAAAAAAATACAATGAAAGAACGATAAAATTACTTATTGTTGCAATAAAAGTACTTTTTAGTGCAATAAAAGTGCTTTTTGGTACAATGAAAGTACTTTTTGTTGCAATAGAAATAACTTTTTGTACAGTAAAAGGTACAATAATAGTATTACGTACATAAAAAGTACTATTACTAGTACAAATAATGTACTTTTTATTACAGTGAAGTACTTTTTGGTAAGGAAATTGTAATTCTTAGTAAAATAATTGTACTTTTTGGTACAATTAAAGTAATATTTGGTAAAAAAAAAAATACTTTTAGGTACAATAAAAGTAAGTTTTTGAGGAATTAAAGTACGCTTTAGTACAATAACATTACTTGTTGGCACAATAAAAAATAAATTGGTAAAATAAATGTACATTTTAAAACTTTTACTAATGTTAAGTACTATTTGATACAATAATGTAGTTTTATGTACAATTAAAGTAAGTACTTTTTTGTGAAATAAATGTACTTTTTAGTACTTTTAATTATTTAATGCGGTACAGTAAAAGTCATTTTTAGTACAATTAAAGTATTATTTGGTACAAAAAAGTAGTTTTAGGTAGAGTGAAAGTAGTATTTTTACAATTTGAGTAATATTTGGTACAATTAAAGTAGAATTTGGTACAAAAATAAGTACTTTTATGTAAATACTTTTTAATGCAATAAAATTAGTCATTAGTACAATAATTAACTTGAACTTTTTCGTAAAATAAAAGTACATTTTGGTAAAATGAATGTACTTTTTCGTGAAATAAATGTACTTTTTAGTACTTTTAATTATTTAATGCGGTACAGTAAAAGTAATTTTTGGTACAATTAAAGTACTATTTGGTACAAAAAAAGTATATTTAGGTACAATTGAAGTAATTTTTGGTATTAAAGTTCTATTGGTTACAAAAAAGTAGTTTTAGGTACAGTGAAAGAAATATTTGGTACAGTTCAATTAATATTTGGTACTTTTTTGCAAAACAAAAGGATTTTTTTAATACAATAAAAATTACTCTTTAGTACAATAATATTACAGCGAAAGCAGATTTCGGTACAGTGGAAGTACTTTCAGATGCAATAAAAGTAATTTTTGATGCAATAAAAATACTTTTTAGCACCGTTAAAGTACTTTTTGGTACAGTACGATGTTTTACATATTTATTTTTATCTTATATTTAATACTAACACAGTACAACACATGATTTTGGGACTCAATTCTGAGAACTACACATGAAAGTAGCTCCAAAATGTAGAAGTTCTGCATAATTCGCTTTGTCAAGTTACATGCCATAAAAATTTAATATCGATATGAAATTAGTAAGTATCGTATAGGGGAATTTATCACGTTTTAGGCATTTTAAATTTTTCAGCTCATTGATTTGGGACTCAATTCTGAGAACTACACGTGAAAGTAGTCCCAAAAAGAAGAAGTTTTGCATCATTCGTTTTTTCAAGTTACATGCCATAAAAATTTAATATCGATTTGAAATAAGTAAGTATCGTATAGGGGAATTTTTCATGTTTTAGGATCTTTTGTTTGATTCTTTGACTCTTAAATTATTCTTAAATTTGCACTTCTTTTAACTACACACATTCTAATGTCCTTCAGTGCCTTTTAAATCCATTCTACACTATTATTTTCCCCAACTTTTGTGGTATTTTATGACCTCCATAAACATTTTGGTAAATCAAAACTTTGCTTATAGTTTTACTACCCTTGTACAAATTTCGCCCAGACTTAAAGTCGCCGCCAATATCCTTAATTTACGAATAATCCTTAATCAACAAAAATTATCATGTAAATTAAATTCTGCCATCGATAGCCTTGAACTTTAACCTCATTCCGTTGTGAGAATTGTCGGCATTTGTTGTCATATTGCCCTCAGAAACACATATAATAAAAAAAGAAAACCGAAAACAAAACGGAAGTTTACAACAAATTGCCATTGGCATGGAGTGTTAACGTCATTTTCTAATTGGCAAATCTCACGTGGCTGATGTTTGGGTAACAAATGGAAAGTGGTCACTCTTTCTCTCCCTCTCTCATGTGTCTCACAATTGTGTAAACCAAAAAGGGGTTTATAGTATATACGAATAATGTTTACACATATGTGTACAAAGGGAAAGTGCCAAAAAGTGCATTTACTTTGGCAGGGTTTATAAGTTTTGCAGAAGAAAAAAAACAAAAACGATATCAAACGATTCACACAGAGAAGAAATGTTATTTAATAGGACAGCTTGTTGTGCAATTACTTTATGGTCTTGTAGACGCAGGAAGTAATTAGAAATTAGAAAATATTGGCAAAATTTGATTTTATTAGTTTTTCTAAAATAAATTTTTACACGTCAAAGCCGATTCATTTAAAAGTTTTTTTTTATTAATATTAAATAAAACACATATTATTATTATGCGAAAGAACAATCTCTGACATTAACATTTTAAAGAGAATTTAAACCAAATTCTCTTTTTTAAACAAAATATAAAAATGCCATAAACTGCCCATGACATAGTTGGATGTCATATCAGTGGTTTATTATTGAGATATTATTTATTACATCCATGTTTCTTAAAGCGCCAACATGAAATCTTCATAAAACTATATAAATAATTATACATGCGGGAAATTTCCCATACTTTAAAAGGCGGCGTTTCTTTTCTTCCCCTGTATGTATGTATTTAGATTTTCGTTATCAATTATCACACATTGTTATAACATTTTCTTGTAATTTTCTCTAATATTTATTAGCATTACACTTTTTTGCTGCACGTTATTTGTTTACTGGCGTGAAAACAATCAGCGGCACTTTTTCTCTCGTGTCACGCGATATTCGAATATCAAAGTTCAATTTGGGCAATAGCAAATAAATAAAGACAACATTTATATTGTTTATTAATTTGTTTGGTAAATATTAACGTTCTTCAATGAACCTAATCCATGTTATGTTTGCTATTATAGCGCGCATAGTCAAACGATAATTAACGTAAGCTCCCCCTAAATCTACCATAAATTAGTTAAACAAATTCTACAATAACATCAAATAACAACTACACTAGGCGACAGACATTTTGTGTACATCGGTAAAAACAAATTAAAGCAGATAGCAAAAAAGTCCGAAAAATTTGTTAAATTAATATTTTAGCCATAAATAGTCTGATAAAAATTTGTACAACAACAAATTATCTAAATAAATTATTTTGCATGCAGCAAATTATCTTTT
Source organism: Muscina levida (assembly GCA_964034835.1). Taxonomy (NCBI): domain Eukaryota; kingdom Metazoa; phylum Arthropoda; class Insecta; order Diptera; family Muscidae; genus Muscina; species Muscina levida. The sequence continues at coordinate 133,634,614 of OZ035882.1, forward strand.
TTATATACAATTGGTTCTATAGGCAATGAAATCTTAAACAGTACAGAAATTCCAGTCAGTTGATTTTTTTTTTAGGAAAAAGTTTTGACACAAATTGACTTTACACTAAAGAGTGCTAAAATTTTAGTCAGGTGACATTTTCTTATATGCAAATAGGTTTTTTTTAATATTCGACTTGTGATTAATGTCTGATTTATATGTAAAATGACTTCCTGTTATCATTCAAGTAAATCAACGATAAGGGTGGCGTCGCGAGAAAACGGCACGTGATTGGACAAATTGGGGGTAATACGAGCAGTGTTATTATGAATAAGGTCTACAGTTTTTTTTTAACCAAGAAGTAGTTTATTGTACCAAACAGCCTTTAAGTATCAAAAAGCCCTTATCGCACCAAAAATTTCATTGTACTAAAAATTACTTTTTTGTGTAACTCTCTTTTGTTGTACCAAAAATTGTTTCAATTGTCATCAAAAAGTATCACACCTAACAATCCTTGACACAAACCTTGTTATCTACAAAGAAACGAAACAGAGTTGCCAACAATGATCGTTTGATAATCGGATTATATGCCTAATCGAGTGCCGATAAATTGAAAATCGGTATAAAGAATTATCACTCTAGCTACTTTAATCAGCTGTTACAACAGCAGCAACACTAAGTGATTGAAACGTCCCTACAACGACTTTTGTAGAAGCTGCAATGATAGGGAAGAAATGGAGACCACAGAGCATCTTCTATGTCACTGCCCCTCTTTAATGACCTGTTATATGAGAAATTTAATCATCGGACATTTATGGACAATACCTTTCAATCAGTAGACAATTTGCGGATCATCCATGCCTTCATTACAGCAATGAAGTGCCTTGAGAGCGAATTTGACCGAACAGAATAGGAATGGGACCGGCCGTGGCATAGTGGTTAGAACACGCGACTACCATGCGGGAGAACGCAGGTTCAAACCTGGCTCCAGTCATCTTAAAAAAAAATAAAATAAAAAAAAATTGTTCTATCATTGTCGGCTCCCCTCGAATGTTGTTGACAGCAACTTCACAGTATAAATGTCGAGTCAATAAACGTGTCTAGTAAGAGCTTCTCAAACAGTGACGCTCGCATTCGTCGATAAACAAGTAGGTGCCGTTAGTTGTGAATCTAAAAATAGAAAGCGTGTTAATTCACAACAACGCGAGAAGCTATCCCATACCTCATTCATGGGGTGCAAAGGGAAATTAAGTTTTTTTTTTTAAGAATAAGAACTCATACTAAGAGCCCTTCGAGCTGTGCTAAACGCGGCTGCCGTATTAACCTTGCCTAACCAAAAAGTAGCTTTATTGCATTAAAAAGTACTTATATTGCTGTTTCAAGTACTTGTATCGAACTAATACCAAAAAGTTATTTTATTATACTAAAAAGTAATTTTATTATACTAAAAAGTAATTTTATTATACTAAAAAGTACTTTCATTATACTAAAAAGTACATTTATTATACTAAAAAGTACATTTATTATACTAAAAAGTACTTTTATTATAGAAAAAAGTACTTTTATTATACCAAAAGGAAATTGTATTTTATTAAAAATTACGTCTATTGTAGTCATAAAGTACTTTTATTGTACTAAAGAGTACTTTTATTGTATTAAAAAGTAATTTTATTGCGCCAAAACGTTATTTTATTCTATTAACAAATCCTTGTATGTTTCAACATATACTTTTGTTGCACAAAAAAGTACTTTTATTAGAATAAAAAGTACTTGTATTAAAAAGTACTGTACACCAAATAGTACTTTTATTATACTAAAAATTACTTTTATCGTTATTTAAACAGTACTTTAATGGTGTAAAAAGTACTTTTATTATACCAAAAGGAATTTTTATTTTATTAAAAATTACGTCTATTGTAGCCAAAACGTACTTTTATTGTACTAACGAATACTTTTATTGTACTAAAGAGTACATTTATTGTATTAAAAGAAATTTTACTGCCTCAGAAAGTAATGTTTTTGTATTAACAAATCCTTATTAGTTTCCACATATACTTTTGTTACACAAAAAGTACTTTTTTTAGAATAAAAAGCCCTTTTATTGTATTAAAAAGTATTTTTATGGTCCAAAAAAGTACTTTAACTATAATAAAAAGTGCTGTCATTGTACCTTAACCTTCCTTTATTGTATTGAAAAGAACCACAAAGAACTTTTTTTGTACCAAAAAGTACTTTTATTGATCTATTGATCTAAAAAGTACTTTTATTGTTCTAAAAAGTATTTCCACTGTGTTAAAAAGTACTTTTATTATACCAAAAGGAAATTGTATTTTATTAAAAATATTCGTCTATTGTAGCCAAAAGTACTTTTATTGTACTAAAGAATACTTTTAATGTTCTAAAGACTACTTTTTCTGTATTAAAAGGCATTTTATTGTCCCAAAGTATGTTATTATGTGTTTCAACATATAATTTTAATGCAGAAAAAAGTACTTTTATTAGAATAAAAAGCCCTGTTATTGTATAAAAAAGTATTTTTATTGTCCTAAAAAGTACTTTAACTATAATAAAAAGTGCTGTCATTGTACCAAAACATTGCTTTATTGTATTGAAAAGAACTTTTTAAAGTACTTTTATCGTGAACAAACGTACGTATATCGTATTAAAAAGTACCTTTTTCCGACAAAATGTAATTGTATTGTATCAGCAAGTGCTATCATTGTACCAAAAAGTACTTGTATTGTATAAAAAAAGTAATTATATTGCCCTAGCAAGTACTTTTTTGAACATTAAGAACATGTATTGTGCCAAAAAGTGCTTTATTGTACAAAAACGTAATTTTATGTAATTTTGTATTATTAAAAAGTACTTTTTTGTGACAACAAGTACTTTTATCGTATCAAAAATAAATTTTTTTTGGTGACAAAATCAAATTTTATTGTATCAACAATTACTTCACTGTGCAAAATATTTTTATCAAAATATTGCTATCATTGTACCAAAAAGTACTTTTATTGTATAAAAAAGTACTTATATTGGACTTGCAAGTACTTTAATTGAGTATTAAGGACTTGTATTGTGTCAAAAAGTGCTTTATTATACATTGTTGTATTTAAAAGTACTTTTTTTTGTGACAACAAGTACTTTTATCGTATCAAATATAACTTTTTTTGGTGACAAAATTAAATTTTATTGTTTCAACAAGTTCTATCACTGTATTAAAAAGTACTTTTATTGCACCCATAAAGTACTTTTATTCAATCAACAAGTACTTTTTGTGTACCAATTAAATAAGAATTTTTATTGTATCAATAAGTACTCATATTGTACCAAAATGTACTTTTATTGTTTTAAAAAAACGTATTAAATAAGTACATTAAAAGTACTTTTTGGTACAAAAAAGTACTCTGGTACAAAAAAAAAGACTTTGTGCAACAGAAAAGTGTTTTTGGGCCAATAATAGTACTCTGGTACCAAAAAAGTACTTTGTGCAACAAAAAAGTGCTTTTAGGCCAATAAAAGACTTATTGGCATAAAAAAGTACTTTGGAACAAAAGAAAGTACTTTGTAGCAAAAAGTACAATAAAAGTACTATGAACCAAAAAGTGCAATAAAAGTTATTTTTTAGTACAAACAAATAATATGAACCAAAAAGTACAATAAAAGTACTTTTTGGCTTAAAAAAAGTAATCTGGTACCAAAAAATTACTTTGTTGCAACACAAAAGTGCTTTTGGGCCAATAAATTACTTTTAGGTATAAAAAAGTTCTTTGGTACAAAAGAAAGTACTTTGTACCAAAAAGTACTATGAACCAAAAAGTACAATAAAAACACTTTTTAGTACCTTGTGCAACAAAATAGTATTTTTGGGCCAAAAAAAGTACTTTGTGCCGAAAAGTACATTAAAAGTAATGTTTGGTACAAAAAAGTACTCTGGTAAAAAAAAAATACTTTTGGTACTTAGCTCGCGAACCAAGCGCCCAAAGAAAGAGCTGGCTCGCGAGCCGAGAGCTCTTTTTAAATGTTGTGGCTTTTGGCCCTTTTTGTATTGTGTCAAAAAGAACTTTCATTGTACCAAGTAAAGGTACTTTTATCGTGTTGAAAGTACTTCTATTGTATTTAAAAGTACATTTATTTTACCAGAAAGTCATATCGTATTAAAAAGTACTTTCATTGCATTAAAATGTATCTCTATGGTACTAAAACGTACTTTTATTTTTAAAAAGATACTTTGAAAAATACTTTTATTGTATTTAAAAGTACATTTATTGTACCAGAAAGTCATATCTTATTAAAAAGTACTTTCATTACATTAAAATGTACTTTTATAGTACCAAAACGTACATTTATTTTTAATAAGAGTATTAATAAGTTACTTTATTGTACTCCAAGAAGTACTTTGTTCAAGTCAATGATAAAATCTTTGGCGATTCACCCAATTCCGAAGTACTTCTAGATCAGTTAGGCTAACTTTTTCGATTAATTCTTCGTTACCCCTATGTTTTTCTGGATAATTGATTCAAAACACTCTTCTTCGATATTTTCCAGTCATATTATTGTTGTTTTTCTAAAAGTACTTTGGAACGTATACGTATTATTGTTATTTTTTTTAATTGCTCGCTCGCCATCTATCAGGCATAATTTGTACTACATAACATATTAGGTGCCGTTTGTTCTGAATCTAAATAGAAAGCGTGTGAATTCATAACAACGCGAGTAACTATCGCATATCTAATTCATGGGGCGTAGAGGGAAATTAAGTATTTTTTTATGTATGGAGTATACAAACCTTAAATTTATTTCAATTTCGCTGAGTGAAAAATTCTTTCTCATTAAGAAAAGCTATTACTTATGTTGCAATTGCTGTTGAGTATGTGAAAATCAAGTAAAAAATTTAAAACCACATAAATTCTAAAAATACATTCCTGATAAAAATCTACTTCCAATAATTTACTATTAATTTTGAATGACCCCCCAAAAACTCGTTGAGTCAGTATCTCACTCTTATCATCTACTGTCACGTGTCATGAATCTGTTATTTTATAATTGCCCAGCCGATAAGCTTAAAAGTTTTACTCTTATATTTAGACACACAGATATAATTGCCGCCGTGATTGTTGATTTTCCCCTCCAATAATCTTTTAAATTAATACACCAAATTCGTATCGTTTTTGTTTTACGCAAATCAAGGCCGCGCACTTGAGAATAAAACTCAATTTTCAGCAATTATTAGTTTGCATGTTTTACGCAGATATATTTTAAATGAAATTTAGTAGGGAAAACGCCCAACTTTTATATTTTTTGTTTGTTTTTTGTTTCAAGATCTCTTATCAAATAAATAACAAAATGCAATAATAAATACTTAGGGGGAATAGATTAAATAGATAATAAATATACGAACGAGTGCATAGGTTTAGTATACAGGCCACAGTATCAAGTTGAAACAAATACATACTCGCATATACATAGTGCAAATAAGATTTAAAACAATTGAAAAAAAACAAACGAAATCCAGACAGTATTAGGTAAGCATGCAGTTGCAAGGGCAGAAAGAGGGTAGGACCAAAAGTGTATAGGCAATCGCATGGAAAACAAATTCCATGTTTTTAAAACTGAAAGCACGGGCCAGCTGAAACTAAAACAGCCGATCCAATATAAGCTGTTTTTTTTTTAATATCACAGTACAACACATGATTTTGGGACTCAATTCTGAGAACTGCACGTGAAAGTAGCCCTGAAAAGAAAAAGTTCTTTATCATTTGTTTTGTCAAATTACATGCCATAATAATTTAATATCGATTTGAAGTTAGTAAGTATCGTATAGGGGAATTTGTCACCTTTTTATGCTCTTTTGTTATATTGTTATATGGTGGCGTATGATTATTATAAGTAAAATTCCACGTAAATTATACGCCGCGGAGTACAACAGTTTTATTGTAACTGCTACAAAATAAACCCAGTTTAAAATCATTTGATGAATGGAAAAGTGAAACGTTATATAAACAGATAAAAGGAATTGTAATTCTTAATTTTTTTTAACTTGTTTCAGGTAAATCGGACTAGTGGTTCTCGAGCCTAAAACTTGACAAATTACCCTATACGATACTTACTAACTTCAAATCGATATTAAATTATTATGGCATGTAACTTGACAAAACGAATGATGCAGAACTTTTTCTTTTTGGGGCTACTTTCACATGCAGTTCTCAGAATTAAGTCCCAAATCAATGAGCTGAAAAATTTTGTACTGTGTTTTAAAGTACTTTTATTATATCAAAGCGTACTTTTAATGTGCCAAAGAGTGTTTTTTTTGTGCCAAAAAGTGTTTTTATAGTACCAAAAAGTACTTTTATTGTACCAAGAAATTCTTTTATATGACCAAAAAAGTAGTTTTACTGTAATCACAATTATTTTTATTGTACGAAAAAGTAAATTTATTGTACGAAAAGTACTTTATAGTACTTTTACCGAACCAAAATTTATTTTTATTGTACCAAAAAAGTACTTTTATTATATCAACAATTACTTTCGTTGTACCAAAAAGTACTTTTATTATATCAAATATTACATTAAAGAAATATTATATTAAAGAAATGACAACAGCTGATGTAACATTTGTACATCAGCTGATTTATTTTGACTTTTATTGTGTTTCCTGAAAAAATATGTTTGTGCCCGAATCAAATTTAAGCGATGAGGAAAGCAAGAAATATCTTATATTGGACATGAATATACTTCGACTATGATCCGATATCTTAAACTTGCCAAATAACGAGTATGTTCATCGATGTTAAAATCGTAATTTGAGGTTACCTGTTGGCCGGCTTTCCAACTTTTTTTAGATTCGATAACTACTTAAGTCTTTATAAGGCAGCATTTAATTACGTAATAGTTCCTATAATGAAAAGTGAACTCAGGACATATGTTTCAGCCATTTTTAAGTTATCAGCAATATTGAGGTCCTTTGGACAGGGGCCTTACAACTTAAGTATAAGTGCAGGCAGTAGTTGCAAGATTCCTGTCGAAATCCTGACTGCATTTGAGAGGTCCTTTGTCCAGCTTGGATACAATTGGAAATAACTGAAAATGACAAATCGGAAGCAAAAACTAAATTTTTTAAACAAAACTGGACTTACTGGAGTTATTGGATATGTCGATTGAACCCATATCAATATTTTCGCTACAAATAAAGAAGGCCAGAATCGTAACTACAACCGCAAAGGATTCTCAAAGGTGGTCCAAAGGAATTAAGTTTTTTTCCCCAATTTTCTCACATTGCTCCTTAAAATTAGACAAAATCCTTGTACCTATGAGGGATTTTGTTTCCAAACCCCAATTTGATATTCGACATTTTCATTCTTGACGTCATTAAACAAAACCTTTTTTAAATTTACAAAAACTAAAATTATTACTTTAAATTGTTTCAAGTCGTTACTAACAACTGTGACGACAGATTCAGAGTTGTTTCGATTCAACGTCGTCGTCACATTTCCTTACAGAATACCAAATTTCTGTCAATAGTAACCGATAGTTATCGAAAACGACTACGAGAATACCGATTTTACAGCGTCGTCACTAGACGACGTCGTTTTGCGTCGACGACGACTACGGTAATAAGACCGATTGTATCAAAAAAATAATTTTATTGTACCAAAAAGTACTTTTATAGTACCAACATTGTTGGTCCAACAAGTACCTTTATTGTATCGAAAAATATTTTATAGTACTTTTACCGTACCAAAATGTACCTTTCTTGTAACAAAAAGAATTTTTTGTATTAATAAAGAACGTTTGTTGTACCAAAAAGTACCTTAAGTGTACTCAGAATATAATTTGTTATATATATTTAAAAGTACTTTTTTATGAACATAATTTTTTATTTTATCAAAAAGTACCTGTCAACATATTTTTTTTGTGTAAAAAAGTACTTTCATTGGAAATAGTACTTTTATTGTGCCCAAAAAGTACTCTGTGTGAACCCAAAACGTATTTTAATTGTATTAAAAATATAATTTTATTGTACCAAAAAGTACTTTTATAGTACCAACATTGTTGGTCCAACAAGTACTTTTTTTGTATCGAAAAATACTTTATAGTACTTTTACCGTACCAAAATGTACTTTTCTTGTAAAAAATGTATTTTTTGTATTAATACGAACGTTTGTTGTACTTTTGTTGTACCAAAAAGTACTTCAAGTGTACTTAAAATATAATTTTGAATGTATTCATGAACATATTTTTATGAACATAAACTTTTGTTTTACCAAAAAGTACCTTTGCTTTATCAACGGGACTTTTTTGTATCAAATATTAGTTTAATTGTATGTGTGTCAAAGCTACCTTGAAGTATTTTAATCGTACCTAAAAGTACATTTTTTGCAACCGAAAGGTATTTAAAATTAGTTTTATTGTATCAAAAAATAAATGTATTGTACTAAAAAGTACTTTTAATGTGTCAATAATACCTTGAAGTACCTTGACCGTACTTAAAAGTACTTTTTTAAACTACTTTTTATTGTACTCAAAAGTATTTTTACTGTACCCAAAAAGTAATTTTATTATATTTAAAAAGTTTTTTTTGTATCAAATATTATTTTTGTTGAACCAAAAATAGTTTTTGCTGTGTCAGCAAGTACTTTTGTTGTACTAGAACTTTCTTATATTGTACCAAATTTTTGGCTTTGAATATATTAAAAACTACCAAAAAGTATTTTTATTGTCCCAAAAAGTACTTGTATGATACCCAAAAGTACTTTTATTGTTCCAAAAAGTACTTGTATTTAACCCAAAACGTACTTTATTGTACAACATTTTTCTTATATCAACAAGTAGTTACAAAAGTACTTTTATTGCATGAAAAAGTACTTTTATTGTATGAAAAAGTACTTTTATTCTAGCAGAAAGTACTTTTCTTGTATCAACAATCCACTTACCAAATATGTCGTCATATATATTTTCAATTATACCAAATACCGTTAAAAAAATACTTTTTCAAAAATACTAATCTTAAATTTATTGTTGTTGTTTCATTACAGGAAGAACTACAAGCCGAAGCCGTTGCCGTGGGTGCCATACTTTCGGATTATCAACGTGTGCGAGTTGAAAACGTTTGCAGCCGTTTAAACTTGGTATCATTGGCCTATCTATGGAGGAGAGATCAGACTGAACTGCTGCAGGAAATGATTGAATGTCAAGTGCATGCAATTTTAATTAAAGTAAGTTGGAAAACCACAATCAATCCACATCCTTATCTCAATGACTTGCTCACGTTGTCTTTCTCGTTTTTCTTTTACAGGTAGCCACTTTAGGTTTAGTTCCTGATCGTCATTTAGGCAAATCTCTTAGAGAGATCCAACCGCATTTGCTTAAAATGCGCGACAAATATGGTTTGAATGTCTGTGGCGAAGGTGGCGAATATGAGACTTTTACCCTGGACTGTGCTCTCTTCAAGCAGCGCATAGTGGTGTAAGTGTATTGAATGACGCGGCTGTAAAATTGTATTGTTATTGTTATTATAAAAAATTCATTTAATTGCAGTGAAGACGTTCAAACTGTTATCAGCTCTGCTGATCCCATATGCCCTGTTGGCTATATTAACTTTACCAAGTTATCGCTACAACCCAAAGAACCGCAACAAAGCTGTGATGTTTTTGTGAAAAAATCTCTGGACTACATAAGTGACCTCAATGAATCCACATACAGTGACCTCAGTGATCCTGATCTCAGTGAAACTGAGCTGGAACTAATCGAAAAAGAGACGCGCATGCGTGAATCTCTTAGTCAAAATGAATTGATATCGCGCAGCAACTCATTTGGTCGACATCTTGCCACCTCGTCCTCGCCCATACCGATAGTCACGAAGAGCGCAAGTGTTGATGAGCAGACGCCATCTGCACTGCTCTCCTCGTCGGCTGCTCTGTGTGCTGCTTCATTGCAGGCTGGCAGCTTTGGGCCGCCACGTCCTTTGGGCAGCAGTACAGCAGCAGTTTGTGGTAGTTTATCGTTGGCTATATCATCGATGGCTCTAACTACGGGTGGGGCGGGTTGTACAGGCATAGGTGGTGGGATGTCTGCGCTGAGTGGCGGTTGTCTTGGTACACAACCGCCCAGTCCACTTAAATTTGAAAAAGAATTCCGTCCTATAAATAATCGACCAATGGTGGCAATTAATCAGAAGGGATGGATGTGGGTAGCCGGTATACAAGGTATGTATCTCAAGATGATTTGTAATCTATGTACAGTCGAACTTCTCTATAGCGAATTTCTCCCTATAAAAATTTTTTTTTTTTAAACAGCATTTTCCTGAAGTTTTTCACACATTTTTACCTCTCCATAACGAATTTTCTCTATAACGTAGAAATCAGCTAGGTTAGGTTGAACACAAGTAATCACACAGACATAAGACTTTGTCATTACTTCACAGATACCATTAAGGTCCATTGTAATAGTCTTATTTGAAATAAATTTAGAAAGTATAGAATAGAATAAATTTATGATTTACAGCGTAGGTAACTATGATATTTGACGACTTGGCAGATAAGATTTGAGACACGTGTGGTCTGGTAAAAATTAGTTCCTATTACATTCGGTAATCCATTTACTCATTGTGTTGTCCGATTAAAAGGAGAAAGTAAAAGTAAAAAAAGAGTAGTTATATAAAAAAAAGTATAGATATAAAAGGGACCGGCCATGGCATAGTGGTTAGAACACGCGACTACCATGCGGGAGGTCCCGTTCAGTCATCTACATTTTTCTTTCATTGCCGGCCCCCCTCGATGTTGTCGACAGTAACGTCGCAGTATAAGTGTCGAGTCAATCGGCATGTCTAGTAAAAGCTTCTCAAACAGTGACGTTCGCATACGTCGATAAACAAGTAGGTGCCGTTAGTTGTGAATCTAATAGTAGAAAGCGTGTTAATTCACAGCAACGCGAGAAGCTATCCCATACCATGCAACCATCAAAGGCATGGCAGCAAACGTAGTAAGTTTCCCGATTGAGGGTACTACTTTATCTAATTCTTGACCTAAACTCCTACGAGCCAGAGCGGAGCAACAGCAGAGAAGGTGTTCCTTCATCTCGAACTCTTTCTCGTCTTCACACACTGTACAGTAGTCCGGTAAAAAGCAGTCCCATTTGCCTGTTAGGTGTCTGATAGGGCTAGTTTGCAGTGGCCTGTTAGAATGCCATAGGACACTTTCAAATCGAGCCACAGTGATCTAGCAGTTATATAGTCCACATTCCACATACTCCACAAAGCCATAGAGGCTACATATGAGCGGGTGAACAAACCCAGAGAGTTATGATCAGGCTTTGTAAAGCTTTTTGGCCGGGAAATTTGCTGAAACGTTCCAGGGAGTATCGCACCGTCTCTGAACTCTACAAAGACCGATATATAGAGGTGTTTGCCTGACCAGCTTCAGCTTAAAATTCCTCACCAACTTTGATCTACATCATGTAGAATTTATCGCTTCTATTGCAGCTTGGTTATCCACACAGAGTGTCATCCGTCTGCTAGTATCGATTCCACACTCCATAATGGCCTACTTAATGGTCAGTAGTTTAGTCTGAAAACACTGCATTAATTATGTAGACAGAACTGTTTGATTTTTAAAAATAAATAAAAAGCGTTTTGCGGGCTATGAACAGTTTCTGCACACACTGCTGTATCTTTTTATACATACTTTGTTTTTATTACTATTCCATTATTTGTTTTTGCCATTTATACTGCTTATTTGTTGTACTTTCTATTGAGTCCTTCTGAATACCACATGGTTTACCATCACCTGGCCTTACATTTTCTTAAACCGCAATTCTTTCTCTCTCTCTTTATCTTACAGGTTGCGCTCCCACCCTCGAAGAAGGTATGCAAATCGCCATCGACTCCTTACGCTCTCTGGCCGCTGAGAACAATTATGAAATGACCAATTACTGTTATATTACACTATATGTGCGTTCCATTAACGAATATCCAACGCTGAATAAAATTTACGGCCAAACTGTAAATTTTGCAAATCCACCAACGCGTGTTTGTGTAGAATGTCCATTACCCGAAGATTGCCATGTCATTATGGAAGCAATTGCCTTTAAGCCACCACAGCGTCGTCGAGCCACGCTGTCTATACACTCCGACTCCGATGGTTCAGATGAGAACCAAATGAATGATGTATTTTGTAGACGAAATACAATGCATGTGCAGAGTATATCGCATTGGGCTCCAGCCAACATTGGACCCTATAGTCAATCCACAAAAGTATTTAATGTTTCTTTTACTTTATTGCACATAGTGCATATGTATATTTGTGTATGTGTTTTGTATGTAATCAACATTTGTTGTTTGTTTGTCCTCTACAGATTGGCGAGATTACTTATATTTCTGGTCAAATTGCTTTAGTACCTGGTAGTATGACAATCATAGAAGGTGGCATACGTCCTCAATGTAAACTTACACTACGTCATATATCACGTATTGCCAAGGCAATGAACGCTCAGGGTCAACTACGTGACGTGGTGCACGGCATATGTTTTGTAACACATCCGGCCTTTATAGCCGAGGCACGTCGTCAGTGGGAAAGGCGCACCGCCAATGCCATTATGGATTATATTGTGGTGCCAGCATTGCCGCGAGAAGCTTTGGTTGAGTGGCAAGTATGGGCCCATACCCATAATGATCGTTTCGAATGTAAGCACATGATTTGAGTATTTTTAATATGAAACTCCTTACGAGATGTTAAAATTGTGCGTTCGTTTTAGATGAGGAGACTGGCTGCTCAATTAGTGATTATACGATATCAATACGAAGACGTTGGAATTATGAAAATAACTGTGCAGCGATTGTTTGTTATGTTTCAACAGGTAAATTAAAATGGAAATTGTTAATACCTTAAATTTTTTAGTAATAATAATTTATAAAATAAAATACTAAATACTAATTAGCATAGAGAACCAAATTTGTTTTGAGCCAAATCTCTAGCACTAAGTTCTCTTATAAAGTAATGGAATTGATGTACAATAAAAGTACTTTTTGGCACAAAAAAGTAGTCTTTGTCATTATGCAAGTACTTTTTGGTGCAATAAAATTACTCTTTGGTACAATAAAAGTACTTTTTGTACCAAACATTTATATTGTTGTACAATAAAAGTACTTATGATACAATAAAAGTACCTTTGAGTACAATAAATTTACTCCTTGGTACAAATAAATTACATTTTGATACAAAAAAAGTACTTTTTGGAACAAAAAAAAATATATCAGAAGTACTTTGTGGTAAAATATCAGTACGCTTTGGCGCAACAAGTAACTTTGGTACAATAAATGTACTTTATAATAAATGTACAATTTTGGTACAATAAAATTACTTTTTGGTACAAAATATGTTTTGTGGTACAATAAAAGTACTTCTGAGTAAAATAAATGTACTCTTTGGTACAAAAAATTAACTTTTTGGTACAAAGAAAGTACTTTTTAGAACAAAAAAAAATACATGAAAAGTACTTTGCGGTAAAAAAAACAGTACGTTTTGGTGTAACAAGTAACTTTGGTACAATAAATGTACTTTTGGTTCGATTAAAGTATTCGTTTGTACAATTAAAGTATTCTTTGGTACAATAAATGTACTTTTTGTTAAAATAAATGTACATTTTTGTACAATAAACATCCTTTTCGGTACAAAAGAAGTATTTTGGTGATACAATGAATGTACCAGGTACATTGTACCTATTGATACAATAAAAGTACTTTTTGGTGCAATAAGCTTTTTCTGGTACATTTAACGTACTATTTGGTAAAAAAAAAATATTTTTTGTAAATAAATTGTATTTTTGGTACAATAAAATGTACTTGTCGGTACAATAACAGTTATTTCGGATACATTGTAAGTACATTTTAAATACAATAGATGTTCTTTTGAGTACAACAAAAGTACTTCTTGGAACAATGAATATACTTTTTGGTGCAACTAATGTACTTTTTGGTGCCACAACATTTATGTTTGGTAAAATACATGTATTTTTTGATACAAAAAAGTACTTTTGTATCAGGAAGTACTGAATGCAACTTAGATACTTTTTGATACAATAAAAGTACTTTGCGGTTCAATAAAAGTACTTTTTGGTATTATGGATATACTTTTTGTTACAAAAGAAGTACTTTTTGGTACAAAAAAACTGTTTGTTGGTACAATGAATGACCCTTTTAGGTACAATACAAGTAATTTTATTGGTACAACAAGAAACTTTTTGATTCAATAAATGTTCTTTTTGGTATAATTTGTGTACTTTTTTATATAACAAAAGTACTTTGCGGTACAATAAAAGTACTTTTTGGTACAATATATTTACTTTTTGGCACAAAAAAAGTAAATATGGTACAATAAATGTACTTTTTGGTGCAATAAATATACTTTTGGCGCAACGAATATACTTTATTTATTTTATTTATTTGTACTTATATAAAAAACCAAGCCCTTAGGGCCATACATGGTTTCAAAAAAATGTAAAAATAAAAGTATTTTTTTACAATTAAAGCATTTTTTTGATACAAAAATTATGCTTTGATGCAATAAATGTACATTTTGGTACAATTAAAGTATTTTTTGGTGCAATAAATGTACACTTTTTGGTACAATAAATAAACTTTTTGGTTCAATTCATATTCTAAAGATTTTTCTTAAATTCTCTTCTACTATCAGTTGTTTTTCATATAATCAATTTTTTTAAAACACTTTTTTTATTTTACAGGTTTAGCATCATCTACCACTCAATTAACTCAACTTTCTGATGATATTTTGACAAGTCATTGTCGTTTGGCACAAAATCTCACCGGTGAGAATCTAGACGAAATCTTGACCTATGTAGTCAATCGTCTACTTAAAGACTATCCGCTTGTAAAGAGCACCGATAATGTTGCGTTAAACAACAACAACAACACCAGCAACAATCATCATCACTCCAGCACTACCAGCACCAATGCAGCTACAACAACCACAACTACGGCAATGGTACCAGCAATTCACCTTAAAGTGTTCTATCAAGTAACAGCAACACCATCGATAGATTTACTGCTGTCGTCATTGAATGATTTTCGTCAAAAGTGCCAGGATAAGGCCAGTATTGCTTTTACTGTTCTACCAGCATGCAGTTTACAAAATTTCAGTACTTTCCTATCCATATGTGGTGTAAGACACGAATAAGTGGGCGATGGCAACGGCGTCGGCAGAACACACAAAAAGACGATTGAGCTAATTTGTTACCAAATTTTATTTGTTTTCGTATAGTTAATAATATTTAAGACCGAACATTAAGATAATTAAGATAATTTGTTTTCCTATTTTTTGTTGCTTGGACCAAATAAATTTAAAAAACAACAACATATATAGTACGTTATGAAAACTAAAAACGATGAACAAGTGTTAAGAACAAAAAAGTTTATACAAACCACAACAGTTTTGTTAGCACCAAATGGTTTTAGTTGCAATTTGCTCATTTTTGTATACGTGATTTTTTTTATATAAATTTCTTAAAACAATTTTTCCCACAACTTACAATTATGTTTTTCAAGAATGCAAAATAAAAACGTTGAAGAATTTTATGAACTTAGCGAAAATTAAAAACAAAACAAACTTTAAAATTTATATAAAGCTAAATATCTTTATTAAATTACAATTATGTCTACTTTATGTGTCATACTCTAAGGAAAGACGTTACAAAAACTAAACAAAGTCAACAAGAAATTAATAAAAAGAAAACAATACTCTACTAACCAATGTAAACCCGATGATTTATTATGATTTTGAGTTTAAACTTGTGTAATATTTCGATCTTGAATGGTGGAGCAGGTGCTGCTGATTTTGATTATATGTATCAAAATGAGTGCTCCCCATTTCCCAAGAAACGGTATTCCCGGGAAACCGGGATTGTCATATTTCCCGGAAAAAAAATGATTTTTTTCGGTTTAAGCAAAGACACCAACAAATTATGCCGTTTGATGAAACGCTGTTCAAACTCCGGTCCGGGAACGAAGAAATCTCTATTATTTTCATACATTTGTGTGAATTTTTTCAGTTTTCCCGTCTGTCCCGTACCGGCGTTTCTAAAATACTTTCTCAATGGTTCCTGAGTTGGCAATATTGATGAACAACTTTAGTAGAACATTTCCACGAACCAAGACGAAGAAAATTGGGACCGGTCGTGGCATAGTGGTTAGAACACGCGACTACCATGCGGGAGATCGCAGGTTCAAACCTGGCTCCAGTCATCTTAAAAGAAAAAAATAAATAAATTTTTCTTTCATTGTCGGCTCCCCTCGAATGTTGTTGACAGCAACTTCGCAGTATTAAGCGTCGAATGAATCGGCGTGTCTAGTAAGAGCTTCTCAAAACAGTGACGTTCGCATTCGTCGATAAACAAGTAGGTGCCGTTAGTTGTGAATCTAAAAATAGAAAGCATGTTAATTCACAACAACGCGAGAAGCTATCCCATACATCATTCATGGGGTGCAAAGGGAAATTAAGTTTAAAACGAAGAAAATGGTGTAATTTTCTCAAATCGGCGATCCACCCCATTATATTTTGCACCAAGGTCCAGAATTGTATACAAAAATCGTAGCTGGCAGTGCTGCAGAAGAGTTACATTTCACTTTTTTTAACGTTTCAGTTGTGGCTAAAGCTAAGTATAGACGGTTGCCAGATATAATAATTTTATCAAATCTGCTAATGTACCGGCAATGTACGGACATGGACAGTGTTGCCAATATAATTTTTCCTCTACAAATGGTGAATTTAGCAGATGCATAAACTTCGCACATCTGAAAATTAGAGGCGATTTACACGGTGCAACTGATTGCATGCAATGTTGCGTGCAACTATTGTTTGTAGGCAAACGGTGTAGAGAAGCAAGCGGAGTAGCAAAAATATATTTCTTTATTTTTTATTTTTCAACGAATGAACAACTAAAGAAGATTGGCAAAATAAACGTCAAAAAATTGCATGCAAAAACTCCTCGTGTAAATGTTCATGATTTTTAGAAGAAACTAAAAGAATTCAAAAATTGCATGCAACTAATTTCGTCGTGTAAATCGCCTCTTATAGCCTTTTTACACCAAAAAAAGTGGTTTTACACCGCCGTTTCGCATATTGTCAGCTGTTGTCTAGCTCACACTTTTTTCATTCCCCTTGTAAATATGCAAGATTTTCCTGCCACAAACCTTTTTACATTATTTCGGAGGCAGTATTCCACGAAGCGCGAATGCGTTTAACTAAATGCAATGATTATTTATTAACATTTTGGCGAAATAAAATTTTTTTGTCCGTCAATGTTGTTTGGCATTCTTACCGATTAATGTAAACAAACAACGAAAATGGTGGTTGCCGAATCAACATTATTGAGAAAAATCGCTTAAATTTCGCTTTTCAGAGTACAAGTCTGTGCATTTTTTCCGCATATTTCATGGATGCGAATATATGTAAACATCTTTCCAACAACAAAATACAAGTAACAATTTTAGCATTTTGGCCGCATCTTTCAAAGATGCGGAACAATGGTTTAAAAAGGCTATTAGAAGAAAACTGTAAGATCATGTACCAGTGTGAACAATTTATCATTCGCTTGTGTTTTCGGCTCGAAATCGGTTAAAACAAGTTTATTGTCATTTTATAGATATTATCCACCAAAGCCTAATTGGCGATTTTCATAAAATTTTTGTTTTTATATACTATTATTTAACATTCGAAGTCTCCATTGAGCAAATGTGGAAACGATTTGAAGAGATTTGAGCCATAGTGGAAACACAATATTTAGTTAAAATTTATTTTTTACGGTGTTTACCAAATGTAATATTGTTATAATGGCATAAATAAATAATTCAATACCATAGTAGTTTTTTTTTTAAATTTCCCTGTATTTTCATAAAAAACTAAAAAATTTAATGTAAACTCCATCTAAGAAACGCTTTAACAGTTCTAGTAACGCCGTCCATGCAACAATCGACCTAGATCTCTGCGAGGCATTGCCAGTTGTAACATTTTCATACAATAATAGAGCAGCAATCCTTTGGCAATTGACAATAAGTTGCACTACCAATCTTTCACTCAAAAGTCAACACAATCGCGAAGTTTTTCTAGAAAAAATTACAATGAGTGGTAAGTGCATCCTAAGATGTACGGGTTACAAACATCTGCATGGTTTTCCACATCCCTGCCCCAGAAGAATGGAACTGTGGGCGAATATTTTGGGACTGGAGGTGAAGAACATTAAGTCCCACCATCGAGTGTGTGACCTGCATTTTAATCCACAACACTTCGGGAAGGTGAGACTTCGAATCGACGGCGTACCAGGTAACAATTAAATCATTTAGGGATACTGTAGGAATGCAAAATAACATAACTATGGAATATAAGTCTGTAATAGTCTAGTCCTGCAATATAATTCTCACCTTTGGTCACCATTGATAGTGACTTTGTGAGTGAAATTATTTTGGAAATAGAGTCCAAACGACAACAGACCGCTGTTTTTGTTTCAAATTGGTAAGGGACCTTTACATGTGGAAAACCTTTACATATCACTACTACCCTTAGAACGTATGTGACGGACACGGCTATTAGTTCGATAGTTTGTAAGAAAGCCAAAGTGAAATATATAGTATCAGCAAGTTCTAAAAGTCCAGTCAATTATGTCAATTAACGTTTGAATTTGTCGTTTTACTGTAGGTCCCGTTGTGTAAGAAGCTTTCCCATATGCTGTTTATGAGATGAAAAGTAAACTAAGCATGCCTTTAGTATATAAAGGAAGTATTATATGTAGTAACTGTGGGTAATCATTCGTAAAGTACATATTAAGCTACGCGTTTCCAAACTTCAAATCAACATACACAAATGCGAGAATCTCTCCAAGGGAACAATTTATTTTAAAAATTGAGGAACGAGTCGATGTTATATTTGTTTTATAAAGCATTATGTGACGCGTTCGCGTTTTGTTTTTGGTACAAACTACGAGTCTAAACTTTAGAATCTAAAGCCCTTTTTAGTAGTACAAGTACAGATAAACAATTCAAAAGAAATTCTTATTTCAAACAAATACCATTGTCAATAAGATCTGAAAGGTAGGCAAAGGTACATTTTATATAATTATATTGAAACTCAACAAAATATCTAATTACACACGGAACTCTTTTGAATGTAATTTATTGTATCGGTGAGTCATTATTTATGGTGTTCATCGAATATAGATAAAGGGATACTAAATTTAGTGTTTTTTACGTACTGTTTTAAACTTATTAAATTTGTAAATTAAAATTTCCTACTTCAAATAATGTGAGACGGGTTAGTTAGATTTAGAATTTAACAGCCATACTGAGATTTTTAATTGCAAAAGCTTAATTTTCCAAGCTAGGCTACCGAAAACAAGCAAATATAGTGGTACGACAATAATAGACATGACCTTAAGGAAATATTCGGCATTAAATTAACTGTCATTTAAATGAAGTGGACAGTAAAATAATTGGATATAATCCATTCCTCTCGAATACTCCCAGGTTTTGTATGTCCGTTGTAGTAAGCAACCATGATTCGGCAGCATGCAACAGAACAGGTAAGATTAGCACATGGTGCTAATCCAGCATTGCAGGAATACCAAACTCAGACATGGCCTCATAAAGCCTATTCCTTACGGTAGAGTCGAAGGCAGCTTTGTAGTCGACAAAGAAGTGGTAGGTGTACTGATATGGTAAAATTAGTTTTTCTACAATTGGCTTTAGACGTTCACACAATATGCTTGAAAGGACCTTCTTCGCAATTGGTAATAAATAGGCTTATTCATTTATACATTCACTACGATCTCCTTCTTGTATATAGGACATAACAGACTGACACTCCAATCCCCGGGCATGCTATCCTCTTGCCATATTCTCCATGAGCTGATGCATGCTCCTAATCCGCTCCTTCCCGCCAGCCTTAAACAATTCAGCAGGGAGACCATCGGCTCCAGCGAACATACTCTGTCGCTACTATTATATTTCTTGTATATGGGACATAACAGACTGACACTCCAATCCCCGAGCATGCTATCCTCTTGCCAGATGTTCTCCATGAGCTGATGCATGCTCCTAATCAGCTCCTCCCCGCCAGCCTTAAACAATTCAGCAGGGAGACCATCGGCTCCAGCGACCATACTCTGTCGCTACTATTTATAAAAATTCGACAAATCTTTTTGAAAAAGCAGAGCAGAAAAAAAATTATTCTTCATAGAACTTATTAGTAAGTAAACTCTTGCATGAATTGAATGAAAAATTTTGAATTAACTCTTTTGACCAAAAATCGAATTGACGTGAATTTAGAAAATTTGCCAAAAACAATTGCAATTCAATTTCCAATTCATTTGAATTAAATTACACTGTTCAACAGGGGTTTGTTTTCTTGTGTTTCATATGACATGAAAAATTCAAATACGTTGTCAGAATTTTGCTATCAGGCATAGTTTTTTGGTTATTTGAAAATAAGTTTTGTTTTCCATTAAAAATTTGTATGGAGGCGATTGTTTAAAAAATTTAGTAGAAACAGGTGGCAACATCAACATTGCTTTTCGGCTGCAATTATAGCACTTTTCTATTTTATAATCACCTTATTCTCTTTTTTATATTCTAAGTAAAATTGGGATCTAACATGTCCTTGAAAGTGCGTTTTTTTCCTCTATTTGGATTTCTTTAATTTAAATTCAAATAACTAATAAACTGTGCCTGATAAAAAAACTCTGAAAACATATTTGAAATCATGATAACCATAGTAATCACAATTCAGATACCCAGAAAAATATTCGCTGACTGCTCTGGAACATTTTAGGACACTGCAAGGATATTCAGCATAAAATAAATAAAAAACTTTCTTAACTAATAGAAAATACATATTTGTTGTTCTTATTTTTCATGTTTTAAGCTCTACTAGTATCGGTTATTGTATTTAGAAAAGATTCAGTTGGATCAAATATAGTTTTCATTACATTTATGCAAAATGTATTTTAATGCAAAATGAAGAATGCTGAAAAAAATTAAATCCAAGTAACTAAAAACCTGTGCCTGATGAAAAAATCTGAAAACATGTTTGAAATCATGATATTTATAACAAGGGCCAACACAAATATGCACGAAAAAACTAAAACTATGCGCATTAGATAAACACGAAAAACATTAAAAAATGGCTTTAAAACTGATAAAAAAAAATGCCGAATCAATTTTGATTCGTAGTTAATTTTATTCACTAAATTCATTTAATTTTTAATAAAAATGTATTACTATTTACATTACATTAATAAGATTCAGACTATTGATTAATTACTCTACTGTAAAAAAAAATTACATGAAGATTTTTGACTAACATATCTGTAAACATATTTCGGTCGTGCTGAATTCAATGGCCCACTTTATCTTTTAATGTATAATAAATATAATGTATACGCCTTCAACGTACTTTTCCCCACATAATCATGATTTACGCGATTAAAATCTTGATCAATATTATGTTTATGAATATATATGATTTTAAGAAGCTGATTTGTAAAAGAAAGTATAAAAAATTTGCTTAGTACTTTTATGTTTTATAATGAAATAAAAGGTATTGTCTACAATATGAAAAATATATACTGAAAAGAAAAAATAAAATAACAAAAAAACCATGAAAACTCTAAAATATGCTTTTATATGCATAAACCCCCAAAAAATGCCGGCAGGGCTGTAATATGCATTTGCATATGCAAGTATGCAATGCATACTTTTGTTGGCCCTGTTTATAACCATAGGAATCACAATTCAGACACCCAGAAATATGAAAAATATTTTTTTTGTATAACTGTTATTTTTCAATTAATTCAAATGGGTTAAAAGAATGAATTTGCGATTTATTTACAATTTACAATATTAAAAAGATTATAATAAGTTTTCCTTAAATTTAACCAATTAATTTTTTTTTTGTAAGTTGCGATAAAAAAAGCATTATTTTAAATATAATATATATGAGCACTCTTTTGTGTACATTCTTAACATCGCGTACCATCCCCGACATTCCACGACATCTATCTGCATATAAAGGCGTTGCTACATATTTAGCATTTTTAAACACTTTCGTGTATAGATGACGCTAATGTGGAATGAAACAGTAGTACTGCAATTACAAACAATTTGCTCAACCGCCGCTTAGATTGCTTTGACTAACACTTTAATATAATACTATTTGCAATTCCTTTGGCTTTGGGAAAAAAATGGATCCATCTACGATTCGTGGTATGTAATTTATTAACAAAATATTTCTGTGTATGTATGGTAATTGATCTTGATTGGCCATGAAATAAAAGTACACAGATAATGTGTTAATTTGGTGCGCATAAACTGTTTCAATCAGTGTATGTATTAGTTTTGTCTTTAAAAGAGTAAACACTTTACTCCCTTTGCAGTAAAGCAATCGGGATGATAATATCTATAATTTAAGTACAACACATGCCTATTGCGAATAGGATTCAGAAGGACGTATTTTTGACTTCCTGTTGGCCCATGGATGTCGTCAATGTTGACCTTGATTTTCGTTTTTCTGGGACTGAATTGAAGAGAATGGTGCTGCCATCTTCAATTTTTCCAGCCAGTAATGCAATTACATACTATTCGACCTCACTATTTTCAAAAAGTATATACATATGGTTGAAAGAGGTTCCAAGTCGGTAACTAACCCTAAAAATTACCACTAAGCCTACTTTGGCATAATATAGCGTATTTGGAAATACAACAGATATAGCTAATTTTGTTGTCCAAAACTAATAAGTTAGTTTTTTTTTGAATTTTGTAATTTTTGATGCTCAAAACTTTTCTATTTGCATTAAATTAGCAAAAATATTGCCTTTTTGACTATTATATTTTTTTAGAATGTTCCAATAATAAATTCTGCAACTACACACATTTTTTTTTTTTTTTTTTTTTATTTGTATATTTAGCTTATGCGCTATTATAATAACAATTTATTGGTAATGTAATAAAACAGAACAAATTTGTAATTTACATGATTAGAACTTCTGCCTAACATATGCAATAATTTTACGTTTAAATATAAAAATACTTTTTTCACATTTAATATTTGCTGGTAATTCGTTAAATAATTTAAGACCATTATAAAAAAGCGTATTCTGGCAAAAATTTGTTGGATTAAAGAATAATCTAAAATCATTGACGTTTCTCAAATTGTAGGGCTGCACGTCCGCCACATAAACAACAGTTTCCTTTAAGTATTGAGGCAACAAATTATGTTTCATCTTATAAACAAACATCATCGTGTTCATTACAAGTCGTTGGTTTATTGAAAGCCACTGTAACGCGTTCAGCATATCTTCAATGTGTGTTAACCTATGGCACCTCAGAATACATCGCATCCCTTTGTTCTGTAGTTTTTGAAGTCTTTCCTTCATTTGATTAATCCCCAGAAACAGAAGCGTCGAACAATATTCAAAATGCGGTCTAACGGTTGTGTTGTAAATGTTTATCGCAGTCATAATTGAGATTTTGTATCGAATCCTTCTCAAAAAGGAAATTTTTTAGATATTTTTTTGCACACATATTTAAAATGTGAATCGAATTTCAGATTTGCATCAATTATTATTCCCAAATATTTCATTTCATTGACCAATTCTATTTCCACACCATCAATACGTAAACTTTCTCCACAGACTCCATTTATGACCATAGCTTTTGTTTTTCCTGTGTTCACTTTAAGCTTATTCATTCTCAGGTATATTTCAATTCCTTTCATCTCAGAATTTAACTTTCGTATGCATTCATGTGGATTCTTTCCCGTTATATAAATAAGTGCATCATCCGCAAACATACATACTTTGGCCCATGTTAAAACTTTTTGGAGGTCATTAATATAAATTAAAAACAGCAACGTTCCCAGTATTGCTCCTTGAGGAACGCCCATATCTATTTGTTTCGGCTTCGATAAGTATTCCCCACATCTCGTCCTTTGAGTTCTTTGATGCAAGTAACTTCTAAACCATCTCAATTCAACTCCTTTAACGCCATATTTTTCGAGCTTCAGCAGTAATATTTCCCTATTTATGGTCTCAAATGCCCGTTTTAAATCTAGAAAAACGGCCACAACACAATTTTTCCGCTGCACTTCTATCTTCCACTCCGATACGACCAAATTTCAGAGCGATTCACAGCTGTGTTTTTTTCTAAAGCCGGATTGCGTTTCGTGAAATAAGTTATTAATTTCAAAGTATTTACTCAGTTGACTATGCACCACTTTTTCCATTATCGTGCTAATTGTTGTTGACATGTTCTTATATGGTCTTATATTATTGGGATCTTTCGTATTATTAATTTTCTGTATTGGCACAACACAAGATTCCTTCAGACAATGGGGAAAAACTCCCGTTTGCAGGGTTTCTAAGACTATCCGATGAAGTTGTGTTCCCATTATATCGAAATTCTCTAGCAATATTTTATTTGACAAGAAATTCTGTTCTTTCTTATTATTCATGGTTTTCATAATATCTTTTAAAGTATCTATATTAATTATGTCAAATTTAAATTGCAATTCATGATTTTCATTTATCAAATTCTCATAGTTTAAAAATGGTATACTCTCCACAATATCTTCAATGCTGTTTACAAAAACTAAATTTAATTCTTCGGCCATTTCATTCTCATCTGTTATAGTTCTGCCATTTATCTTTATTTCCTCCATTTTTGAACCGCCTTTCTTCAACACCAACTCTTTTATTGTTTTCCACATCTCTTTTTGACTCGCACACACTCATTAATTGTATTATTAACGAAATTTCCTTTCAATTTTTGAAGCTCAGCCGTGTATTTATTTCTATACTGTCTAAACTCATTCCAGCACAGCTCATTATTGTACCAAATAGCCAGATTACAAAGATGAATTTTCATAAGTTTCATTTCTTTCAAATTGTTGTTATACCATTTGTTATTGTTATTTCCCGGGCATATTCTTTTATTGGAAATCATTGTATTTAGTGCATTGTTTATATCATCCATCAATACACTTGCATATTCATTTAACGAAATATTAGGCGAATTTTGAAAAGCTTCACCATTCATTATGTAATTACGAAAAACGCACTGTGACAAACTGGAAAGAAGGAACTTGGGGAGTGACCTTAGTGCAAAGGTCACCTGTGTACCAAAGTTTCCTAAAACCCTCAAAATCTTGACTTACGGTTCAAAACCTTATCACTTATCAAGCTTAGAACTCAGTCAATTCTAAACCGATTTTTGATTTCTTAACGTGTTTGGAAAAAAGAGTAGTAGACACTTCCAACGATATATCCATTTACATCTGTCTGTTTTTGATTTGAAATCCCAAACTTTTGTAATTATTTTCAATATTTTTTAATTTTGATATTGTCATAGTTCGGTTTAAGATCATTTCTATTGGCAATTATATATTATTGCCAATAGGTTTTTTGTTCAAGAGTTTTTGTTTAATTTTGATGGAATTTTTAGACCCTATTTTATTAAGACACCCTAATGTTTACATTATTATTTATAAAGTGTAGATATACAAAAAAGAACAGGATCGAGAAAACTTCCTTGCGGAACTCCGGCTTTTATAAGTGGTCACCTGTTACGATGAGTGTTGGTGGGCATATTAATTAATTAGTATCCCACAGTTATATAAATTAATATAAATATATAACAATATTCAACAAATTTGCATACTACCCTCAAAAGCTTTTAAATAAGTATACAATCTATCTATATATATAAAAGTGAACATTTGTTTCTACGTATGTCCACTATAGGCTTCAAAACCACCCAACCGATGTGCAACAAACCGGCATCAATAGAAAGACAATCTTTCGAGGATCGTTATAGGTTACTTAAACATTGCATTTGAATCATGTGGTCCATTTATTGAGTCGATTTTCCCATACAAAAAATGTTCAAAAGTTTTAAATTGTGAAAATTTAAATAGTTTGTCGATGTTAAATTTGTCAATATTTGAATTTTCAAATGACACAGACAAATGGTATATTTATGTATATAAGATTTAAATTGAGTTTGTTTGAAACTCAGTGGATGCTACAGCATTTAACTGATGTCTCTGAGGTGAGGCCAATCCATTCCACCCCATTAACAATAATGCAATATCTGGCGTACTACTAAAATAAGTGACTTTAAATCAGGTGTGGATGCAATACTATCAGGTCAAAAACTGGCAGGATTAGATTATAAGGCGTGATCCCGCCCCCATGAGCTAATTTGTTAAAGTGCGGTATCTGAAGTACTAGATTAGTAGGAATAGCCCTACTCATAGGACCTAATTTGTAAAAGTGCAATATCTGATGGCCTAGATCATTAGGCGTGGCTCCGTCCGTAGGACGTAATTTTGCGAATGGTAATGGAATTTGTTGTGGATTCAATTAAGGTTAATATACGTATTCTTAAGGAAAAGGGGGGATTTGAAATAGGATGTGGAATAAACACCAATATTCGTGATCAAACATAAGGGGTAGACCTGCCAAATTCTGTTTCCCAAAAGCAATAGCTGAAGGACTGCAGTACTATTCGTCATGATATTTGTTGTGCAATTTTTTGAGACCAGTGGTGTATGTAATTGAGATCTACGGCAGAAAAAATCGAATAATCACGAATTTAAACATTTCTCAAATCTGCATTCTATTACATCTAGATCGACGAACGTCATACAACAGTGTAATATTAGCAGTTACGAATGAGTGTGGAGGATTTTATTTCCTTATTGCACCAATGGGTTTTGATATTGTTGATTTTGCAAAATGTTTGATCGCGGTGGCTATAGGAGGATGCAATATTGATGCAATTGCAGTATTGCGCAGCTATTTTGAATGTTGCAAAATTTAGCAAAAAATTAAAATTTTACAAGAACCGCACATGAGTTATCAAGTTAAAAAATTTTGCAAACATGTCAAATCATAATGAGGGATGAGTGTACTATGACACACAAAAAATCGTTCAAACCCCTTGATCGCGTATTATAGGATTTAAGAAGCAATACATGATTGAGTTATCCTTCTTAAATTAATTTACCCAGAAAATATAAGGGAACCGAAGTGTTGCTACTATGTACAACAATGATACCCACGGATTTGCCGTAAGCTTTAAATGAATAGAGTTTCCAGTTCGGTTAAAATTTGCATTGACATTCAATAAATCTGAGTGACAGTCTATTCAAATTTTAAAAATCCAAATTTTTCGCATGAACACCTTTATGTTGCATGTTCACGTGGAGAATGACCCACTGATTAAAATTTGTACACTTCTTTGGTTCTTGCATACATACTCTATTATCAAAAGTATTACAATTAATTTCTGTCATTAAAACTATATTATATTTTTATATACCTCAAAATTTTTGTTAAATTTCGATGCGAATATCAAAAGAAACTAACACAACCCGAAGATTTATTCCAACCAAAAAAAGTTAAATTTCAGTCAATACTTCTTTAGGCAGGACGAAGTCTGCCCGGTCAGCTAGTATTTTTATATACCTCAAAATTTTTGTTAAATTTCGATGCGAATATCAAAAGAAACTAACACAACCCGAAGATTTATTCCAACCAAAAAAAGTTAAATTTCAGTCAATACTTCTTTAGGCAGGACGAAGTCTGCCCGGTCAGCTAGTATACAAATAATAATAATAAAATATCAAACAATAAAAAACACTTTTCTGATCGTAAGCCGAATTTGATGTATCATTTGATACACTTAACTTAAATTTAATAATAATAATGAATAAATTTGTAAATTATTAATTAAAGAATGAAATTTTAAAATTAAAAAATAGTAAAATTAAATAACAATATATGTAGGTATAAAAGTCACAGGTCACATTTTTCCCTTTATTAGTAACAAAAAAGAAACTACAATTTGATATTTAAAAGTCAGCAACAAAAAATCGTGTCGACCAGTGTTATAAAGCAAGCAAACATTATTTGAATTGGTTAATATGATCGTATAGATTAAAGATATCTTGATGGGCTGATGATGTTACTTAACCATCTCCCTTTTTGAGCTGTCTAAATCAGAAAATGTTGTATGGTGATAAATATACTATGTTCGTCGGTGGGTGGTTACATATTCGACACATTCTATTATCAAAAGTTTTTATACATGTGTTTTATCACTTTATTATATAATATCAATAATCTTTTTAACTATATTGGATGGGATTGGCGTTTTTTTATTGTGTCTCTTATGAATCTTTACGTTCCATGAGTGGGATCGTAAGGCTTCTTGCATTATCATCCTTTGCCAACTTGTTCCTAAAGGACATATCAAGTAAAAACCCCATTTTAAACAAAAACCATAATAGTACAGATAGATGATCTAGTATAGTAGACCCTCGAAATTCTTTGGGCACTTGCAAGTGAATTCTGTTAATATACTATGATATAGCTTAGATTGTAGATTCAGTGAATTTTTTGTCGATTTAAGATCAATTACAAATGTTCCTTTGTCATGAAGATATTTGATTAGTATAAAGTTTTACCGGTCGCTCTTAAATCAACATTTTTTCACTTATCTGTATAAAGAATAAACCGAAGACGTCATGCAACAGGCACGTGAGAAGGCACTAATTGCGTTTTCTTCAACGCTAGAGAAGACTCGTAATTTGTTTCATAATTTGTTGCTCTCCATATAAAAAATTTCAATTTGTCTAACGACTTTTAAAAACAAAAATAAAATTAAAAAAGTTGAAGAAATTCAGCAATTTTTAATTGGACTTATACTTTATGCGCTTATTAGGCTATTGCAGAACTTTTTGTCAGCTCCTTTAAAAAAACGAAATAATCTTTATGAAAACCTGTACTAATTCTTTAGGGTCTTTGCATTCCTACCGTGTTTTGTTTTAAGTTTAAGATAATACTAATATTAATGGAATATTGTGTACAAAAATTTCAGTAAGGCGAGAAACAAAACCAACTACATCAAATGCAAACCAGGCCATTTTAAATAAAAATGACAGCGGATTTGAAACCATTTATTTAGGCCCCAACCCCCCACAAGCGAGACAAACATATTGTAACAAAGCCTCACAAACATTAAATAATAATGAAATTGCCGAATCAGAAAGAATACCGTCAACATCAAACGAAGTTACCACCTATGAAATATCGCTTCATAGTCCAAATGAAGTAGAGGAATCCAACGATACCTCAGATGTAAATACAAAGTCATTTGAACCCGTAAATACAACATTTAAAACTCCACCAAAGCGTACATACAGTCATGGTCATAACACATATGCTAAAACACCCAAACTCGATATAACGGCGACTTGTTACTGTCGTTGTCACAAAGGGGAGGACGAGAAGCTCAATCTCCAGAAAGTGATCGAAGACATGAAAGTTAAGGCAAGCGAACAGGCACGAGAAATAAAATTATTAATGTCTAAAAATAAAGTAAGCGAACATTTACTGAAGGGAAAGGTAAAAAAGATAGCCGAACTAAGCAACCTAGAGCAAAATCTGCGTAAGGCCATTGAGGGTTTAAATGTTCGCATCTCACAAATGAGCAAGAGACAAATTAAAGCTGCTACCAACGCCAGCGAAAATAGTATAACTTTTGCTCGAATGATATGCGATAGGCGAAAGAAATACACAAAATCAGAAGTTGTACTGGCTAATAAATTGTACGCTATTTCGGGCAGGTGCTATTATTTCATGCGCGATGTGTTGAAGCTTAATCTGCCACACCCTACTACTCTATTACGTAATCGCAGTATTCTAAGTCCAGTGCCTGATGATTTCATTCTGTATAAAGAAGGAGCTGAAGAATCAATGGAACAGGATCGGGAGGATGAGGAGGATGGAACAATTGTATATTCTCCAGAGCCCTTACACGAGCAACATCATCAACACGACGAGGATCAGACGTTAATAGTCGAATGAATAGTTATGGAAATTTGAATTTTAATCTAGATAATATTAACAATGTAATATGTTGTACAAAATAAAGTAAAATAATATAAAATAACAGTTGTTAAAATTTTTTGGGTCTTGTTGGTAATTTGTTTCTGTCGCTTGATTGGGATTTTGAAGATCATGTTGGTAAAAAGGGTCATTGGTTGGCTCATTTCACGTATTATGGTCCTAATGTATTGGGTATAGTGTGTGTTGGCATGACACCCAACGATTAGCAAAGTCCTTTGAGTCGATGCCTAGGTCACCAACCCTATTAATTCCAACCCAATAGTTCGCTCCCCATATACGGAATATAGAATTCAGAAGTATACCACGTACATTTAAATCTGTCTTTGCTACAATACTGATTCTTATTTTATCGATGTTTCAGCGTCGAATGCATTAAAGTTTCATCTTGACCCTAAGTTCGTGGGACAACGTGATTACTTTGTGTTTTGTGAAGAAGAGAATGAGAAGTTTATAACAGACGCAGTTACTTCAGACTGAGCCGCCGACATAGGACAGGAGTTATTGTACGAAGAGCCAATAGATTTAGGGCCTAATCACGACATTCATCATACAGTATGATTTCTTGTCAAATCAAATTTCACACGATCAATTTTTTTGGCTACTCGATGACATCTGAGCTGTCAAATGGCATTTCGCATAATTTTGATTCGATAACGATTGCCGTGATTCAAAAAGTTAAGATTTCTATCGAAATCTTTCGTGATTAGACCCCTGGTATCCATCTCCTTTTCATCAGATAAACTCTTAATCTGAACCCTTAAAAGCTTATGGTTCAGATGGCAACTCAATGCTCGTTTTGAAAACTCACGGCGTAGAATCTCACACAAATTCTAAACAACTCTATGACTAGTTTTGTAATTTCCAAGGTTTGGAAAGTGGCGAGGATTATTCCAAAGCCAAACCTTGAAAAACCGGCTACCGAGGGTAAGTTTTATCGCCCAATCTCCCTCTTTCTGCTCCGCATCCTTTTGGTCCGTGCCGGGACTGAACAAAACCCCGGACCAGCACAATATTTCTGCTCCGTCTGCAGAAACTTCCTCCATCATCGTTCAACATCAGTAAGGTGCAACCGATGCATGGAGTGGGTTGTTGTTGTTACAGCTGGTGGTAGCTGGGGTGATAATTTTTTATACCGATTTTCTATTTATCGGAATAAACCCCTGATCGTGTAACCTTTTTGCAATTCAATTGCAATGGTCTCCGTGGCAAAATCAGCGAAATAGTGGAATTCATGAATCGGAGAAACATCAAGGTCGCCGCGATCCAGGAAACTAAGCTGTCCGACACCTGCAGCTTGCACAGTTGTCAAGGCTACAATGTGGATCGCACCAGAAATGGAGTGGGGGGGCTGGCTTTCCTATTGCACCATTCTGTGCAGTACAGACCTATCTCGCCTGAGCTTGACTCTAGAGACCCATACATTGAATGTATGGGGGTAGCAGTTGAGTCCGGGACTGCCGAGTTAGATCTGTACAACGTTTATATACCGCCGATTGGCAGCTGCTCTCCGCGTTATGTGCCTGACATCAGCCCATTACTTCAAGGCAATAACCGCGTGGTCCTAGGAGACTTTAATGCCCATCATGAACTCTGGCATTATCCCCTAGCCAATGACTATAGAGGCACAGCGAATGAGGATAACCCCACACGGATTATGGGTGATTGCAGCAGCTCGCCAGACATCACCATAGTTTCGCCGGGTCTGATTAATGACGTTACCTGGCAGCTCGTCATTGCACTTGGATCGGACCATCTCCCCATAATCCTCTCCATTGATAGACCAGCCGATTATATAATCTCTGAACGCCGTACTTTCTTCAACTATAAGAAAACGAGCTGGAACGGATTCAGAGAATTCACCAACCACAGCTTCAATGCTCTACCCATACCCTCAGATGTTCGGGTTGCTGAGAAGAATTTCCGAAACATCATACGCGAAGCGACCGCTCGCTTTATCCCTGCTGGTCGAATACCCGAAATATGTCCTAACTTCCCAGCAGAGGCAGCGGGACTCGCAGATGAGCGTGATGGAATTCGCACTGCCAACCCTGCTGATCCTAGACTCAGTGAACTGAACCTAGAAATCAGTAAGATGGTCGACGAATATAAGCGGAACCTTTGGCTAAAGCACTTGAAGAACTGCAACTTAAGTTCCGGTATCAGTAAATTGTGGGCAACGGTTAAGTCCCTCTCGAATCCTAGAAGTAGAGAAGATCGGACGGCTATCACAATTGGTGCCACCACTGTGGTAGACCCAAAGAGGTGCGCGTGTTATTTTAACCGTCAATTTGTTGAGCACCCCGAGAGTGACAGGGCGAAAAGGAGAGTAATGCGTCGTATTCATGCTCTCCGAGTAGAAGAAGCACCACCACAATTTACAGTTGGAGAAGTTGCAGATGTCATCCGCAGCGCAAAGGCATCAAATGCGCTAGGCCCCGACGGAATATCCATGTTGATGTTGAAACAATTGGACATATCGGGAGTCGAATATCTCAATCTGGCCCTGACCACTCTAGTAGTACCCGAGGCCTGGAAAATGGGTAGAGTGGTGCCGCTACTGAAACCTGGCAAAGACGCGAGCAAAGAAGAATTATACAGGCCCATCTCTCTCCTTTCGCCAGTAGCTAAGACACTTGAGGCGCTAATCCTCCCGAGCCTGACAGGACATTTCCCAATTGCGGATCATCAGCATGGATTCCGTAAGCAGCATAGCACTACTACTGCTATACACGCCATCACCACACAAATAAGTCGCGGTCTCAACCAGAATAAGCCCAATGACAGGACGGTCCTCGTGGCGTTTGATTTATCGAAGGCTTTCGATACCGTAAATCACGCCACGCTCTTCGAGGACATCGCCAACACGTCCCTCCCGAACTATTTGAAACGTTGGGTCGTAAACTACATGTGTGGACGCCAGTCGTACGTGGAATTCAGAAATACTAAGATCAAGCCCCGTAGAGTGAACCAGGGAGTTCCCCAAGGTGGGGTGACATCTCCGGCACTGTTTAACCTCTACTTTTCTGCAATTCCACCACCACCGGACGGCGTAAATATCGTATCGTATGCTGATGATTGTACGATTTTGGCGTTGGCCCTCGACCGATGACATATGTGGAAGATTGAATGTCTACCTCGCTGATATTGAAAATTTCTTCGCTGCAAGAAGGATGAAAATTTCCGCCACCAAATCATCAACCACACTGTTCACCGCATGGACAGCGCAGGTGAAGGAGCAGCTCAATGTGATAGTCGATGGCACAACAATTCCGACCACCAACCACCCCAAGGTCCTTGGTGTCACATTTGACAGTCTGCTTAGATTCAACGCGCACGCCACAGCTATCTGCAACAAGATGAGAAGTAGGAACAAGGTCCTCAAGTCGCTTGCCGGCAGCTCTTGGGGAACCGACAAAGAAATCTTGTTGACCTCTTACAAAGCGATAGGTCGGTCTGTGGTGAACTACGCAGCTCCAGTGTGGTCACCGAACGTGAGCGAGACGCAGTGGAAGAACCTGCAGACATGCCAAAATGCCGCCCTGAGAACTGCGACAGGGTGCCTCCTCATGTCATCTGTGGATCACTTACTCGTGCGACGACACAATTTCCTTCTATCGAAGCAGTACCTGCTTGGATGCTATCGGACCAGCCATCCCAACCACCACCTTATGGATAGGCTCCCTCCCCCCAGTCAGGAAGGGGATGCTCATGATCTAGGGCGTGAGATCCAGCGCTACAAGAGAGAGCCTCTTGATCAAAGCGCATATCAGGCAGGATTAGCAGACATTCACTCAGACGCAGTCTTGGAAGCAGTGAACAACTATAGAGTAAATGTCGTGCTCGGAGATCACCCTCCATCAGTGGCGTCGGAGGAAGAGGTTTTACCGCAGCAGACGAGAGTTGTTTTGGCCCAACTAAGATCTGGATGGTGTTGCCGCCTTAATTCATATTGGGCAAGAATTGACGGCAGTACGTCAAACGTATGTCCAGCCTGCAACCAGGGACCACACGACACGCTACACCTTTTCAACTGCCCTGCCAATCCAACTCTACTTGTTCCCAGGTCTCTTTGGACCCACCCAGTGGAAGTAGCTACCTTCCTTGGCCTGGAGACAAGTGCAGCAGAAAAAAAAAACACACAAGGCGTACCTAATAACATCGGATAAACAAACAGGCACATATACTGCTACAACAACAACAACCCCCTCCTACACTTGACATATATTACCATGCGATATTATTTCTTGTCCGTCATGCTTTCAAAGGTTGGTCCACAAAAAAGAGTCAAACCGGAGTCCTGGACAGAGTGACTCTAATTTCTCATGCAAGCAGAAAGTTGTCCCAGTAAGCGCCAAACCTCCGGTTCGCATTTTATATCTACGCCAGTTTAGCATGTTGTTATTCTTTCCATCATAAAGAACAAATACCTTTACTTGTCTTGTCGTAAACGAACTGAATAAACTAGTCGTAACGATAAGCCCTGACGCCCGTGTGCCTGTAAACGGTTATTTTTTGCGGCACCATGACTCCGTTCAGTCGTGAAAGAGTACTCGAAAGTTATGCTGCATATGGATAGCCTCCATCGCGAACCTTTTCTCCCACTGGGTTAGATGATTCTGGTTTCTCGGCAATTCATCGAATCGGGATCGTAATTATGATTCGGGTTTACAGGCAACCTTGATTTGTATTCGGGAACGTATAGATCATGCGGATTTGTCTGCAATTTAGTTTAGTGTCAGCGAACGTTATGATTATTCTAATTTGTCGGCAATTCTGGTCCGTATCAGAAACTCTCGGGTTGTATTGATGATTCGACTTTGTTGAAATTCTGCATATCGAGATCGTTATAATTTGGGTTTTTCGGCAAACTCGGAAGTTGGAAATCGTTTTGATGATGCGGTTTTGTCGGCATTTCTGGTTTGTATCAGCAACTCGTTTTCACCGCAATTCAGCTTCGAATCGTGCAATTCGGGTCGTAGTGATGATCTCAATGTCGGGTTAATATCAGCAATTAGTGAATGTATTGATGATGCGGGTTTATTGGCAATTCAAGCTAGAATCGGCAATTTGGGATTGTATTGAAGAAACGATCGTAGCGATGATCCGTGTTAGTCGGCAATTCATGTTCAAATCATCAATTCGGAAACTAATTGATGATTCGGTGATTCGAGCTCCTTTATCTGCAACCCGTTTATTCTCAAGATTAATTGGTCTTATATAATATTATAGGTATAATAATAAATATCAAAACAAAATAGTTTTTATTTTATTCGTTAACAATTTATTTTAAATTGAATTTTAATTTCAGCAATGTTGCCACCTTTAGCGAATGAAATTGCAAACAACTCTGTAATTAATAATGATATTGCGCAGGAGATATCTCAACATGATAAAGATTTCACAGACGATGCATCATTTCGCAAACCAATATTTGAATCTGTAATTGGTCATGCCAATAGCGACATGTCTCAGGATTTTTCACAACTTTATTGCGACACAATATGTTGCGACCATTGTCTTGGTGCTGAAGTCGAAATCAAATTACAAGGCAAGTCTAAGGATATAGACAACCAAAACAGTATGGATACTGAATATTGTGATGATAATCTGGGCGCTGAGGTCGAAATACCATTCCAAGCTAAGGCAGAAGATTTGGAAAACAAAAAACCCAAGGACACAATATCTTCCGACAATAGTCTGGATGCCGAGGATATAAATGATGGATATATAAAAAACAGTTCACCTGAGGACACAATATCGTGCGATGGAGACGACATACTATATGCTGAAGATACAGATGTAGACGATTCAGATATAGAATGCTATGAGGACATAATATGTCGTGGCAATTGTCCGGGTGCTAAAGTCGCAAGTACTTTAAGAACATTACAAGACAAGGCTGAAGATATAGAATATAAAATACAAGAGGATTTGCAACTAAAGAAATGCTTATTTCAAAAGATGGAACATCTAGAAAAATCTATAGATGAATTACAAAAATATAGACTAGAATTAGAGAAGGATTACATTTTTGTTCATCCTGACGCAAGCAAACAAAGTATTATTTTTGCTCGTATGATATGTTCTAATCGGAATTATTTCTCCGGAGAGGAATTTGCAATTGCTGAGCAATTGTTTAGCTGTGACAACGGAAAATGTTATAATTATATGCGAGACACATTAAAGTTTAATCTTCCACATGCGAGTACTTTATTTAAAAGCCATAAGAACCAGCCTTAAACAGTTGAAAAGAGTTATGAATCACACAAGCAGCAGTATAATTTTAAGTTTTTTTCCCCATTTGTTTTGAAATATAACAAATTTAAGTTATTTATAAAATAACATTTAAAATACTTTGTTTTAGTTTAATTTAAACAGTTGACCATGCATCTATGGATTATTTTATGTTATTTGTTTTGAAATATAACAAGTTCAGTTAATAAATAAAACAACAACAAACTATTCTTTGTCAATGTTTAACTTAAATAGTTTCCAGTAGCTCGATGGATCCTTTATCTGATTTAGTGTTACGCGAGCAATTAATAAATAATTTGCTTCACATATTATCTTTCATATTTCAAATTTAATTGCAAAGATGACATTGGTTTTAGTTGTGGACACGTGTAATCTGTTAAAATAAAACGGATCTACTGATCCGTTGTGATTGTCCTTTAAAAGAAGGAGAAGTGAAGGAATGGTGGGAAAAGAAGCGAGGAGAGGGAAAGAGAAACGAGAGAAACTCGTGGGAAAGCCCAATTATTATCATAGCCTAGTTAGCCATAAAAGGCATCACATGAAACATATTAAGTTGCCTTCTTCGAATGAGTAGAGAGACTTTATGGCCTTTATACCTATCCCTAAGTTTCCCTCCTCGACCTCACACACACGGCAGTTGTCCGGTATGGATTTATCTCATTTGCCTATCAAGTCCCTGATGTTACAGTGGCCAGGCCTTTCTCAAATCACTTCTGGTCAGGCCAACCATGAAACCCGATAGGAATCTTATATAATCGGGCCACAGCGATCTAGCAGTTATACAGAAGTTGAAGATCCAACATCTGCTGGCATTTTTCCCATCCAATCATTCACTTAGCCAAAAATAAAGCAAATGGGCGGGTTAACATCGTGATGATCAGTCATAGCACAGCCTCCTCCGGACAATAAGTCTGCTAATTCATTCCCAGCGTTCTCGCAATGTTCTGGCACCCAACAGATGCTGACATCCAGAGGCTTAAGTACATCCAACTTCTTACAGTTCCTCTCTAACTTTGACTTACACAATGTAGAAAATATCGCTTTTAATGTATCCTGGCTATTCACACAGATGGTTTTATCCCTATTAGCATCGATTCCACAATCAATAATAGCCTCTGCGCCTTACCGGCAGATGAAAAAAATCGTCAATACTTAAAAGCCGAAGAGTATGCACAAGACCATGTGTGGACTAATGACAATCGCAAGCTACCTTTAGTCTGAAGGCCCCTCGGACCGCAATAGCCTTAACGTACAAGTACGTACAAGTCCAGGGGCGGAAGACACAGTAATCCCAGTAACCCCCTTTGCAGCCATAATGGAAACTTTGCTAAATATTTTCAGTAAATTACTCTTATTAAGGCCCTCCCGCCAAACCAGATATAATTGGCCGGATTACCGCAGTATACTGCCACATTGTGATCTTCCGGCAGAGTCCCCAGCTATATAGAGTTCCGGCACGCATTGACACCCCTCTTTAACCTCTCCTCGATTACCCTTGACCAATTTAGCTTCAGGTCGAGAACAATAGCTATTACTTGACCTCCTAAAGTCCTTGACCTTATATCTACAGGGGGTTCACCCCTAAACCACAGGTCATGACCCATCCAAACAGGTTAAAGCCGTCGTCTTTCAAACACCTGACTCTGTTGCCAACAATCCAAAGTTCTTGGACTAGATCTACATCTACACTTAAATATTAAAAAATTATTTTAATTTAATTAACACTGAACCGATTTTATCTCTAAAATATTGAAACATCTAAATCGGTTCAAAAGTTACAGAGTTATGGCCAACAAATTCCATAATTCTTTTTTTTTAATAATTAGTTTTGTTTTTGGCTTCTCGATGGTTTCATGAAGCTTTTAACACTTAAGGTAGTGATAATGTGTGGAGAAGGCACAGTTTGGCAACTATCGAAATAGCTATCCGCCCTGCCAGCTGTCAACATAATCCATTTCACACATACTCTTGTAAATCAAAAACTCTATTAGCGATAATAGAAAATAGATCTTGCATTAATTGTTTAGACAAAAGTCTAATTTATAACCCTATCACCCCTTTTAATGTTGGCCGACTAAATTCATTGTCAATATACATTGAATCGTTAATGCAACTCTGTTATATTTGTGCATAGTTTTGATTCAGTTTTCTTTTAATATATTTTTTAAAAACATTCGACAACTTCGCCTTTGTTAAAATATATGTTATTATCTACTCAATTTACGAAAAATTCAAGGATTCCTTTCTCTTTCCTACCGTTCTTCTACAGTGTCAACTACTAGTTTCCTTCCACGTCATAAAACTTATTATTGTCTGTTTTAAATCCATACATTCTAAAATTACACAGTATCTTATCTACTTAGCAGCAAAAATTGCATCATGCTAAGCCGATATGATGGATTTATTTTCTGAAATTTCACAAGTACCGTTAAACAGTTGCCTACCAAACTTGGCACCACTTGCGATAACGACAAACATCTGGCAAATACTTGAAGAAACCATGGCCGGAGAACAACAACAAAGAGAGAGAACAGCAAAAAGAGTATTTCAAAAAGCCAAACGTGGACCAATCAGAAAACAACAAATTGACACTATGCAATGCATCAGAGCAAACAGAAATCCCACAACAATGATAAAAACACGTCAACTCTCTGGCAGCAAGAGAAAAATCGCACAGATAAATTAACCGGCAACGCCGTACCTGATTCAGTTACAAACCACAAAGCAAAGAGTAAAGAACGTAAAAAAAGCTGGAAGACATCAAATAAATTTTGTGCACTTTGTTATAAAAGAAACAACTCAAGTGAAAAGGAAATTGTGACATATTTTCACAGAAATATTTAAATTAAACAAAAAATTGAATTAATTAAATTCAACGCTAGATATAATTGTTTACAAAGTAAGTATATGGACGATTGTGCAAAAGTGCGTTAACAACGAAAAAAAAGGGAAATTGTGAAAGCTGTGTTGAAAAACGAAGAAGAGAAAAAAAGGAAATGGCATATATTGTGAATTTATAATTGATTTAAGTTAAAAACTGTTACCAGTGAGTAAATGAAAAAAAAAGAATTGCGTTAAAAGTTGAAAATCTTAAGGATTTGCTTTAAAGGAAACGGAATGATGTGTAAAGAAAAAAAAAACGTTCTAGAATGTTTCACAGGCTGTTTGCTCTCGCAGAGTATCTGTTATACGTTAAATGCCAAGTAAAGTTTGTATAACAGTTAAATGTGGAACAAATGGATAGAAGTCACTGCATATTCTCAAATATATCAACTAATGGATAACATTTTTCATGTCTTCTTAATGCGAGAAGCTCTCACATATCCAACTCATGGGATGTAAAGGGAAAATACGTTATGCAGGATACAATTTTTGTCGCTGCTTTCATATTTATTACTGTGAAAGGCTTTCTTTTGTGTATTCTTACATATTTCGTTTATCCATTTCTAAAAGAATATTGATGGGTGTAATTAGTGTTGGCGAGACGAAAGTAGTTGGTATTCACTCTCTCCCATTTGCATGTCAATGACACGCGGCAATTTATATTATCTGTTTGTGGTTTAATCGTCGTTATCACAAATGCATTGAATGTATACGTTTTTGATAATGCTCATAATTCCAGATGTTTCTTTTGTTAGTCTGTTGTCTGACAATATTTAAATCTTTGTTTTTTTTTTTTAAATTTCGTTATCTAACAAATCAGCACGCCCATAAATATCTGGAAATCTCATTGATTTCTGGTATTTTGTTATCTGATATCCAAAAACATATGTTGTAAGTGTTGATTGCTTTATCAGACAATCAATGCAGTAGTTGTTTGTAGATATATCAAACGGCAGTTCAATAATTCCTATCTATTGCCATTGTTATCTACTGTATATTATTAGCCCTCAAACCAGAGGCAATTTCTTACACTATTTTATAATTTTTGTAGAGTTTTGAAAATGTTAATTACATTTTGTTACTTTTGTGAGTATCTGTTCTAGACTAGACTAAGTTAAAAAGAAACCGTTGTAATGTACATCTATTTTGACATAAACATAGTTGTCAGCTGTTTTTTTTTATAAATTTAAGAATCTCGACTGCATTGAAAATATAGTTTTTGAAACTGATTTATGTTTCCCTAACTAAAGAATTCCACTTGCACATATTGAAGAACCGTTTGAAACATGAAAAACAACAAACATCAGCTGTCTGTTAGTTTTGTTTACATATTCTCTCTCTTTCCCTCTTACTGCCAATGAAAAGAGACTGCGCCGATATTTTTCAGTATAGACTCTATACAATAGAGATAAATGCAAAAATGGCCAAATGGAATTTGTTTGATGTCAATATAAAGTTTTTTTAGGTGGCGCCAAAGTGTTTTTTTTCACTATAAAAAACATTTGAATTTTTCATTAATTTATAATTCATTCAAATTAATTCAAAATCAAAACAAATCAAATGAAGTGCAATGCAAATTCATTTCAATTAATCCAAAATAAGTTCAACTCAAATGAATAGCAATTCAATTTGACAAATTTATTTGAACTGGAAATCAATTAAAATAAATTTTAGAAAAATTTTTGAACTGATTCAAACTTTATTCAATTGGTTTTTTTTTGGTTAAAAGTATTAATTCAAAATTTTTTCTATTCAGTAGATAGGTAAATTGCAATTTAATTTTAAATTCTGATTGATGCACTGAAATTTTAAGAATATTTCGAAGAAACATAATGTTTTTATTCCTTTTTCCTTGGCCCATTGAATACAAATGTTAAAAGAATCAATAACAATCATTCCAATCTAATTATCGCTTTAAACTTTTTCAATGGAATTCCGTCTACAGTTGAATAACCAAAGAAGTCGCTTTCGCAAATCCCAGTAATAATTTCAATACTCTTGGAATAGCGGTTATTGCAGCCTAATTTCAAAGGCAAAAGTTTTAAGAGGGGCAGCAACATTTAAAAGCATTTCTACTAAAAAATATGTTTAAATAAAAGACAAACTAGTCATTTTGAGACAAAAATTGCGATAACGGAGGATTTGTTTTTTTTGAAAAGTTTCGTTCACTGAATGAACTATGCAAACAATTTAGGACGATGTTTAAAGTAACGAAATTAAATTTACAAAGATTAAGTGTTGTATACAATTTTTAAAGACTTCTGTAAAAGCTTTTAGAAAAATGTTTAAAATCGGCAAAAGTATTAAATAACAACTCTGCACGCCTCTAAGAAGCCCTTAAAAACTATGGTACAGACGTCTGCCAGAGTTAGAAGAATCAAACTTACAGCCATGTTCTGGGAAACAATTCGGTTTGAAAATAGAACAAAATCGGTAAAAAGGTATTAAAAAGATTTACTCTTTTACCGATTTTGCTCTGTTTTTAAACCGAATTGTTTTCCAAAACATGGCTGTTATTTTGTGTTTAACAGGGTGATATGTCTGGGCAAACATTATACCAGACAGCCGTATCTCCCCTACACCGTTATTTCTTCCTTTTTGCGATTGCATAAAATACATAACAAAAAGTAGAGCAAACGCAGATATGTTAAACAATTTGTTGACATTGATTTAGAGCCACTGCTCTTAAACCTGTTAGCGCATATAACTGGTCCGATTTGAATTTAAAATGTAAACATCAATAACTGCTGATGCAGCATAATTTGAAATAGGATAAAAATAGATGTCTCATACTTTATAACGAAAGTGAATTATCTAAAGCCCAGTTCACATTGCTGCACCTTAAACATGTTTAGAGAAACTTTAGAATCATGTTTTTATTGTTGAAAATTAATGCATTTCAACCTCTCTACTTAACAGTTTGCATGATATTTGAAGTCTACTTTTCTTAATATGTGCTGACAAGTTAACAATTTTGAACGGCAAGATGAGTGTAATACGAATCATGTTAGGGTATTTTTTTTTTATCAATAAGTATAAAATTAATTAGAAATGGGGTCCACCAGCTTAAAAGTAGCTGTAATAAGTAATAATTATAGCAAATTAATCAATAACACTCACACAAACATATTCTAGGCAGGCACATTTGCTACGGATTGGAAATTATTAGTCAATTCTCTAAGTCTTCTAATAATTGATTTAGTTTTGTCCACATTTATTTTATAGAGAAATGATAAATTCAACTCATTATTAACAAATTTCATGCTGTTGCCAGGTGAACTTGAACTTCTAAACGAGATACCATCGATTTTTTTTTGCCTGACTGATTTTGTTATAATGCAAAACGATACATTGACCTTTCGTTTGTATATTTTAGAAAGGTATTTTAATCATTAAAAAAAGCCGCTAGCAATTCTTTGCATACCAAACCCATCATATGTAAATAGCCGTTTGGCATCAAGATAAAACTTACATAGGCTTACATGATCGAGAGCAAAAATAACATAAATCTACAACTAATTGTTGACAGCACTCTCCAGCTAAATACATAATAATGACACTGATTAACATTTCATATACATACATATGTATACCGTTATAAAATTTAGCCTACATAGCACCTGAGTGTACATGAGTTGAGGTCGTCGTATAAGAAACACAAGTGTATAGAGAGAAACAATTAACAACTCTAGTAGCCACATAGCAAGCAACGACATGATAAAACCACTAAAACGTACGTATATTCATCCTATATGAATTGAACACGTCACTGACCGCGGTTGAAAGTGATTGTGTGCGGTTAGAAATGTCTGATCGGCCAGATAGCAACACACACATTTCATTCATACCAATATAGGTTTTCTTTTTGTTTGTATTTTAAGCAATATTGGAAAAATGTACAAAAAAAGAGACTCGTAAAAACGTGAGAACGAGAGTGAACCTCAAATGTACGTACGCACAACATAAATACACGTCAGTTTGTAAAGCTGAAAGATCAGCACTTGAATAAATATTATTCCTTACTAAATAGTCTAAAAAAGTGAATTGGGGTCAGCATTTTATATAACTTTAATAGAAAAACAGTTTTAATTTATTGCAGCCGTTTAACGTATAAACTTGTTTAAATAAGGTCGTACACCCTTCGTCATCTTGTTGTAAATTTAAAACCAATCTGGTAAGTCAAAGTTGATTAATTGAGTTGACATTTCTTTATTGCCGGCTTTGTTAATACAAAGTTCTACGCTCTTTGTCTCTCTCTATCGACTCTCTTTTACTCTGGTGTATCAATTCCGTATCGTTCCAGCCTATGGCATAGGTACACGTATACAATTGTGTTTAACTATTTATAAACACGTTGTATAAATTTTTTACTAATTTTGCCCATTGATAGTCAATTTTTTTTGATAAACTTGCGATATGTCATTTAAATTTTATAGCTGCTAGTTAAATAATGTATTTGAGTTACTATCTAACATGTAACGTAGGCATTATTTCCCTCTCTCCTACAACCAATCCCAATCAACCAAAACGACACCAACCAACACATTCTCATATTCGGTTACTCATTCTCTTTGTTAAAACAAACCAATGTCAAAGTCACTTCTAATTTGACGGAGTTACTTTGAGTTCGTTTAGCACTGGCGTTAGTAGTGTTGCAGTTGTCAAGGGTTGTGGACGTGTTTTACTGGTAAGGGCCGATCAAATTTAAGGTGAAAACAGTTGTACGAAGTGTAGTGTGTGTGTGTGTGTATGGAGTGCGGCTTAAATGTTGACTTGGCTTGTGTTAATTAAACAGCCAGCGCTTTAAAGAAACTAAAATAGGTCATAGCTGGTGAAAGAACAGCTTAAGAGAAAGTTTTATACGACACAAAAATATTCTAGAAATACGCCTCTGTATTGTAGCAGCCAAATTGGTGACGCAGGCAGTTTTTCTACACTGCACACATTTTGTTGGTGTAGCTTTTATCAACCGGCTTTGATAGTTCCCTTTTA
Source organism: Muscina levida (assembly GCA_964034835.1). Taxonomy (NCBI): domain Eukaryota; kingdom Metazoa; phylum Arthropoda; class Insecta; order Diptera; family Muscidae; genus Muscina; species Muscina levida. The sequence goes on from OZ035882.1 coordinate 133,678,690, forward strand.
TGTTAACGTTTTAATAATCTTGTGAATAATAACACATTTAAATTGCTTGTCTTACTAAATATAATTTTGTTTCTTTTACAGTTAGCTTTATTGACACAAACTCAAAATGAGATTATTTGCATTATTGGCCGTAGTGGCCTTTGTTGGCCTCGCTCTGGGTGATGAAAAGAAGGAAAAGGACAAGGATATCGGTACCGTAATTGGTATTGATTTGGGTACCACATACTCTTGGTAAGTTTAATAATGATAATAAAATAATGTTAAGATTTTATAAAAAGAAAAGCTGCTAAGGATCGGTTTATAGTCTTTTTATTGTTGTGGTGCTTTAATTTTTCTAAAATCCGTATTAATTCCGTTTCGTACCTAGTGGTTTTGCATTACAAACGCCAGGGTTGGTAAAATTCAGTGAGAGGGATGAAAATTTTTAAGACAAAAATGATAATTTCGATGCCTAGTGTAAATTATTAGCAAAATTTCCGGACTCGATAGATTAAAAAAAAAACAAATTAATGCAAATCAGGAAGGCGGAATATCCGAAAATTAGTCTTCAGACGGGCATATTTGGCCCACAGGGCATAAACTAGAGTCCCAAAATAAGTTAACTAATACAATTATTTTAATGCGTTTAATAGTCAAGTTCAAAATGAGAGCAAAACAAAGAATTTTTTCGATAACTATCAGTTATCGAAATTATCGATTAGTACTTCACTCTCTCCATTACTATCACCCAAACTTTGATAGTATCAGCGTTTCTCATCTGTCAGATAAAGTACACAAATAATACAATTTTCTTAAGGATGAATGCCCAGACAGTAAAAAAAAACAATCTTTTGCATGTAAATCAATACATATATTTTACTTAATACTTCGTGTATGAACATTTTAATATATTTTTTTAAGAAATTCATCCTTCTGATGTTGGATTTCACCCAGACAATAGTAATGGGGGGTTAATATAAATGTGTACATTAAGATATTTGTAATAAAATAATTAATTTCAGTTGAACTAATACAAATTATTTGTGGCCCTTAGGATATTTAAAAAGTATTCTAAAGTTGTGAATGTTGGACAAGGGCGCGTTCAGACACATGGATCTGTCGATGTATTTATCTAATATGCGAGAAAATGTTGTATTTGAAAGGTTGTCGATAACCAGAATGCCATAGCAATTGGATATCGATAACACTCGACAAACGAATCCGTCGACAGACTCTTCTGTCTGAACGCGAAGACCAGTAATCACACAATTATAAAACTGCCATTACACAATTCTAAGACATTAAAGTCCACCGTGATTGTCTTTTTTGAAATTAGAGTATAGTTAGTCAATATTCATAAATGTTAATAGATTATAAAAAGATAGTTTTGATGAGGGAAAGAAAAGTTCTAGGTATCCGATTTGTTTTATAAACTTAAAGTAGTGGTTGGGACCTGGCCTTATCTCAACATTTCCAGATTTATCCGATAATAAGGCCGATCGTTTTATCTTATCAGTCAACTTTTAACCACAATATGTATTTTTATTTTCCAAATGATAAATGGTAAATTTTTTCATTCCCCACCAACTGATGAAACACTGCAAAGGTAGTATTATGCATATTCCTAAATAGTTGGTGGTACGTTTTCAGTTACTGTGTTTTTTCCTTCCCTCCCTAATATCAATATCATAGTCCATATTGGTATGTTCACAATATCTACCAAAAAAGCAGCTATATTGACATTCAAGTTCACTGATCTATCCTTAGCTAACGATTTTATAGCTTCTTTAAATTTGCTTAATTCAGTACCATCAAATTCTAATCAAACCTCATTCTTCGTTTACTTTATACTTACAGTGTTGGTGTTTATAAGAATGGCCGTGTTGAAATTATTGCCAACGATCAGGGCAACCGTATCACTCCCTCATATGTTGCCTTCACTGCCGACGGTGAACGTTTGATTGGTGACGCTGCCAAAAATCAGCTCACCACAAATCCTGAGAATACTGTCTTCGATGCCAAACGTTTGATTGGTCGCGAATGGTCGGATACTAATGTTCAACATGACATCAAATTCTTCCCCTTCAAGGTTGTCGAAAAGAACTCCAAGCCTCACATCGCTGTCGAAACATCTCAAGGCAAGAAAGTCTTCGCTCCTGAGGAAATCTCCGCTATGGTTTTGCTTAAGATGAAGGAAACCGCCGAAGCCTACTTGGGCAAGAAGGTCACTCATGCTGTTGTCACCGTACCCGCTTACTTCAATGATGCTCAACGTCAAGCCACCAAAGATGCTGGCGTCATTGCCGGTTTGAATGTTATGCGTATCATCAACGAACCCACCGCCGCTGCTATTGCCTATGGTTTGGACAAGAAAGAAGGTGAAAAGAACGTCTTGGTCTTCGATTTGGGCGGTGGTACTTTCGATGTTTCCTTGTTGACCATTGATAACGGTGTCTTTGAAGTCGTTGCAACCAACGGTGACACTCACTTGGGTGGTGAAGATTTCGATCAACGTGTCATGGAGCACTTCATCAAGTTGTACAAGAAGAAGAAGGGCAAGGATATCCGCAAGGACAACCGTGCCGTCCAGAAATTGCGTCGTGAAGTTGAGAAGGCTAAGCGTGCTTTGTCCAGCGCCCATCAAGTCCGCATTGAAATTGAATCGTTCTTCGAAGGTGACGACTTCTCTGAAACTTTGACTCGTGCCAAATTCGAAGAATTGAACATGGATTTGTTCCGTTCTACCTTGAAACCCGTCCAGAAGGTCTTGGAAGATGCCGATATGAACAAAAAGGATGTCCATGAAATTGTGTTGGTTGGTGGTTCTACTCGTATCCCCAAGGTTCAGCAATTGGTCAAAGATTTCTTCGGTGGCAAGGAACCATCTCGTGGCATTAACCCCGATGAAGCTGTTGCCTATGGTGCCGCCGTCCAAGCTGGTGTTCTCTCCGGTGAACAAGATACCGATGCTATTGTCTTGCTCGATGTCAACCCCTTGACTATGGGTATTGAAACCGTAGGTGGTGTCATGACCAAATTGATTCCCCGCAACACTGTCATTCCCACCAAGAAATCCCAAATTTTCTCCACTGCCTCCGATAACCAACACACCGTCACCATCCAAGTTTATGAAGGTGAACGTCCCATGACCAAGGACAACCATTTGTTGGGCAAATTCGATCTCACCGGCATTCCTCCAGCTCCCCGTGGTATTCCCCAAATTGAAGTCAGTTTTGAAATTGATGCCAACGGTATCCTTCAAGTAAGCGCTGAAGATAAGGGCACCGGTAACAAGGAAAAGATCGTCATCACCAACGACCAAAACCGTCTTACCCCCGAAGACATCGAACGTATGATCGGTGATGCTGAGAAATTCGCCGATGAAGACAAGAAACTCAAGGAGAAGGTTGAAACACGCAATGAATTGGAATCGTACGCCTACAGTCTAAAGAATCAAATCGGCGATAAGGAAAAATTGGGTGCTAAATTGAGCGAAGACGAAAAGGTGAAAATGGAAGCCGCCATCGATGAATCCATCAAATGGTTGGAACAAAATGCCGACGCCGATCCTGAAGAGTACAAGAAGCAAAAGAAAGACTTAGAAGCCATTGTTCAACCCATCATTGCTAAACTGTACCAAGGCACAGGTGGTGTTCCTCCCACAGACGGTGACGACAACGAAGACTTGAAGGATGAGCTGTAAATCGCGTTTTGTTAGCGACTTAGGTTCTAGTTCTAGTTTAGTTGTAGTTCAGTTTAGTTAAAAAGAAACAACAAACCGACTGATACCGATAAAAATTTTGTGTTAATACAAAGAGAAGAAATACACTTTAAAAATATTTATTACAAAAAAGAAATCCAACAGACACGCATTTTTTTCTTCAAATCGAATCCAGTCACACAAAATTAACTCGCATTATCAGGAGCAGAATCATTTGGTTACTATTATAAAAAGATTAACAATGTTAATTCATCGCGTATCATTTGAAATACTTTGTTCATTTTAGTATCAACTTGTGTTTTTTTCTATCATTAACTTTAGTTTTTTTTCCCCAGCTTCCACGTTGTTTTGTAAATTTAATTTCTAATTAAAAGAAAATTATATAATTTAAATAGTAGAAACTTTTTTGTAATAAGCTACAAAAGCATTAAATGAGAATTCTTCGATTTTTAAGAAGAGTTATCGATTTATTTATTTCTCTTTTCCAAACTATGAAAATACTTAAAACAAAAAACTTGAAAGAAAAGAATAATAAACTAAATTTAATAAAAAAACAAAAAAATAAACAAAAATAAAAGATAACGATGTGTATTTTATTGGGAATGGGTTTTTTTGGGTAAAGAATAGGAAGTACGAATATTTAAAGGAATGTTTATATATGACGTTTATATATGACGTTTGTCCAATATGGAAATTTTTGTAGGAATTTATTTCAAATACACTATGGATGCAGTCACTGCGTTTCTTGGTTATTTTGTTGCTTACAGGGTTAAACCACGAGACGGTGCAATCTTGCCATCTACGTAGACCATTAGAAACATGCTTTTCTGCATATTGCTCATGTCGGATTGCGGTAACAACAGCGTCATGTTTTGAGGGGAATGATTTTATTCGATAGAATAAAGTTCATACATGCATATAATAATAGGGTAATTTATAGTTTTGGACCATTAGCTCTTCGGAACAATGGAAAATCTGAATTTCTTTTTAAATTTCAGAAAAGATCTATAAGATATCAAAAATATTTATTAAAATTCATAAAACAACAATTGAAAATCATTAATTTTAGTTGACATTCAGATAATACCAATTGGAAATCAGAAATTCTACTTGAAATGTAGAAAATATAAATTGAAAATCAGAATTTTAGGAAATACCTAACTATTGAAATTCATAAATTCTACTTTTCAACTGTTCGGTTCAGAATTATAATTAGAAATTTTGATTTTTTTCCCATATATCCTGTAATGGAAAAAAACTTATATTTTCCAAAAATTTTCGTTGGAATTAAACCAAGTTTGCCACAATTTGTCTCCATTATATTGCTGAGAACTATGTGGTATTATATCGAATTATCTCGAAGAACACGCCGACCTCCCATATATCCTGAATGGAAAAAAACTTATATTTTCCAAAAATGTTGTTGGAATTGAACTTAATTTGCGTCAATTTGTCTCTGATATATTTGTCACAGCTGTGTTGAATTATATCAAATTATCTCGAAGAACACGCTCACCTTCTATATATCCTGATATGGAAAAAACTTATATTTTCCAAAATTTTTGTTGAATCTTACCAAATTTGCCTCTATTTGTTTCAGATATATTGCTGACAACTGTGTTGAATTATATCAAATTATCTCGAAGGACACACCCACCTCTCATATATCCTGAGGGAAAACACTTATATTTTCCAAATTTTCCTCAATTTGTCTCTGATATGTTACTGACAACTGTGTTGCCTTATATGAAATTATCTCGAAGGACACGCTTACCTCCCATGTATCCTGAAATGGAAACAACTTATTATTTTCCAAAATTGTTGTTGGAGTTAAACCAAATTTGCCACAATTTGTCTCTGATATATTACTAACAACTGTGTTGAATTATATCAAATTATCTCAATAGACACTCTAACCTCTCATATATCCTGTAATGGAAAACACTTATATTTTCCAAAATTGTTGTTGGACTTGAGCGAAATTTGCCTCAATTTGTGTCTGATATATTACTGACAACTGTGTAGAATTATCTCGAAGGACACGACCACCTCTCACATATCCTGAAATTAAAAAAACTTATATTTTCCAAAATTGTTGTTGGAATTAAACCAAATTTGCCACAATTTGTCTCTGATGTGTTGAATTATATCAAATTTTCTCAAAGGACTCTCTAACCTCCCATATATCCTGTAATGGAAAACACTTATATTTTCCAAAATTGTTGTTGGAATTGAGCGAAATTTGCCTCAATTTGTGTCTGATATATTACTGACAACTGTGTAGAATTATCTCGAAGGACACGCCCACATCCCACATATCCTGAAATGGAAACAACTTATTATTTTCCAAAATTGTTGTTGGAATTTAATTTAATTTGTCTCCAATATATTGCTGAGAACTATGTGGTATTATATCGAATTATCTCGAAGAACACGCCGACCTCCCATATATCCTGTAATGAAAAACACTTATATTTTCCAAAAATGTTGTTCGAATTGAACCAAATTTGCCTCAATTTGTCTCTGATATATTGCTGACAACTGTGTTGAAATATACCGAAGGACAAGCCCACAACCCATATATCCTGATATGGAAAAAACTTTTATTTTCCAAAATTTTTGTTGAATCTAACCAAATTTGCCTCAATTTGTCTCTGATTTATTGCGGACAACTGTGTTGAATTATATCAAATTATCTCGAAGGACTTATATTTTCCAAAATTGTTGTTGGAATTAAGCCAAATTTGTCTCTGATATATTTGTCATAACTGTGTTGAATTATATCAAATTTTCTCAAAGGACACTCTAACCTCCCATATATCCTGTAATAGAAAAAACTTATATTTTCCAAAATTGTTGTTGGAATTGAACAAAATTTGCCTCAATTAGTCTCTGAAATATTGCTGACAACTATGTTGAATTGTATCAAATTATATCAAAGGGCACGGCCACCTCCTATATATCCTGAAATGGAAACAAGTTATATTTTCCAAAATTGTTGTTGGAATTGAACAAAATTTGCCTCAATTAGTCTTTGACATATTGCAGACAACTGTGTCGAATTATATCAAATTATTTCGTAGGACACGCACACTTCTCATATATCCTGAAATGGAAAAAACTTATATTTTCCAAAATTGTTGTTGGAATTGAATCAAATTTGCTATAATTTGTCTCTGAATAGTGCTGACAACTGTGTTGAAATATACCGAAGGACACGGCCACCTTCTATATATCCTGAAATGAAAAAAACTTATACTTTCCAAAATTGTTGTTAGTATTGAACCAAATTTAGCTCGATTTGTCCCTGATATATAACTGACAACTGTGTTGAATAATATCAAATTTAATCAAAGGACACGCCCACCTAACCACCCTTTAGTAAGACTTGACACTTTTTCCGTTTTGTATTTTATAATTTAATTTGTAAGTAGAATTTTTTGCTCTTGTTTGTTATTGTCGATCTGTGCAGAAATATGAATATGTTTTTCATTGTTCGATTTGAGATCTATTTTCTATTATCGCTAATAGAGTTGTTGATTTTCAAGAGTTGTGTGAAATCAATTCATCATCCACATTTCGATAGCTATTTCCAAACTATCTCATCAGCACCTTTTGCTGTGCCTTTTCCACAAATTATCACAACCTAAAGTGTTAAAAGCTTCAAGAAACCATCGGCAAGCCCAAACACACCGGTCAACATAATCCACAATTTTTAATTCTTTTTTCTTAAAATTTTTTACAACTGCGAAACTGCTGATTATGCAGAGAAATCATATTGAATGAATTTTAATTATTAAATTTCGGATTTTTGTTTCATAAAAATTGGACTAGTCGTTCTTGAGTTATGTCAAACAGAAGAGCCTAAAACGTAGCAAATTCGCTATATACGATACTTACTAACTTTAAATCGATATTAAACTATTATGGCCTGTAATTAGACAAAACGAATAAAGCATAACTTCTTCTTTTTGGGGCTACTTTCAAGTGCAGTTCTCAGAATTAAGTCCCAAATCAATGTTGTAATATGTTGGACAGACTTTAAACTAACTAATAATTTATTGACATTCTAAAGTGATCTCTTTTTTTAGAACGAATATAAACTTTGAACAACATAATACAAACCTTTGTGCCATCATCCATATAACATAAAAAAAATATTCCAACAATCGTACCTTATTCTATTCTGGCGTTATATTATAATACACTCTGACTACCCAAATCAAAAAACCAAACAACAAAGCAATTATATTTATAGTTATACATATTCATTTCTATACATTCTTCGTTTTATTTTTTAATACAAAATACATAGAATCGATAAATATTTTGAAATATTAAATAAAATTATTAAAAATGGTTATTAAATAAGCATGTTTTTTTTAAATTGATAAATAAATGTGTTTATTTGTTTATTTGAATAAATATCTAAATTGCTAATTCATCTCGTTTTCCTTTACTTAATTGAAAAAATAAAACAAAAACTGCAGAGATGCGAAACTACTATGGTAGAGTTTTCATATCATCACAAATTATTTTTACTACTACATATCAAAATTTTTATAGGTTAATGATGACATTGATGATATTTGAAAAATTTCTTAATGTTATGTATGTAACAGCGTAGAAATAAAAAAAATTTCGTGTAGCTTGCAAATACGACCGATTCAGTAAATGATTTTCTATAATAATTTATAAAGTCGAGTTTGCGCAAAATGAGAGACAATCAATTTTATTACAATAACATAAAGGCGTCCATTTTATTGCTATGAATGTTTACATTTACTAATGCATATTATTTTATTTAAACTAAACATGATACGAAATGATATAAAACCTCCACAAGACCAGTCGTCGTCAACTTAATTAATTAACCAGGAATTATTTGATGATCGGCGGATATTTTTTGCAGTTGGCTGCTGCTATTCATGTTGCTGCTGTTAGTGTTGATGTTGCTGTTGATTGTTGCTGCTATTAAGATTTGAACATACCTACATATGTACTATGTTTATAAGAAATATTGTACAAAAAACGGCAATGTTTCTGAATTTGTTTAGTATGTAGTTATTTAGTACGTTGAAACATCCAACGATTGACTTGCAGTTTATTTTTTATTCTTAACAAAACTGGTTTAAAATCATAGCCCTTTGTACCGGCATCTCCTAAAAACGCTTTGGACTCTCAGATTGCTCAGCATTCTCGCCCTTTTCATTATCCCCATCAGGCTAAACAAAGTTATTGGTTAATTAGAATTACATAACACAGAAAATTGACATAAAAATTTTAACATATATATATATCATACTTAGTACATTACGATTACCCATCGTAGAAAAATCCAAAAGCAAAGAATTAAGTACATATTTTAAAATCACACCACACATACGTTAAACATTTTCAAAACGGCAGCAGTAGATAAGTAAGAAGACAGAGATGGGGTATCGTTTAGCGGTAGTAAAGATGTTTTAATGTTAGTACCCAGAGGTTGAGGTTGAGTTCAGTTCAATATACAGAAAGATTTAAATATTCCAAAGAAACAAAATACAAAAGAAAAAAACACAAAATATAAGGAAAAAAGAGGAAGAAAACAAAAATGAAACAAAACAAAAAAAAAAACATTGTTAAAACATTACAGTTAATTATACATATAAGATAGAAATTTTTATAATGAGAGGGGAAGTAGCTGATAAGGAGTTTAAATAACTAAAAGAGATGTTAACAAATTTATCACTGGTAATATAAAGGTGGGCGTAGACAGCGCCACAGCGTAATGTAGTGTAAAGTGATATTTAAACTGAACATGATTTTGTTTGATTTTGCTAATTAGATTTCTAAAACAGATGTATGATGTAAACTGCAAAATTTTTGTAACTTTCCCAAAAGTTCACGTTATAGCTAAAGTGTTCATAATCGTTTATCCAGATTTTTGGCGAGTGGGGTTTTTTTTTATTCAAATTGCCAATTTAATCGGTTTTTTGATGTTGCAAAGCCGGTTTTTCAAAATGAGGCAAAATCACTATTCTAATAAGTTTTAGTTACTTGGAAAGTATTTACGAAACACAATATAAACATTTGTATGATTCACTTGCCAAATCGATTAAATGTGTGCAATTTTTTTTCAAATTTTTACTGGGTGGCATTCGTTTTCTCCAAAACTCCAGTAATTGAGAGTGAGAGAGCGTACAATTGTGACAGTTCAAAACTAAAGAGTATGCAATTTTTGGTTGAATAAATGTAAGCCAACCTAAATTTGCAAGATAGCAGAGCTGTTGAATTTTAAATTCCCCAACTCCAAAATGGGTTCTATTGTTTCATTGGGGTTTTTTGGGATGAAGATTATTTGATCAAATTCACCCAACTCCCCGGCTTCTATGCTAAAAAATAAAAATTAAAATCAAATAAAAGCACATCAGCTATATTCTTGCAAATTTATACTGGATGTTGTTAGAGTACCTTTTTTTGCCAATTTCGCACGAAGAGAGTAAAATCGTTCTTACTCTCCCAAACTACAATCTTGCAAATTATTACTGAGAAAGTAAACGTATTGTTTTTTAAAACTCCTTTTAAATTATAAAGTCAAATAAATGATGCACAAAAATTAAGGATGTACACAATTTTAGGCGTGTTAATTTTTAAAATTAGATAATTTTTTTAATAGAAAATATAGGAAGTCAATTATATCGATTTAAAACTTAAAAAAAAATTACAGTGGAGTTAATCGATTTTGCGTTTGAGGCATTTATTTAGTACTTTGAAAGCCATAACTTGTTTACTCCAACCTCTGTAATTGTTACCGCTAAGGTTAGAGTTGCATCAAATATATTGCTCTATCACACTGATTTTGATTAACGCAACCTACAGACGGTTGCCAGATCTTACAATATTGCCCGAAAAATGTCCAACAGCCGTGTGCACTTTAAATTTTGTATGACAACGTTTGCAGCATTGCCATTACATTGTAAAACAACAATATTGCCAGACATCCGATAATCGTGTGAACCGCAAAATGTTGCCACTATCAAATTGTTGTAAGATAATTGCAAACACATTTAATTTGCTGATGTGCGAAGTTTATGCATCTGCTAAATTCACTATTTGCAGAGAAATAATTATATTGGCAACACTGTCCATGTCAGTACATTGCCGGTACATTAGCAGATTTGACAAAATTGCTATTTCTGGCAACCGTCTATACTTAGCTTAACAATTTCCTGGAAATGTATTCGCTATTCCTTGTTTCTCTGTTCTTAATAAAATTTCCCAGAAAAATTAAGGAATGAATTTTATGAAAAATATTGGTAACAAATTTCTATGATGTTGTAACAAATAATGAAAGTATTTAATATTTCAATGCAGTGATAGGTATCTCATACCCTTGCGGGGCCGGCAATAATAGCGATCGGTTATGCCTACCACTGTTTTAATGATAAAAGTGCAAAACATTTTTTAGACTAAGGGAAGGAATCACAGGTAGGTGTCAATGTACTAAACTCTCAGCTCATGATCACAAACTGAAAACATATTTTTTATATTTTACTTTTATTGTATCAAAATCCCCTTTTTTGTGGCAAAATGTCCTTTTATATACCACAAAAGTCTTTAATTACACAGTACAACACATGATTTTGGGACTCAATTCTGAGAACTGCACGTGAAAGTAGCCCCAAGAAGAAGAAGTTATGCATCATTCGTTTTGTCAAGTTACATGCCATAATAATTTAATATCGATTTGAAGTTAGTAAGTATCGTATAGGGGAATTTGTCACGTTTTATGCTCTTTTGTTTGGCATAATTATGCCAAAAAGTAAAATTTATTGCACGAAAAAGTAAATGCATTGTAAGAAAGGAACAATTTTGTACATTTATTGTATTTACTACAAAATTGCAATTTATTGTACCAAAAAATATATTTATTGCAGCGAAAAGTATGTATCCGGAATTACTTATTTTGTACCATTAAGTACATTTATTGTATCAAAAATTACTTTTGTTATACCAAACAGTACCTTTTTTTGTACCACAAAGTACTTTTGTTGTACCAGATTGTACTTTTATTGTCGAAAATAGTACATAAATTGTACCAAAAATTACTTTTTTTTGTATCAGAAAGTACTTTTATTGTATCAATAATTAGTTGAATGTACCAAAAAATACTTTCAATGCATCAAAAATTACTTATTTTGTACCAAAAAGTACTTTTAATGTATCGAAAATTATTTTTGTTATACCAAAAAGTACATTTATTGTACCACTAAATACTTTTTACGAACTAAAAAGTATATTCAGTGCCAATATTGTACCAAAAAGTTCGTTTAATGTAGCAAAAAGTACATTTTATTGTACCAAAAAGTGATTTTTATTGCCACAAAAAGTACTTTTATTTTACCAAAAAGTATTTTTTTGTACCAAAAAGAACATTCACGTACATTTATTGTACCAAATTATATCCGGAACGGTTTTTTTATACCAAAAAGTACTTTTATTATACCGAAAAGTCAATTTAATGTCCCAAGAATTACATTTTTTTCTTACAAAAAGTACTTTTATTGTACCAAAAAGTAAGTTTAATGTACCAAAAAGTACATTTATTGTACCAAAAAGTACTTTCAATGCATCAGAAATGACTTATTTAGTACCAAAAAGTATTTTTAATGAATCGACAATTATTTTTGTCATACCAAAAAGTACATTTATTGTACCACAAAATACTTTTTATGAACCAAAACGTACATTCAGTACACCAAAAATAACTTATTATACCAGAAAGTTCGTTTAACGTAGCAAAAAGTACAATTTATTGTTCCAAAAAGTGTTTTAATGTCATAAAAAGTACTTTTATTTTAGCAAAAACTAATTTTATTGTACCAAAAAGTATATTCACTGTACCAAAAATGACCTTTTGTATTAAAAGGTATTTGTATGTATCCAAAATGGTTTTTTATACTAAAAAGTACTTTTGTTGTATTAAAAATAACATTTTTTGTACCGAAAAGTAGATTTTTTCTACCAAAAGTACTTTTATTGTAACAAAAAGTACATTTGATACACCAAAAATTGCAATTTATTGCACCAAAAGTACTTTTTAGTATAAACTATAGTACGTGTTGGTACAATAAAAGTACTTTTTGGTACAAAAAATTACTTTTTGGTGCACCAAAAAGTACTTTTGTTAGAATAAATGTACTTTTTGGTACAACAAATGTTAAAAGTACTTTTTGGTATAAAAAACTATTTTGGATTTATTGAAAATACCTTTTGGTACAATAAGTCATTTTTGGTACAGTGAATGTAATTTTTATTACGTTTTGGCACAATAAAAGTACTTTTTGGTACAAAAAAATACTTTTTAGTGCAATTGATGTTCTTTTTCGTACAACAAATTAAAAAAAGGTACATAATTTGCGGTACAAAAGAAATAACAAATATATCAGATCTGTGATCATGAATATGGACGCCTGCAAACTTTCTTGTATTCCACGGCTCGAGATCCTTCCAAAATCAAACATATTTTCTTTCAACATCCCATAAATGAGATATGAGATGACTTCTCACATTTAAGTGGTAAAAACGATCGTATTTTTAGACTCACGCAACGAGACCTAAAATTTAACGACGAATCCGAACGTCAGCTGTTTGGAAAGCTTTTACTAAACTTGACTACACGAAGTAACTTAACTTTTACTATACTCGACAACACGAAGCTAGCGTCGACAACATCGAGTTGACCGCCCATCAAAAAAATGTAGATGGCTTACACAGCGACCGAACCCTGGTCTCCCACATGATAGGCGCGTGTTTTAACCATCATCACACGGTCGGCCTCAAAACGCTTTTATTTTTCTAGGCCTATTGATCATATTGGAAGCCTAAAGCCCACTTTACACTAGCAGACAAGTCTGTGGGATATTATGTCTGCCCAGACTTATCCCCCAGTCTAGGGCGATGTATTCGGTCTGCGCAGACTTGTCTGTAAAAAATCAAAACGATTTTGATTTTAATAAATCTGGACAGACATGTCTGTAATGTAGGGACAGGTTCGACAGACTTTTTTTTCGTGTCAAAGAAAAATTTAAAAATAAAAATATGAAAAATTGTTAAACTAGTTAAAATATACAAATAAAAGTCAAATGAAGAAATATTATGAGAAATTAATATTGTGAAAATAAAATACAAATATTAGGCATGTTCCGGTACACCGTTCGTGTTGAGTGCTGTTGAAAAAATAAAGTTTGGCAGATATGTCTGAAGTGTAAAGGAAAAGGCAGATGTTTACAGGGATTTTTTGTCTCCCAGACAAGTCTGCCAGTGTAAAGGGCCCTTAATTTTCGTACTTCGGAATTTGGAAATCCAAATATTTCAGACATTAACTACTTTGTTAAAAAAAAACTTAAGATTTAATGGATTTTGAAAGCAGTGTAAACAAAGGCCATCATAGACCAGTCACGCCTCAAATGGCAAGAGAAATATCTGATTTAAACCTATTTTAATAGTAATTGGCTATTTTTCCCCCTTATTATGTATGTCGTAGTCGACTTTCGACTACATTCAAATGTTTTTTTTAATTTGAACAAAATAAGTAATAATTAAAAGAAATGTTAAGTGTTGAGAATTTTTCATCATTTGATTGAGATGAACATGATAGCAGCAAGGACAGTCGATGCCATTTTTGAAAAACGGCGAAGATTCGATGTGATTTCGACATACATTATAAGGGGTATTATATGGGAAATAAGCTGTTGAAGTGTCTACGAAATTACACAAGACACGAAATTATTATCACAGGAAGTCGGAGACTTGTTCTGACATAAAAAATCCCTTGATTCCAGATTTCTTTAAACACAATACTTAACTTTTGTATTCATATGTATACCATGCCATGTTTTAACATATAAAAGTTAATTTGTTAATGAAAATTAATACTAAACAATTTGAAAAACAAACAGCATAAATTTTGTAAAACCAACAAAAAAAATTGTTAAAATCAAAAGAACAGAATTTTTTTTTAGTAAAAGCAAATGAATTATCTTTTTACTTTAGTTCAGGAGAGGATTTTTAATAGGTAGCAAATTCAATGTCAATCAATGCCAATTATTTATAATTTGAGTTATTTTAAAGGACCGTAAGCAGAGTCCATGATGGTGAATAAAAAAAAATAAAGGCCAGATTATGCTTCTTCCTTCTTGTTAATTTGCTCGTCTTCTTCATCTTCGGGACAGGGTCGGCTAAGTATTTCCTGACATAATGCAATGTAGTCCTGTAAATATATACATGAATGTAGGCAAATGGGTGTACATGAGGGTGTATGTATGTGGTGTGTTCATGAAGGTGATTGTCGAGCCAGGTAATGAAAATGTTGAATATCACATATAAAGTGTTGCGGTGAAAAAGAAGCAAAAGAGAAAGTTCTGATTAATACATATTCGAATAAAATGTTTAAATAGAATTTATATTTTACACACACGAACGTACTTAACTATCACGACATTTTATTGTATACTTATGTTGTGTGCTCTTCTATTCTTGATCAAGTTTAACGATAAATTTGAATTGTATTTTATAACGTAATTTGCCATTGAGAAAATTTCGTTTTATAGGATTTCAGTTGTAATGACAGTGCACAAATTAAACTACACAGGGACTCAATTCTGAGAACTGCGCGTGAAAGTAGCCCCAATAAGAAGAAGTTTTGCATTATTCGTTTTGTTAAGTAACATGCCATAATAATTTAATATCGATTTGAAGTTAGTAAGTATCGTATAGGGAAATTTGTCACGTTTTATATTTGATATATTGTTATATGGTGGCGTATGGTTATCATAAGTAATATTCCACGTCAATCATACGCCACAGTTTTATTGTAACTGCTATAAAATAAACCCAGTTCAAAATCATTCGATGAATGGAAAAGTGAAACTGAATGTAATTCTTAATTTTTTTTTAATTTATTTCAGCTAAATCGGACTTGTGGTGCTCGAGTTATGTCAACCAAAAGAGCCTAAAACGTGACTAATTCCCCTATACTTACTAACATCGATATTAAATTATTATGGCATGTAACTTGACAAAACGAATAATGCAGAACTTATACTTATTGGGGCTACTTTCACGTGCAGTTCTCAGAATTGAGTCCCAAATGAATGAGCTGAAAAATGTTGTACTGTGCTATTGAAAATAGTTATGGAGCAGTTGATGAGTAAGTTTTTTCAAATTTTCTTGGAATTCATAGTAGATTACGATTTTGTATGGTCAATTTTTTTATGAAAAGAGGGATTGAATTTTAAGTTTCTATGCCCCTGTAAAATAATAATTTTTTTAAATTTTAAAGGTAAAACAGTTCAAAGCTGTTTTATATTAAAAAAAATATATAATTTGGCGACAGTTTTCTACAATAACTATCGAGCAGAAGATTATGGTGCGTGTTAAAATTCAAAAATCTTTTGTCATGATAGCTAAGTTCGATATATCTAATAATAATTTATAATTTAAACATATACATACATTTTAGCAATTAAAACATGTATAAACCAGACATTCGTAGTACAGAAACACAAAACACTGAAAGGACTACATGATCACTATTGAAAGATTTGACTTATGATTTTTATAAGTTATTAGATGTGTTTTGAAATTGCCTATAAGAAGAAGACCACAACAAGACCAAAATGTTTCCTGCTACTATGCGATACAAGACGATACGGTTATGTTTTAGCTTAACTTTTAACCAAAACGCCATTAATGTGTTATTGAATATAAGTGTGTTATCGATTACCCTGCCTGCAGCAGACTTTTTAGGACAACTTGAGACAGGAGTATTTAAATTATTCATCCCTATTCCCGTCGTCGTCGTCGACATCGTCGTCGTTTTTATGTCAACATCACTTCGAGTCAACATCGTCGTCACATCAATGCTATTTCGGTATTCTGTAACTATCATGAGACGACGTCGACTGGTAATCGATAACATGAAAGAAATGACAACAGTTGATGTAACATTTGTACATCAGCTGATTTATTTTGATTTTTATTGTGTTTCATGAAAAAATATTTTTGTGCCCGAATCAAATTCAAGCGATGAGGAAAGCAAGAAATATCTTATACTGGAAAGGAAAATACTTCGACTATGATCCGATATCTTAAACTTGCCAAATAACAAGTATGTACATCGGTGTTAAAATCGTTATGTGAGGTTACCTCTTGGCCGGCCTTTCAACGTTTTTTAGATTCGAGAACTACCTAAGTCTTAATAAGGCAGCATTTAACTACGTAATAGTTCCTATAATGAAAAGTGAACTTAGGACATATGTTTCAGCCATAATTAAGTTATCAGCCATATCAGTTTCACGCATTTCTTCAATATTGTATGAAATGTACTTGTTTAAGTGTCAATTTCATAAGTGCCAACTTAAGTTAGCTGTCACAAATATTTGGAATTATTATGCTATATTCATTGATAATTTTTCATTTAACAGCCACAAATTTTTTTTTGCAGCTGTTGCGAACGGTAGACAGTGTGTATGTATGTAAGTTCCTAGTATTAATCAAAACAATAGATCAGACGACAGGGTGCTATTGTTTGCACTTATGGGCCACTTATGTGGCAGGTAAACGAATCAGTTAAAAAATTTAACTTAAGTGCCATTTTGACTTAACTGCTACAAAATCCGTGCAAAACACAGTGTGGCAGTTAAGTCAAAACTACTGTACAACCGCAAAGAATTCTTAAAGGCGGTCCAAAGGAATAAAGTTTTTTTTTCCAATTTTCTCACATTGCCGATTAAAATTAGACGGAACAGTTTCTCTTTCTGTTTCTCCTTGTACCAATAAGGGATTTTGTTTCCAACCCCCTATTTGTTACTGGACATTTTCATTCTTGACGTCATTAAACAAAACCTTTTTTAAATTTACAAAAACTAAAATTATTCCTTCAAATTGTTTCAAGTCGTTACTAACAACTGTGACGACAACTTCAGAGTCGTTTCGATTCAACGTCGTCGTCACATTTTCTTACAGAATACCAAATTTGTGTCAATAGTAACCGATAGTTATCGAAAACGACTACGAGAATACCGATTTTACAGCGTCGTCACAAGACGACGTCGATTTTATTTCTGCCGAAAACCAATAGATAATGTATCTTAAAGTATTAAGCAACTCAATAACTAAGCAATTGTTTAAAATTTTACTCTTATCTAAACAACATTTATAAATTATACTTAAAACTATCAAGTATGCTGAAACTGATAACATAATCTAGTATTTTTCACCACACTACTAAAAACCTACATTTAAAAGCATTTTGATAAAGCTACTAAAAATGTGGTTGATCTTTTTAAGGCCGCATAAAAATTTTTAAGTTTTTAGTTTTCATTTTTACATATCTTTTAGTAAATGCGCACGGCAGACCCTAGCGCTTATATAATTTTGACAATCATACTCACCACGCTTAGGTCAAAATGTTACTAGATGGCTTTATATTTCATCTAACCCAAAGAAACATAAATAGTACAGATTAAAGGATAGAAATAACATTTGCGTCACTGTTTAATTTTCAAAATCTCTTTTAATACATTCGTAAAAAATTTTATTAAAATTTGTCCCAAGGATTTCTGCATCATTCTAGTAATTACTTGTGTAACTATTCAATTGCAGAATAGGAGCAATTTTTTTGCTCACTACAACAAGAAAAAAAAATATCGAAAAGCAATTGCTATGCAATAAAACAAATTTGATTGTATTCTTTATATTAATTAAAAACAATGACTGCGAAATAATAAACAACAAAAAATTCTAAATTGGGTTTTTATTCAATCTCAGACTTGTTCCGAAAAATTAGAACATAATTTTACACAGAATTGCGGACTGGTAATTGGATGATTGAAGCAGCAAGCAGCCGGGATAGCTGAGTTCGTTAAGGCGACGCAGCTGACGAGTCCCTAACCTAAAGATGAAATGGGTACGGCGATGAGTGCCGGTCAGAATCCCAGTTCGGCCACTTGTTTTTCAATTTTTCAAATTACGAAAATAAACAGTTTGTGTTATTTATTTCTGATTTGGTCAGCTCAACCAGAGAGAGATTAATAGCCTTTTTACACCGGAACGCATTTAACATATTTCCGCGTTAATCCGCATCTTTGATGGATGCGGCCAAAATGCTAAAATTTTTACATGTATTTTGTTGTTGGAAAGATGTTAACATATTTTCGCATCCATGAAAGATGCGGAAAAATACACTGAGTTGTACTCTGAAAATTGGAATTTAAGCGATTTTTCTCAGTAATGTTGATCCGGCAACCACCATTTAGGTCGTTTGTTTACATTTATCGGAAAAAATGCCAAACAACATGGACGGACAAAAAATTTACATTTTTGCCAAAATATTAATAAATGGTTATTCCAATTAGTTAAAACTATTCGCGCTTCGTGGAATACAGGCTCTGTAACAATGTTAATAAGTTTGTGGCAGGAAAATATTGCAGTTTTACAAGGCAAATGGAAAAATGTGTGAGCTAGACAACAGCTGACAATATGCGAAACTGCGGTGTAAAACCACTTTTTAGCATTCCGCATCTTCAGCTCAAGATGCGGAATGCTTTTTTGGTGTAAAAAGGCTATAAGTAACAACTAGAAATGCTGTCTCTTCTCTCCTTCAAAAAAAAATTTAAAAGTCGTATCTTAATTTTTGTATACTTTTCAGGAGGAGAGAAAAACCTAAATAAAATCGGAGCGATTTTGTGTGCAATTTGTTAGTTAAAGCTCTTTTAAATGTCTATAAATTCTATCCCTCCGCTACCAGAATATCGATGGCTTATTTTTTAAACTTTACAGAAGAAAGATAAAACGAAACGATTTTGTACCTTATTTGACAGTTAGGACTGTTTTTAATGTCTATAAATTCTTTATTTATTAACATCACTAAATTTTGTTTTGTACGAAACATGTATTTGATGGTTCCCTACATTAATAAGCAAAAAGCGATTTCGTAAAGAAACAAGATATGCCCTTTCTATATTAAGCTATCGATATGCAAAACACGCAATATCGTAAAAAAGGACGACATTTTCATATTAAGCCATCGATATGTGAATGTGCGACAATATTACCAAATTAAAAATTTTGCACTATGAAAAATACACTCACTAGAAAAAGTGTGGCCTTCGATAGCTCAGTGGAAGCGACGTAGACTAGCAATCCGTAGGTGCCGGGTTCGATTCCCGGCCGGAGCACTGGCCAAACCAACATCGATGAAAAATTAATTACTTTTCAAATACTCTCGAGTTCTCCAGCCAACAAAACTCATCCTAGACTCTTCCACTTCAAAAAAAATCCAGATTGCGCAAGGACCAAGGAAAAAAGAAAAATGATTTATCAACATTTCATATAAATCAAGAAGCCAGCTGGCGCCATCTCCGGTGAAATTTGGCGGTTAAACTCACAACAACAACACCTAACAATCCTTGACACAAACCTTGTTATCTACAAAGGAACGAAACAGAGTTACCAACAATGATCGTATGATAATCGGATTATATGTATGCCCGATCGAGTGCCGATAAATTGAAAATCGTAATAAAGAATTATCACCCCAGCTAACCAACAGTTTTACAACAACAACAACAACTAGAAAAAGTCTGCGTACAAGTGGAAAAACCATAGAAAGATACAAAAACCGGTTTTTAGATTATGAATTCAGTTTTTATTTAAAAAATAAAGTCCAGTTATTTCAAGTGCAAAGTATTTGAAGAAGAAAACAAATAAATAAAAACGCAACAAATCAAAAACGAAGTAAAAATACCTTACAAAAAGTCTGCCTACAAGATATATATTTATTATAGAGATTGAGCGATCTGCATATTTTTTTTTAATTTAAGTTTTGGCAAGGATTACATATGTTTTGAGTTTTCATTTGATGTTATTTTTCCCCATTCCTGCTGCATTACAGCATACTTTTTGATGAAATTGATTTGCTACCGTATCTCTATTTCCAATAAGTACCACAGCTGCTCAATGGGGTTGAGATCAGGGTACTGCGGAGGTGTACGTAACTGGTGTGGAACGTTATATAGCAACCAGAGCATTACAATGTCGGCTGTATGCTTCGGGCAATGTTCGCAAATATGTCAACCAGAGGGGAAAAACATTTTTGTGACTTTTACGAAACAAAATTTTGTGTGTATGATATAAGAAATGTATAATAAATCTGGCAACACTGTTTTTGGTCGAAAATTTAAAAACAGTGGCAACCCTATCATGTTTTTTCTAGTAAGCTTTAAACTGATATTTCAAACAAAAAGGTAAAAACAACCTATTTTGCTCAAAAAATTGCATTGTTTTCTTTTGCCATATTTAGATAAAGAATTGTTTTAGTGTAGAAAACAAAAATAAATTTTAAATACACATTGATGGCAATGAAAACTTCGCAATTTTGGTGTAATGTGACAAACTAAAATTGGGAAAGTTTAATAACGGTGGTTGCACGCTGGTGTTTTGTTATGAAAACAAAACTTTTTCTGAGCAGGAGTTCCTAATATCTGGAATGGGTGGTGTTTTTTCGAAGATTAATGCTGGTTTCTCAGTTTAAATTGCCATCAAATGTGTGAAATGTGAAAGACCACTTGAAAGAAAAAAAAGTAACTAATTTTTTTCTTTTTTGGTAGGATCCACTCACAAGTGCAGAAAAAAATAAAAATTACATCGAAAAGCTAAAAAAGAATGGTAAATACGAAGAACTCAAAAGAAAGAGGACAGAAGCTATGCGTAAATTGAGAGAAAACCGAGTCTTTTGTAAATAAAATTTTCGCGAATACGGCCAGTTGTGGGCCGTCCTTTAATATTGCCATGCTGTTTTCGAATTTTTTGACACCTTTCTTTTTTGCCATAAAAAGCTGATAAAAACATGGTTTTGTCCCACCTGTCACAAATGACTCTACACCCACCTCCCAAACCATGATATTTATTACGATCCCTTAGCCCCAGGACCTAATATTGGTCGTTGGTTGTAAAAAAAATCTTTAAGAAACATTTATAAGCACTAAAAATTGTTTTTAAATGCAAAAATTTGTACGATGTAATGTGAAAGACTTTCGATGTAATGTGAAAGACTTGATATTTTTAGTCCTACTGAGGTTTCTAAGCAACATATTTAAACCGTTGAAATGCAATTACCTTTCTTCATTATTCAAATTTTATCTCCAAAAGTACGGGGACAACCCGTTGTCTATAAGAGCAGAACTTTTAGAAAGTATATGCCTATCTCAAAAGTGACTTCTAAAATGTGTAATGTGAAAGACCCACTTTAACTGCTTATACCATGAAAACCATAGGACCTGGAAAACAAATTTCTTTGAAGAAAATGTGCACACTGTTAAACTTTATTTCCATGCATAAAACATTAACATTTAACTTATTTCAAAAAAAAATGTCAAATTAGTGTGTACAAATGTAATGCGAAAAACTGCGAACACGGCCTTCGGGTCGTTATCTTGGCGAAATAAATATTGGCCGCCCTGAGGTCCCAAATTCATTGCTCTTTGTTGAAAGTTAAGGTAAGGTAATCTCGTTTGTCCATAGTTGACTCAATGAACTACATTTTTACTACTCTATTATTCTAAATATTTATTCCTTTTATTCGAAATATAAAAATTTGCTTGCATCAGATAATATACATTTTTTCTAGAATTATTTGGTCTTTTGCAACTTTAACTCGTTTTTGTCGGTTTTGTATTAAAATAAAAGGTGCAACTCTGATTTTATAAGCAACCTTTTTATTGAGTTTCCGAAAAAAATAAACGCTAATTGTTTTCTTAAAGTGTTCCTTAACATTTGCAGCCACTTTAGATGCAGTCATTTTCGGGTTCTGTTGTACAAACTGGACTACATAAGGTCTTCCTCTTTCGGTTAATATTGAAGGGCGACCAGAGCGAGGTTAAGATAGTCAATTTTATGCTTCCTTTTAGGTATTAACAACTCTTTGAACAGAAGGATGTGCCCTTTCGACATTTTTACTAATTATTTTTCAAGGTTTTAACCTTGTTTCCAAAAGTATAAAAAAAAATTCCTTTCGGCGCAAATCACAAAAGTGATTTTAAATCACAAAAATGGTGTTCTGCACACCAAACTTTTTGAAATTTTGTGATTTCAAACCGGTCACGTAAGCACCTATCGATTTCAAATCACATGCTTATTTTTACGAGTACTTCTATGGGAATTTAAAAATATATTGCTTAATTTATTAACAATATGTGTTATTTCTTAATTTATGTAGTAAAATTACACATTTAGAGCAATATATGCGCTAAAATTAACAATTTTTTGAGACACTACCTTTTGTGTATCTGTTTTGTGAATTTGTTTGTGATTTGTTAATGAAGTGCTTGTGATTTCGTTTTGCTTGATGTCATCAGCTGATTAAGTTTTCGAAGATTTAATCAATGCAATGCTTCTTTATGCGTTGTTGTTTAATTGCGTCCTTCGCAAATTTTCTAGAGCAAAAAATATTGCACCCAGCATTTTACCTTAAACTGTTCTTTCTTTTTAAACTTAAAAACGTCAAATATCTAATCACTTGAATAATCTTAATTAAATCACAACAAAATAAGTCAAAAAATCAGCTGTTTTATTGTGATTTCGAAAAATTCAAATCACTCCGAAAAGACAAAATCGTGTGATTTACAGAACAGGAAAAAATCACACGTGTGATTTTAAAACGGCATGTGATATTAAATCACGTGATTTACAGAACAGGCCTGATAATTACTCTCCTTTTTTTAAATATTGAAAATTGTTGCTTGGTCAATTCGACAAAGGAATACATTTGGAATACAATACAAAATTTAAGTTTAAAGTTAAATAAGACCCAGTGGTACCGCTATCTAATTTTTGTACGCAGACTTTTTTAAATGTCATCTATAAATATGAGTTTTTTATTCACTTTGCTTGTTGGGTTGCTTCTAAACCATTTTTAAATATTTGATTCATATATTAAGACAGCAACAATTTAATGATTTTAATAAATGTATGTACGCAGACTTTTCCTATTATGTGTATGAGTCTTTGCATAAGCGCTAAATAAGGCTTAGACCTATTGGCGTTCACTTTTTGGGGTTTTTGAAACTTTTCTCATATATTCTACACATAACTGATATTAAAAACTTCCAAACCAATCAAGACATTGCGAAAGAGATTTATTTACACATAACTGATTTGGTCGGCGCAGCGATAATATGTAATAATTAATTAATCACATTAAACAGTTTGCATCTGATACTTTTTCAAATTAATTAAAAACTTCGTCTAAAATGTTTTCTTTTTTATCAGACCATCAACATTTTGGCACATCTAGATCCATTTAATGAACTGCTCCTAACGTGTCATCTTTCAAATCGCTGTACCTTGCTAACTTATATTTTAATTCCTACTCTTCAATGTGTTTTCTTTCCCCTTGTAATTTAAAAAAAATTTCCTTTTTTTTCAAAAATATCGAATATCAAAAATATCGAAACCAATCATACACACCTTCAAATATTTCATTGAAATCGGTTGTGCTATTTCGATGATTAGTGTTTACCCACCCCGGAGAGAAGCGTCAAATGTATGGAATTCAGAAACCACTACACCCTTCCAAAATGAACAAGTTCGAATCTATAAAATTTGAAAGTTATGCGCCCATGTCCTGACAATCATGCGATTGTCAAATCACATGCGATTTGTAAATCGCCAATAAATTTTGCTCCTGTCCTACAGTTCACTCGTTTTTGAACATATATTTTGTCGGTCAAAAACACATGAATGTGTGGCAGCACATATTTTTCGAAGTTTTTAAAGTCAGCTGTAAACTATTGAATCGCCAAATTTTGAAAAAAGAAGAAGAGAATTTGCACCAAAAATTTGACGAAAACATTAAATATTTTTTAAATACGCATTTTTTATAAAAATTGTTTAGATCCATATATCTTTTAGTGATCAAATATGAAGAAAACATGTTAAATTGTATAGGTGCATGGTTTTTTTGTGTTTTTAAAATAAATTCTAGTCAAAAAATATGAGCACCATGTTGGATGCATGTGATTGACAATCGCCAAATATTATGCGATTGCGATCTCTGTGACACCAATTTTGCGATTTGAAATCACAATCGCAAATTTCATCAAAATGCGATTGTCAGGACATGGGCGATGAATAAGAAACTAGTTATAAATAAGAAAAAGAGAATTTTAAAAATCTTTTAGTTATATTTTGATATTTCGTCAAAAACAACAACTATACTATACAACGCTTCAAGTCAACTTTTTACTAATTCTTATCAATCTAATTTTTTTAAATGGTTCCAAATTAGGCCAAAGAAGACTATAATATTATGAAACAAATCGAAAACTAGTATGGAACTAGTTGTGAACTAATAGTTTTCCATACTGGACAATTAATATTTAAACCAAAATTTATCATCTAAATGTTGCTTGGGTATGCGCTTTGCCTTATATAAAGTCTCTACAAAAAATGTCGATTCTTTTTCGTTTGTAATTTGTTTCAAATTATATATTTCGTATATAAGCACATTACTCTATTCTTGTTTTCTTTTTTTTATATAATTAAATTAATTAAACATTTATAAATCACTAAGTATGTATGATTAATTTTATTATAATTCTTTTTTTTTTCTTTTTGTTTTCTTATTTTTTTTATTTTAATATTAATTTTTCTTTCGTTTATTATCATAATCGTTCATACTAAATTAAAAAAAAAACATTGTTTATGAAAAATCATTTAAATTTGAAACAAACAAAATTGGTCTGTGATAAAAAGATATTAATTCAATACACTAATAGTTGACAAAAACTGAGAACGAATATGTTTATGAAATAAAGAGTGATACAAAATAAATGTAGAATGGATAAAGTACTTTAACACAACATCAGTTTTGTTTTTATTTAATGGTGGATACATTGTTGGGGTTATACAATCGGATATTCTTTTACATATTGGGAGATGGTGCATCATTATTTATGGTTCTTGTGGTTTTGTTGCTTAGGATGTGGGATAGGTCTTTTATTACAAGCAATGTATTATTTTTATTTTTGTGTTTGTTTCTTTTTTGGCATTTCATTAAATTTAACAAACTAATGATGAAAATGTGCATGATGTCAATGTGATGATGGAAGTTCACAAAACAACACAGTAGAGTGTAGTTGAGAGCTGGTATGTTGGTTGGATAGCGTAGTTAATATACAGTTACAGCTGGTGGTGATAGTGATGGGGATGCTGGAGTTCCATATTGTTACTAAAGGTGGAGAAGGACGTTTAGCACATGTTGAATTCCTTGGTTAAGAGTATGATGAGTATGCAGTGGTGGTAGTTAAACTTTAATGACAACGTGTTCTTTAATGGTCAAGTAGTGAACCTTTCTCACATATCGAAAATGCAAATTTATATGAACAGGGTTGGGTTTCTGCCTTTAAAATAATAATGCACAAAACAAAAGCTTAGAGTGTGTGTTGTATTTCTGTGTTTGCATGGACTGTGGCCGTTTCTGTTTCTGTAGTTTTATGTTAGGGGATTTCCTGGTTGTAAATTAAAATTCGTTGCTTGTATTAATATTTCTGTTTCTACTTTTCTTTACTGCATTGCCAAAATTCTGCTTTCTGTTCTTGTCCTTATGCTTTTCATGATGGTTGGTGTAGAGTCAAGAATATTTTGGGGCGGGATAGAGAATGTTAAGTTGTTGTAGGCTAAATAATATGCAATGTGTTCTCCTCAATCATCCGTAATTAAATATAACTAACAATGCTGTTGTTTGATTGATTTGATTGGTAAAAAAGATGACGTTTTTGTTTTGTAGTACTATGATCTTTTTCTGGTTTGTTTCTTTCGGGGGAGTATTCTTGAATACAAAAAATCCTCTTTTAATTCCAAATATTGTTTACTTTTTGTTCTCAATTAGAATTCTTTTCTCTAGTTCTTCTTGCTGTTTTGCGTGCTTTTTTTATTATTAATTTTTCTTTTTTTATTGATGTTTTTATAATTTTTGATTATTTTTTTAATTTTATGTTGTTGTAAATGCACAGTTTGGTGGACAATTTAATAAAGAGAGAGAGAAACAGAGAAAGAAAATAATCGTTTATGTGTGTTTTTGTTAAGAAAAAAAAAACATTAAAATTAAATAAACATAAGTGGGAGGAAAGGAAAAAGGAAACGATATATGATTTTAATAATTGTTTTTACAAATAAAATAAATTTCATTTTAAAATTACCGCTCGTAGTGGCATTTTAAAGTTGGCTGCTGCCTGCAGCTGTATTTGATAAGCTAAGCTATGTATTTTGAAGCCATAAAGTCTGGAAAAAAAACAGGCACAACATAAATACGTATATCTTAGCAAATACTTAGCAAAAATACATACCTTGGAACAAATTGATTAGTAGGCCTTTTAGGACGATATTCTGGATGCACCATAAATAACATGTGTGGAAAACCAGTACCAAAATAAGCACCATCCGTATGATGGTGACGCGATGATTTTGGTGTATAGACATCAATACATTTGGGACAATATACCTTAACCATTGCCTCACCAGGTATATCTGACAAGCCTGTAAAGACATGGAACGACATAGTACATTCAAAGTTCCTACTTTGTATTGTATGTTTTGCTTAAATACTTACCCAATGGCAACATTGGTTGACTCTCACAATACACACGTGGACAATGGCCAAAATCACCAGATTGGTATTTTTCAATCATTTGCGCAATGCCGCGATTTGTTAAGATATAACGTGCATGTATCAAACCATATAACATTTCAGCAGCCTGTTCGGTCATATCCGATTGTAAGGGATTATCTTCAAGCTCATCTTCTGCAGATTATGTAAACAAATCAAATTAGATAAATATTCCAGTAAGGTGGGTGGGTTGATAGATTGTATGTTGTATATGTCTTGTTGATAATTAACTTACCAGGTTCTAAATCTAGAATCATATCCAGAGCTTGTCTATAATTTGGTACTTGTTCATTTAAACCAGTTAAATTGAATTTATCCTGTATGTAATCTTCATCGACCTGAAAAGTGATAAGGCAAATATATTTAATTATTTTTTTTATTAATATTTATTAATATTCTTATTTATATGGAATATGCCAACATTTTGGTTATTGTTATGTATAGATTAAAATGTGATGAAATTTCGACACAATTTTCAACAATTATTGATTGACATATTCATAATAGTTTATAAATTAAACAACACTTATGGTAGAGATTAAATATAGGTATATAGTATCAACGATTCATAAGATAAAACGACATACTTAAATATTTATAAAAAAAAAAAATAAAAATAAAACATGGAAAAAATAATTAAAAAAGACAAGATTTTTAACTTTAAGAGAAAGAGAGAAAATTTGTAATGATATAAAAAATTTCAGTTGGTTGCCTAATTGTCTTATTCTTTATAGCTCGGAGACACGATGAAACGTTATTGGCTCGTCGCTCTCTGAAATAAAAATTTCTCTAAAATTTGTATGACGGTCTGTACTGTCTGCTTTTTTCAAGAACCTTGATCATTTTTGCGAAATTTGAAAATATTATCAATTATAATATATTTTAATACAAAACTGAATTGTATATGTTATTTGAATGGCAGATTGCACCCATTGGCTTATTCAAGGACATTGAATCCTTTTAAAGTGCTTAAAATATTTTTCATAATTTTAACTTATAACGGTTAATATATCCCAAAACTATAGCGTTCAACTTTTCCAAAATTTTATAAAAAAAAATTAAATGTGTCATTTGTATGAAGGACAGAAGTATTATGATTCCTTTGTCCTTAAAAATTTTTCCGAAATTTTAGATTATCAGGATGTACAATGTCAATCAATCAATCAATCTGTACAAAAAAAACAGATTGAAATTTGTATGACGGTCTGAACATTCTTGTACTTTTTAAAGGACTTTAACACTTTTTAATGCCCTTGATAATTTTTCCGAAATTTGAGATAGTTACCAAGAATAATACACTTTAATAAAAAACTGTTGCCCTTGCCAAAATTTAAAAAAAAAAAATTAGTATATTATTTGTATGCCAGAACGCACTCTTTAAGGACAATTTCTTCCATTGTTCATAATTTTATTAAACTCTTATGCCATTTATTTATAAATGTAGATAATTATGGACAAATTTAATAGGCAATAAATTTCAAACCCATGCGAATCTTTAAAAAAAGCGAAATAGAAATTAAATAAATTTACGCTCACGCTTATGTATGAACAAGAGAGAATGCACATATCCGTACACTAAATTGTTTATGCTCAGAAAATGTAAACTCGCGTAAAATAATGTTACTATGCAAAAGCTAAAGAGCAATAAGAATCTATACATGCACAAATACATTCGTTAAAATGTGTGTAAACAAAAACAAAACAAAACGCCCACGCTTATGTAAAGGCAAGAGAAAATGTACGCACGCAAACACACATGCGTGCGATATAAATGTTTATGCTAAGCTCTAAAAGCATTGTAATTAATATTTAAATTTAATTGAAATTTTTAGGGAAGTTGTTTTTAAGCTGGTGACGTTTTAGCTAGTTATATTTATACAATTGGTGTTGTACCACAGTAAATATTAAAATTATTTATTAAATGAATATGAAAAGTTTGATCCAAAAACCTGCATTAGTTTTAATTTTATAGCAAAAAATGTATGTAACAGTACTTATGTTCCTACTAAGTATATTTGTATGTGAGTTGTGATTATCGTTGTGATTTCTGAACAGCCTCCTTTTAGTTTCATCAATTTTTAAGCTTTTCATTTGCACGGAATAATAAAATTTCTCTAGAAAAAGCAAGGCAGGCGTTTGTTGCAGTTTTTGCATTTCTCCTGGTTTGGAAACAGGAATAGTCGCAGAGACCCTAAATCGGGAAGCAGTGAGGATGCAGTTCACACCTAAATTTATGGATTATTGCCAAGACGACCGAATGACAAATGCATTCGTATGGAATCTCTCTAACAACTGTGAAAAATGTTCATCAGTGATCTTTTTACATTATTTAAGATAACCAGCTTAATTTACTGCAAATAACAGCATAGTCCATTTGGATGTTCTAGATAAAATGGTGGATTAGAAAAAAGGTGCAGTGGGCTGTAGGTACTTTTGAACCCTACATATTGCCTGGTTCGGATGGTATAATACTAATCATGCTGCAGATATCTGTATATGATATGTACAACTCCGGACATCAACATCCCCCTTCTATGTCTTCTTGTGACAAACGGAGTACTTAAATTATTCAATTAAGATGCTACAAAAATTGTGGCATATGCAGACGACGTGGATGTATAACCTTATGCAAACTGCCCTTGGAAAGCTGCTACGATAGGTCCTGGGGTGAATCCTTAGAATTAGTAATTGGTTCTCTTTACCCGTAAGTATAAGGTTTAGGACTTTAGACCACCGAAACTGAATGGTGTGTAGCTGAAGCTCTCAATAGAGGCTAAGAACCTAGATGTTGTTCTCGATTGGTTTAGGAATATCGAGAAAAGGTTAAAGAGGGGAGGCCTTTTTGCGTAAAAGTTAAGTTACTCAGCCCGAAGGTCACAATATTCATTTATGGATGTCTGGTTTAGTGGGAGGGCCTAATAAGAGTAATATATTGAAAATGCTCAGCAAATTAGCAAGTATGGATGCAATGGTTGTTGTTGTTGTAGCAGCTGGTGGATAGCTGTGGTGATAATTCTTTATACCGATTTTCAATTTATCGGCACTCGATCGGGCATATAATCCGATTATCATACGATCATTGTTGGCAACTCTGTCTCGTTCCTTTGTAGATAACAAGGTTTGTGTCAAGGATTGTAAGGTGTTGTTGTTGTGAGTTGTAACCGCCAAATTCCACCAGAGATGGCGCCAGCTGGCTGGTTGATTTATATGGGATGTTGATAAATCATTTTCCTTTTTCCTTGGTCATTGCGCAATCTGGATTTTTGTAGTGGAAGCATCTAGGATGAGTTTTGGATGCAATGGTGATTAGTGTGGCTTCAAGGAGCACAGTGGCATTTTGGCGGAAAAAATTGTGTATTTTAACTTTCCAATTTCAAAATTTTAATGATTTGGTTTTGTAAAGAAATATTTGGATAAAAAAAATTCAACAAGGTTTTTTATAAAAATTTTGTAGTTAAAAAAACTAACAGAAGTCAACGGAAATTTATTCAATGAAATTAGATTAAAATTATTGTCCAAATAAAGAACTTTTTGTGTGTGTACGTTTATAGCTATGGCTTTTGTTTTATTTTTTAGTGAAAATATAGCACTTACTGTTTTATAAGAAAAAAAATTATTGAAATTGGAAAAGTAAACTAATTATTATAATTTATCAAAAATTATACTAAAAAATATCAACTTTTCTCTTTTTGATGGAAAAAAACTTTATGTGCTTTGACTTGCTTAGCCCTCTAACTATAAAAAAAATGAAAGGTCCGAGTCTGTACTTTCAATTTAGAATAAAAAACCACCGCGAAATGCCGTCCCTTTTAGTAACATCGATTATAATGCATGCATTTGTGCGATATTTTCGGTGTATTTGAAGGCTAATATCTTTCACGGAGGGTTGTTGGGAATATTCTCTTCTTTTGTATGGAGACAACACATGTTTAACTTTTGAATAAAAATTAAAATGATATTGTCATAGTTCGGTTTGAGATCAGTTCTATTGGCAATTATTTATTATTGCCAATAGGTTTTTAGTCAAGAGTGTGAAATATATTATGTTGACAGCAGGTTAGGCGTATGACGTTATTTCGACATTAACCACAATGTCTCGTCAGCGCCCTTTGCTGTGCCTTCTCCTCTATCATCACAAACCTTAAGGGAAGAAAACATCTCAAAGCTAATGAGAACTTTTCCCAACGGTGCGAAGAAAGCATCCTCGAAGCGCACAACATGCCAACATAATACACACACAAGCACTTTTAAAATTTTTAAACTTATATGATATTTTCATATGATTCTAGACAGGGAAGACAAACACCTAAAATCTACAACTTTCAATGGGCGTAAAATCTAAAGTAGGCGTGGCACCCCCAATATGTTTAATTTTTTTTTTTTGATAAGGAGAACTCAATTAAGAAGTGTCCCGAAATTCTAGTCCCTAGATCCAAAAATAAAAATTTTGGCAAGTAAAGGTGGGTGTGGCAGTAGGCGGGTTTTTCCAAGATTTTTTCAAAATTTAGCCCAGAGAAGTGTTTCTTTCATTGCTGTACGACCACTCCTTCTATTTTTTCTCAAGAAATGTATGGGGCGGTGCCACTGTGCACCGTAATGAAGACTCTTTTCATCTGCCACCTCTCTGATTTTTTGGTGACTCCATTTCTGTCTTTACTGGCGGATCGAATGTGGAACATGGCACAGGAGCTGGTGTTTACAGCGAGGACCTGCACCTAAGCCTTTCTTTCAGGCTAAATAAAGAGAGTAACTTTTTAGGTCACTGCGGCCGATTCTAGTTGCTTGGGGCTATCAAAGCCACTAAGAGAGCAGTTGTGTTGAGCTTCAGTAACTTCTGTTACCTACTTCCTAAGACGCATCGGTTGTAGCATGCCATTTAGATGACTTAACATTGCGCCTTCTCACATTTGCTGCCGCTCATTGGATGTTCAGCGGCATTGCCTGGGTAATATGTGTTCTCTCGGACGTTGTGAGCTGCTTGGGAACCTCCAAAGAGAGCTTCTGATTATTTCCAAATGAATAGCAATCAGAAAGTCTCAAATTAAAAATTCCCCAGACTCCTGCTAATGAATCTGCCGACCTATTGGTCAGAGGAGGCTGTATTATGTCTGATAATGATTCTCTGAGAGACGTTCACTAGCCTATTTTTTACCTGTTTGCTTAGTGAAGTATTGGATGTGGAAAACAGCCAGCAGACGTTGGATCTCTAGAACTGACTGTATAACTGCTAGATCGCGGTGGCCCGTATAAGATACATACCGAAGTACGTAGTTCGCCTGTGCGGGAATGATTTGAGACTGGACAGGACGATGACGATCTAACCCGCAGGCTAAGATGCTTATATAATGTGAATAAGTTTACAATAACAAAGTTTTTTCAACATTTCATAAGCATTGTTACGAGGGCTGCTATATATATTTCTGGCCTAATAATGAAAATGCGAATATTTATCATCAAAAATTGTTTTATTGTTTTTCAAAGTATTCTCCAGCCTGATTTATACACTTTTGCATGCACTCAAACCAATTGTCGAAGCACTTTTTCCACTCCGATTGAGACATCTCCAAAACATGGGTTTTGAACGCTTCAACAGCATCTTCTGGGTACGAAAATCGTTGACCACGCATTTTTTTCTTGATGTGCGGGAATAAAAAGAAGTCATTGGGTGCCAAGTCAGGGCTGTACGGCGGATGACCCATCAATTCGACGTTTTGGCCGGTCAAAAAGGCGCTGGTTTGAGCCGATGTGTGAGAGCTCGCGTTGTCATGGTGAAGAATGATTCGTCTTCTCTTGTTTGTTTTTCGAATTTCTCCGAAGACTTCAGGCAAACAAATTGTGGTGTACCACTCAGAATTGACCGTCCTTCGTTGCTCAAGCGACTGTTCCGCCACATGACCAGTTTTGCCGAAGAAACAGGCGACCATTTGCTTCGAAGTGCTTCTTCCACAAACAACTTTCGTTGGATTTGGCTCGTCTTCGAAGACCCACACGGTCGATTGTTGTTTTGTTTCGGGCTCATACGCATAGATCCAAGATTCGTCACCTGTGACGATCTTATGAACATCTTTTGAAGCACCGCGATCGTATTTTTTCAACATTTCTTTGCACCAATCGACACGAGCCTTTTTTTGAGCGATTGTCAAATTGTGCGGGATCCAACGACAACAAACCTTTTTTACGGTCAGGTGTTTATGTAATATCGAATGTATGCTGGTGGGAGAAATGCCCAAGGATGCCTCTATCTCCCGGTATGTCACATGACGATCTTGCATTATTAGTTCACGCACGGCATCAATGTTCTCTGGCACAACGGACGTTTTTGGACGACCTTCACGGAATTCGTCGTTGAGCGAACTGCGACCACGATTAAATTCGTTATACCAGTTTTTCACGGTGCTATATGATGGTGCTTGATCACCACACAAAGACTTAAGTTCATCGATGCACTCTTGTCTGGATAATCCACGTCGAAAGTTATGAAAATGATCGCACGAAAATGCTCACGTGTCAATTCCATTTTTTTAACGGAATTGAATTGTTCAAAGCTCTGTAAGTTTAACATTTCACGATTAAATGACAACACGTTCTGAGTGATGTTATGCTAAAAAATGTCAACCTTTCCAATGGAAATATCAGATTGCACCTGGCAACACTTATTGTTGCCTAGGCCAGAAATATATATAGCAGCCCTCGTATCATAGGAACAATTTTTAAATAGCATAGCAATAGCATTTACAAGAACAATGGGCATATATTCCATCAGGATAACAGTTTTGCAAATATGATTGCAAGCGACTTATGCTCGCAATAGATTTACGTAAATGTTTTGTTATTAATGTCGCATTATTTTAACGCGTCTCTTTCTATTTTTCGTTAAATTCCTATTGGTTTGTTTGCGGAGTGCATACAAAGTACTAAATCAATTTTCCAATTTGCAAAAAATAGATAATAAAAAATGCAGGTCAAAGCCAGAAAATGAAATAAATTTATTAAAAAATAACAAAAATTATTAACATATTTTAAAATAATTGAAAAAAAAAAACTTTTTTTAATAGCTTATAAAACTCTTAAGAAAGTAAACTTGTTGCAAGTATGATAAAATAACTATTTTGCTGTAAGTCTACTCTATAATTTGATTTCTTAGCTTGTAATAATTTTATTATTTTATATTTTATATTATTTAATATTTTATCGCATGCGTTCAATTTTCTTTCTTAAACTATTGTTATGAAGCCTTTCACAATAGTATTCGCAATAGTTTTGCAAGCTTAAGGCTTATGATAGTAAGCTTATTATAAACTATTAAGAGACATTTTTGGTTTGCTGGGATAGGTTTTTTCAGTAATACGAAATTATGTCATATGCATGTGGCGTTTTTTAAGTGTTTGACTAAAAAAAAACTACCTTCGGTCAAACATTTTTTAAAACAAATATTGACGTTTCTATATCACAACAACGCGAGAAGCTATCCCATACCTCATTCATGCGGTGGAAAGGGAAATTACGTTTTTTTTATATGATACGTCATTACATATTAATGACGTAAGACCTCGTTAATATACATC
This sequence comes from Muscina levida, assembly GCA_964034835.1. NCBI lineage: Eukaryota > Metazoa > Arthropoda > Insecta > Diptera > Muscidae > Muscina > Muscina levida. Next base: position 133,713,665 of record OZ035882.1, read on the forward strand.
TGCTGTTATAAAGCCATAACAGAGGCACCTTCCCTTTTATAAGTCGCAATATCATTTGAATACTCCCCAGAAAATATTTTTTTTTTGTAATTTAAAAATCAATTTCGATTTTCAAATATGTATGTATGTATTAACTTTATCACCTGTATTCGTTGTATATAATATGTGCTGATCGCTGATCTAAATTGTTCATTCACTAAATCGGGCACATCCGGTAAATTATTTAGCCTTATTCAAACGTTGCCTTAGTAAATGATATTCTAAACATCAATGAATAAGAAATAATTGGCACTCATCGTCCGTTACAGGTGCTCGTGCCATGTTTGGCCAATGTGTTAGGGCCCAAAGGGAGACCACAGGCTAGAAATCATGTCGTCAGCATGACGTATTTATTGTATTACATTAAATTACACAAGCTAAAATTGTGTATAGCTTTGACCAAATGTCTTCAGTAATCCAATCAAATGTATCGGTAAATGGAAATGACCACGTATGCAAAGAGACTGCATTCGATTATGTATGATCTTAACATTTGTAAATGTTTGTAAATATTTTATCATAGCAATTAAGAGTTCTTACTTTAGGAAATTCTACTTTAAAAGTTTTACAAAGTGCCACAGCAAAAACAAATTGAGTTTGGTAGTGTTATGTTTGTTAGCGCAAATAAAAATTCGAAGATAAAAATTCAAAGTTATAATGCTCAAATTGTAAAAAAATATTACAAAAATGTTAAAAAAAAAATTGCATGTTGTAACCGTCATGTCCCGGTCGATACCGTTTCCGTTATGACAAGGGAGATATTGTAGGAAAGTAGATGTCAATTCAAAATGTACTGATTTATTAGTAGAGGCAGATAAGAGTATATGGTAAGTAGCCTTAAGATATTTGTAGAAACGGAACAGATATGAACCTCCATCGATTCAATTGATTAATTTGATGGGTGCAGAAGTTCAACGAGACAGGCTCCACAATAAATCAACGACTGTTGAATGGGCAGAGTTGTCAGAAAGAACCATTTTTGGTCCATGTTTTTTTATGAAGATCAAAGATGATATTGCTTTACAACAAAGGCTGAGCGGTATATTGTCATGTTACAAAACTTTTCCGCTCAATCGCTATAAAATTTCCATGGTTTTAATCAACGATCATGGTATAACCAAGATTGACAACATATTACGCCTCCAACGACTCAATCAGTGCAGTTCCCAGAAGTTTTGGACAATAAATTATATACAAAAAAAGGTGATATTAACTGGCCATCTCGTAGCTCAGACCTATATCCAAAGTGTTTTATTTTTTGTGTATAAAATAAAGGTATTGTTTTGATCAGCAACACAGTGTCTCTTAAGGAATAAAAGAAACTGCAGAACATTTTCAAAGAACTATCAATCCGTCAATGAAAACTCCCTTCAGGTTGCAACAGAGAGTTTTGATTTTTTCTATATATTTATATTGTATAATCATTTGAAAAGTTAATGTTTCTGGTCCAACCCAGTGTTTTATTAAATATCCTGCAACTCAGACTGTTTTCAATTTTCCTTTAGATTCCATAAATGAAATATGACATAGCTTCCCGCATTTAAGCAAGTTAACAATTTATACATTTAGACACACCTAAAGTTAAAGATCAATTCGAATTACTTCACAAAAGGTAATGTAACACCAATAGACATAAGAGAATAAAAAAAGTTCTTCCAAAATAAATTTCTTCGCGTGACACATGATGTTGGCTCAACAGTTCGACTGAAAGAAAAGTTATATATTTTTATTTAGTGGCCTACTACTCGCTAGTCGCTTGTTCTAACAAAGCAATACATCATCCATATACAACTGGTATCTTACAAGCTCATACATAATATCAGTCAGCACCAGAAATGCGTATATTGAGAGCACAAGAATAAATTATTACCACACATGCAATTCGAATTAGAAGACGCGTGAAACTTAAACGAATAAATCATTAAATGCCCATGGAAGGACAGCAAACCCTCTGGTACTAGAAATAGATCGAAATGCTTGGTATCCACAACGAATAATAATTCTTGCTGCTTGAATTAACAATATTAAGCAATTGATCCAGATTCATGACACTAAATATTCGGAAGCAGTTAAGTCCGGGCTTTTGTATCAAGCTAAATAAGTCAAGGCATTAAGGATAATGTCCACAACGCACAAAATACAGCCCGCGTTATATGTCGAAACTCTCTATAACGAACTCCTATATAACGAAGAATTATTGCGAAGCAATTATAAGAACACTGTGTTTTGGGTCTGCTTTGAGTGTATTATAATCTCCATATAACGAATTTCCCTATAGCGAATATTTCCTTATAACGAAGCATTTTTGCGACCGTAACTTCAAAATTGAAGCGTTTTCAATCTTCATATAACGAATTTAGGAAAAACCGAACGCACGCACACAAAAAAGAAATCGATGTCGCTTTTTTGTGCGTTATTGGTGTTGTTATTAATGCTTTAAATGGTTTATTTACCATAAAATTTAGTGTATTTTGGGGAACCACTGAACTGTGCAAGTGGTACAACTGGAATCATTACCATCCCTCACATTTCATACAGTTTCTTTCAGTTTGCCTTTGCATATCGCGATATGTACTGTGTATACTTCTCTAAATGTATTAGAAAATTATATTGAAGAAGAAAACTGGAAAAATGCACTTCAAACCAAAATAACTGACAACTACAAATAAAAAATTGTAAAAGGAACAAAATTGTTTTTCTTTTCTTATAGCGAAGTAAATGTCAAGTCCCATAGTAGAGAGTTTCGACTGTATATAAATATGGTTCAAAGCCCGTCGCTGTTGATGTCGAAGTAATTACAGTTGGGCCTCGATTATCCTTGATTCGATTAACCGACAAACATATTTTAAGTTTTTTGCTTCAATTTTAATTTTTTTTTGTAATTTACTCCATTATCCGGGAATATAAGCACAATTTTTTTCGATTACTTTTTAATAATCAAAAACAAAACGAAATGGGGAATTCTCTCGTTTGCATACGACAAGTCAGACGCACATACATATACGTGTTAGATTTAGTTCATAAAAAAAACTATTCAAAATTGTTACTCAATTAAGCGGAAAAAAATTGATTATCCAGAATGCTTCCGGTCCTGACAATCACCGATAATCGAGGCCCTACTGTAATTACAACACAGTCGAACTTCTCTATAATGTAGAGGCGATCGCAGTAATAGAGAAAATTCGTTATAGAGAAACTACTGATTAATTGGTTATATATGTAAACACTAGCTGAAGAAACAAATATTATCCGGGACATTATTTCTTGAATCTATGAATGTTCTTTGTGTGTGCAGAAATTCATTGGAATTTTGCTACGCTAAAAAATTCGATATAGAGAGGTTTCTTGGTACATAAAACACCAGCTGTGTCGTTAATAAGCTTCGTTATAGAGAAAACTATGTTATAGAAAGGTAAAAATTTGTGAAAAACAACAGGAAAAAAAAACGTTGAAGAGAAGTTCGAATTTATTTACATGCTGACAGTCACAAACGATGATTAGCTAGAGGGCAATCTCAGTGTGCCTTAATACCCTTAAAGACGTGAGGTCTTCCAGACCCCAATTGCGGGATTCAAAGCTAAATATTTTAAACCATATTTTCTATCTTTTATTTCCCTAAAATATATATCAATCTTAAGTGTTAAAACATACAATTAATAGACAAATAGTATTATTATAATAATTAATCTCTTAAAGACGCTTAAAAAAGGCAGTTAAAAGTTAAAATGTCCAAAACGTATTGGTCGGTCTACCATTCACTAGCCTCAAACTAAACAATAATTGGCAAGTAAACTAAGACGATGGTGGTAGGTAGGTAGGCAGGTAGGTGTGTCATTGACACTTAAACAGATAGTAATGATGAGTGAGCGTACAAGCAATTTTTATCCTCAGCTCATCGACGACGTAGCAGCATCGAATCTAACGATATGGCTGCAGATAGATGCACACGAATTTATGAACGCACTGTAGCCTGTACATCTTCGATTCATGGCGGGAGAGTGCATTTGTTGTCGAATTTACTATAAACAATGTAAGGTTTAACACCACCCCGACGATGATTAGATAACAAATGACAATTCATCACATTTACTTGACGATTGAGGAGCAAATTTGGATGAAATCGGGAGAATTGTAAATGAACAGACACATTGTATGAACTTACCTCACAAAAAAATTCATTACCGCGTAGACCGCAAAACCAAGTAACCCAAGATACTTCCTCGGAGCTGCTCATTTTTCTGTAAGAACCGGAAAGAAATTAAATAAAAAAAAATAAATTTTAGTAAGCGTATACAAAAAATATAAAATAAAATTTTGGAAAATATATATTGAAAAAAAAAACAGGAAGGCAATTATGCTGGGATAGCTGGCTGCTTTAGCTAAGCCAATCTGCCAGCCAGCTAGTTAATTAAAGAGCAAACAATATTTCAAAAATGGCAAGAAATTAGTCGAATCACTTTTTTTCTCAAGAGAAACACACACAACTCACAATGGTGGCGATATTTTAGTGGCAATTATACTTTTCAAATGGAACTAAATGAAAAATAAAAAATAAAACTTGTATTTCCGTATAGATTTTCAACACTTGCACTATTTCCGATAATTTTCTTTTATAAATTTCTGTGAGAAATTATCATGCACACTTTTTTCTCATTACTTTTTCTTTTGAGTTTCCAAAAGGGAAATTTTTTCTATTTTCTTTTTCGTGTGTGTCTTTTGTTATATTATTCCACCGACGACATATTTGTCAAAAATGTTCATGTTCATTTCGCTTCGTTACGTTTTTTATTGGCGTTTACGTTTTGCCACCGAAATTCCATTGCAAACACAGCAATATGTCTGTTGCATTCACTCGCATTCGTTTGGCTCATGTCCGCCTAGCGCGAACATAGTCACATCTCTTTTTAGCATGGCAAATGGTCGATGCCGTATAACAGAATCTTTTTTATTTTCTTTTTTCCTTCGTGTACACCGCTCGTCTGTTTAAAAACTTTAGAAAATACATGTTTCCTTATTGTTTTTCACATGCTATCGATTGTTTTACACACATTTCCGCTTCAAGTCGAACACTTGTACACAAATTACGTCCATTTTGTTTATCCATTGCTCTTTAATTTAATTATTTCTCGAGGAAATCGCGAAAAAGAAAACTTACCTCTATCAAACCACGTTTGAGTAATGAAAAAAAACTAGAAAAAAATACCAAAAAAACGAGAAAGCGCAATGGAAAAACCAAGCCGATTGAAACGTTGTGGTAATGACGCCGCTATTTATTCTTTTCTCCGGCGGAGATTTACAAATTTAGGGGAGTTCGATTCATTACGGACGCGATGAGTTGTGTGCACATGGTGCAGAAAATATATACATATATTTATATTTTAAAGCTACGCTCGCAGTTCAATCGAAATTTTTACCTACGATTGCATGTTCATAATATTTTACCAGCGCGAAAGCTTATGCTTTCCTATTTCTCACGAAAATATATGCTATTAGAACTATAATACATAAAAATAGATAATACACAGAAAAAAATATAATATTGGCCCATAGGACTTTGGTGGATACATCTTGAATGAGGATAAAAAATATGTCTTATAGACAACGGTAAAAGTGTACAACAAACAACACCAATGTTAAATTTTCAAAATGTGTTGATAACTTTTACAATAATATCTGTTATTTGTTAGAATGCCTAATGAATGGCACACAAATACAATTCTATTAACCTATATTATTATATTGTAAACCTACAAAATGCAACTCTGCGTTTCATAATCTGAAATGTAGGGGGTCAAAATTAAAGGAGTGAAAATCGCAAATAGACGAAAATTGAGATTAGTCGAAGTACATAAATACAGAAGAAAATCTATTCGATGTTTGTTTTTATCATTAATAGCCTTTTTACACCAAAAAAACATTTCACATTTTGAACTGAAAATGCGAAATGCTAAAAAGTGGTTTGATATCCTTTTTACACCAAAAAAGCTGAAGATGCGGAATGCTAAAAAGTGGTTTTACACTGCAGTTTCGCATATTGTCAGCTGTTGTCTAGCTCACACATTTTTCCATTCGCCTTCTAAACCTGCAATATTTTCCTGCCATAAACCTATTAACATTGTTTCGGAGGCAGTATTCCACGAAGCGCGAATGCTTTTAACTAATTATATTATTAATATTTTGGCAAAAATGGAAATTTTTTGTCCGTCCATATTGATTAGCATTCTTTCCGATAAATGTAAACAAACAACGAAAAACGGTGGTTGCCGGATCAACAATACTGAGAAAAAATCGCTTATATTCAGATTTTTAGAGTACAACTCTGTGTATTTTTCCGCATCTTTCTTTCCAACAATAAAATACAAGTAAATTTTTTTGCATTTTGGCCGCTTCTTTCAAAGATGCGGAATAATACGAAAATATGTTAAATGCGTTCCGGTGTAAAAAGGCTATAATTAACACGGCGGTAAGTTGGTAGAAGAAGAGCGTAGATTGGAATAACAAGAGCTTAGGTTGATAGATGTGAATATGCATATGAATATGCTAAGAAAATAAATTATGAAATTTTAATGGTTCTTCAAAAAAGTAGTAAAAATAAGTATATCACCAAATTTGTTATTGCAAATCTGGTAAGTTAAGCGGCAATTACACAGGCACTCATGTAGTTAGACATGTGTTATGGCACACCATAAAACATTGTCTAATAGCATGTGCGTCACAAATGTTGGTTGGTTTTTTAACTATTTTTGATTTTCTGATGTCTGTCGCATACCAACATAATCGTTTAATAATGTTTCTGTCATACTTCTTACAAAAATTAATTTTTATGTGCGCGTATCCTGTAATTACGGAAAGTATTTGTAAAAAAAATATTTTAAAATGTTAATTAATATTTAATTTTCCCAATTGTACTAAAATAAGTACAAAAATAATTTCTAATAGTTTTTGCTATGTTTGTGGATAACAAATCGTTGATAACAAAGGCCGCAACAGCTTTCCGCCTTAAATGAAGTAGTATGCTACGTAATGAAGTAGTATGCCGTCAGCGTTCGACAGTGCGATAGCAAAACTAAAAGTATGCCGTCACACATGTCCAACTGCATGTGTGCCTATGTAATAGTCGCTTTAAGTTCTGTTTTGTTAAGTTGTCAAGACTGATTGAGCCCTTATTTAATGATAAAAATGAAGAACGGATAGGCTTCTTCTGTATCTGTGTTCTTTGACCATATATAGCACGGAAGAAATATGAAAGAGTTTTCACATATCATTAAAAGCTATATTCATAGTCGAACTCGACTAATTATTTAAAAAAAAAATAAATTGTTGGTATTTTTTACGTATTCGAATAAAATACAGTACATTCCCTATTCAAGTAATACTCGATTTAACGAACATGCAAAATTTCCTATTTTATGAGTTTGTAGGCTTTACTAACTATTTGATTAATAGCCTTTTTACACTAAATATGCTAAAAAGTGGTTTTACACTGCAGTTTCGCATGCTGTCAGCTGTTGCCTAGCTCAGACGTTTTTCCATTCGTCTTGTAAACTGCCAATATTTTCGTGCCACAATTCTATAATTATTGTTACGAAGGCAGTAGTCCACAAAGCGCGAATGTTTTGCAATTATTAGAAAAAACGCCAATTTTCGTGGTTGCCGGATCAACATTATTGAGAAAATTGCTGAAAATCGGCTATTTCATAGTACAACTCAGTGCATTTTTCTGCATCTTTCATGGACGCAAAAATATGCTAACATCTTTCCAACAACAAAATAACTGTAAAAATTTTAGCATATTGGTCGCATCTTTCAAATTTGCGGAATAATACGAAAATATGCTAAATGTGTTCTGGCTATAAAGTGTAATAGCTTGACACGGATAAAAGAGTCGTCTTCAAGTTTTTCGTTAACGAATACCCAACGATGCTGCATTTGATGTTTATAATCTATTAGTACAGTTTTAAGTACATGACAGTTGACGCAATATAACTGATCCGTATTCAAATTTGGCTCAGTGTTCTAAATGCAATCATGTGCGTGATGTCAAAAACAGCTGTTAGCATGTAAACATCTACCGAGCACGTTGTTTGTATTTTCATTTGTATTAATTTGTGGACGTGCTCAACATTTAGAGAAACTGTAAAACATTGCTATCAAAAATAATGAACGAAGACACTAAGAAAGACTCTTCCACGAAGAAGGCAAACCGCCCAAAACGGTATTTTTTTGAAACTGTGCCAGAAGATGAGGTGCAAAAGATAAAACATAAACCCAAAAGTGAACAAGAGTTTGTCGGGGAAATAATAAAGGTAGTTGAGAAGGTTCAGAGACCGTTAAAACCCCACTTGAAACGCAAGAAGTCCCACCACAAATATGAGGACAAGAAACCGAATATACCCAAGCATATACTCGAGAAGTACGATCGTGGCGAACATGTGGATGAAAGTGGTGTTAAAACCAAATATTTTAAAGCCAAGCAACAACGCAAAGAGGTCTACTTGGAATATGCCACAGAGCAAGCAGCTAGGACAGAGATTCTGTTGACAGAACAACAGGGATTCATTGAACCCGAAGATGGCGAGGTAACAGCCGAGTATCGCCAAGAGGAAATAGCTGCGAATGTTGACATTCAGTCCGCATCGAAGTTATTTAAACTGAATCTAGATTTCGGTCCGTACAGCATGCGTTACTCCAAGAACGGTAGACATTTGCTGCTTGGTGGCCGTAAGGGTCATGTTGCGGCCTTCGACTGGGTAACAAAGAAATTGCACTGTGAAATGAATGTGATGGAGGAAGTGGCAGATGTTAGTTTCCTTCACGTACACACAATGTTTGCCTGTGCTCAAAAAGACCATGTATACATATATGACAACCAAGGCACTGAGTTGCATTGCGTGAAACGGCTTAATAATGTTAACCGCATGGAATTTCTACCTTATCACTTCCTCTTGGCAACGGGCAATAAAACTGGCTACTTGTCATGGTTGGATGTGTCCCTTGGTGAGTTGGTTGGTAACTATGGTACGAAAATGGGTGAAATTCGTATTATGCGCCAAAATCCTGGAAACGGCGTTTTATGTATTGGTGGCGGCAAAGGTGTCGTTTCAATGTGGTCACCAAAAGTAAGAGAACCTTTGGCGAAACTACTTTGTCATCCTACAGCTATGTCTGCCTTAACTGTCGACCACAAAGGCCAACATTTAATAACTGCTGGTCTAGATCGCAAGGTGAAGGTATGGGATATTCGTAGCTTAACTGGCCCATTAGCGGAATATCAACTACGTTTACCTGCAAATCAAGTTGAAGTCTCCCAAAAAGGAGTACTGGCGATTTGTCAAGGTAACTACGTTGAACTATATCAACATTTTATAATGGGCGAAAGTGCTAGTCGTCCCTATTTGCGAAAACATTGTGGCTCCTTTGTACATGGAATGCGCTTTTGTCCCTACGAAGATATTTTGGGAGTATCCACAGCACAAGGTTATCAGTCATTACTCGTACCCGGGTCAGGTGAACCAAATTATGATGCGCTGGAAGATAATCCCATGCAAACACGTATGCAACGACGTGAGCATGAGGTCCACTCTCTACTGGAGAAAATACCTGCGGAGCTTATTACACTGGATCCAAATGAAATCGCTACTGTTGATGAACCCACGTTGCAAGAAAAGATCGATGCTAAACGTTCGATATTCTTTGTAAAACCGCCAGAAATTCAATTAAACTCTAGACACAAAATGAAAGGCAAGGGTGGCAGCGCCAGGGCAGCTCGTAATAAACAAATTGTTAAGGATCAGAAGAGGAGGGTAAGTAATTATTATAGATATTCCAAACATAAGAAGGAAAACAAACATGTCTACTTCGAAGCAATAAATTAAAAATTGGTAAATCTCCGAAATATGGTTTTGCATTATAATTGCTTTTTAGTAAGACATTGAAAGATTCGTGTGGTTTTACTAATTGTATATTGTACATTTAAAATAATTTATTGATGACCCTAAGATATTGAAACAAAAGTTTTTAAAATATTAATACACTTTCTTTATTTTTAGGAATTCATCGAAAATGTACGTGAAGTTAAGCAGAATCTTATTTCTACACATAAAACAGATGGAGCCGATGACTTTATACCCTTGGATAGCAAACCCAATGTGTTGGACAGATTCAAACCTAAGCGCGACAAAAGAAAAACATAGTTTTTACGATTCGTTTTTACATTAATTATATTCATTTATTAAAAAAAACGAATAAAATTAAATAACTGTTAGTATATAACGACAATATCCCGAAATCCTTTTATCTGTAATGCTGGAGTCCACAGCATTCAATATCTTGTCTAGTTCAATTCTATCAACACATTCCTGCGGATGAAGCCAATAAAACAAATTCATTATATGTTTTTTGCCCTCGAAAACATTGTACGATCCAGTCACTTGAATATTTTGTATGTGATCCACAACTTTTGGCAACTCGTTCTTTAGAGCGTTTAAAAACAACACGTTTTGTTGTTTACCCAATTTGTTCATAGCTAGTAAACAGGTTTCATTGACGGCGGGTTTTAACAAGAGCTGTGGTAAATATTCCAGAAAATCTCCAAACTCCTCGCTGCCGTAAACTTTGCAGAGCTCATTGTTTTGTACAATTTCACATAACATTAAAAGGATCTTTGATGAAATTCCTAGTTCTCCGAATTTATTTCCAAGAAAGGCTTTAATACAGCAACGTAATAGCTGGCTCATGGAGTCTTTGTGCAGATGAACCAGCGTTGAGCCACATTCCAAGAGCAATGCACGCAATGCAGCAATTAGTGGGCGCAAATATTCGGAAGAACCTTGGCTATTAATGGAATTTACAATTGTAGTCAAATAATTGAGAACAGCATTGAATTTGGACGACTGTGTTTCCAAGTCATGCGAATAGAAGCGACACATTAAAAATCCTATCGTTATGTTTTGCTGAAGACAATAGGGTGATGAACCACAGGAGGATCTCTTCGGCTTCTTTTTGGAATGACCATCTGAAAAAAAAAAAACAAAATTAATTAAGTAAGTTATTTAGAATATTTTCGGAAACTAAGAATGTAGGTGTAAAGATGTTTCGTCACATAAACTTACCTTCATCAAATTCAATCTGCTGATATGGATATGAACTTTGTAGAAAATTCGCTGCGAAAACATCCGCGTATTGATCCCTAAACCAAAGACTTAATTCGTTGTTGTTAGATTGCATCTCATAGATTTCAATAAGAGTCCACAAATTCTCAATTATCTCTAAGATAATTTTTAAAGTAAGAGCAGCATCGGGAGTAAGTAATGTCTCCAAACTACCATTGTTTGCTGTTTTTTGTTGGGGTCGTACTTCCAGCCATGATTCCAGCAACAATGGCATCAAGTGATCAACATACGAACTCAGTTTCTCTGCTTCATCGACCGCTGCATCGTCGCTTGTTGCTGAGCTAGCGAAAGACCGATTGAAAATTGATGATAGTTCACAGGATTGGCTGTAATCCAAATTACGTTTTACGCCGTAATGTTGTAAAGTTTTTGTGCTGTGCGATACCAGAGAAATTCTGCTGTTCATTGATGTTGTTTCATCATTACCTTTACGTTTGAACTCAGACAATGTGAGCAACATCTGCTGCAAACGCAACAGTACTTTGGAACGCCATTTGATGGTGGTTTGCCTTTGTCCCATATTAACAGTCAGAACACGACCGGCCTTATCTCCATCTGCTCGAACTCGAGAGATCATTTCTAGGAAATTATGTAGGATTTTGTCACTGTGTGCGGCCACCAATTGGGGGACATGCTGCAACAACACATCCAGGAGCAACAAAGAATCTTCTTGTATGTTAGGTTGGATATGCGTCATTGCGCACCGTAAATAGGACGAAATAATGTGGAAGAATGGGGTAACTGACTCGATGGGTAAAAAGCCAAGTAGGGCACTGAATGTCTTATATGATTCTCTCCTCGTATCCCTTTCCTGGTCTAGGCATAAAGCCGCTATGCCCTGTATAAGCTCACTTAGGTTTCCCACAATGCCGAAATGATTTGTGGCCACAGCATCTCGCAGAATTCGCAGAGCATCGGTACGGGAATTCGAACTATGATGTTTGAGCTTGGATATACACTCTTTCAGATTGATTTGCCTAAGACCATCAACGAATTGTGAATCCCTGAGCTGTTCGCGCAACGTGATTTTGCGGACTTTAAATTCTGTTTTGGTCACATTAAGTCCTTTAGGCAACTTTGCCCCCTTTAGTTTCACTTTGGCCTTCTCGGCGCGTAATTTTTTCTTATGTGTACCACCCATTTTTTAGCGTTAAAATATATATTTCCGTCACAAGATATTTTTAGTTGTCTGTTTTGGGCGATTTTAATTGTAAACAAACGCACGTGTTGTAAACAGCTGTTATTGGTAGCAGAGAACGAAGTCGAGCGCAAGCTGTCGGCGGAAAATATTTGTAAATACTTATTTATTTATTAAACGCACTGGCTTAATTATCTGTACATATTCTGAAAAAAAAGAATATTTTTTGGTGTCTGCGTAAATATGGAAACAACAATTGCTTATAAAATATTAAATCCATAAGAATAGAAGCGAGAATTTATAAAGACGCACGGCGGCCAGGCGGATGATGACATGTCAGATGCATTGACTTACAAAAATAGAGCAAGCCCTTAAGCTGGTATTACACGACATGTATTGTACATATGACATGTCAATTTTTACAGTGTAAAATTTATACATGTCGTGTGACCCCTTTCAAACACTGCTTGTGTAAAACAATGTGTTGGATAACATATGTATACATTTCATTTAGAGCGTGCTCTATTTTGACATGTAATACATGTCGGCAATCAGCTGTTTTTGAAAAACAACAAAGCATTTGCTGACAAAAAGTTGAAAAGGATAAGTATTTTATTTCAAATCGTAAATAGAACAATTAATGAGTGTTTTTCAACATATTTTTAGTTAAATTGGGTTAATAAAGCTGTGTTTTCCGATGATAAGATATAGCAAAGTCAGCTGTTAATGATAAACACATGTATACATACACAAGCACGTTTGAACGCAAAAATTATAAACCAAATGTACACGCTTATTTTGACAGACATGCAGAATTACATATCGCTTTTTGAATTGACAAGCCATGTGTAAAATACATATCGTGTAATACCACCTTTATAGAAATAGTAACATATGTGATGTACATATTGTTCTACACAAGAAACAAAACCCTTCGCCGTTAAGATAAAAAAGTACTTGACAGGACAGTAATATATGACAAATATTTATTTCTTTTCTTTTTATGTAATAATTGTAGTTGTGAATTTGTTTTTTTATTTTCGAAAAATTTTGCAATATTAAAGTATGGTTTACACGCTATCTACCCGTATCTCCCCAAACACAAAGGTGAGATAGCCTAAAGTATGGTTTACACGATATCTACCCATACCTACTCATATCCCCTAACATGTAGGAATAATAAATAGCCTTTTTATACAAAAAAAAAGCATTTAGCATTTTCAGCTCAAAAGTGGTTTTATAGCCTTTATACACCAAAAAGCTTTCGCATTTTGGGCAGAAATTCGCTTAAATTCATCTTTTCAGAGTACAACTCTGTGCATTTTTCCGCATCTTTCATGGATGCGAAAATATGTTAATATCTTTTAGCATTTTGACCGCATCTTTTAAAGATGCGGAATAATGCGAAAATATTTTAAATGCGTTCCGTTGTAAAAAGGCTATAATATTCACCAGGGAGCTTTAAGTATGGTTTATACGCTATCTACCCATATCATTTTAAAAAGTGAAATAGCCTTATTAGAAATGATGTACGAGTAATCAAAGACACACACTACAAAATCATAGCAAAATAGATATTGAATTATAGGAAGGTGGATAGGAAATCAAAATATACGGATTTGGCAGATAATAGGGGATATTGGTGGATAGCGTGTAAATCAGTCTTTAGTCACATATGTAAGGTTTGCATACCAAATTAGCTGTAAAATAACATTTCATTCAAAAATATGATTCACTTTTTTGTCATTTTGTTATCTAATATAGATAAGATTTGGCAACTTGCAGACAAACCACTATACGAACAAGATAACAAAATGACACTTTTACGAACTAAACGTAATTTCCAATACGATACATGGTGTCCGAAATATATGTTAATAAAATAATGAAACTTTCAACTATTTCTACATAAATGAATTTTTAATATGTTCATGGTAATATTTTGCCACTATATCCCCAAAAACTTTAAAAATACGCTTGATTGAAATGTTTAATGCAGAATTAAGTAAAAAATAAAATAAAAATAGAAAGCGTATAAAATTTCTGGCGTTTTTGCGATTATACACTGTACACCTTAAAAATAAAATTATTTATTTCTTTTTTATTTATTTCTTAAATTAACTACAATTTTTACGAAATGGAATTTTAGAATTCTTATTTGGCATGATAGTTAGCGCACGAGATAATCGCGCGGCGGAGCTAGGTTCTACTCCTGCCTCAGTCATCTAGATTTATTTAATGAAACTTCGTACTTAAAGTATAGTAAAAGCTTCTGACTTTCGAATTCGTCTATAAATGTAGAATCCATTGTGTAAGTCTTAAAATAAAATAAAATTATGTGTTGTTTTAAGTGTAGCTAATCATACATATAAAAGCGTCTTACAAAAGAATTTAATTTGATTTCAAACTCATCGTCGTAATCACACATATGTGATTACTCTATAATAAAGAGTTGTCATGACTGTGCTTTCCGACCACTTCCGTTCGATTGTCGTTTTTGTTGTAATATAAACGAGTCTCGAAATGTGTTGTCAAATTTGACAAGCACTTTTCGAGTTCTTTTTCTCCGTGGTTTTTGCGATTAAACATGGCACCAACTGTGAGTTCCGAATATTTTTGATATTTACCAAGTTTTTTGTTGGTTTAAGTTAATAATTTTAGTATTAATTGCAAATAGCGCTTTGTGTTAACATAGTAAGAATATTTTCATTAAAAAATTACTAAGGATTGCTGTGAAAATTGTGGATTTGTTTTGTGTTTTTCTCAAGTGGCAGAATCGCCATAATACAATAACAGTGTGGACAATTTCTAATAAGATTTAATTTTTTAGGCTAAAACCAACAAGGCCGACAAGCCTGCTGCCGCCAAAAAGGCCGAACCAGCAAAGGCTGCCCCTGCCGCTGCTAAGGGCAAAGTTGAGAAGCCCAAAGCTGAGGCTGCCAAGCCCGCTGCCGCTGCCGCCAAAAATGTAAAGAAGGCCCCAGAAGCCGCTAAGGATGTTAAGGCTGCTGCCACTAAGGCCGCACCTGTCAAGAAGGACGCCAAGGCTGCCGCTCCCGCCAAGAAGGTCGCCAAGGCCGCAGCTCCTGCCAAGGAAGCCCCTAAAAAGGACGCTAAGGCTGCTGCTAAACCCGCTGCCGCCCCTGCTGCTGCTGCCCACGCCAAGAAGGCTGAACCAGCTAAGACTGATAAGCCTGTCGCTGAAAAGGCCCACAAAGCCGTTGTTGCCAAGCCTGCTGCAGCTAAGCCCAAGAAGTCTGTGACTGCTGCCGCTGCCGCCGCAACCGGCAAAGTTGGCAAGAAGGCTGTTTTGCGCGGCAAGGGTCTTAAAAAGAAGAAGGTCTCTTTGCGTTACGGCATCGACTGCACTAACATCGCTGAAGACAACATTTTAGATGTTGCTGACTTCGTAAGTAATCCGACGCTATATTTTCCGCTAAACAATGCGAACATAATGTTACCAATTCAGCTATTAGTCCGACGACCTATACGGTCTACGCTTTGCTTACACTTGACCTCTAAGACAGGTCAACCCTCTCCCGTTCTGAACGAACTTGTTGCTTCTAAAGTGACTTCAATAAAGTCATTCTCCCGAAGAGGGGCTCTGGATGTAGCACAACGGGGTAGCCCTTGACTGCCAGAACAGGGTCTGGCCAGGGGTGCAACCGTCTGTGAACTACGTCAAGTCGTGCTGTGTAAACCGCCAAGTGGTGGGCCCTGGGTCGAGTACACTCGCAACCGCAAGTGCTCGAGCCAAGATACACAGTGCGCCCTGCCAAAGCGTGTTTCCAAGTTGGGCGCTGCAGGAATTCAATATGAATGCAAAGCAGAAATATTTTCGTACACAACTATCTAGTCGTCCCTTGGGTACTTTTGACCAAGAAGTCTCAAGATGCAATAGAAGTAAAAGACGTATATGCACAGGAAAAGGTAAACTTGTATAAATTTAATATTTTTTTAAATTATGCATTTAAATGCTTGAGTTGTTGGAATTTTGATGTACGTCAAAAGAAAAGTAACTTCAAATGTGCTACCATTATGAATAAAAAATGAATTTTTTAAATTATATCTATCTGTTACTTTTGGGGTAACAGAAAACGGTATGAAGTAAGTTTGAAGATACTTTTCTGCACTATTGACTGTTTTAAAAAATTATTATTGACCATAATAGTTTTTATATATTTATTTTGTTTATTTATTTTCAAATTCGCCACAACTGATTTGTTGTCAGAGAGTGTTCTCTTCGCTCTGATGACAGTGTACTCAGTGGCATAGCAATTAATTGCGAACTCTTCTAATATTTGGTTTTTAAATTATTCTAATCGATTTAAAAGCTTAACACTGCAAGAGACATTCCAACAAAAATGATTATTATTTTGTATTATTAGCTTGAGTGAAACAATCACTTACCTTTCTGTAAAATTTGTTTCCCCTTACCAGGAAAAGTACGTTAAGGCCCGCTTGAAGGTCAACGACAAAGTCAACAATTTGGGCAACAATGTCACCTTTGAACGTGTTAAAATGAAGTTGTACGTCAACTCTGACGTTCACTTCTCCAAGGCCTACTTGAAGTACTTGACCAAGAAGTACTTGAAGAAGAACAGCTTGCGTGATTGGATCCGTGTTGTCGCCAACGAAAAGGATTCCTATGAACTCCGTTACTTCAGAATCAACTCTAACGATGATGAAGATGAAGATGCCGAGTAAATGTATGATTTATTTTTTATTAGATCAAGATGAGAGTAAACTTTTTGTAAAGTTTTATTAATACAAAAAAAATTAATAAAAAAAAAACAAATGTTAACTTTTTTTAGAAAGTTAAAAAAATCTAACTTCTTTGTTTGACTTAAACCATTTGTATAGTGTTGCGAACGCCGTTTGAGGTACTAGTTGATCTTGCAACTAATATTTGAAAATCAAGGACGCAATTAATTAGCCATTGTCTAATTTTAATAAGGGCACAACTGACGACTTTGGAATATATATATATATGATATAAGTGACATTTTTACCAATGAGATTATCGCACAATGGCAGAAATATAAAAGTTCTTCCATTCTACGCCGATGCTTCCTAATGTCTGACTATAATATTTGTGCAGCCTGCAAAGTAGCAACATTGGTAAATGTGTTTCCTTAAGTATCTCAAAAAAATGCTGTTGCGCCGTAGATCATTATGGCTTTGGCCACCCTTTTGTTGAACAATTAAATTAAATTCACCTTGATTTAATATTTGCTATCAACAATTAGTCTGAAGGACGTAGATCGATCAAATTCTGATTTCATTCTCTTCGGTCGGAGAATTCTTAAAACATTTTCCTCGACGGGATACAATTTATGGGTTTATGTAGTAAATTAGAATTAAATTATGTAAATAAAGTAATGTTTATTACAATTCCCTTCTTATTGAATTAACAACGCTTAAAAATGTTTGTGAAGATATAAATTAGGTTTTTTATTAGTTTTTGTCCAAAGCTCCTTTTATTACAGGTAGCATATGTTTTCTTGTTGCCTTGATATTACCCTGTTTGTAAAAGGAGCCATTCATAAACTTACAGTCGCTGTTTAGTTCCAATAACATATTGGGATCATTAAATGATACAAGTTGCTCTTTTATTGAATTATATAATTGATTGTTATTAATGTCTATCAATCCCAGATCCCGATGGACGGTATTATCTTCACCATTGACAAACATACCCATGAGCAGAATGACGACACAGTTATGTTCATCGGCAAAGCGTTGCACAGATTCCTCAGCTTGTGGTTTTAAAATAAAATCTTGTACCAATAAAGGAAATCCAGGCACAGCAATTTTAAGCTTGTCATCTTTGCTGGAAGTTATAATTTTAAGATCTTTTCGTAATAGTTCGGAAGCCGTCAATTTACTGACATCAGCCCTGGCTTTGACCAAATTTTCAAACAAGTTTTCTCTAGTCGACAATGTTGTTAAGTTTGCTTCTAGAGCAGCACAAATTTCAATGTCTTTCGGTGTGGCTCTTGCTGCTGCTTTCGAAAAATTTACAGTGTCTAAGACAATAGCACTACGTAATAATTGCAACACTTCATTTTCTTCCTCGCCCAATATTTTGTGTTGTAAATACAATTCTGCAATGAGGGTGGCACAGGAGCCAACCAAATGTATATTAGTTTCACAGTTTTCGGGTATTTTGGCTGTAATATCTTTGGGTCGGTGATCATAAATCGCCACAACCTTTGAAGACCAACTGCTTACGTGATGGTCTACAAGGACGTATTGGCTGGCATTTAAAAACTCTTCGGTTAACTCATCCCTGAATGTAAGCATATCATGTGTTATACAGTGTTTGTTAAAAAGATACTGCACTTCGGTTTTTAATGGATAATCCCGCTTGGGAATATTCAGTATAGGCAAAAAATTGCAGGAATTTGCCGACTTTGGTTTGTTATTGTTATTCTTATGGTAAAAGTAAGCCAAAGATATGGCAGACACCGCTGAGTCTAAATCGCAGGATTCATTGCCAAGTACAAGACATACTGGTTCCTAAATGAAATGAAATTTATCAATCAATAATATTAAAAAGGTATGTGTAATAGTATTTAGCATTACTTTTGTTTTCAGCAGTCTCCTGGATTGGTTTAAAAAGTTGATCATATTTAATTTACTTTACTTTGTAAGACTAATTTACTTTGCAAGACTAAAATCAGAATATTCCAAAATATTTAACAAAATGTAAACAAACAAAAAACATATGACAGACGAGTATTGCCATATGGTAAAAACCAACTTAATTTTTCTATCCACACTCCAAACAAAATCCAGTTTGACAAAAAATAATTATGCTTTATATTTCCATACTCGTAGTTTAGAAAAAAAAATACTATGAGTATATAAGATTTAAAACAAAATACACCATTGAAAAATTATGAAGGTTGTTCCAGGAATATATGAGAACATAATTTTTAAAAGCCTAGTTTAATTGCACTACCGGTCGAGTTCTGGCTGAAAAAGTGAAGATGTCATCACCTTCAGTTTAGTGCCAGAATTACGAAAACCAAAGTCAAACTGGCGCCAGCTGCCATGGAGCACTTAGGATCCTATTATAACCCCCTACATGTGATTGCTAAATTAAAGGTATTATTACCACGATTATATTTTTAATAATTTTGAAAGTTCTTATAATTTGTTAAATTATAATTTAACTTCCAGCTCACACTTGTTTCTAAATCTGTTATCAGTTTAAATGAAGGCTTAATAAATTAATTTGAATTTATAAAAAGTACGAACCAATGTACTTCTTTCTAATTTTGTTTTTTATGATTACACTGTGATCGATTTTTTCAAACAATTTAAATTGCATGACAGGACTTGAAGGTTTTACCCTTATTCGAGCCCATCATAGACACTTTTTTAAGTTTGTTTTTTACTCATTGTAGTGTTTTTTAAAGGGTTAAATGGACTTTCGACAAGCTATAATCTGGTTTTCGGATAAGCTTGACTTATTAATAACAACTTTTTCGATGACGGCTTATCCGAAAACACAACAATAGTTGGCGAAAATCGATTTAAGCTCATAAAAAGTAAATTTTTTAAATTATTTTATAAACAAAAGTATAGTTCGTAGTTATTTTCGGCGATCAGACCCAGTGCATCAAGCTTAAGAAAATTACTTAATTTTTGGTAACTAACTCATACCGGTAATGTACATTATCAACTGTAATTCAGAGATTTTATTAATTAAATACACGCCAACGAATAATTTCAGTAGTTATTTCCTCTTGATTATTCTCCGTACAAGTACTTTATTATATTATTAACAAATTGTATCTAACAACTGTATTTTAACATTCATTTCGAATTTCAGTTAAATGTAGTTCTCAGCCGGCAAATAACTGTTTTACATCTGTTTCATTAAAATCAATTTTGTAATTTAGTTCTTGAAATGTTTTTAGCAGTATAATTGTTTAAAAAAAAAAAAATAATCATACATATATATTTATAAAAATATCTACACAGAAAGATATATTAAATTAGTAACGTTTTCGTCTCCTTTCATTTACAACTGAGGTTCTGTTGTATTTTCATCGATCTCTCCCATTTCATCGTCAGCACACTCCAGTGTTAAATCTTCCAACATTTCAGCTAATGTAATGCGAGGCACATTATCGTTGAAACCTAAAGTATCGCCCCCGTCTACAGGCACTTGCTTCTTGGAATCACGGTATATATTGACCTGCTTACGATACTCTGGATCTTCTTCTAAATCGTCCAAAAATTCGTGGTAGTCGTGTTTGCTACGTTCATCAGTTGCTTCATCGGCCAAATGGCGAAGTTTCCACAGACGTTGGGACTTACGTGTATTGCTATCTGTATAACATTTTCTCACTAGGACAACATCAGGTATTTGCTCAGTTTTGAGTTTTTCAAACTCTATGTCGTTGATGTTGGCTTCACCTACATTATAGCCCAAGACCGAGTCGCCAACCTTGAGTAGATGACCTAAATGCGAACGAGTGTGAATAGGATTATCGTTGATTCCTAACTCAGAGGATCGCACCACCCAGATGTCACAAAGAACATGACGGAAAGACAACTGACCCTGTCCCGGGTAGTATTTACGATCTTTATCCATAATAATTTCAACATCCATCACCACATATTCAACTAATTGCTTGGGATTGCATATGGATTCAAATGGCGATCGGAAATACGTCTGTCCAGATATTTCTGCAATTTGTGCGGTCAGAGGATCTATCAAATGTATGCCGCTAGCTACTCTGTGAATCAAACAGACAGGCGAAATGTTACCAAGCTGTTGACGTAGTTTCTTTGATAAACATACAGCGCTGTCTTTGGACAGCGGAACTATTTCCACCGACCATGTATATTTGTAGTTAAAGTTGTTGCTGTGTATGTCGTGCGAAATTAGACGCTTTGAAGTTGTTAACTTTACCGGTACCATTGTCTGCAAGAAGTCCACCATTTTGCGAGCGTGATTTTCGTTAGCATAGTAGAAATCCAAACCACCATGCAGAGGCTTTATTCCCAATGTGTTTTCATGAGCTTTATGCTTCAAAATCAACTGCTCTAGGTAGTAAAAGGTTTTTTTATTCTCAGCTCTCTGACGAACCTGCACAATGCACCGCCAAAAATCTTTCGCTTCTGTGCGATGACAGTCATCACACATTTGATTCTGGACTGTAAACTCCACAATGAACACCTGTTGTAACACAGTTCCTCCAGATATTTCTCCATGCACTGTCAATTTGACTTTGAGTCGCTTTGAATGTGCTTCGGTCCATACAAATCCGGCATCGACAAGTTTGACTTCCTTAAGGCCCTTTAGTTTTTTGAGGCACAGAGCCAACAACTCCCTTGATTCTAGTGCGGCCTGAATCCATTCCCCGGGTGGTTGCAAATAACGTTCGCAATTACGGCAAAAATGCAAAACGGCTTGCTTTGGTATTCCCTCGGTAATATCGACATGATTTCGTAGACAAGTGACGCACATATTAGACGGATTCGGTTGTATGGCTACACCACATTCACAGCACAATATCACGGAAGCAGTGCCTTGGGTATCAGTCGTCGAAATGCTGACATTGTCACCGCCGGAAAAGTCCACGTATTCCATGGCTTAATGTAATCCAATAAAGATGGAACTTTAAAAAAATAAAACAATCCAACTATTTAAGAGCCACAGCAGAAAAACCAAAACACGTGCAAGGTAAATAACTGACAACTGTAGATTTCTTCTTCTTTGGCAAAAGCAAACAATGAAAAAAAATTGTGCTGCCATATCGGAAAAACAAAAACAAATGTTTAGTTACACAGAAAAAAACATATGAAATATTGCACAATTTGACTTTGGTGATTTCTTTTTGAGTAAAAACATAAAAAGTGTAGAGAAATTGAAATTATTAAAAAATTTGATATTTTATAATTTTAGAACTTTATGCTTCGATATTCACTAACAAATAAGAATTTTTCAATTTACAATTGTTCTTATATCTTTTTCCGATTCTTATACAAGGTCATGTACCATACGTATAAAAAAATAGAAGAGTTATTATTATGCTCCATAATAGGGCATTAAAAACAATTTTATTACTTATTATGTAGTAGTATGGAGTAGTTGTATAACATGAGTGCAAGGCTAAAAAATAGTACTCAAATAATAAATTTTTTTTTCTGTTTATCAAAGATTATATTTGTAATTGTTACTACACCATTTTTTATTAAAAGTTTAGAATTTGTTAAAAAAAAATGGTTGTATTCTAATTTACTTAATTCAGCAATTTCTTAAATATTTATTATTTTATTAAATCTCAAACAATTATACTGTATATATTATTATAATTTTTATACAAATTAAAGAGTAGCTGTATAAGTGGAATAGAAATAGAATTTAATTAAAAAAATTATGTTTTTTGTCAGAAAAATTTTTAAAATAAGTTGTATTATTGTAATTTAATTTATATTGGCCACAAGGCTTAAAATTACAATTTTGAATATAAATAAATAAAAAATTTTTAACAATTCTTGTTATTATTCTCTTATATCCCGACTCCACTACTGTCTTTACCTCGACTAGCGAGTTTTTAACAGCAATGCAATTGCATTTATACACAGAAATTGTATCTGGTAATTTTGGATACGCACACAAGCGCCATCAGACGATGAGAAGCAAAACTACAATAATTAACCGGAACGCATTTAACATATTTCCACGTTAATCCGCATCTTCGATGGATGCGGCCAAAATGCTAAAATTTTTACATGTATTTTGTTGTTGGAAAGATGTTAACATATTTTCGCATCCATGAAAGATGCGGAAAAATACACTGAGTTGTACTCTGAAAATTGGAATTTAAGCGATTTTTCTCAGTAATGTTGATCCGGCAACCACAATTTTCGTCGTTTGTTTATAGCCTTTTTACACCAAAAAAGCATTCCGCATCTTGAGCTGAAGATGCGGAATGCTAAAAAGTGGTTTTACACTGCAGTTTCACATATTGTCAGCTGTTGTGTCTAGCTCAAACATTTTTCGATTTTTCTTGTAAACCTGTAATATTTTCCTGCCACAAACCTATTAACATTGTTGCGGAGGCTGTATTCCATGAAGCGCGAATAGTTTTAACTAATTGGAATAAACATTTATTAATATTTTGGCAAAAATGTAAATTTTTTGTCCGTCCATGTTGTTTGGCATTTTTTCCGATAAGTGTAATAATAGCTTTTTTACACCAAAAAAACATTTCACATTATGTGCTAAAGATGCGAAATGCTAAAAAGTGGTTTTACACTGCAGTTTCACATATTGTCAGCTGTTGTGTCTAGCTCAAATATTTTTCGATTTTCCTTGTAAACCTGTAATATTTTCCTACCACAAACCTATTAACATTGTTTGTGAGGCAGTATTCCACGAAGCGCGAATAGTTTTAACTAATTGGAATAGCCATTTATTAATATTTTGGCAAAAATTTAAATTTTTTGTCCGTCCATGTTGTTGGCATTTTTTTCGATAAATGTAAACAAACAACGAAAATGGAGGTTGCCGGATCAACATTACTGAGAAAAATCGCTTAAATTCCCATATTCAGAGTACAACTCAGTGTATTTTTCCGCATCTTTCATGGATGCGAAAATATGTAAACATCTTTCCAACAACAAAATACATGTAAAAATTGTTAAGCATTTTGGCCGCATCCATCAACAAATGTGGAATAATGCGAAAATATGTTAAATGTGTTCCGGTGTAAAAAGGCTATAAAATTGTTGACCCGGAAAACTTTTTTTTCCCTTCTTCTATTGAGTTTCCCCACCTGTGGCAACACTTGATAAACGGCATTACCATAAACCTATTGGGATTGAGATGGTACTAAAAATACTACTGTATCATCTCCAATTTGTTTGCAAAACAAATAGATTGCATTTTGTCGGGCTACTGGTAAAATTTTCGGTAAAATTGTTTTAAATCCGTTGTCTTCAGATACAATATAATATCTATGTGTTTCATTTGGAGAGAGTGTTTGTGTTAAGTGGAACATTGTAAGAATAATGAGTGGAAGTCCCTCTTCGACACAAATTACTGACGATCCTGTTACTTCTCACGGAAAGGACACTTATATACGACATGCCATACAAAATGAAATGGAATGTAATGACGGAGGAAGTGCTTGTCCTGTTGTGCCCGATGAAGTCGAAACAATAGAAAAAATAGCGGAGATGGTATCTACCGCAAGGAGGGAATCGCCAGAAAGAAATCAGACCATTAATGAATGTTGCCCAAAGACGAAGAAACAACGTCAGGTTTTAATATCGCAAAAGCAGGAAAATGCTTTAGCTACCGCAGCAAGTGGTGGGAGTCCGTTTTTAAATAATTCAGAGGCAATAAATCTATGTACAAGCTCTGCCCCTGTTAACACCGATGACAAATGCCGCTTTGAAGAAGTGGAAATTAAATTGGAAGAGATGTTTGCCGGCATCGAAGATGAACAGCCAACTTCCCTTAGCAAGGAGAATGAAGAAGCATCCCAGCCCACAGGAGAAAACAATGTATGTAATATCAAATCGAACGCCATAACCGAAAAGACAATTCCCACCAAAGCAGCCATAAAGTTAGCGGAGGGTGTAACCTACCCCTTGGAGACAAAGCTGTCTGAAGAAATTGTAGATTGCACTACTACCAAAAGTGCTTTATCCCTCAGGAGACTTTCAATAGCCACACAGCCAACAAATTGCTCCGAGAAACCGAAGGAGCCTCAACTTCATGACACATATGGAAGAGATAAAGAAGAGGTTACGATGACAAATCACGACAATGTAGGAAATCGTGTCATTAAAGAGGTGTCCTGCAACACAAATATCATAGCGAAGAAAAACAAAGTCTTTGGCAATAAAAGAAAGAATTATAACGAAACCACTAAGAAAGGAAAGATATCTAATTCTAAGCACAAAAAGAAATCCTTTGCGAAATTTGAGGAGCCTGGTGCACCGAAAATTAAACACCTAAAGTTTAAGAACCGACGTTCCCAAAATTCTTCCTCGTCGGGCAGCGAGAACGATCAAGATGAGAGAGCGCAACAGACGATCGACACAAAGTATAGATCTCCATACGTACTGGTAAAAAATGACGGTACAATTAGCGTAGTAAATACCGCAACGGCCGACGATTGCAGTGACAAAAATAATAAGATCAAAAGGACAGGAAACTATGTCCCAGAACGGAGAAATGTTAGGGGCATCTATTCGTCAACTTTGAGCAACAAATACGATGCAGATACCGCTGACTCAACTTGGATATGCGTATTCTGTAAAAGGGGTCCACATAAAAAGGGGTTGGGCGATTTATTTGGTCCTTATATTATTAACATAGATAACGATGAATATAAAACACCACCCGATATGAAGGTGCAGCATCTAGCGGCAGCGCACATCAAACGCCGAAGGATAGATACACCTTATAATAATACTGGCTCGCCTATCACAGCACAACGAAAATGTGAAACCGATACCAACTCAACAGTTAATAAACAAGAAGCTCCGGATGATGGATGCATGGATAACTCACCGCAGAGATTTTTCTCAGGAATGTCAAGACTGTCATCTAACAACTTTGAAATATGGTTTCATGAGGACTGCGCCGTTTGGGCACCCAATCTTTATATAGTTGGTTCACGTTTAGTAGGTCTTGATAGTGCGATCTGGCAGAGTACATTCCACACATGTGTTTGCTGCGCAAGAAGTGGTGCCATTATTTGCTGTCTTCAGCGTGATTGTAAAGAAACAGCACATTTGCCCTGTGCACGTGAAAACAATTGGCGTTTGGATGAAACCAAGTTTTGGGCTCATTGTGCGAGGCACCATGTGTCGAATTATGGAAGCTCCATTCAAAAACAGCTATTGAGAGACAGAATTGATATACCTTGTTAAACTGCAAGGTAAATGATGTAAACAAAAAAAAAAATAAAAAATAAATAAGACACCAGCAAATATGTTAAAGTCTTTACAACAAAATCACCACATATTTTAAGTTATTCATATGACTGATAATGGTTTTAGATAATATTTGGCAATAAATTTTGGTCTCAACACAAAAATACTATATTTTGGTAGAATGAAATTTCTGTGGCTAACCCACATTGAGAAACTTATAATCAATGAGTATCAGACAACAGAAAACACATGTTGGGGTGCTTCAATAAATAATTTCCCCAAGGATTCAAAACTGCATGAACTGCATTTATCAGATTATCTATCTGTTTGGCATATTTTTTCTTCAACATTAGAAAAATTTGGAAGGTATTGCGGATATTTATAAAGTTGGGAATAGCCTGTTATTTTCAGACACTTTTTGTCATACATATCTATACCATTTTATTAAAAGCGATAAGTATAATTTTCACAATTTTACAGGAAGCCTATTCCAAGTTTTGAAATCTTATTATGTCATCTCGGTTTGTTACATAGCCATTTAATAGACTTTTTTAAATTGTTTTTAAAGGACAAAGTAAATAAACGGACATATCAACGTCAGCCATAATGGCTCAGATATGATTTTGCGAATTACTTCCTCTTATTTGTAGAAAGACAAAAAGTTACAAACTATCATCGTTCCTCAGTGACTTCGTAAAACAAAAACATTTTTTTTAGTTTCTTAAAACCGAAACAATTTTATTATTAAAAAACTTAATAAAAATAAAAAAAAGGTATACAATTTGTACGTGTAAGTATTGCACCCGTATTAATGTAGAATCAGATAGACAGGATATTACTGTTCGAGGACAGTAGCGAACTGGATTTGAAAAGGATATATACGTTGTTACATTTTCATTTTGTATTAGGTGTGTAACACTATCCTTGTCTGAATACAAATTCAATTGCATTTAAAACTCAAAATGTTAACTTACTTCTTTATCTTTTTCTGAAACTTCTCTATTCGTTTTTAAAGTGATCATCTCTTCCAACATTTCAGCTAAATCGATAGCTTTATTGTTATGGACATTAACTGTTTCATCTTCCACATTTTTGGTATGGTCAAGATAGACATTAATGTTTTTACGAAAATCTGGATCCTCTTCAAGATCTTCGATAAAATCTA
The DNA here is from genome assembly GCA_964034835.1 of Muscina levida. Classification (NCBI taxonomy): domain Eukaryota; kingdom Metazoa; phylum Arthropoda; class Insecta; order Diptera; family Muscidae; genus Muscina; species Muscina levida. The sequence goes on from OZ035882.1 coordinate 133,741,095, forward strand.
ATTTGTCTTTCGCCAAGCGCTCATCCACGGGACCATATGTTAAATGTTTAAGTTTCCACTGACGCCTCTTGTTAGCCTCTAGACGATCATGGCATTTTCGTACCAAAATAATGTCGGGGACTTGATCAGTTTTTAGCTTTTCAAACTCCATTTCGTTGATGTTAGCCTCTTTCATGCTGTAACCCATTACCGAATCCCCAACTCCAAGAACGTGGCCCAAATGAGATCGAGTGTGGATTAAATTATCATTCGTGCCAAGCTGGGAAGCACGAACCAACCACACATCACACAGAAGGTGACGGCTAGACAATTGACTTTGACCTGCAAAATTCTTTCGTCCATTTTCTTGCAGCGGCTCAACGTCCATAACTATAAATTCGACCAACTGCTTGGGATTACATATTGCCTCGAATGGTGATCGAAAAAAGTTTAGGCCACTTAACTCAGATAACTGGCCCGTGTTTGAATCAATCAAATGCACACCGTGAGTAACCCTGTGTACCAAACACAAAGGTGGTAAATTGCCTAATTGATGTCTTAATTTAGGCGGTAGACACACAAGACTGTCTTTAGACAAAGGAGCAATCTCCACTGACCACGTATACTTGTAATGGTGTATATTACTGTTTTGGTCGTGCGATATTAAACGTCGGGAATTAGTAACCTTCACGGGAACCATGCTTTCCAGAAAATTAACCATTTTGCGGGCATGATTCTCGGATCCGAAATAGAAATCTAAACCGCCATGAGTAGGTTTAATACCTAGAGTGTGTTCATGGGCTCTGTGCTTAAGTATCAGCTGTTCCAAATACAAATAAGTCTTCTTATTCTCAGCATGTTGCCTGACTTGGACCACACAGCGCCAATAATCTTTAGCTTCAACACGATGACACTCATGACACATTTGACTTTGTACGATGTAGTCTACAATTACTCCCTGGCGCAGCGATGCATGATCCGTCTCGTTGCCCTCAACAACTAGTTTGACTTTAATACGTTTAGAATGTCGCTCCGTAAACACAAAACAGGCATCAATGAGTTGAAGTCCTTTTAGTCCCTTCAGCTTTTTCAGGCACAGCCCGAGTAATTCTCTTGATTCCCATCTGGCATTTATCCATTCCCCAGGAGGCTGGAGGTATCTTTCACAGCCTTTGCAGTATTGCAGCTCTACTTGTTTCGAAATACTGGCTGTTATATCGATGTGTTCACGTAAACAACTTATACACATATTGTGGGAGTTCGGTTCGATAGAAACTCCACACTCGCAACACAGAATAGTGTTTTTTCTTATTACGATTACTATATTTTCTCCATCCTTGCCAGGAGAGGCTTTAGCGTTAAAGTCAACGTATTCCATTTGATGGAAAACAAAGGAAAAGCACGTACTCTCCCTAGCTTGTGCAGGGAGATGTTAAAAATGATTTCATTAATGTTTGCAGAAATAGGATAGAAACAAAATATAAGAATAATTCGGCCAGATTTTAACATTTTTTGACAATAATTTTGGTATTGCCATGTTCGGTATGTCACAATGTTGTGAAATTAGGCATGAAAAGTATATGGGTTGTTTACACACAATGCGTTTCTCCTATGACTAATAGCCTTTTTACACCAAAAAAGCATTCCGCATTTTGAGCTGAAGATGCGGAATGCTAAAAAGTGGTTTTACACTGCAGTTTCGCATATTGTCAGCTGTTGTCTAGCTCACACATTTTTCCATTTGCCTTGTAAAACTGCAATATTTTCCTGCCACAAACCTATTAAGATTGTTACGGAGGCAGTATTCCACGAAGCGAGAATAGTTTTAACTAATTGGAATAACCAATTATTAATATTTTGGCAAAAATGTAAATTTTTTGTCCGTCCATGTTGTTTGGCATTTTTTTCGATAAATGTAAACAAACAACGAAAATGGTGGTTGCCGGATCAACATTACTGAGAAAAATCGCTTAAATTCCCATTTTCAGAGTACAACTCAGTGTATTTTTCTGCATCTTTTATGGATGCGAAAATATGTTAACATCTTTCCAACAACAAAATACATGTAAAATTTTTATCATTTTGGCCGCATCCATCAAAGATGCGGATTAACGCATCTAAATATGTTAAATGCGTTCCGGTGTAAAAACGACTATAAAAGTACATTGTTTTGGATATTTTTATTAAATTTTACAGTGTATTCGCTAATAAATAGATGCAATTTAAATCAATATGCATACTCTTTGAAAGCTTATCGAAATGACTTTGCAGCAATGCATATAAAAATTATTTCATTAACCCATTATGAGTTGAAATTTAAATTAAACCATTCTGGACCTTGAGTTTTTTTGATATTCTATACCTATATTACAGTAAATTTTTTTGACACCAAATGATGGGAGCTAATTCGAGCTATTCCAAGAGGTACGAACAGAGCCATTCCATAAGTGCCATTTTTTTTAAAAAAAAAATAGCACTCCGGTGTCCTATAGTGCCATTATCATAGCGAAAAAGTTTTACATTTTTTGACATAATGGCTAAATTATTTCCCTATGGTACGGCTCTATAGCCCAGATAAAAAAAATTTGCAGCTATTAACATGTGAATAAAGAAAACCAGTAGTGAAGTAGCTCCTTTTTTTATTCAGATAAGATAAGTGATTGCAGACCCCAATCCGGATTAAAGAGATTTCTGGATTATCGAGGTTTTCTTCAACAGCTCTAACTTCTTTGGTGAAGTAAACCGTTTGCCGCGAATTAGCTAAGCATTTTTCAAAGAAAGATTTCGTAATTCGTATGATTTAAAAAAAATAATGTGTATAAACAAGTACTGTTTACATTCAATCCGGATTATAGAATACGCAATGTGCACGGAAATGCAGTTCGGATCGAGTTTATACTGTTATAACTCGTTCCGGGAATCTTGATGAATTTGTCATTGGATTCATGTCGAAAATAAATGATATTTGAATATCTGCCCTTTGCGAGTGAGCATATGCCTTTTTTTTGGTCTTCCAAAGGCCCCAATATTCCAAATGTAACTCCAAATGCGTTGTAGATGGCGGTAGCATGATATGGTGTTTTAACAGAGCTAGATTGTGATTTAACAGAATTCCAGTTTCATGGGAACGGAAGAAATTGTGGTTTGTATACAAAACATTTGCAACTTTGACTTATTATTCATTTTATTTTTGTAGTATTTTAATGTTTTCTTATGTTTATTTTTTTTTTCTTATTCCTGTGATACCACAAGGCTGGAAAATGATGGTGCGTTAACAGTAATAAGCCATTTGTTGATAAATATAAAAATGTATTTAACAGAGTCTTATGGCCTGTTTTTGTAACTTATTTTTCAACCATTCGTACGTCAAATGGCGAACGATTGACATTTTTGGTTTTTTTACTCTTTATATTGAGTGAAACAAAAAAGAGCTTTTATTGATGGAAATATTTGGTTCGACAAACTGAAATACGGGCGAAACAAAACGTCATATTAGACGATCAAAAATTAGAAATCGTTGAGGTGCAATATTGTACAGAAAAAGAAATATTGTTATTAAAATTAAGTATTTTTACAAAAGAATCTTCTTTCTTACAGCTTAAAACATTTTAAACACTTATATACATTGAAATTTGGAAATGGTGGACTTTAAAAAACGACAACTGTTTTTTTTGGGATGTTTAGTGGAATCGATCTATGTTACTGATTTCTGTATAGTTATATTGTTCCTTAAATCATTATAGATTTTTATTAATTAATGCGGCTTTAAACCTTTGAGTTGTTGTTTGCTTGTTTTGTTTGTGTGTCCGCAGTCAGCTGTATTCACTTAAGACAGGATTGTCCCAATATTGCAAAAACTTGGTATTTTTCAATAGCAAAAGCTTTTGAAAAGACCAAAACAACACATCGGCAACAATGGACTTTCAAAGAAGGACAATGAGTGAAATGAGCTTTTACTCCCGAGCGAAAAGAGAAAGAAAACACAAATAAAAACTTGAGCGTCTGGGTAGCAATCGTTCGTCTGCCTACACGAAAAAGTTAGCTGAACAGGCTATTAATCCCTTTATGTCTTTGCCTTTGATAGTATAGTTCAACTATTAACCACCTGGTGGCGCTAGTGTGTGCACATAAACTTTAAGTGTTATATTTTTCTCTTTTTTAGCTGCTCAGCTGTACTGTAACGCATGGAAAATCATGAGTTGTTTGACGGAAAAGGGCATGAGTCTTGGCTCCAACATTAACCAAGCTTTCCGATGTTTGGGGACCAAGACGAAGGAAATGACATTTTGGCAGAAATACAGAGCCGACTGCCATTTTAAAAATAAGTTATAGACATCTTCTTAACCTCCAAACGTCAAATTACTTTAAAACCATTTTTAAAATTTGCACCGCTAGTTTTTTTCTCGAAAGCCTTTTACTTGAGTAGCTACATATATAGTATCATAGAAGCCAAGGGGCTTTTTTGGTTATGTTCTAAGGGCTTCGGTCTCAACTTCAACCTTTATTTTTACGTTTTAGGTCGTATTTGGGAGGGCGTGGATTTTTTCCTTTTTTTTAATTCGCCCTTTATTCTGCACTTCGAACGATATTCCTTTTTTCAACCGCAGAATGTTTTCTTAACATTGCAGTTGTTTTATTTTCATATATTTTTCATTTTGTTAAATGACAATATAAGATTTCGGTACCAATGTGAATGTCCTATTAGAATTGCATCTCCTATCGACATATGACGTTAAAGGTCTATTGTGAATTACCCAAGTACTACAGCAACCCTGTAAATGTCATGGTAAAGCAATCCACAGAATATAGTCCATTAGATTTTTCCCATAGTTTTCGTCTAGCCCTGGTGAATTTTGTGCATTGAATTTAAAGCATTTAAACTTTAAAATCCTTAATAAGAACTAGTAAAAATCCAGATATAAACTGTAAATTTGATGAATCTATATAAACTCAAGCGAATCTACGAAAATAAATAACGAAAATGTTGCTATGCGAATTGTGAAAAGCGAAAAAATGTGAATGGCTATGACTGAAAAAGATGAAAAGGCAAAATTAAGCAATGTAGAAGCAAAAAAAAAAAAAATGAAAATATGATCAGTGTGTGGTGTTAGTGGTAGTAGATATTCCATAAATTAAAAAAGTCATCAACTGGAAATCGTTAATACAAAAATAGCATATGTAATCGTATTTATAGTGAATCCAAAATTTGATCGATGACAAACCGATTTAAAATAGTACAAAATTCCTGACTTAATTTCAAGCAAAGGCAATTACAAATCGTATCTTGAATATCTTTCAGTTTCTGTTTATAAAAAAAATAAATATACTGTAAGCCTCTCCTGCCAGTGCGAAGAAAAGTGAAAAACGGATAATGACGTGTTTTGGATGTTAGAGTGCGACGGCATCAGTGTATATCGTAGTATGTGATGACCCCTACTTGGTTAGTAGTGTAGCAGCATTGATATTAATATAAAAAATGAATGAGTGTTATATTAATAAAAATAAGTATTTGATTAAGACCCATCGATAAAAATAGACAAAAACGTACTTTTGTTGTTCGTCTGTCTATTCTGTCAATACAGCGAAGGTTGGCAGTTTATTTTTTCATAGAGACAGTTGTTGTTGTATAGACACACAGAAGGAAATTGCAAAAAAAAAATGTATTTACACATCTGGCTCATTCAGGAATATTTTGGGATACCACTTTTTCTATAAATTTGTAACTTGATATTGTATCATGACACAAATTCAATTTCGAAAAAGGAACTAAATAAAATATTAGCTTTTGCAATTTTAAGATTTTGTTATTGTGATAGGTGTGTGCGAGTATTGCGTTCTTCCTTATGACTTTCAAAGGTTTAAAATTCTAATATATATAAGAAAGATTCTGAGCTTAAAATATCTGAATGCATGCACAAATAATTGTGATTAAAAAAGAAATACAAAAATTCCAAGTTTTTTTTTAGGAATTATATTTCTTTGCTTTCATCATGCGTTTAATATTTAGCATGCATATTATATTAAAAATATTGTGTATACTACGCTACTTTACAACCCTGAGTGGATAAATTGTTCTCATGCAATTTGCAGTGTTGCCATGGAAAATTTATTTAAAGGAAAATTGCTAAAGGTAGTTAAACAATTTTTAGATTTATTTTCGCAAGGCCATAGCTGAGAAGATACCACCCCATGATATAAACATATAAAAAAACTTAATTTCCCTTAACATCTCATTAATGATGTATGGGATAGCTATATATAATATGTAGATATATTAGATATATTATATCCCCGATATCTAAGATCTATATAAAATACATATATACCAATGGAAGACTATGTAAAATAGCTTTCTAGCAATATGTATTTCCAAAAAATTCCTTAGCTGCAGTGCAGAAAAAAAATTATTCCATTTTCTTCGCCTATGATAGATCAAAGGCCCATGGGGCCTTATTGGGCCCAAAAGAGGCCAACTGGATTCTACGTGTTGGTTGAAAATAAAGATAGTTTTAAGACCAATATGGACATTTCCACAAAACATTAATGTTAACATTATGTTAAAAAAATATCTGAATTAATTTTTTAACTTATCTCAGTTCAAATTATGAAAAAATCGGTCAGCAAGTTGAAAATTTCATTTGAATATTACAGGGTTACATATTTATATTATAATTGCACACATCTTATGCAATATTTCAATGATCACCAATTAATAAAAAAATTGAAATAAAAACCAACCAGTTATATTTGGTACATGTTTTAATGTCGCGTTCTTGCACCTAAGACATCGTTTTTTTATCAGTATTCTGTGATCTTTATAATAATGTAGCTAAAAATTCTTTTCCAAATCAAAGTTATATAGTTTTATCTAAAACATTACTATCACCTCAAAATAATCACACCAAACATGTTATTTTGATCTGTCTCATTTTTAAGCTTATAAATAATATATTTGTGTAGACGGTTAAATCGAAACAAATAAGAAGGGAAGTAACATTGCGTTGCTTTGGAAAACAAAAAGAGAAAAAGTAAAAAGTACTAATTACTTACTCAGGTGGCACTTCTTTGCAATCCTACTGAATTATATACCGCACGTAGAAAAATATTATAAGCGCCTCGATCTTTTGCGCTTTTTTTCTAGTTAGTCACACCAAGTTCTGTAAGGTTCTCAGTAACCTGGTCTTTCCAACGGAGTTTTGGTCGCCCTCTTCTGCGCCATCCATCGAGTTCATTGTCGAAGACTTTTCGAGCTGGATCATTTTCGTCCATGCGTACAACATAAAAAGTATTCTAGGAAAAAAAAACAATGTCCATATTATAACATGCCAACTACCAATAGAAAGCCGCATTTAAGTTAAAAATAAATTTTTCAATTCGATTCCTGTCTCCAGTCATCTAAATTTTTCTTCCATTGCCGGCCCCTCGATGTTGTCAACAGCAACTTAGCAGTATAGTGTCGAGTCAATTGGCATGTCTAGTAAAAAGCTTCTCAGTCAGTGGCGTTCGCATTCGTTGACAAATAAGTAGGTGCCGTTAATTGTGAATTTAAAAATAGAAAATGTGTTAATTCACAAGAAATCACGAAAAGCTTTCCCATACCACATTCATGGGGAAATTAAAGGGAAATTAATCCACAATTCGAAGTATTATTTTTTAACGAAAATCCATCCTGGAAATGGCCATATAATTTTTTTTAATAATTTAAAATATATGTTTGGTTATTCGAAAGATATGATATTAACTATTATCCTGGACGCATTTAAAATATTTTTTTTTATTAATTCTGATTAATTTAAAATAAACAAATTCCATTTAATAAAAACACAATTTTTGCATAATAAATGGACTTTTCTAAAATATTTTAATTGGTTAACTTTTAAATTCTATTCAATTATATAAAAGTTACTCTTTCCCCAATTTTGAACTTTTTCGGTTTATATCTTTAAATTTATACCACTGGATTCGCCTCCTTTTTGTTTCCCAAGGCCAAATGGACATCCTGTTGCTTGTTGAAGAATAAAAAAGAAAGTAATTTTTGTAAATGGGTGTTTCCACAGAAAATGTTTATAGAAAAATTGTTTATTTCCCACTTATATTACACAAGATAAAAGTATCTGTCATTTTCGAAACTTTAATTTTCTTTTTACTAACAAAAATATGCAGCTTATTTGTTGTTACCCATAATAAAATAATTTAAACAAAAAAAACGTTTAACTTTTCATGATGTAACTACCGTTACTTAAAAAAAAAACAATTTTGTTGGTAACTAATTTTCTCTTGTTTGAAAATAGACCCATTCCTTAAACAAAACATTTCATGGAAGATTTTTTACTTCACACATCCTGTGCAAAACTTTATTATTGGTCAAAAAAATTATATAATTATGCTACCGATGATAAAACTGTCGTAAGTCCAAAATTAAGCAATCCTCGTGTCATATTTGCTTAGGTTGGAATTATATTTACAAATTTAAATTTTGCTGAATCATTCGAAAAATACAAAAGGCCAATTTTGGAAAATTCCAATACTGAAAAATTTTATATCGAAAAAATCTGAAAATTTCGCAAAAAATAGCGCATTTTTGAAAAAAAAAAAAAAATATTTTTCTAAAGGGACATCATAAAAACCATTTCTGAAAAAGCTTTCTGCAGAATCAATGGTTACTAGTGCCGAAGACTCTATTTTACCACAATTTACAATTAGAAGATAAATTAGTCAGATTTTCCTGATAAGATGAAGTTACTTTGCTAAATGTTTTCTGTTATTCATTTATTGATATTAAAAAAATCAAAAACCAATTAAAAAACAAAAAGACTAGGGTTTATTATTATAAAATTATAATTACAATTAAAATTACACAAAATAGCCATGTTCGTATATGTGACTGATTTGTTCGACATGATATAAGTTTTCCATCATATTTAATGCGCCATTGTGGACTTTAAAATGATCTAAAGCTAGTTCCAAGCTCAGAAATGAGGAAAATTTTAGAAGATATAATATTTGAAGATGTTAATATTTAAAGTAAAAAGAAAAGCATTGTAAAAAAAGTGTATTGAACATCGTAAACTAATATTTCTGAATCAATTGAAATTCTTATCGCCTACATTAATATAAAGCATGTTCAACGCAATATGTTTGATGCTGTTGATATTTAAAGTAACAAAAAGGGAAAAGCTGCCAAAAAATATATTTCAAAAGGATTGCAAGTAAACTGTTGTTTTATATATTGATGAAAAAGTGCCATAGAAAAGAAACAAATAAGAACAGTTTTAATTTGAAAAGTTATAATATTGAAAAAATATTTAACATAAGAACTGATAAAAACAATTTCGATTTTTTTTTGTGTGTGAACAAACTAATGCAAAAGCAGCAGCTAGAATCGTGGCCAACAAAGATATTTTTTAAATTAAAATTTTGAATTTTCCGTTTTAAAATCCTTTCTATTAAAAATAATAGTAATTAAGCAATGTTCAGTAGTGCTGTAGTCTATATTACCAGCGGTTAGAAAATATATCAGCCAGAGTTATTCGCTATCAGATTTATCTGTCATTCATCATCTATTAAAACCGTAAAAAATTAATTACTAGCCTTAATAACTCCAGTTCTCTATAGCTAGATTGAAGATCCGAGTGACATTGGAAAAATTTAAGTTTCGTCCTCAAGGTGCAAAATGGGTTCATTTAAATTATCACCCCATAGTGGGATAATTAAGTGTATTTTTTTTCATTTAATTTTTAACTTTTCGATGAGCTTCCCAACGGTATATATGTATATTGTATCAAACCATGTTAGTGAGTGGTTAAAATTTCACTTCACTCTAAAGAGTGTCTACAAACTAGTGTTCTGCCTATTTAAAAAAAAAAAATTAAAGTGCGTTAAAAGTAGTTTTTCATAGTCAAATTTTTTATTCGCCTTTGTTTAGTACACAAATTATAATGACATAATTTGCAAAATATTTCATTTATGAGTCGTTTACACTACCAGCAACAATTAACAATTATGCCCCTACAGCCCCATGGCCCCGAACCAAATTTTTACCTACAATTCCGATATTTGCGGACAAAGACGAAGATAATGGTATCATTTATTTTTAAATCGACGATCCGCCCAATATTATGCACTTTAAAGTTTAGTCAATGTTCTCACACATAAATTTTGTAAATTAACCCCCCAAATCAGGTCTGCTAAGCCAATTCGTTGTGAATAGATTGATATCATATACTTGGGGCAACCAAATGTTAAAATAGAATTCTCCTGAAAGATTTCGGCCGGCTGTGATACCACCTTGTGACATTGTGCCATTTCAAGGAGAATGCACCAGTTAATTTTGCTCCTGCACCCATTAAAGTGTTGTTCAGCGAATAATAACCAGGTTTTTTTTCGTATTTTTCTTACCGTTCCGACCAGTTTTCACAATGAGAAATAACTTTTGTAACGGAAGTAAAATGTTTTATGACTGTGGTGGAAAACAAAACACCATTACGACTGTGACATCTAACATCCCCGAAAAAGTGCAGAATGTTTGCTTGTAATATATGGCAACACTGTTACAAATTTGCACACACTTTTTCACTGCGCTCTGTTCGTCTCTCTCTAGCGACCGAACATTTCATATGCGGCCGCTTTCTTATTGCTCCACTATTGAAATGGCGAAAATTTTTTGACAAGTCGTCAAAAAAGAGTAAAATAAAATAATACATTGTCAGGACTTTTCGTGTGCTACCTTTCCAAAATATAGTAAAAATAATTAATGCATTTTAGTGAATGAATTATACGAATATTAAATTAATTTATTTAATTCCTCGGACTTCCAGTTGGCTGCATACATACGTACATGTGATGTAAAAGGAGCTATGTAATAAAGTGTATAGACAGAAAAACCACAAAGAAGCAAAAAAAAAAGGCGAAAACAAAAAAGACGTCTGAAAAAATTACAAAAAAGGTGTTGATCGCATTGAAAACTGGAAAAAGAAAAATGAAAATGTTCTCGTAACGCTGCGAATTAACTGAAAAGTAAAATGTGAGACTCTATTTCGCGGATTGAACAAAGTTTAAATGTGTCTAACTGTCTGGCACAAGGTGTATTTTTGAAACAAAAAACCGAAAGAACTAAATCGGTTGTGGTGTGTGTGCGTGCAACAACGAACGAAGTCGTCGTTTGAGGCAGATTTTCATTGAATTTCCATTGGTGGAAGCGCATGTTGAAAACAGATTTGGTGCATTCTCGTTTTTTCGTCTCGCCGGTGGATTACAAAAAAAGCGAAGAGAGTGCTTGGCAGTCGGTTGGATATGTTTGCTAATTGGTAAAAAAAAGTTATTAACAAGTTCAATTTAATGGCATTTGTTGTATTATTGCACGAACGGTTTGCGTCACCGCTGCTGCTGCTGACACCTTCATCGTCGTCGTTGTTGTTGTTGCTGCTGTCGCTGTTTTCTCCTTTTGTTCAGAAAGATGAACAATGAAAATAATAAAACGACCTCAATTAGTGCATCAATACCTAAAATTTCTGCAACAAACACCAACGCAGCGTCGACACCGTCATCATCATCATCGGCGTCTTTATCATCATTACCACTGCCGGTATCATCTTACGCCGCTTCCACATCTCATTTTGACGCAACTGTCAACGCCATCGCTGCGGTGGTCAATGCAAACAGTCACTTGCCTGTTACGCCCCCAAACGCTGCCGTCGTTGTTGCAGTTGCCGTTTCGTCATTAGCCGCGGTCATCATACCAGATACCCCAATTGTTTCAATTGCCGGTTCGACCTTAAGTGAAATTACAACAACAACAACATCAACTAGAACTACACCAACACCTGTTCCCACTACCAAGGAGACAACTACAAATAAAACCACTGCAAAAAAGGACCATTTGAATAATAAGGCACAGGATTCACTACTAACACTTCAGTCATCTTCATCTTTAAGTGCATCCGTTAAGCAACCGCATCATCAAATGTCGGTTGCCAATTCGTCTATTCAAGGCGCCGTAACCAACGCCACAAATCCAGCGGCTAGTGCTGCTGCTAACGACAACGACCATCAGACCAACTCGTGTACAACATTAAAAGGTTCTTCCACTGCTAAACAAGATTGCCCCTCTGCGTCATCCTCTGCCACGACCGAAGCTGCTTCATCATTGATTCAGTCGGTTGCTAATACAACCGTTTCTGCTAATAAAACTGATGAAACTAATATTGCCTCTACTGAAAACAAATCAAAGGTAAGAACTCTCTAGTTTACTTTCCTGTCATATGTCATTAATTTAAATTGTTGTAGATTTTTATTTGGCTTACACCTAACATGTTTAAATTCACACAGACATATGTAATACATATCTATATATTGCATTTCGTTGATATAAAAGTATAAATAGTTTATTAAGAAACATGTTATATTGTACATGGTTTTGCGTGAGAGTTTGTACAACCACCTTATTCTGCTCAATATTGACGTTTTATGCTTAACTGCATTCAAAGGTCATCGAAAATTGCAATTGCAATTAGAGAATTCAGTTTCGACTGTTTTTATTCTGAGTATGAATAAGAGATGAGAAAAAAGGCTACTTGGTACACTTTTTAGTAAAAGCAATTTGGGGAGAAATGGTTTTAGATTAAATTATTTCAGACGGACTTCGAGGCTGTGTGACGGGTCAACAATTTTATGTTTTTTCGGTAACGAATATTTCATATTCAATATTTTTTTATTCGATCTAAATTTGTTTACTAACGCTTTCTTCGGCTAGTTGATCGTATCTCAAGGATTGCGATCTGAGCAGGCGTAGATCGTAAGTCGAGTTAATTCCTCAATATTGGTTCCCATTTATTATAAAAACAACAGTCGTGGAATTGTAGGTTTGGAGAACGGTGTACAAATTTAACCTTCAAAATTTATTTTTTTAAAAATTAGGTTTCTATAAAAGAAACATGAGAGACATGAGACATGGGGGACATGAGACATAATGTGTTAAAAGTTTCAACTTACTCCTACCGTATATAGAATCGAGGAAATCAAATAGCTCTCAAGCGGAGTGAATAAACGATATTAATATGTAGTTTTTACACAACTTGAAGCATGATATAATGAATAATTCTACAACATTAATTCAAAAACAGGTTTACCACAAAAAGGCATTCTAACAATAAGGTCCACCGAAACAATTTACGTATTCATATTTAAAAATATTATGAATCAAATACTGCCCAATGAAGGACTACTTTTTTAAGATTTACAATTCAATTAATTACGATTTACCATAATCTAAAAACTAAACTTTTGTCAGGAGACAAAATATCGAGAATGATATTATTATATCATTGTGTTAAATAAAATACATTTTGAATGTTTTGTTTCTTGAGGGTTTCTTTTTAACTTCTATTTATACAATTGTTGAATTATTTTTTTTTTTTGGTAATTTTTCGCAGATTGAAAACATCAATGTAAACTTTGGGCTGTCATTGCAGAAAAAATACGAAATGAATCGATAAATTTGAATAACTTAACCAGTTGTTAATCAATTTTTACAAACAAATTTTCGTTTTACTCATGAAAGCGTGCACTTTTTGAATTTTTTAATAAAATAAAAATATTTTAATAAAATATTGCATAAATACTTCATCAAACGTAAAATATAGTGATAAAATCCAAAAAGTTTGCAGTTTCAAAGCAAAAACAAACAGGTATTTCAAGCTAACATATCTATATAAATATACATATCGTTGGAAAGGTCTTAGATTCTTATTTCTATCTAATCTAACGAATCTAACGAAAAACTGTTTTTTTTACCGTAAGTCAAGATTTGTAGGTATATAGATTAATATTTTACTCGACCAGACCAACAACATGCACCAGGTCACTTCTCCAAGTTTCTTAAAATATTTCCATTCTGTAGCTGGATGTTGTGAAAGCATTTTTATAAAACTTTAGGGAAAATAATTAGACACTAAGAAAGACTGTCAAAAATAATGCAATTTGCCATCATTAACTTAAATTGAGAAAAGGTAAGATAAGCTGTTATCTGTTGAAACCACAGATATGACGTAGTCGACTTTATTCGATGGTTTTTTTATTTGAATAAAACTAGTAATAATTAAGAAGATACTTTTCAAAACTTCACTATTCCACTTTTGACACTTTAAAATTGGGTTTTTATTCTTTCATAAAAAAAATAAATGGCATAATTTCATAAAAATGACATTGTCCATTTCAAATACCAATTATTGGGACAAAATATGATTAATCCCCAAACTAATTAACTAATTTTCTATAAATTGCAACATAACATGTTCTATGTTTCCTTTTTTTCATGTACATTGTGTATTCTATAATCCGAATTAACTGCAACCAGATATTAGTACTTGTTCTTATTATTTTTCAAACCGTACGAATTGTGAGAACTTGTATTGAATAAAAGATTAGTTAGTTTGCGGCAAAAAACCGTATTTCATTAATTAACCAAATTAAATTAGTGCCGATAAATCTAAAAGTGGTGTTTTGATGTTTGCAGTGAATTAATTAACATAATAATTAATATTAACATACATATTAACATATTACATATTTTAAATAAAAAAAAACAATTTTAAAAAATTCAATATTTCGGATTCTCTGCAGTCCGGTTTGGGGTCTGCTATAAATTACACTGTTATACAAAAAAAATAGTTTTAATTTTTCTGGGTGTCTGAATTGTGATTCCTATGATTATTAATATCATGATTTCAAATATGTTTTCAGATTTTTTTCATCGGGCTCAGTTTTTTAGTTATATGGATTTAAATTTTTTCAGCATTCTTCATGTTGCATTAAAATACATTTTGCATAAATGTAAGGAAAACTCTATATGATCCTACAGAATTTTTTCTAAATACAATAACCGATACTAGTAGACCTTAAAACATGAAAAATGAGAACAACAAATATGTATTTTCTATCAGTTAAGAAAGTTTTTTATTTATTTTATGCTGAATATCCTTGCAGTGTCCTAAAATGTTCCAGAGCAGTCAACAAATATTTTCTGGGCATCTGAATTGTGATTCATATGGCTATTAATATCATGATAACAAATCTGTTTTAAAATTTTTTTATCAGGCACAGTTTTTTTGTTACATATTTGGATTTAAATTTGTTCAGCTTTCTTAATGTTTCATTAAAATACATTTTGCATAAACGTAATGAAAATTTTATTTGATCCAACAGCATCGTTTCTAAATACAATAACCGATACTAGTAGGGCTTAAAACATGTATAATAAGAAGAACAAATATGTAATTTCTATTAGTTAATAAAAATTTCTATTTATTTTATGCTGAATATCCTTGCAGTCTCCTAAAATGTTCCAGGAGCAGTCAGCAAATTTTTTTCTTTTTTAATATCATGATATCAAACATGTTTTTGGATTTTCTTCATCAGGCACAGTTTTTTAGTAATTTGGAATTAAACTTTTTCAGCTTTCTTTGTGTTACTTTAAAATACATTTTGCATAAATGTAATGAAAACTTTATTTTATCAAACGGAATCGTTTCTAAATACAATAACCACTAGTAGGGCTTATAACATGAAAAATAAGAAGAACAAATATGTAATTTCTATTAGTTAACAAAGATTTTTATTTTTTTATGCTGAATATCCAGGAGCAGTCAGCGAATATAGTAGGCAAATTTTTTTTCTTCGTAACGCTTTGCTAAAGTTAGAATGGCTTTATGGAACCTTTCACCATATTCATCGGCGCGTCGCTGCAGCGTTCATAAAAGAAATCCAAATAAGAGGGTAAAAACAGCACTTTCCCAATTTTACGTAGAATATTAAAAGAGAATAAGGTGATTATAAAATAAATTAGGGCGATAATTGCAGACAAAAAGGCATGTTGCTGATGTTGCCACCTGTCTCTACTAATTTTTTTAAAAAATCGCCTCCATACAAATTTTTAATGGAAAACAAAACTTATTCTGATAACGTATCATTAGGCGATTATAATTTTTCTTAACGAAAAACAGAAGATTAAAGAAGTTAGGTTTTCTTAAAGTTTTATTTGCTTTTGTTCTATCGCAAAGCTAACCAGCCCTCATCTGCCGGTTATTTATTTGCCGTACAGATAAACTCAATCAGCTGACTGCTGTTCATAGCTTTTTTGTTTTCCAAGATATATTTTTGCGGCCTTATTCATAAAAACTTACAAGGGGTTTATGATGCATTTATAAGCAAATTTCGACAAAACAATATTCATAAACGATTTACATCTTCAATAAGTTAAAGTAGGGTTGTCTCCACTTTAAGCTTGCTATAACTTGACGTTTGTGCAATTTATTCTATATTCATGAATTTGAGACCTTTATTTTGGGTTTTTCTGCATTTTTCCTATTGGAAAGAGTTGTTGCGTGTATACGTCGTGAAGGAAATTTTCTTCTTTATCATCGCGCATATAGAAAAGTATCTAAATAGACACTTTTCATTCATGAATTCCATTTTAAAAAATATTTCTCCAAAATTCTTCAAAAATAATTTGTAAATAATGAAATAATATTCGTGATGTATAAACAATCAAAACAAGGAAAAAATGTAATTGGGTATCCGAATATTATTTCAACATAAGGAAAAGAAAATAAAATTTGTTAATACAATTTTTACTTTAACGTCTTTCTTATCGTCATGAGAATCGTAATCAATGAAAAATGAGCTACAATAATGGTCATAGTTTATTTTAAGTGCAAATACATACTTGGTATCCGATTATAAAGCTTTTGTATCCGACTGTAAAGCTTTTTTTGTACATCATTAACGACCAATAACAGTCGGCGTTGCCACCGGAAAACATAAAGCTTAAGCACTGATAAAAAAAACTTTTATGAATACAATTTCTTAGTAAAGGTTTTTCATACCAAAAGAATACATTAGCTAGAGAACGCTTCATTTCTACTTTAGAAATTTTTTATGAATATAACCGTTACTCTCTACGCCATTCTCTTTACTGTTTCTCCAATAACCTTACATGGTCCTTACCATGAGCTCTTGCAAAATAGTACCATTCAGCATTAATCCTGAAATATTTTTTTTGTATATTTTTTTTTTGGAATGAACGAAATTTTTAAAATTTTTGAACAGCAGTGATGGATGCGATGGAAATAATCATTGTGCAATTGCTGTACATTTGTATTAGTTCTATTATTCGATATTAGTTCTATTATAATGTTCGTAATAATCCTCAAATACAAATGTACTGAAATTGCATCATGATTATTTCCACCAGAAATGATTACTAAACTTTGATGTCGAATATTATGATTGTTCTTGTAAAACATCACGACTAAGAAAATTGAAAAAAGTTGGACTTGAACAAATATCCACAGCAATGATGGTAATAAACTCATAATTTATGATGATTAATATCACAAGGCAATGTTGATTATGTCGGCTACGAAGACTGCGATGAATTAATGCTTTGACACCCAAAAAATCTATTCATTTATTCCAACGGACAGTGGAACCATAATTATCAAGAATATTCTCCTTCAAATAATACTAATGTATACCATTTTATTTTTTAAAAAGTAAATTAAACCTTTTTTATTGACGTGTTTTAGTAAGTTTAAAAACTATTTATATGGGTTAAAGATAACAATGTATAGAAGAAAAATTACAAAGTGTGGTTAGTAGCGAAAATGTTTTTCAACTTTTCCAAAATTAAAAAGACATTTAGAAATTAGCACGGCCTAAAATTATGCATCACATTTGATGAAAACATAGTAAAATTACATTTCACTCAAGAAAGCTTAGCTAAAAAGTTTTCAATACGAGGGAAAAAGGGGAATTGTGGGGAAAGACTTTCCTCCATTCTCATGTCAATATAAAATGGTTAATTCATGGATTGATGCATGGACATTTTCGGCTGATATCTACTTCGCATATGGACATTACACATAATTGTAGATATATATACAGCTGATGATGTACCAAAATGCAACAATTCGTCACAAAGGGGTCTGATGATGAACTCGTCATGGAGTTCGAAACGCATCATCCTAGTGAGTGACAACGAATTGCCATTTATTTTGACAATAAATAACCTTTTTGATCGTTAAGTTGGATTAACAAATTTAATAATAAAACTTAGCACACGATCTCATCCCACATGAAAATTGTACTCAAGAAATTTTAATTTTACTGTGGTAGTCGAAAAAATTACAAGATCGGACTCGACGGTTTTAGCCAAATTCTTGATAACTTAAAAAAATTCCAAAAATTTTTTTTGTATGTTTAAAACGATTTTCGCAGACAAGAGCTGGGTTTTCGGATATACCATCTTCGACAAAGTTGTTTTAAATAAGTCAAGCTTATCTGAAAATCCAACTATAGCTTTTCGAAAATCTATTTAACCAATTAACTACTAAAAGTAAAAAAAAAACAATAAAATATTTTGTATGAAACCGTTATTATTACTCAAAAAAACAAATGATGCTGTTCGATTCCTCGTGTCCGAATTAGGTCAAAACAGTCGAGCCCGGCCTTGTCTGTCAAAAAGTATCACAAAAAATAACCCACCATCGGTTTGGGCTTAAAAGTAACAAATCGTATAGAGGTTTAATAAAAAAAAAATCAGAAAATCGAAGGGTACAAGCAGCTAAATATAAAAAAAATTAAAATTTTTGAACTCGAAATTCGCAAACAAAAGCACGTTGAATATTTTTTTTATTTATTTTTTTTCTAAAAAGTAAATAAAAATATGTTCCCCAATCGAACCATTAATGGGGAAGTTATGACCGAAATTCTGAAAAAATCTACTTTTTTTAAATATCGACATCTTTTGAACGTGTAATTACAAACGCATCAAAGTTGAACAGAAACCGTTGCTTGATGGATACCATAAAATATATAAAAGTGAGATTGTTATTTCACACAATTCTGACTTATGTCGCTTCATTACTTAAGTCGTTATGTTGATAGATCAATGACTACGTAGACAGTACTAATGATTTATAATAACTACACTTGATTTACTTTTACCAGTCGTGATACACTTGGTCTTGTCCACTTTTTCCTTTAAATGTATGTATGTATGTACATCTTTTTCATTTCTATTTTGTTATAGGATTTTGACTTTATAAAGTTGTCTAGTACATGAAATGTATATAATTTAGTTAGAAACAGAAGCGCCACAATTCTCTCTCACTTACACATTGACGATGATGACAAACAGCAAAAACGAAAAAGAGAAATTCGATTTATGATTAATACCACACAAAACCGCATATGGAATACCGTTAGTTGAAGTTTGCCTGCTCAAAAGTTATTCAGTTTGAAATCGTGCGTTTTGTTGGGATCTACAACCTTTTTTTTATTTGCTTTTCTCAAGGTGCTGGCAATATAAATGTACAAATTTATACGGTATTAAATGTGTCAAAATTTGCAAATTTTCTTAACGGTGGCTTGTTATAAACTTTAAAACTTATTAAAACATGGTCAAACTCATTGGGACCGCTTACATGTTTCTAATGATATAAAAATGTGCTATTTTTTTTCGCTTAGTTACTGTCTATTAAGTTAATGCTCTTTAAGGCAAAACTGAAATCGTTGCATTTAATATCATTAACAAAACCAAACAGAACATTATTAAGTGAATTAATTATTCCGGGTGCTACGATAAAAATTACTCAAATTAAGTTTATTGTAGTTAAAAAAAAAAACAATTAGTTTGCCGAAGAACATCAGCCGAAGTGCAAATTCTTTTAAAATAGGGTTTGTTTCTACATTTTTTTTTAAAGACAAGTGAACTTGAAATGTTACGAATGGCAGAGTAAAAAAAATCAAATAAAACATGTAAAATGGCGTCCATAACCAATTTTTTTTTTGGAATATGTAGTACCAAATGCTATAAATTTCAAATGCTGCTAACGTTTAATTCTAACAACTCTCAAAACATTTTAATAATCTGCAATGTTTGCGATGCCTTACTGAACAGTGTTCTTAATGTATTTTCTGAGAATTATATGTGTGGAGACAGTATTGAGAGCTTAATTTAGTCGTTGTAGGACCTTTAGCGGCGCAAAAATGATTATCCTTTATCACAATACGTTTGGTATTGGAATTTTTTTACTTAACCCACCTGCCAACACTTAAAACTTTATACAAGCCCCTTGGGTTCTTTGATGCCCCTTATGTGTGGGTAATCAAATGAAAGATACTTTCGAGACGAATCTAATCATCATCATACAACCCAAAGGGCCCCTTGTTTGACCCCCCACGGGCCCATGGGCCTTAACGCCAACTTTGACTTACCATGTCGAAGTTTGGGGCCCAATGCGAAGAGGATGGCATTTTTTTAAGCCCAAAAATACAATCTGATGTAAATTCGAATGCAAACACTGTTGTTTGCATTACATTTTGTTAATTTTGACACAAACGATGAAAGCAAAGTGTTGACGACCGTTGTAGGATAATTTAGTTTACAACAACAAATTACATTTATTACCTTAAAATTTGACAACTCTTGTAAAAAGATCAATAAATCTATGATATTTTGTCTTCATCATATTCATTTGTTTTGAATATATTAATATCGCTGCCGCTTATTTATTTTTTCTGTACTCTTTATTTTTAGGATATTCTATCAGAATCATGGGAGGAAAGGCGTCTAAATGATTGGGATGATAGTAAACTCAAAGAATTATTAGACGAAGCATATTCCTACAAAAACCCTAGAGATAAGGAACATAAAAGTAAAACATTTTTGGTAAGTATATTCTATGCGATGGAAGCTTTAGTTTTTAGATACAAATATGTAACATTAATGTAAATTATGCATTTGTTTTTAAGAATAAACCCTTATTTATCTATGTTCTGTAATACGTTTATTTATTTTTTTTTAGCAATTACTTGAAAAGGTAGAACATGATGAACAGTCATTTCCATTTCGTGCAATAACAACACGTGGATCACGCAATTTGTCCAGTTCAGTAACGTCCAACAGTTATCACCATTATCAAAATCCTCATTATCACTCGCATAGCCATAATCATAATCGTTCGCATCATCATCATAAGCAAGGTGGATCCTTGCAAGATCTCTTTGAAATTGGACTACACGAAACACAATTGGATTGTGATCCAACATTTGGCACTGGTATTGGTGGTAATCAGCGTACTCGGCGACAAAATCACAACTCAAGACAAAAGAAATACTCCTCATCTGTATCGTCGCGGCAACGTGAAGGTGGAAGTTTACCAAGCAACGTTAATGTGACGCACCAAATATCTGGTAGCGGCAATGAATTAGCAGCTTTCATGCAGCAGGAAGGTACATTATCTGCTTGTAGTACTGGCAAGGCTAGTAAGAAAGAACAGAGACGCAACGCCGCTAAGGCTGCCGCATCTTGTGGACCGCCGTCTGCGGAAACCAAGGACAGTGGTTCGACAGGTACGGCGGTAGACTCCTCACCACCATCTTTATTGTCTGAGGAAAATACAGCGACGGCCTCTGATGTGGCTTTTGTGGCTACAGGCGGTGATTTTATTATTGACATGGGAGAACCTATGATGGACATACAGCAACAACAGAAAATTTTACAAAGCAAAGGACAAGATTCTACAAAACAGGTACGTTCATTTTGTCCTCTACACTTGTGATCTCCAATGGTAAAACATTACATTCTCTTCTAGGGTCAGTCATTTTACGAACGTTTGACTAGTATTGATAAGCGATTGCCACGAGTAAATTTAATCGGATCTGCAAAGGGTTCATACTTTGCTCCCACATCATCGCATTGCTATGTTGATGAGACCGTACGTTTCAACACACTAGAACGTAATGGTAGTACCGCAAACAATGCTCCAAATGCACCAACAACAGTGGACGCCAAATTTTTACCACTAGATGAAAATTATAAAGCTTGCAAGTCCGTTTTAGGGGTAGATGGTGAAAAATCACCGGAATTGCTTGGCAAACCAAAGCCCAATTCGTCGGTAAGTGTTATAAATGTTATAAACACCATTTATAGGTTTTCCTAATCAATCTTAATATTTTATAGATATATAGTAAGATTTCTCCACCTGCATCCGGTTCTTCCGTCTTGGGTGGAACTACAAATAATATTGCAACTTTAACACAACGGCAGCTCGATGAAAACGGTAATGCTCTAAGCGAATTGTATCAAAATGCAAGCGCCGTTGGCGTTGGTGGTGGCACAGGAACAACTATGCAAATAAATTGTGTCTCTCCGACGGCAGTAAATCCCGCAAGTACTGGTATTTTATTAACTTCATGTGGTGGCAACAACGTTTCGACATCGGCCACAGTTACAATTCCTCCACACCCTACTTCAACAACAGTCTCAACGTCTGCTACAATTACTACATATGCTTCTGGGCCTTCGCAGGCGAAGGCTAAGGCTAAAAAGAAATCCCAGCAAGAACGCAATACAAAAACCGTAGACGTAGAATCAGTGGCTGGTTACCGAGGCAAAGACCCCGTCGAAGAATTGGTCAAGTATATTGAAAGCAGCGGCGAGGGTGGAGGTTCAACGAAATCTGGTGACAAAAGGAAGGAACGCAAAAAAGAAAAAGATAAAGAGAAACATCAAAAGCTCAAAAAGAGCAATTCTCTTGAGGAATTAAGAAGCGGTGCAAAAATGGAAGTGCACGAATTAAAACGCACAGCAGCCACAACTGAAAGTAATGCTGTGCTATTGCGGCAGAAATCTGGCTCCGGCGGCGGAAAACAAAGCAAAAACAACTCTTCTTCTGTGGCTGATATCAATAAAAATATTGAGGGTAAAGCCGCCAATACAAATACTCGAAAATCAGATAGAAGATCGTGGGGAAACGAGGACCTCAAGTATCTCGAAGATCAGCAAAATTCCAACGATACAGTTATAAATGAAGAAAAGGCTGTAGCTGGAACAACGACGACAACCATAGCTCAAAATCCGACCAAGGAACGCAAAAGCACTAAAGGAGGAGCTACTTTGACCGCAAAGGACGACAAAGAATGCAAAGACAGAACGGCTGAACGCAACGAGCGCAATCTAACCAACAATGTTGTAAACTATAACAATAATGTACAGCAACAAAATGAAAAGTTAGAAAAGCAAGACAGATCAGAGAAAACCGATAGAGTAGAGAGACGCAAACGATATGATACACCTCCGAATGCCGTTACTATCATTGATATCGTACCCATGGAGTCATCATGTCCCGAAACTGCCGAATTTCATGTGGTCACCAAAAAGAAAAAACCAAAAAAACCAAAGGTTATCACCAATTCCGAAGAAACCTCTGTCACATTCAATCGTACGCACAATTTCACTATCCAAAAGTCATCGACACAGTCAATACCACGTTATAAATACTACCAACAGGAGATGAACACTCAACAACATCAACCACAACACAATTCTAATGCGACTGGTACTGTTGTGACAAACTCCACTTCTTCGTCTGCATCACATCAACATAATACAGAGACGTATAACAATGCCGATAAATCTAGACGTAAGTCTACTTCATCCGTGCCACCTTCAGAGAAATCTGATTCAAGTGATCTCGACTCGGTTCATTCATTGCCAATTGAATCGACTAAAGCCAATGCAACTAAGGATAACTCTCAGCAGAAGGTAAAAGGTGCTAAAACTGGTCATTCTGCGCTGGCGTCAAACAAAAGTAATCCACATGCACCAATATCTTATGCTGACATCGCAAGAACCAACAAAGAAATTGCAGACGCTGCCGCAGCTGTCAGCAGTAATGAAGCTACACAATTCGAAACAAAGAATGCAGAAAATATAGTGTTAGACGATAAGCCAATTGATGATAAATTAAATGCAAATGCTGCACTAAGCTCGATAAAACCACAAAAATCTAAAAAATCTCAAATAAAACAAGATTTTCCCGAACTAGTTGGTCCTCCCAGCACCAGCACTGTGCCCGTAACGTATTCCCAAAGTTTGTCTACTGCGACAAATACGACACCAAATCCAACTGCAGGCGTAAGCGGTTCCCCTGCTAGCGATGCTTCGCCGCCTACTTCGCAGCCCGATGTGCTAACGAAAACCTCACTAACACCAGAGCAGCAAACTTATCCTTCTCTAAATCCACAAGTTTTGCAAAAATCTAAGAGTGTTGAAAATGACACCATGATTTGCAACTCCTCTGCTACATCCTATATGGCTCCTCTAAACAGCAACAGCTTAGATCAGCAATACCCTGCCTTAGAGAAAACAGTTAAACGCCATAGTTCGGCTAACATTGGGGTGAACTATATGACAGCCAATCAGACGTCCGCCTTTAATTTTGCGGCAGCAGCTAAACAACAAATTTCAGCAATTAGCACTGAACCTACTAATTTGAATTGTAATAAAAATTCAGCCTTAACTACCTCAACTAATTCAAATACACAAATGACAGTCCCAGCAGCCAACATTGCGACCACCACCACTAGTATAACAAACACCACCACGAACAATAATAATAGAAAATCCAAAGAAAGAAGTCCACCCATTACTACACAAAATACGACCGTAGATACCATGATTTCAAAGAAATCAAAGAAGGAACGTCAACAGCATAGCCTAGATGCCACAGCAAGTCAAACAAAGACCAGCAGCGCTGCTACTTCAACTTCAAAGAAAACATCCAGGAGCCAACTGAAATCGTCAAGTTCCTTGCCACTTTCCACATCGACACACGCAAATCCCCGCCCCGCAGTCATTATACTCAACGACGATAGGAATTCAAGCGGATGTGCTGCTGACAATCAGTTCACTTTCGGAGACTTCAACGAAGATGAATTGAAGCTATTCGAAGATGACATCAGTAGCAACAATAATCATGTGGGCGACCGCGAAAATTCTCTAGAGAATCAGTGTATTTCAGAGGATCAGCCTAACGATAGAGGAACCTTAAAATCACCAGTGGCAACGTTTTTTAATGATTCTGGAGCTTCCTGTGAAAATGATATGGTTAATAATTCAACTTCGGACATGTTACTAAATTCAAGCATAGATGCTTCATCTCCAAACACATCATTTGCCATCAATAATCATACGAGCCGGGGAGGAGGAGGAGCAGGTGGCCACATGGCAGCACCCGGCAACAATCAATCCAGTGACAGCGGTATATATACAGACAAATCAAAGTCCTCATCCAGTAGTCAGCATGCAACAAGACAAAGTAAACAACCTTCGCCCACCAAAGAGGATAACAAATTGAATACGTTCCTTTCAAATACAAAATGCGCAAGTGTTCACACGTCAATGGACAGTTTGGATCCACCTCCACAACAGCTAGAGACTTGTAATGACATCGAGACTGCTATAATAGCGGCAGCCCGGGCAGCTGCTAAGAGTCAGCAAAAACAACATCAGCACCAACAATTTAAAAATTCAAATTCTTCTTCAAATTCAAGTTCCTTTTCATCGTCTTCATTATCATCAACAGCACCACAGTACCACAACAGTAGTAACAGCAGATCTTACAATCAGCATGGCATTAGTAGTGGCAGCAATAATATATCATCCTATCATCATCATCAGCAACATTCAAGTCAACAAGAGTCACAGTACGAAGATTGTGATGATGATGAGTCCTTTGGTAATACACCACGAAGCCGTAGTCCTAGTCGTCCAAGACGCATTTCCATACAATATATACCGCCCACAATGGCTTCGGCGTTTAGTACTCAGCAACACAATGAAATAATTGTCGATTTCATTGGTTCAGGTGAGTTTGTACAAATTCAAAATAAAACATTTATATGGCAGTGTGTAGTATGTACATTGATTACCTCATTGTGTCCTGCACGTGAATGGGAGAAAATTAAAATTTTTGTTCATAATCATAAAACCATTCTGAAGGCAGAGTTAAGTCAGAAATATAGATTTTTATGTTCTTTTTCAATGCGATACACCAATTTGCGTTAGATCAGAATTATTATTTGCATAAATTGCACCTAACGCCTCACATTGAACAATATCACTGATTAATATCATCAATTAGAAAAGTATATCTACAGAATGTTCCTTTTCTGAAAAACTGTATATTGACTTTGACCTCTCGTTCGAAGAAGGTTCGGAAAAGACTCAAAAGACAGGGGCTCTTACAACTACTCCAACTAAGGCAATATTCACGATCCTTAACTGGTTACTGTCAGAGATTGAGACGATGAAGGCAGTTATGAAGCTTATGAACTTTGGTCTTGTCAGCTTTTGAAGTATAATCAATGTGAAGTGTCATACGAATAACACAGTACCAGAACCTGTTTTCGACCCGGGTTTCATGAGAAATTTCCCTCACAGTACCTTCTATGATAATAATGATAATACATTATACTTTAGGGAAGATGTATTCCAAATTTTCACAGACGAATCAAAATTGCGGGGAGAGCAGGCCGTGGAATCTTTTCGGAAGAGTTGAATTTACAACTGCCTGTTAGGCTACCAGATTACTGTAGCTATAGCTATATATTAGTTTGGAGAACGTGTACAACACTTTGAGAATTGTTCAAGAATGCCGGACGTCACTAGAGAAGATAGCGAAACATTCAACGGTTAACCTCACGTGGGTTCCAGGACGATAGGACATATGTGGTAACCAAAGAGCCAACGCACTGGCTAAGGCCAAACAGACCATGTACATTCGGAGGACCCGATTAGCGTTAAATGTGTCTTTATTCCATCTTACTACATCCAAAGATGCGAAAGCACAAACAATGAAATTTTCATAGGTTCCGGAAAAGGCATCACTTGCAATTTAATTGCAATGATCTCCGCGGTATGATAAGCAAAATAACATCCTTCATGAATCGACATGGGATCACGGTCGCTGCGGTTCAGAAAACGATGTTCTTCTTAAGAATAATGTGTATATCCCGTCCATTGACAACTGTGCCCGCGTTGTCTTCCAATTGTTGATGTCAGCTGTTTGCTGCTGGGACCACGATTTATGGCATTCACACCTAGGTAATGACCAAAGGGGCATCGCTTTGGCAGGACACATAAACGACTAGGTGACTGCCACAGCTAAGCCCAGATAAATATATAGTGTTATTGTTGTAACAGCTGGAGGAAGTAGCTGGGTTGAGAATTCTTTACCGATTATCAATTTATCGGCACTCAATCGGGCATGTAAACCGATTATCATACGATCATCGTTGGCAATTTTGTTTCGTTCAATTGTAGATAACAAGGTTTATGTCAAGGGATTATTAGATGTTGTGAGTTTTTTAACCGCCAAATTCATCCAAAGATGGCGCCAGCTGTTATTGTTGATTTATTATGCGATGTTGATAAATCATATCCTTTTCCTTGGTCGTTGCGCAATCTGGATTTTTGTAATGAAAACATCTAGGATGAGGTTTGTTAGCCGGTGAATTCGGAAGTATTTGAAAAGAAATTTTTTATCGATATTGATTTGGCCAGTGCCTCGGAATGCAGAAGAATGCAAACTGGGAAGGGTTCAGAGAGTATAAAAACGCCTTTGCGGTGTCCTCTTAGTTCCATTTGACACAAGGGTAGCGAAGAGAAAATTCCGGGACATCATCAACGAGACATCTTCTCGCTTTATACCTTCTGCTCTAATAATCACAATAAGACCAAACTTCCCAGCAGAGGCATCAGGACTCGCAAATGCGCGTGATGAAATTCGAAGAACAAACCCTGCGGACTCCCGAATCAGGGTACTTGATTTATAAATCTTCAGAATAATCCACGAAAATGGAGAGACCATCTTAAGCAGTGCTATACGGGGCTAATGATAATTGGTTCCAAAAAGTTCCAAAAGAATGCGTTGTTGTGGTACAAGTGCCAAAATGTTGTTTTTAAGTATAAAGAAGGACTATCTGGAATTAATGTTGGTGTTTCATGCTCTTATTTTGTATTGTTGATCTATTGAATATTAAATATTGAATGTGTTTTCATCGCTCGGTTCAAGATCTATTCTATTATTGCTAATATAATTGGTTTTACAAGAGTTGTGTGAAAGAGTTGTTTCATAATTATTCTAAATGTGTTTGTTACTATAATATTAGAAGGTCCTTAATTGGTATACGTCAAAATAGTGTGTTCTGAGTCATCGATTTGACGCAAAACATCTTAATTTTGTTTTTTTCTGTTCTTAAATTCTTATTCCTATTCTTGAATGTTTAAATGTTTTTTTTATGGTAATTTTTATTGTATAGGAAAAACGTCTTTTTTATATTCTTTTCCTAACCAATAAATTTTAATTACTCACCGGCCGAGCACGACATTTTTAAGTGTTTCAAACCGAAATCGTATTACTCGTATACTTGCCAATATTTTATGACCTTTCCTTTTCGTTTTTGTTTTTTTCAGCCTGGGAAGAAATCGCAAATAGCAAAGTTACAAAAGTCTACGACGACGGACAATAAACATGCTGTAGCAGCACTTATTCAAATATTGTACTTCATATCCCTCCTACTGAGCAGCCACCAGTGTCAGCCAGCCATTCTCACACAACACGCAAATAATGAAGATAAAATAATCATCTACCAAGCAACGGCAGACATTGAATAATCAACAAATCCATGCAAAATTTCTTACGAATTTTATATAATTTAGGCAAACTCAGACTATTTGGCTGAGATTAAGATGTTAGAGAAGTATCAGCAGCAGCAGCAGCAGCAGAGCACAGGAACAAAAGAAGGAAGAACATTTAAGAAAATACTAAACAGAAATAAATCAGTAGAAGAGTATGTATAAATTTAAATGAATATTAGAAAGCGAATATAAACAAACAAAAAATAAAATTAAAATACAAAAATAAATATAAAAAAAAATTATAAACAATATTGAAACTAGAAAAGAAAATTAAAATATACCTATAAATAGTTGACGCAACAAGAATTAGATATAAAATTTGCGTATTTATGCTTTATGCATTTTTTTCCTTTTCTTTTTTTTTTATTTTTTTTTATTTCATGTAATAAAATTATGATTTTTGTATTTTAATGTTATTAGAGACAAAATTTAACGATTTGTTTGAAGAAGGAGTAAAATTATACAATCCCGCTTCTAAATCAAAATTCTGAACATAATTTTTTATAAATGTATATTTAAATGAACCCAGGAATTAGAATGTATTTTAATAAAACGAAATGATATAGGTTTTAATTTTACTCAGTATTTATTTGAAAAAAAAAAACAAACAAAAATGAACGCTTTCGTTTCGGGGTTACAACGACAAGTACTAAGTGATTATTTACGACATTGAGCTTAAATAATTAACCTTTTGTGTGTATGTGAAACTAGCATTGGCGTGCTGAGTCTATAATTCCGTGTGGGGGAAAAAATATTGCATAAAAATACATGAAATTCATGTTCAAGGTATCACAAGTCGATCTGTCCGTTTGTAGGAAACAAATGATGATCATGATTGGGAGGACAACTTTAGAGGATACTGGTGAAAGAACAGTGGAGAATGTTAAAAAAAACTATGTCAAAAACAAGTTGCAGAACTTTTACACATGATAACAATTCATCATTTGTGCTCTCTTGCTGCCATTTGCCATGATATTCGCCCTAAGGTTTTTTGCATTTGCGTTCAGGCAGAAAAAAATATATAAATTTTATGTTAAGTAAATTCGAAGACCCATTCGAAGAAGCTGCTATGGGAAATTATAAATTGCATTTGAATTCATAATGGATAGAACGCTTAAAATTTATGTAATCTGCATATTAAAGCCACATTACCGCAGATATGAAAGATTAGTGAATTTGCAATAATTATATTTCAGAGCCGTTTTGGAAGCGTTGCTATGTATATGACGATCTATATGACTGGTTCACACACACAATTTTTACGGTTTATATGTATATTTAAATATTTAACACATTAAGCGTAAAAATGGATTGCAAGATGAGAATAATTATAATCAATTGTTAACATAAACATTGAAAATGTTGTAGAAACTTTTGGTTTATGTATTACATTTTTATGATATCATTGTTACGTTCTGTCCGCTGTAATTGAACATCAGTTTTTATAGTACACAATCATTCGAACTAGCTGTAGCTCTGCCAATTCTAAATGCAGTTTATAGATTTATAAAATTAACAATAAATGCGATTCAAATTCAAATAAAGGAAATAAATTGAAACTTGAATTGCAATACAGTTAGCCAAATTGATTTTGAATACAAATGTATTGGAAATTGGCTTGGAATTTATTTTGCCAAATTTAATTGAATTGAACATGAATTGAAATTCATTTTTGCCAAATTTATTTGAATTGTTTAGAATTTAATTTAATTCAAAATTTCTCTAATCCAGTTTCTAAGCGAATTTAGAAAAAAATAAATAATTCGTTTACAGCTCTGTATTGAAATTGTGTAGTTGCATTTTTTACAATTCATACAATTATATAAAGCAAAATATTGTTAATGCATTACTGCAATTTCCAGATTGACACAATATCCAGTGCTTAGTTGTATAGCCTTTCTTTCTAAAAAATTGTTATAAACAAATTGCAATAATTTCGAACTTTTAAGTACACAGTACTCTTGAGTAATATTGATAATGAGGCGTAAACAAAGCAGGAGGTCAATTCTCGTTCTGTGAAACGGTGAAGAGAAAAATTTTTCACATTTTCATAACACTTTTGTTAAAAAAATGTGAAAAACTCTCCACCTTACCGTTTCACAGAACGAAATTTACTCCCAGATATCCATTTGAAATTTACTTTGTGTGTGTACTTTTGCCTCCGTTATTTTACGTTGGTATATTGTAGTGCGCGGATAATAAGGAATATACATATTTGCTATAACTTTAACGTCAAGATCAGTTAAAAAACTAAGTAGCCATTCAAGAAGTTGCGGAATCTAGATGTGTGCACTGAAACTTAAAATATTTTTTCACATGAAAATTCGAATGCTATTATAATACAAAAAATATGTAGTAATCAGCTTCGTTCACAGTTTAAAAATATTTCTATATTTTTTAATACAAAGAGGTTGATAGACTGACGAGAGAGTAGTTGCTTAGATACAAACAAAGATATTTTTTGTCTATCCAACTTAAAAAATTGCTTAGTAAATTTAGCGTTCATTTTAAAATGAATTCTCAGAAATACACTGCTGAAATAGGCCAAACTAATTTTGAAAAAAATATACTTCCAATTGTAATCCAATACAAAATGAAACTGTTTTTTTCTATACATAGATCAATTGTCTGTAATGTCAAATGTCAAAGAATATTAAAATCATTCTATATATACATATATATTTCCATTAGCCTGAATGCTAACCGTCTACTTTTGATCAAAGTTAAATTTTTGGCAGAGACCTTACGATTTAATTTTTAATATGATATGAATATTTGAAAATCAACTTGCGTTTTGCTATAAGCTTAAAAACAGTGTGTTTGCGTGTATGTTTGTGGGAGCCTGTGTATGTATGTGTTAATATTAGTTTGTAGTTGTTGGATTCTAATCTAACCACATTAATTTAATATTTAATTTAATTTCTTATTTGTATCTTACTTGAAAAAAAAGAAAGAAAATGTTATAAACTAATTTCGTTATTTTGTTTTTAGATTTTCTTTGCAAACCTTCCAATTATTATTTTGAACTTTCCTTTATGAATTTGTTGTTGTTTTGGTTTTGTGCTCTTAAGTTTAGTTATTAATATATGTATTTGTACTCCTGCTTCTCTGTCCATATGAGGAATAACAACAATATCTTGTTTACAACAAACAAAATTGAAATAAAAATAAATAAAAATTTAATTAAAACAAAATTTTTAATAAGTAAACTAATTAATTAAATTAATCAACCTATAAAATATATAAATAAAGCAGAAATAAAAACTAAAAACAAATTTAACAAAAAAATATAGCAAAAGATTAATAACTTTAAACAAAACGAACCACAACAAAACAAATCAAATTAAAAGGGCAAAAAAGCTTAAAAATATAACTTGAATATAAGAATTAATAATAATTAATATTATAATACAAAATTTAAAAAAAAGGAAATTCTTAATATTGGTAAGCATACGCAAATGAATTCATATATAGTTACATATGTCATAGTATGTATATACTATATGTATACATATATACAAAAAAAAACAAATGAAGTTAATATAATATACTACTTATAAAACAAAATATTTTTAAAACCCCCTATTACATTATTATTAATAAAATTAATAGTCATATGTAGATATGTATGTGTAACAATCAAAACAAGTTACAATTAAAACAACAACATTATACTTATAACCATTTTTTATAAGCAAAGAGAACATTGCTAGAATTTTCTTAAACTAATGCTTATATATATACAAATATTCGATAATAATCCTAAATAAAATAGTAATACTTATAAGTAACGGAGCCATCCCTAGCTCCCCCTCCCTTATTTTAGATAAATAACTGAATATGTTTTCATTTCGATTTATTTTTTTATATAAATAATAATAAAAAAAACAAAACCTTTATAATACAACACCTCAGACCTTTAAGCTTGAAGAAGGAATATGTTGTTTATTATAGATATACATTTTTTTTTAAATTGCCAATCAATGAGAGAAAGTTGTAAATAATATTAATTGATGTATTTTAAGTCCTAAATTCTGCTATTATTCCGGTTAAATTATCATAAATATTAACTAAATAATAGCAAACAGCAGTAGAGGTAACAATAAGAAGTAAAAAACAGTTATAGTTATAATCACAATTAATTTCTTTTCTCAATTTACTAGTCTTTGTCTAAATCCAAATTTTAGAACTTGTCGTATGTGTGTGTGTGTGTGCATTGAAAGTAAGAGCGATATTAATTTATATGCATTGACTTGAGTCGTGACATAACATAAACTTTCTGTTATGTCACACCTTTTGTGGGAGTTGAGATTGCGATATGAATGGGGGGGAGTCTTAATTTTGTACGGGACTACTAACAGTCATATACAGCTGCCTTTGTCTAAGTAGTTAGCACTTGAAGCAACACTAGTTTTTGTGGAAAAGACACAAATCTTATAAAATCTCACATATTTAGCTAAAATAAAAAAACTGCAACCCTCAAATATGTAGATTACTAACATGAATATTAAAGCCATTTAAAGAAGTTTTTTTTTTGTTTTTCAGTAAAACGTAATTACTTAAATTTCTGGATATTGTTGCAGTAATATTTCCGAAAAATTTATGCCTTATACTTTTTACATTAAAATTAACTTGCAGTGTCGGCATATTTAAATTTTAATAGATTTTGTGGTTTTTTGTTCAATAAAAACTAAAATCTTTAACTGGTCCACAGTGGATGGCAAAATATTCTCAATGTTATATGAAAAACTATTAAATCTGTATCACATTGATTTAAATTTATTAAATTTATTTATAAATTTCATTAAATTTATATAATCGTCAATTCTAGAATTTGTCAACAGACTGATGATTTATTAATTATGCCAGTAGTGCTATATTAATGTACCAGGCTAAAATATGTAGTTTTTGTGGTGTATATCATACAACATAAAAATTAAATTATAGATTTCTGGATTTTTAGTTAAAAATTGTCGTAAAGTAAATTCAAATTATATATATTTGAAGACTTCTGCGTAAGTCCACTGAAAATTGCTACTTATTTATTTACATAAATATCCCAGTAAGGTACCTTATTATTCTCGTTCTTTAGTGAATATTTCAAAAGGACCACATGTTTTTATAATCACCATCTTACAAATCCTCAATGTCGCATCAAAACTTGTTGTGAAAACTACGTATTCACAATGTCACTACAATTCGTGGTTGTTTCCATTGCAATTGACAATTTTGTGTTAATATCATACTCTCGAATTCCACTAAAGGTTTTACATATATCCGTATAAACAAATATAATGCAATATCGCCCTTTTCTTGAAAACACTTTTTTTTTTGGTTGTACCGCAGCATCATTTCGTAGCGAACAAGTTCTCATTGGTATCTCGTTTCGTTTTTAAGTATTACATACTTAATCAATCGATATTCGGAAACAATATAAAAACATATTCAGTTCATGTTATTTCAGACTGTAAATAATACTTAAGTAATCGTATCAAAACAAAAACAAAAAACAGAAAAAATATATATTTAAAATTAATAATTATATGTATGTTTATGTCATAAGATTTAGTTAGTAATTTAATATTTAAAAAGAGATGAACTAAATAATAACTACCATTGCTAAATATAATATAAATGAAATGCATTAACTAAAAAAAAAAAAATAATTAAATAAAATGAAAAACTATATTAAACAAAAAAAAATTAAACATACCATGGATGTTTTTATTGCACTCAAGATAGATAAACGAATTGAAATTGGGCAATTCCATGGTCACATACATGACAGTCGTACGTTTCAAGACCTTCTAACCGATTTTTTTCCTCCGAAACTGTATGCTGTTTTCTTCAAAAATTCGAATTTCGAATAACCGTTTTAACCGGTTTTTTGATGTTGGTTAATTGGTTTTTCAAAAAGCAGTATTTTCACATAACATTGCCAGGTTAATTTCAGGCAAATCGGCATAAAAAGTTGTTTATGCTTATCCGATATTCTTTGGGCAAATCTTAAAGGATGCTTTATTAAAATTTCCTTATGCAATACAAAAAAATGTGGCTAGATGATGTTTCCTCTCATCTTGAAATGGGTGGGATGCCGTCCAATTACTATATCGATGGCTTAATGTAGGAAAAAGTGTAAATATTTGAAAACTATATTCATAACTCTCTGGGGGATGTTTACTCGCCCATCTGTTACCTTTGTGGATAAGTGGAGGACAGGATGTGAAAAACAGCTGGCATTGGATCTCCCGAACAGACTGTATAATTGCTAAACACTGTAGCACGAATATAGCAGATCCTGATCAGAATTCTACATGGTTTGTGCAAATGGGACAGATTCATAACCGATTACCGTCGGGTGTGTGACGACGAGGAAGATTTCGAGACAATTTATATCTATTTAACAAGGTTTCATAGATGACCTGGAGCCTCTGCCTTTAATTAACTTGATTTCATGCGGAGGCTTCCATAGTTAACTGGGCCAAGGTAAATTTTGCGATGTTTTTTTTCCACGATTTTCCATGTCTATATATTATGCAACTACTGTCTCCTTACTTTCTCCACTTATTTCTTAAACTCAAATACAACAACTAGCAATCCTTGACACAAACCTACAAAGCAACAAAACAAAGTTTGCAACAATGATCGCATGACAATCGGATAACATGCTCGATCGAGTGCCGATAAATTGAATATCGGTATAAATAATTATTACCTTAGCTACCCAGTATGAAATCGTCAAACTAGTTCAAATACGTACTAGTTCAAAAGTATGGAATTGTGAACTACACCCAAAATGAACAAGTCCTAAACTATCGAATTTTAAACTAGTCAAACGTTATAAGCTGATGAATAAGAAAAAGGGAATTTTTTAATAATTTTTTATATGAAAAATAAAATAAATTCATTTGTTGTATGCATTTAATTACAATATCGTATTTTTACCCAGATTAAAATGGATTTTGAACGTCGTTTATGTTTTTTTTTTTCTAGAATAATACTAGTTCTTATTAATCTTTTTTGAAGTAGTTCCAAACTAGTTCAAAGGAGACAATCAAATACCGCCCGACTAGAATTTTTGGACTAGTTCTATTCTAGTACAAAAGGGACAATTCCCCCCAATCCTAGGACAACTACGTATTAAATGAGACAGTTGCTTGTACAGAAGGTGAACTAGTTCAGTGCCCTATGGGTAACTAGTATTATACTAGTTCCGAACTAGTATTTTTCCCTACTGGGTACATCCTCCAGCTGTTACAACAACAACATCAGTGCTTAAATAAAACACTACATTACATCTCCGAGGGTAACAGTATTGTCGTTACATTACCCTTATTATGACTACACTTATTTAACACACAAATTTCTTGTTAAACAAATTTAAGTTTATTAACTTATCAATAAGTCCTAAATTAAGTTTCGTATTAAACACATTTAGTTAACAATATAATCTACAATTAAATCTATATACAACTCTTATGCAATTCTAGCTTTCAAAGCTATATTGCTAGGTATTTCAACGTTATTTACTTTTAGCAGATTCACTAAATTACGAACGAATTCTTGTGAAATCTTCATGTCGTCATCTTCGTCTAAACGTGTGTACAGATTTAGTGCACCTTCGTAATCATTCGATTTTATAAAGTTATTCAGCAACATGTTGTAAATGTTTTGTTCATCGATGACCCGATTCAAACCTCTGGCACCACGAGCCAAACGCAAAAGAGTTTGCACAGCGCCCTCTTGACCCAAATGATCACAGTTACGCAAAAGAAGTTCTTCATTAATACGAAATTCGGGATTTATTAAAAGTCGCCTAAGTTGATTATCAGAGCCAGATTCAGCAAATGCTAACAATAGACCACTGTTCATATTAATGGGACCATGAACTTTTGTAATGATTTCTGTGACTTCGCCCAGTAGTAGTTTCGCCTGCTCGGCGTTGCAATTGTATTTTGTACACATATCCTCATCAGAGCTATTGCACAGACGCACTAGTAGTGAAAGCAACTCAAATTGTAATGGAGTGTGTTTATACTGTGTCGCCAATTGTTTAAATTCTGTAATAGCTGCTGGCAGGTCTCCCCTCAACAGCCGTTCTCTTACTATAGGACCCAATAGGGCATTTTGGGTGCGACAATAGCCCAATTTCTGTAAAAATGCATACGTTTCCCTGGTAAGATTGCGATCTTCGGCTAAGTCTTTTGTTTGGGCTGCGAATTTTGCGACATTAGTTAGTAAATTCCAAACATTTCTTAAAATATAATCGCCGCCTATAATTCGATGTGTTATAGATCGTTCCTCCAACAAATTTTTGGCCGCTTCCAGCTGTCCGCAAGATGTTAACAATGATGAGTAATCAACAAATTTGTGCTCATCAAGTTGGAAGCCTGAAAATGCAATGAAAAAGAAAAGGTACGTTGTTGTAGTCTTTATTAAACAATATTACAGTTATATTCTCCTACCTGGATATGCTTGTTGGATTGTTTTTAAAATTTTCTGCGCATTTTCGAGATCTCCCAGTTTTGTATACATTTCAAAAATACTGGCCATCATGCCTGGACTTGTTTGCACTTTTAGGGCATCGCATTTGCGTTTTATCTCCATCGCACGTTCCAGCCTATTTTCACGCACAGAAAGCTGTAGAAGACGCCTTAGCACACCACGAGCATTCATTTGCTTAGCCTCTAATTCTACCAAATGGCACTCTAACTCATCTATAGACATGTCACGAGGGTGTTTGATAAACGATGAAGACGTTGAACCATCTTTCGATGTATTTGCCAAATTTAATGAATTTATAGCCATTTCTTTTAGGATTTGATTTATAGTTTGCAATGAGTTGACTTCACCATCTTGTTGTATCTCCGGATCTCCCAGCAGTGATTGTATATTTGCGACAGCAGCAGGTGATACTTGCAAGCCTATCTTGTTCATTTCTCTTAATAATCGTTGTACACACCCATGGTCCGTACGCACGCGATGTTGCGTCGAAAGCAGCTCAACTAAAAATTGGCCAATAAAATCTTGTTTGGGATCAGCATTTTTGTTAGACAAAGCTTTCATAAGTTTAGCAAAATGATGATAACTTTTGGTGGCTCTTACGTGAACACCAACACTGCACAATGGGGAAATAAGATCCGCAGTTTGAACTCTTGTAGTATATGCATCTACCAAAGGTGCTACTTCTGTCCATGCACTCTGTGTTAACATATGAGACACAATTGGTGTCATTACCATAGAAGTTTTCACACCGACTTCGTCAAGCTGTTTTAAAGCCATCTGAGGGTTTGTTAATGTGATCGACAGCCTGGGTAACACATACTGAGCAAGTGTATGATGGTCACACTCTACTTTAAAACTTTGCATAATCTTAAGAGTTCTTAGTA
Organism: Muscina levida; assembly: GCA_964034835.1. NCBI lineage: Eukaryota > Metazoa > Arthropoda > Insecta > Diptera > Muscidae > Muscina > Muscina levida. Next base: position 133,779,006 of record OZ035882.1, read on the forward strand.
TGCCAGATTCTGAGTGGCGTCGAAAGTTGTACATCATTAAAGGCCAAAAGTAATGTGTCCTCAGTGGTTGTTCACGTTGGATCAAAGCCTCGAATATAGGCAAAGCCATTGGGGGAGTGCGTCTTAGAGCTATTTCAGCAATTATATGTAGTGCTCTGGCATTTTTATTGGTGTCCTCCAAACGTAAAGCAATTTCGATAATTTTCTTTATTTCGTAGTTGGTTTGAAAGAGAGCGTGCAACAGAAAGACTCCATATGTGTCGGCATCTTGATTTTCTTGAAAATTGGGTTTTGGGAGGTTATCTATGATGGTCATAACATGGTCGAGTTTTCTGTGAGAATAAGAGTAGTACAGGTAACAAATTAAAAAATAACAAATAGAAATTAATATTTTCTTTGCAAGTTGTTAATACATAAAAATGCTAATACAGAAAATGTGTTGTATTATATTTAGCTTAGACATTATTATCTTTGAACGGCTTTCTGGTCTATATTTTTAAAAGATTTTAGATATTCTTTCAAATTGTTTAACTATTATTACCAATATTTTGATAAAAATCTTCAGCCATCTTTAGGGTTTTTGAAATTAATAAAAAATAATTTAAAAATACCGTCTAGAGAAAGTTTTTGTCTCCACACATACAGTATTTTTTATGCTGTGGACTCCATGGGAATAATTCTGTATCAATTGCTAATACGGACACTAATACGGACAATCTAACCGTTTTAGAAATGAAATTTATTATTTTTTTTACGGGTGTGTCTATATGTATAAATATAAAACAAATCATTATTTATGTTCAAATCAGAGTTCTTACTTGTTGTGCAGCAATTCGACACAGATGCGGCATAACGCGGATGGCACTTCCGGTCCCTGTATATAATCTGATTTGAGTTCTTTCACCAACTGAACAACAAACGCTTGAGATATATTTGGACAAAAGTTGACACTTCGTAATATGTTCTCAATTTGGTGCGGCAGAAACTGTCCATGATACTGTTGTAAAATTGCAAGGGCATTCGCTTCATCGCCACTTTCAATAAATGTCAGTATTAAATTGGATTGAGTTTCAGTAGTAATTGTCACGCCGCTTGCATGCATACTATCGCGTACCACCTGGAAGCCAATCATGTCCTTGGCACGAGCATGAGCCAAAAGAAGCGAATTAAAGTCTCGTTCTGTCAGAGCCAGTTGCAATGTACGCATTTCAGCCAAGATCTCCGTCGCTTGCTTAACATTGCCAGTTGCGCCCGCTACAGCCAAAATATCTGTAAGGATGTCGTTCGCTGATCCCTGATGTTTCTCGTATTCCGCAATAAAGGCCTTGTAGTCATTAAGAGGTGCACGGTTATATTGCAGCACTTGCACCATAATCTGATAATGGTCTTTAGTAATGCTGTTTGTAGCCTCTAAGTGGTTCCAAACTTGTTGAAAATTTAAAATTCTCTCCTCCGATTTCAAGAAGGGCATTTCGTTGCCACATATATTTAGAAGAAGTAAGCCCTGTTCTGTAGACAGCTTTATACCAGGGTTGGATACTATTACTTCCATCAAAGGTTGCAATTGGTTCGCACCTATGAAACCATTCAACTGATAAAAAGAATCCATTCTTCCCATCACTTGTTCTATGGAATGTTTTGAATTCTTAACTCCTTTCTCGAAGGGATTCGTTTGCTGTACGGCAGTGCATTGCATTGCTGAAGTGGATAGCCCTTTGTTTGATGGAATCACTATACTGGTGTTCCTATATCCTTCTATGCCTGATGTTGCATAATTACCCCTAATTCCGGCAGAATGTATTGTTAAACGCTGTGTCTGGTAAGACAGCGTTTGAAATTTCCTTAGGTGATGAATTGTCCTTGTGAACATTGTATTTCGCTGCCTGTTAGGTTTTTAATTGAAAAAGATGAAAACGGAATTTTACACACAAGACTGTCGAAGAATCCGAAATCGATACACTTTCAAACACATGCACAATGTTTATGTTGTCAGCTGTTTTCCAGCCGGCAAATGCAAAATAGGGTTGCCAATCGAAAAACTGTGACAGACTATATTGTGCAAGATGTATCATTAATACCATATTGATATTGTGGGACGATTTCAACAGTTTTCCTCTTCTTTCAGGCACTGAAATTCACGTTGAGATGTGAAACTTTAAAATGAAAGATTGAGATAGATCAATGAATATAAATATCACAAGAACTCAAATAACTCCGTGGCGAAATATAGTATACTTACGCCCTTAAATAACACTCTTGTAGATCTGTATTGAACTGATAGCACGGTATAAAATAGGATTTTCTCCATTATCTGATAAATGCAACATTCAATCAGCATTAAAATTTCTCAATTTATTTTCTTAATTTATGTATATTCACATCTACTAACATACGCTCTTCTTCTTCCAATCCACACTCTTCTTCTACCAACCTACCACCATGTTACTTAATGATAAAAACAAAGAACGAATAGACTTCTTATGTATAAGAAACACTTGACATTTTAATTAAAATTGAAAAAACAAAAAACACATTTTTTCGCATTTAAAAAAAATTGTTTTAAAATAAATGAATTAACAAAAACATAAAAACAATTACACATTACATAAACTAAATAACAATTCAAATGTATTACTTAAATTATTTTAAATTAAATAAACAAAAAAATAATAGTAATAAATGATAAATATTCTTTGAAAATCACTAAATTTTTATAAATATTTTACTTAGATCTTATCTATTGGCAATTATTTATTAACAAATTTCTTTGAAATCACTAGATTTTTATAAATATTTTTTTACAACTATGATATTGTCATAGTCCGGTTTCAGATATTATCTATTGGCAATTATTTATTATTATTTATTATTGCCAATAGTTTTTTTTACAAGAGTTGTGAAATGTATTCTGTGATAGCAGGTTAGGCTGCAACGTATTATTTTTTTTGCAACGTATTATTTTTTTATATGAATACACACATAATGTGTTTTGTTGTTGTCGTGGATGTCGAGTCTCAAGGCCCCATATTATATATGTAGTATTGTTGAGGAAGCATGGACCGTTGTCGCCCAGCAGCAGGAAGAAATTTAACCTGGAAAAGGGAATTTTAAAATAGGACGTTATATATGAATGCGATAGTGGAATCGCCACAATACTTACTTGTAAATGAATGGGAAATGTACTGAAGATGCCTTGCCCATCCCTGATTATGGATACGGCCAATTTCCTTGCATATTTTTAGGCTGTTCGATAGCATTGTAGTGTGGTTGGCGATGCACACAACAATGACGTCATTGATATGAATATGCGAGGGATTTTTTTTTTTTGTGCGTGGAGTCGTTGGTTCCATGATACTCCACATGGAAGGACATACCTGGCAATTCCATAGGTGCCTGTGCCATAATCCACATGGAACGTGATGCTGTGGACGCCACCATCCCGTTGTTGTAACCACTGACCCTACGGTGGTACAACAATTTTGAACAATAGTTGGAAGATATTGTCCAACTATTGAAATTTATATTTGTTGCGTTTTTTTTTATTGTTTTGTTTTATTTTGTGTTGCTTGAATTCATGTGTTTCTTTTTTAGTTTGTGCCGGCCGAGTTATTTTTTTCTGTTGGTTAAGGAATGTCTGTCCCTTTGTATGTTTTTGCGCAATTTGTGAAAAGGTCGGTAAATGTTGCCATAGGTCAGAAAATGTATGCGATCAGTGTTGGAAAGTGTCAACACTGGATCATATGGTAAATACACTGTGGGAAGAGAAGGGTTACCGGACCTTTCAGGAAGTGCACAGTGGCCGGAAGAGAAAGTCTAGGCTGCGGAAGAGAAGGATTTCTCTCACGGAAATCACAGGAAGAGAAAAAAAAGGGGAATGGTACATTTCAAGGCCAAAGAAGAGTGTCCAATGACCTGAGAACATTATGTGCACAATGTATGTTTACAATGTAGTTGTTTATGTTGTAATGTACCGATTATTTATTAGGTAAATGTTTTCTGTTATTTTTTTTTGTGTGGGAAAAGACAAAGTGTCGCTGGCAACGAAAGCATTATTCGCAAAGTTACGGTGGACAGACAAAGTTGTCTAAGTTTCTTGGTGTTTAAGTTTAAAGTACGTTATAGTAAGTTTTTGTTAGTGACCGTAATAAAGTTAATTAAAGTTAAAATTTTCTGTAGAAAGACTAAGTGTCGTGTTTTATCGTCGGTGTCTTGGCGAGAGAAATTTATTAAACATTTAGTTAATTTGCATGTCATAATGTAAGTAATTTCAAGCGAAGTTAGAGAAAATAGATAGATTAAGTAAAGTCTGTAAATTTTCTAATAGTGTGGTGTGGATTAAAGTGGAAAAGAGAGCAGCCATAGCCGAAGGAAGCGAGGATTTATTCACTGGACAGACCCCAGAGGAAATCATAGCCCTGGTTCCAGTAACGTGATCATATAGATGTTACCAGGTAACCAGTTGAAATTTCAAAGTGTACTCGTCTGTGAAATATAGTGAAAAAAGTGGCAGCACAGAAAGTGGGCCAAATATACCAGCTGTGCGTAGAATCCAAAATACCCGGCATATGGTTGTGGGCTCTGTTCGCTAATCTAAACATAGTCAGGACACCGAGCGACGACAAGAACCCTTGGTTTAAAAATCTTAATACCAGAGTTTCCAGGGTCATACAAAAGAAAAAACCCAAATTTATGTTCTAAACAGCGAAAAAAAAAAAAAAAGAAACGAAAATAAGTTTTAATTGAAATATCAAGTGGCGTATAAATTTATATTAGGGTTAAGTGTATAATTATATAATTTGAATAGATTTAAGGTAGTTTAGGGATAAATAGGGTTAAAGGATTCGACGGTTAGGGAGTGAGTCGTTAATTTGTTTTTAAAGAATTGAAAAGCCATCAGTGGGCTAATAAAGACCCTTACCGAGCTCGATCAGGGAATTAGAAAGTTAATTAAATTTTAAAGAATATAGCCATTTTGGAAATAGATAATGTAATAAACCTAAATTTTCGATCCTTGTCCCAATTTTAATTTTAAATGAGAAGATGTTGTAAGAAATAGTTTAGAAAAAATAATGTTTAATTTTAGAATGTAGATTAGTAAAACTAAATTTACAATATTTTTTTTTGTGATTAGTATAAGTTGTTTTTGATGTGGTTTTTATATTATTGTGATGTTCCGGATGTGTCCACGATGTCCACCTAAAAGAAAATTAGAAAGAAACAATTAAAAGTTTAGTTATAAAGAAAACAAACAAAAAAAAACAAAATCTTTGACACAAATATTAAATAACATAAATCTTAAATTCGGAATAAACAGCATAACTCATCATGCCACAAAGCCACGATTAGTTTTAAGTATGTGTTTTACGTTAGATTTGTTATTTAATAAATTTTGAATTATGTTTTGTAACGTTTTAATTATGTGTGTTTAAGATTTCAGAAGGAGGGTAAGGGGGTAATATCCGTTGAAATGGTGTGAGAAAACCGCGTACCAAGGGGCGTCTGACGATTTGGGGTCACCATGAAACGACCGTTATCTGTGCGTGACCAGGTCGGGAGGGTAAAGAGGACGAGCTCCAGCCATGTCCAATATTGTATTTTGTCTCTTGTAGGTCGGTGTATTGTCAGTTGCGTTTAGTCCATTTATATATATAGCTTATTGTTAGAGACCGTGTGCCTTTGGGTTGAGAAAACCGCGCCCTGAATGAACGAGCTAAGCTGATGGCCGGCACAGAAGAAAAGGTTTCGTAACAGTAATGGCGCCCAATCAGAAACCAGCCTGCATATGTGTTATACCGTAACACAATGCCTACAGAAAAAACCAAAACAATAGAAATGTGAATTTTGAAATAAGTAAAAACTAATAATTTGTATTTGACGACAGCCATATGATGCGTTTCATATGAAAAGGTGTTGAACATACGTGTGTGTCGTTAAACAATTTTGTGTCAAACTTGTTAGTTTTTGTCTACCACGGCTTAGATTTAAAATGAGCTAATTGCGTGGTAAATAGCTTATTCAAAATAAATAGTGAATTCTCATTAGTGTTTAAATAGGCCTGACCAGGGAAATAATAGGTTAGTTAGCTATTAACATTCAGAAGAAGGGATTGAAGCCATTGAAACTGAAAAGACCTAATTGTTAAATGTTAGTTTGCTATTCAGCTACAGGGGCAAATTGAAACCCGTAATGTGTGAAGATACGGAAGTTCAAACACAAAGTAATATCGAATCACCGATACCATGAGGGGAACAAAATCAAAAAGTTAGACGCCAATCTCACACCAAAGTTATGAACAAAAAGGAAAATATTACCCCTAATACCTCCTAAGTGTTCGTGTTATAACAAATTAAAGTAAATTCAGTATTTTTTGAAGATAAATGAATGTAAATGTGTATGTGTACTAGTAGAAAAGTAGAATAGAATAATTTATGTCAAGATTTTTGCTTTTAGTCCATTATTCCAAAAAAAAATTGTATATTAAGATTTTCAATTAGTTTAATCGGGTCAACGGTATTAAAATGTTTATTGCCCATTCCAATAAAAAGGGTGTAGAAGGTTCGGGTCGCGGGTTCGTGACTGACAGTGAACAAAGTGCTTCTCAACAGAATGATAGTAATAATCGAGAATCAGGTACACCACAAGTTCAGGGTCCTCATTTAAGCAACCAGCACTCGAATATAAACATTCCCAGACAAAATCATCCCGGGCTTAACTATGTTTTTACACCGGCGGCAAACAATATTGCTCCAAGCGGGCAATTCACTCGTCAAATGACCAATCCTGTTCTAATCACCTCGGTGCAGAATTTACCTGCAATATCACGTGTGAACGCACCGTTGATAAATATGCGACCCAATGGTCAAAATTCTAATGCGAGTGGGGTTAACTATAATCTACCACTGCCACCTTTACATCCGATACCACCATTGCCAGGAAACATTCCACCTGCTACAACGCAGGCAAACGAAGGCGAAAGGGAATATCGGGCACGACTAGAAGCCAGTATCTCACAGCAAATAGAAGAGAAGGTTCAGTCGGGCATTGATCAAATTTTAAATAGTATCCGCAATTTGAATATAGGACATAGAGCAGGGGAACCATCGAATAATAGAAACCCAGCCGGAATAGGAGAGTTTGAAAGACCAGAAAGTTCGGAAAGAAGGCAAAACCATATAAATGTTCAGCGGAGATTAGAATACGAATCTTCACAAAATGAAAATCAACAAAGCGTTGATATGGAAAACCGGCCAAGAAGCCGAAATATAACATATCCTGAACAACTATCTAACCGAAAACCTCCACAGTTGGACAAATGGAACCTCCAATTCGATGGAAATCCAAACGGCACTTATGTAGAAGATTTTGTTTATCGGGTGGAGTTTTTAAAGCGAAAGTATGGATATTCTTGGGCTGAGGTAATTTCCGACTTTCATCGGTTATTAAAAGGCAACGCGGAGGAATGGTATTGGCTCACTGTTAGGGAAAGAGAAGATTGGAGCTGGGAAGAATTAAAAGAAGCCCTCCAACACCAATTTAGTAATAGCAAAAGCGCGTACGATTACTTATTCGATTTAAAACGTCGTAAACAAAAGCCTGGAGAAACAGTGGACGAGTATTTCCAAAGTATAAAAAGACTAAAATCCCGAATAAGTATCCATGACATTTCGGAACAAAATTATGTGAAATGGGTTAAGAAAAACTTGCGCAAAGAATTTAAAGAGATGGTCTACGCCATGAAAATATATACTATGGAACAACTGAGGGATGAGTGTAAGGAGATAGAAGATGATTTAAAAAAGGATTATAGCAATTACACTTACTCGAAAGCACCAATGACCAGAAGACCTCATCAGGTTAATGAAGTGTATTTGGAGAACGATGGCGACGACTCACAGTCTGAAACCACAGCAAACCTGGTAGAGGAAATTCGTCAAACAGGGCACGAAAAATCGAAAGCAAATGTACTTACCTGCTGGAATTGTTTGAAGACAGGTCACTCCTTCAAAGATTGTCCAGTTGACTTGCGCCTGTTTTGCTTCAGATGTGGACTGACCGGCTACAAGGCTCCTAATTGCATCAAATGCATGGGAAACGTGCCGAGGGGTGTGACGAATACGGGAGAAACACGCCCCAATCTAGTTCCCGATGTATAAGAAGTACTCCTGATATAAAACCATCAGCCACCACGCCAATTACCCTGAAAGAAAATCATAATCATAGCCACAATAAAAATAAAAGATTTGAAATTAGACCATTGGAAGAAAGATGGCAAAATTATTGCAAAGTAAGGGAAAAGATTTTTGGAAAGGAAGAAAATAGTAAATTAAATCGGATAAAGAAAACTAGGGATAAATTCAAAACTAAAAGAAAGAACAGGAGACTGGTTATCGAAGCTCTTGCCCATTATACAGAATCCGATAGCAATCAACCTAAAGACCCAAGGGCGTTTATAAACGTAAAAATAGGAGGGCAAATAGTGAAGGGATTGTTAGACTCAGGCGCGTCGATTAGTTTACTAGGAAACAATTGTGTAAACCTAGTGGAAAATATGAAGTCAGATGTAAAACCGTTTAATAGCCACATAAGAACCGCCGGAGGAAATAATTTTTCGATTGTCGGCAAGATAATAGTCCCGGTGGAATATATGGATCAGACACATGAAGTAACATTCTTTTTGTGTCCGGATTTAATACAGAAAGCGTACTTAGGTGTCGATTTTTTTAGAATATTCAACATAGCCCCGGATATTTTTAGTGTAGATGAGATAGATGTCGAAATTTTGCAAAACTACCCATTGAATACCACAAATGTTGTAGAACACGAGCTGTCCGCCGACATGAAATCTGAGTTAGAGAGAACAAAGAAAATGTTTTTGTCGTACGAAGAATATGGGCTTGGAAGAACATCACTCGAAAAACATGAAATCGAACTAGTGGAGAATACTCAACCAGTCAAAGAAAGGTACTATCCAGTCTCACCGGCCGTGCAACAACTAATTTATGCCGAAATAGACGAGATGTTGAGACTAGGAGTGATAGAAGAGAGCCACAGCCCTTGGAGTAACCGATCTACACTGGTTCGAAAACCGGGGAAAAACAGGTTGTGCCTCGACGCTAGGAAACTAAACGCGTGTACGATAAAGGATGCCTACCCGATTCAAAATATTGAAGGAATTTTAAGTAGACTGGAAGATACGTTCTTCATAAGTAGTGTGGATCTTAAATTTGCCTTCTGGCAAATTGAGTTAGAGAAAAGTTCCAGAGCCTATACAGCTTTTACGATACCAGGCCGCCCACTATACCAATACGTGGTGATGCCGTTCGGCTTATGTAACGCGGCACAAAGGCTGTGTAGACTCATGGACAAGGTAATACCAGAAGAGCTAAAAGGAAACGTATTTGTATACTTAGATGACCTGTTAGTTATATCGGCAGACTTCGAAAGCCACGTTAAATTATTACAAAAAGTAGCAGAATGTTTAAGAAAGGCCAACCTAACGATAGGTATGAAAAAATCAAAATTTTGCTTTAAAGAACTCCACTATTTGGGTTTTGTAGTAGGAGGGGGTGTTATGAAACCAGACCCAGGTAAAGTAGTAGCAATTAGAAACATACCTATTCCTAAGAACGTCCGAGAGGTTCGAAGCTTTCTAGGCGTAGCTGGTTGGTATCGCCGATTTATTCAGAATTTTTCTACCAAAACAGTCCCTTTAACCAACTTGATAAAGAAAGGAAAGAAGTTTGAAATCACAGCGGACGCTAAAGCGAGTTTCGAGGAAATCAAAAATGCACTTACACATGCACCGGTACTAGCGCATCCCGATTTTAAAAAACATTTCTATATACAGTGTGATGCATCAAATGTAGGTGTGGGGGCTGTGTTATTTCAAAAGGACGACGAAGATAACGAGAGACCCATATCATTCTTTTCGCAGAAGTTAAATCCGGCCCAATGTAATTACAGTGTCACGGAAAAAGAATGCTTGGCGGCAATATTGGCGGTCAAACGATTCAGACCATATGTGGAATTGATGCCATTCACCGTGATAACGGATCATGCATCCCTAAAATGGCTGATGTCACTTCGTGATTTGAGTGGACGACTCGCCAGATGGGCTCTACAATTGCAAAATTACAATTTTGAAATTCAACACAAAAAGGGATCGGAGAATGTGGTCGCCGACGCACTGTCAAGATCTTTGGAAGAAATCAGCCCTGTGGACGTTTTCGGTTTTGAAACTACTGAATTCGAAAGTGAAGATTATCTGGAAATGATTAAGGCCATAAGGGAAAATGAAGAAAAGTTTCCGGATTTGAAAATCGACAATGGAATGATATTCAAAAGAACAACCTCAGCAGCGGACCAGCAAATGAACGAATTCGAGTGGAAATTATGGGTACCAAGCAACTTAACAACAGAATTGATACGATCGGCACACGAACCAGAGAACAAGGCTCATGGTGGTATAAGAAAAACTTTAGGACATCTTCGAGAAAAATACTACTGGCCTAATATGGTTTTACATGTTAACAGTTTTGTCCGTAACTGTCAAGTGTGTAAAGAGTGTAAGAGCGCAAATCAAAGGCTAATGCCGGAAATAGGAGCGGAGGTGGTTACTGAAAGACCTTTTCAGAAAATATATATCGATTTTCTAGGAAAGTACCCAAGGTCAGCGAGGGGAAACACCTATATATTTATAGTGGTAGATCACCTAACCAAATTCTTATTTTTAAAGGCTATGAAGGAAGCAACGTCAGCTAATGTAACTAAATTTTTGACAGAACAGGTTTTTCAGCATTTTGGAGTGCCAGAAACCATACACTCGGATAATGGAAAACAATTCGTTTCTAACGAGTTTGCCAAAATGATCGAACTGTATGGTATTAACCATATGAAAACGGCAGTGTACTCGCCGCAGTCCAATGCAGCGGAAAGAGTAAACCAAAGCATTTTGAATGCAATTCGATCTTATCTTGAGGGAAACCATTCGAACTGGGATTTAAATTTAGCCAACATTGAAATAGCTTTAAGAACAGCGGTACATTCAGCGACAGGTGTCGCACCATTTTTTGCGTTATATGGCCACAATATGTTCACTTGCGGTAGGGATTATAAATTAGCTAGAAAATTGAAAACACTAAGTGACGGCGAATTCTATACCCTTGAAGAGAAAGACAGAATCGCTATGATAAGGGACAAAATAAGAGAAAATTTGCATAAAGCATATGAAAGAAGCGCAATTCGGTATAACACAAGGGCTAGGACCACAAAATTTATACCAGGTCAAGAAGTTTTTCGTCGAAATTTTGTACTAAGCAGTTTTAAGGACAATAGAAACGCGAAATTTTGCCGAAAATTTTCCAAATGTAGGATAGTTGAAACACTTGGCAACAATATGTACAAAATTGAAACTCTGACCGGAGAACCTGTAGGAATATATCACGCTAAGGACTTAAAACAATAAGGTTAAGACGAGACAAAAACTTTTCGTGCAATAACTCATGGTTAAGTGCAATACTAGGATAAGTAGTGTCTTGTTTTATAAAATTATACATATTTTTAAATTATACAACCTTGCCTTGTCCAATGTTCCATGTCAAAACTGTGATATATTTTTAAGGGTCTAGTTAACAAATCTGGTGTATAATTAAGAGAGAATAGAAGATGTGCAATAAGGTTAAAACGAGACAAAAACTTTTCGTGCAATAACTCATGGTTAAGTGCAATATTAGAATAAGTTGTGTCTTGTTTTGTTAATTATACATTTCAAATTATACAACCTTATCTTGTCCAATGTTCTATGTCCAAACTAAGCCTAGTGTATAACACAACAAGAGAAAAGCAAACCCACTTCAGTCACACCCTAAACCCGAATGGCAACCCCCAAATTACGACAAGCACACATTTGTGGTAATGTATTCATAGCGCCAGTATAGCAGAGTAAAGGAAAGTTATTAGTATAGCCCGGCTAACTCATGGTCGTTTGAAGGAAAGATCGTGGGTGTAGCCTACGTTGGGCGCGACGAAATTAGTAATTTTTGCTCTTCCCCACATTAGTGTCTAAAGGACACATTAGGATAAGAGAGAAAATGAAAATATTACTAGTCATCTAGTGTCGGAAAAGAGACGTGAATACCACGTAATCCAGTGTTTATTATTTAAAGTAGGGAAGAAACTGAAACTTGCATAATAACAGATAATGAAAGTGTAAAATTTAGTTTCTAAGTAAAATGCCTAATGGGCGCTCGTTTGTAAATTTAATAATGTTATATCCAAAGATTGATATGTGAAATGATAATTTACAAAATTTATCATGATTTTTGAGTTTTTTTTAATGTCATAATTTTTGCTGGCCCTTGGGGTCATAAGACATATGACAATTGAAAACTAAAGCCTAAGTATTTCGGAAAAGAAAACTACGTTAAAACGTTTAAGAAAAAAAAAGAAAAAAAAATCGGTATATATATATATATATATATAGTTTTAGTAGGGGAAGGGGAAAATTTATTATATTTACCATGATGTACGATGCAACCTCACACTGTAGTTCCTGCAGCCGGCTTGGTAACTACAGAGTTTTGTTGAGGAAGCATGGACCGTTGTCGCCCAGCAGCAGGAAGAAATTTAACCTGGAAAAGGGAATTTTAAAATAGGACGTTATATATGAATGCGATAGTGGAATCGCCACAATACTTACTTGTAAATGAATGGGAAATGTACTGAAGATGCCTTGCCCATCCCTGATTATGGATACGGCCAATTTCCTTGCATATTTTTAGGCTGTTCGATAGCATTGTAGTGTGGTTGGCGATGCACACAACAATGACGTCATTGATATGAATATGCGAGGGATTTTTTTTTTTTGTGCGTGGAGTCGTTGGTTCCATGATACTCCACATGGAAGGACATACCTGGCAATTCCATAGGTGCCTGTGCCATAATCCACATGGAACGTGATGCTGTGGACGCCACCATCCCGTTGTTGTAACCACTGACCCTACGGTGGTACAACAATTTTGAACAATAGTTGGAAGATATTGTCCAACTATTGAAATTTATATTTGTTGCGTTTTTTTTTATTGTTTTGTTTTATTTTGTGTTGCTTGAATTCATGTGTTTCTTTTTTAGTTTGTGCCGGCCGAGTTATTTTTTTCTGTTGGTTAAGGAATGTCTGTCCCTTTGTATGTTTTTGCGCAATTTGTGAAAAGGTCGGTAAATGTTGCCATAGGTCAGAAAATGTATGCGATCAGTGTTGGAAAGTGTCAACACTGGATCATATGGTAAATACACTGTGGGAAGAGAAGGGTTACCGGACCTTTCAGGAAGTGCACAGTGGCCGGAAGAGAAAGTCTAGGCTGCGGAAGAGAAGGATTTCTCTCACGGAAATCACAGGAAGAGAAAAAAAAGGGGAATGGTACATTTCAAGGCCAAAGAAGAGTGTCCAATGACCTGAGAACATTATGTGCACAATGTATGTTTACAATGTAGTTGTTTATGTTGTAATGTACCGATTATTTATTAGGTAAATGTTTTCTGTTATTTTTTTTTGTGTGGGAAAAGACAAAGTGTCGCTGGCAACGAAAGCATTATTCGCAAAGTTACGGTGGACAGACAAAGTTGTCTAAGTTTCTTGGTGTTTAAGTTTAAAGTACGTTATAGTAAGTTTTTGTTAGTGACCGTAATAAAGTTAATTAAAGTTAAAATTTTCTGTAGAAAGACTAAGTGTCGTGTTTTATCGTCGGTGTCTTGGCGAGAGAAATTTATTAAACATTTAGTTAATTTGCATGTCATAATGTAAGTAATTTCAAGCGAAGTTAGAGAAAATAGATAGATTAAGTAAAGTCTGTAAATTTTCTAATAGTGTGGTGTGGATTAAAGTGGAAAAGAGAGCAGCCATAGCCGAAGGAAGCGAGGATTTATTCACTGGACAGACCCCAGAGGAAATCATAGCCCTGGTTCCAGTAACGTGATCATATAGATGTTACCAGGTAACCAGTTGAAATTTCAAAGTGTACTCGTCTGTGAAATATAGTGAAAAAAGTGGCAGCACAGAAAGTGGGCCAAATATACCAGCTGTGCGTAGAATCCAAAATACCCGGCATATGGTTGTGGGCTCTGTTCGCTAATCTAAACATAGTCAGGACACCGAGCGACGACAAGAACCCTTGGTTTAAAAATCTTAATACCAGAGTTTCCAGGGTCATACAAAAGAAAAAACCCAAATTTATGTTCTAAACAGCGAAAAAAAAAAAAAAAGAAACGAAAATAAGTTTTAATTGAAATATCAAGTGGCGTATAAATTTATATTAGGGTTAAGTGTATAATTATATAATTTGAATAGATTTAAGGTAGTTTAGGGATAAATAGGGTTAAAGGATTCGACGGTTAGGGAGTGAGTCGTTAATTTGTTTTTAAAGAATTGAAAAGCCATCAGTGGGCTAATAAAGACCCTTACCGAGCTCGATCAGGGAATTAGAAAGTTAATTAAATTTTAAAGAATATAGCCATTTTGGAAATAGATAATGTAATAAACCTAAATTTTCGATCCTTGTCCCAATTTTAATTTTAAATGAGAAGATGTTGTAAGAAATAGTTTAGAAAAAATAATGTTTAATTTTAGAATGTAGATTAGTAAAACTAAATTTACAATATTTTTTTTTGTGATTAGTATAAGTTGTTTTTGATGTGGTTTTTATATTATTGTGATGTTCCGGATGTGTCCACGATGTCCACCTAAAAGAAAATTAGAAAGAAACAATTAAAAGTTTAGTTATAAAGAAAACAAACAAAAAAAAACAAAATCTTTGACACAAATATTAAATAACATAAATCTTAAATCCGGAATAAACAGCATAACTCATCATGCCACAAAGCCACGATTAGTTTTAAGTATGTGTTTTACGTTAGATTTGTTATTTAATAAATTTTGAATTATGTTTTGTAACGTTTTAATTATGTGTGTTTAAGATTTCAGAAGGAGGGTAAGGGGGTAATATCCGTTGAAATGGTGTGAGAAAACCGCGTACCAAGGGGCGTCTGACGATTTGGGGTCACCATGAAACGACCGTTATCTGTGCGTGACCAGGTCGGGAGGGTAAAGAGGACGAGCTCCAGCCATGTCCAATATTGTATTTTGTCTCTTGTAGGTCGGTGTATTGTCAGTTGCGTTTAGTCCATTTATATATATAGCTTATTGTTAGAGACCGTGTGCCTTTGGGTTGAGAAAACCGCGCCCTGAATGAACGAGCTAAGCTGATGGCCGGCACAGAAGAAAAGGTTTCGTAACAGTATAGTTACAATAATTAGACTTTTAGACGAAAAAATATGGCACCGCTGAATTTTGAGACGAATATTATTCATTTGAGTACTCCCACTTGAGCATTCCCAAATATTCCTAGGTAAAACGTTTTTTGGACCGGTGGGTGACTTAGGTCCAAATTTTACAATTTTTCGAATTTTTAAGTTTTTCTTAAATTTTGTTTTTTTTTTTTTATCAATTTCTGAGCCCTGTCACAACTTTAATGGCGGTTTAAAATTCAAACATAAAAGATAAATTGACCGCCGCGAACAATCACTTAAATCTGATGATTTGTTGACTGTCAAACATGATCGCTTGTGTGTACCCCACTTTCAATAACGTACAATATTGTTGTACCTTATTTGATTGCAGCAAAAATCGTACATCTGTACAACTTTTGCCATCACTGATGTATAGAGATAAACAACAAACAGCTGTCTCTTATCGGCAAAAAAAAACTTTTGGAGTTCCGGTCAGAAATTAAAATGTTTTATAAAAAATGAACATAGAAAACCATCATCTACTACAATGTGGATTCTAAAGGTGTTTGCAGTATTTTTGGCATTAACTGCAACAGCTAGAAGTGCCTCTGTAGCCGCGTGTTCGGGTTTACAAAAATGGCTCAACGAATCTGCCACACAGCCTAAGCTACCATTCTGTTCAAAGGAGTTTGCGGCTACGAACAATTCTATATATCTCATTTATGATGTCAACCCTCCAGAAGGCTTTAATTTACGAAGGGATGTATATATAAGATTAGCTGTTTTTCTGCGGAAATTGCAACGAAAACCCGAATACTCGAATGTGCGTTTGGTCCTGCCACCATGGCGACGGCTGTACCATTGGAAGTCGCATCACATAGAACAAGATCATTTGCCTTGGAAGTACTTTTTTAATGTAGAAAGCCTTAAGAGATTTGCACCTGTCTTGGACTTTCCAGAATTTTTGGATGAAATAAGCCAGTACGGTTTACGTGAAAGTCCGTTAGTTCCTGTACACAAGGTGATTCAATTGAAGCACTTTAAAGATATGTTTGAGGATGGAGTTTTTAGAGATAAATGGGAGATTAATCCAGACTGTCCAAACAATACACGCCAATTGCAAGGGTCGTACTTACGGGAGTATCCACTTAGGCTTACCGATCCAGAAATTCATTGCGTCAATTTTCAAGGAAGCGCCAGCCTGCTCAGAGGCGTTGTAGACCGCTTCCGACGGAGTTTGGAGAAGGATGCCCTGCCCAAAGTGATTGCTATTTTGAATGCTGAGGTAGTGCTACACGATCACTGGGCTGATCGCGAATTTTGGAGAGCTAGACGTTCAATGCGATTTGCCGACAATCTAATGCATATTGCTGCAAACTTTCGTCATAAGCACTTGCTAAGCACTGATAAAAGCGACAGAGTTCAAAGACCCCCCATGTGGGAATATGAAACTGTAAACCATAATGGACTGGCCGTCGGGGGAGAGTATTTATGCGCACACCTCCGTCGGGGCGATTTTCTCTATGGACGAGAAGATACAACGCCCACTCTTAAATCCTCTGCTCTACAAATTAAGTATCATTTACAGAATTACAATCTCAGCACTATTTTCCTAGCAACCGATGCATCTGCCTTTGAAATTAAAAATCTCAAATCGTATTTGCCCCGTGCACGCTTTGTTCGATTTGCTACAGAAAATCTTTACCAAAAGGCGGCCATTAAGGATGGTGGCATTGCTATCATAGATCAATTGATTTGCGCGCATTCCTTTTTCTTTGTGGGTACTTACGAAAGTACCTTTACCTATCGCATCTATGAAGAACGAGAAATATTAGGATTCCCTAAGGATCGTACGTTTAATACGCTATGTAAGAAGTCTACAATGGAAAATTGTTCTCAAAACTCGGTGTGGCCCATTGTATATTAAATCCACGAAAGCTTGAAAGATTATGACACATTGCCAGTTGTGATAAGAACTACGTAAATATAAATACATGCCATAGATGTAAAGTTGTAAGACTTGACAGCAGATTATACATCAAAGACTTGAATTTTTTAAGATACACAGCTTGTCAATTTGAATGAAAGAAAATAAAGAATATTTGTACGCAAACATTTTTGCATTTTTTCTTGTTATTTAGCTGCTAATTCATGAAGAGGTACATACAAAAGTGTTTAAGTTGTACATATGTATCTGTTGGCAAATTGTTTGCCAAAATACTAGGACCCAGCCAAGTCATGAAGGAAATACAGAGAATGTTTTTTTCGCCGTGGACTCGAATTGTTTTTTGTCTAATAGCAATTGATTACATACTTCGATATAAAATAATACAAGGTAACACAATGCGCAGATCCGTGTTTCGGTTCTCTCACAGTGGAGTAAAATAATGAAGAGTGTGACGTCACATATTCTATTTCGTTGTGAAAGTAGTTTGTTATTGCATTGATCTCAATAGTGTTAAGAAAATGTTATCGAAATGAACTGCAACAGACATAATAAGACAAAGAAAATAGAACATATGTGCCAGTTAGAATGACAATGGTCTAAGTCAGGAAATCAAAAAAACTGAGATGATCACTTTGCTTTACCTTGACTAGTTCCTCAGTTTTCAGGAGCCGGTGTTTCGAATTTTTTAAAAATGTACCGTTACATATGCATTCTTCGTTTTATACACAACAAAATTGTCTTCATTGTTCGTATGAGAGCGGTCTAAGTATTACACAAAAGATAAAGAAGTAATAAAAAATCAAGTTTTTCATCTCATTGAAACGTACGACTGTCACAAATGTGACTATGGAATTACCCATATTTAGTATTCGGGGGCATTAAACAATATAAAAAATAAAATGAAACAACATTTGTTATGATTTTATTAACATTTCATCATATGTATTTATTTTATATTGTAGTTTTTGTTTTTTATTTTGTTTTTGTAATATTTAAATATACATACATTGTGTTGTAAGTATGACTTGATTCATTTTATTTATATGGATGTGTATTATCTATGTATATATGTTGCATTTCTTTTGATTTTGTTATTATATTTTCCGTATGTGTGTATGTATGTATATAGTATAGATATTACACATTTTTTATTTGTTGTTGTTGCTTTGTTTCTTTTTTCTGTTGTGTTTTATTTCTTCTTAAAAATTTAAATAAACATAAAAATAATGTAACAATTATATGTATGTATATATTGTAATTTTATTTTCATGTTCTTTGTTTAATTATTGTAATATAGAATATGTATGAATATATATGCATGATTACACTAGGATAGGTTGTTTAACTTATCTCTGCTGTTGTTGATGATTTATTTTTTAATAATATATATATATATATATATATATATATGTAGATATATAATTATAATAATAATTATTTATAATAATATGTATATAGGCACTTTCACTTTAGATTTCAATATAGTTTATTTAATTATATATTTTTTTTATTCGTATATATTTAAAATAGAAATTGTCATACAAACACATTTATAAAGGACTTTTTGTTGTTGTATGTTATATATTTTTGTTTCATTAAGCTTTTATTCATTCTTGTTGTTTTTAACTATTATAAAACCATGATTTCTCTTTGTTTGTAAGTTTGGTTGATGTGTAATTTGCAATATTATTTAAAAAAACAAATGAACTATTTTATAAAATAGCAGAAAGGAAATAATATTAAATATATGTATTTGTCTTAAGTAACAACAAAGTAGACATAAGCTTAACTGAGACATGCTAGTAGCGGGATATAGAGATGTTTTCATATGCGGTGGAACTAAAAAGATTGTCTACAGATTGCCACTAAAAATAGGTATCGCTATGGTAAACAACAATGTTCAAAAATAGTGTAAAAAAAAATTTGACATGTATACATTTTCCGTGTATTCATAATTCCAGACACACGGAAATGTTCGATGTATTTAACTAATATGTGAGAGCATTTTGCAGCTAAACGGTTGTATACATTTCAAAATGCATACTCAATGTGTTTTTTTTTACAAACTACAGATCCATATGTCTGAACTTGCTCTTACACTCAGGTTTACCAATTATCATATATTGGTGAGTATTTGCTTTGCATTCGCTAGTGTCGGTAGTCCTAATCATTGATATGACGACGTATTTATCTAATTTGCGGTTAAGAGTAGACCCGCCTTCAGCATAGTTATTTTTGGTCCTTACACAGATCCAGTTTTCTACTCATGCCATTTCGTTGCTCTGCATGGATGTTACGCAGATCGCCTACTGATAGATAGGAGTTATTCATAAGTGTCCAATAGCCAAAATTTCTCATATCTGAGGTGACCAACAGCAGGGCGGTGACCCTGTTTAGATCCAGTTTTGATACCATTTAATTTCTACTCTACTTGATCATCGTCGCTCTCAAGCCATTTCGTTGCTCTGCGTGAATGTTACGCAGATCACCTACTGATAGATAGGAGTTATTCATAAGTGCCCAATGGCCAACATTTCTCATGTCTAGTAGAGAGTTTAGTTTTGATCAAAACAGTCTTTTGTAAAACAAATGCATTTATATATGTTATGCACGACAGTAAAGAATTCAAAACAAAATTTGTTTGTACCAAAAGGTTTTTTTATTGTACTAAAAAGTACTAAAGTACTTCTATTATACCAAAAATTACTATTATCGTACCAAACAGTACAAATCACCAAAGAGTATATTTTATTGTACCAAAAAGAACTTTTATTGCATCAAAAAGTAATATTTATTGTACCAAATTGTACAATTTATTGTAACAAATAGTAAAATTTATTGTACCAAATAGTTATTGTACTTAAATGTACAATTTATTGCACTAAAAAGTATTTTTATTGCACCAAAATTTAATTTTTACAAAAAAGGACAATTCATTGTAGCAAAATCTACTTTTATTGTACTAAAGAGTACATTTATTGTATCAAAAATTACTATTTTGTCAAAAAAAAATATTTTTATTCGCCCTTATTCCCGTTGTCGTCGTCAACGCAAAACGACGTCGTCTTGTGACGATGCTGTAAAATTAGTATTCTCGTAGTCGTTTTCGATAACTATCGATGACTATTGACACAAATTTTGTATTCTGTAAGGAAATGTGACGACGATGTTGAATCGAAACGAATCTGACGTCAAAAATTAAAATTTCGAGTACCAAATAGGGGCTGGTTTAGAAACAAACCCCTGTAAAAACCCCTTGTAAAACCCCTGTCTTAGCGACCCCATTGTTGCTGACAACATAATTACGACTCTAACAGATGTTGTACTGAGTTCACTTTTTATTATAGGAACTATTTTTTCCAGCACTTAATTAAATGCAGTCTTATTACGGCTTAAGCAGTTCTCGAATCTAAAATATAAAAAAAGTTGAAAGGCCGGCCAACAGGTAACCTCAAATTAGGATTTTAACACTTATGTACGTATGAACTTGTTATCTGGCAAGTTTAAGATATCGGATCTTTATCGAAGTATTTTCCTATCTAGTATAATATGTGTTGCTTTCCTTATCGCTGGAATCTGAATCGGTCACAAAAATATTTTATGAATAACACAATAATATCAAAATAAATCAGTTGATGTACCAATGTTACATCAGCTGTTGTCATTTCTTTCATGTTATCGATAAGCAGTCGACGCCGTCACATGGTAGTTACAGAATACCGAAATAGCGTTGATGTGACGACAATGTTGAATCGAAGTGATGTTGACATAAAAACGACGACGGCAACGCGAATAGGGGTGATTGAACCAAAAAGTATAAATTATTATACCAAATTGTAAAATTTATTATACCAAAAAGTTAAAATTATTGAACCAAATAGTAATGTTTATTGTACCGAAAAGTACTTTTATTGTACGAAATACTACAACTAATTAAAGGTCCTGGCTGTCAAAATGACAACGGAAACTATACAGAGGATACCAATTGGCAATGAAACATTTATTATTATTAATGTTGATAGACAGGTGGCAATTGGGTTTGATAGGTTCCTATGAAAAAAAATCTAAATTATTCAAAACTGCCCAAAGTACACTGTATCCTCAAATGGATTGCGGGACATAGTGATATACCGGGCAATGATTAGGCGGCGGTACTGCTCAAAAGAGTAGGGACTTTGGATACTAGATGCGTTAGGACAATTGTATGGCCATCGATCGATTACTATAATGGGATTATAGAAAACTGGACATCGGCTTAAATATGTCAAGGTAGGCTATACAAAAAAAAAGGTGTAATGCAAATGTCAAATGTCAAAGGTAAGTCGAAACTAATGAAACTGGAAATAGAGTAATGTTCTACTATTAGCCGACATCATGTGAAGTTAAGGCTTTTACACGAATCTAGGATCATGCAGCAGTGGATTTCATTCGCAATCACGATATGTCATCTACCATGCGAATGTCCTGGTTATCAGGAGATAGAAGAAATACTTTGTTTCGTAAAAAGACTTAAATGGATAAGTAAGAGTATGTATCCATGTAGATCATGTAGCAAATAAGTTTGGCTATGTCATCTGAAGTTTGCATCTGCGATATTCAAATACATATTAAAATAAATAATATTTATTATGCATAATAAAATATAATATATAGGGCCTTTTCGGAATTGCAACACTGTTGTTGTTGTTGTTCTTTATACCGATTTTAAATTTATCGGCACTCGATCGGGCATATAATCCGATTATCATACGATCATTGTTGGCAACTCTGTTTCGTTCCTTTGTAGATAACAAGGTTTGTGTCAAGTATTGTTAGGTGTTATTGTTGTGAATTTAACCGCCAAATTCCACCAGAGATGTCGCCAGCTGGCTTGTTGATTTATATGAGATGTTGATAAATCATTTTTCCTTGGTCCTTGCGCAATCTGAATTTTTGTAGTGGAAGCGTCTAGGATGAGTTTTGTTGGCTGGAGAACTCGAAAGTATTTGAAAAGTAATTAATTTTTAATCGATGTTGATTTGGCCAGTGCCCCGGCCGGGAATCGTACTCGGCACCTTCGGATTGCTAGTCTACGTCACTTCCACTGAGCTATCGAAGCTGTACTGCGCATCGCATTCGTTATTGCAACGTCCGGCAACACTGCAAACGTCAGATGTTCTAAAAAGTAACAATCAAACATATGTTGCGCAAACGTTATAAAAACGCGCAGTATTAAAATGGCTGATGCATATTTGTTGCAGTAATCAATTTCTTTCAATCAATGCTTTTTTTCTGCAAATTACACATCTATGACTCGCTTGGAGTATTATATAATTCACAAATTAATTTTATTATCTACTTTTCTCGCTTCTCGTTTTCTCGTTCTAAATTGCGAACAAAATAAGCAACAAACAAGCATCTGCAACAGCGTCAACTAATCAGTGTTCCGAAAAATATGCAGTGCAGTGTTGCAATTCCGAAAAGGCCCATAATGCATAATCAATACTATTCTATATAAAGCTACCAAAGTTACCCAGCAGCGGGAAAGACGAGGCATTGAGTCCTGCAATGAGGCCTCCTTCTAGGATGAGAATAGTTCCCGCAGTCATGCCTCTTTCCTTTCTTAAAACTGGCCTGTGAGCAGCCCTACTGTGTACACCACAAAAAAATGTGCACAAAGGGCATGCAAACTTTCTTGTCTTAAACAGGCCTGTTGACAGTCCTATTAGTAGAAGGCAGAATTGACGTTCATAGCCATGTACTTGTCATTTCTCCGATTAGGCCTGTTGACAGGCCTCTTAAGGGAAGGTAAGACAGATGCTGTTATTTATGAAAACCACATGTATGTTATTTGTCGTACAACAACTATATCACGTGATAGCCGAGTAGGTAGCATGCCCAACTATGAGTACTGAGGTCGCGAGTTCGATTCCCGCTGCTGGAGTTTAAAAAAAATAGTTATTACAAATTGTAATAAATGTTGCATTTAAAAATTTATAAAAATTAGGAATTCATTTAATATGGAAATAATTCGCATATTTTTTTTATTTAAGTCCTTCTTTAAATGTTCTTTTGCAGGCCTGCAAGCTGGTCTGCAGTAGCAATGCCTCATAGAAGGCCCTTGTTATTAGGACTTCAAGCAGGACATACTAGACATGCCTACTGAAACGCCTTCAATGAGAAAGGGAATGTGCAGGCCTTGCCTGCCTATGGCGCCCTATGTGAATTTGAAATGAAGACTGCATTTGAAGGGTAGGACTTCTGACTACCTTTGCAGGCCTGTAAGAAAGCATGCAAAGCCCCATTTTTTGCTGCTGGGTACCCAAGGGTTGGACTACATATTTCACTTAAAGAGTTTTTTACAATTACCCTATTGCAGCGATATGCATTTCATAGCCTCACCGACCTCGCGATAATGGTATTTTTCACACAGACACGATCGACAGTTCACACGCACTCGAAAGTTTTGTATGATTCAAAGCAGTCAGTCTCTGCTTGAGAGTTATGAAAGCAACAAAACACATGCGTGTTATGCACTCAACACAACAACAGACACATGTACAGACAGAGAAACATTGTTCAACGATTCCCAGCTAGGATTTTCAATCGTGCACGAAATAATCGTGCGCGATGTCGTATTCCAATCGCGCACGTTCAGAGCAACTGAAGTAACTGTGTCAAGAAGGCGACTCTCACTTTCCAATCGTCGACGATGCGCAAAATCCAATTGTCGACGAGGAGCGAAATCCATAGTCGATGATGGGCAAAATCCAATCGATGCGCAGGCGATTGTCAAGACAATGGTAAATTTATACAAAAAAGCTTATTATTATTTGTTTCTTTCATAGACTTGCTTTTTATTAAAAATTCAATTTGATAAATAAAAATATTTAAAACAAATTCAATTCGTGAAATAAAAAATAAACTAATTGTTTTTGTTCGGTCTACTTTCCTAAGCCGGTCTGCAGCATGAACAAAGTGTTGCTGTATTGCTTTATTAATTGAAGAGTCATCCGATTTTGGGAACTTTAAATGACACATGTCTTTGAAAAGAAAAAAAAATAGAATGCTGTAAGAACACGTGATTAGAAATTCTTACTGGTTATAATTTCCTTAATACAGAACTCTTGAATGCTGGGCTTTTCGTTAGTTCTCCTTGCAAAACACGAGCTCGGTGGAGTGTGCAGGAAGAAGTAAGACAACAATAACAAAACTACATGTAAGACGATTCAGTTGCTCTGAACGTGCGCGATTGGAATACGACTCGTTGGAGTATAATCGTCGGCTCCGATCGTGAAAGAGCCGTGCACGATTGAAAATGCTAGCTGGGACTGTGACACAAAGTAAACACAAAAACAAATCGTGAGCACAAAGTCTTTAAGGCAGAGAAAAATATAGTTCTGCTCCGACAATCGTGGTGATAATTTGAAATCCAGTCGCGAAACAATCGTGATCGTAAAACAAACGTCCAAATGCTCGCGGGGCTTCAACGATTGCCGAAAGAAAACCATATTGTTGTGTGCGTCCACTGCCCATTTGTAACTAAAAACCTACCGACACTGCAATTTTTTTTAAACCGAGTTGTGTTTTTTTTAAACCGCTTAAATGCATAGTTGTACAAAATAGATTGTTTTTTAAAATTTTTTTTCTATATTTATGTATATTACATATATATTGAATTTGAAACAAAAATATTGTTAATATAAATTTAACATTTCTTTTTTTTTTTTTGGAACCCAGCTATAAATATATAATATATACACAAGTGTTTTCTTTTTTAATTCTTAGATTTTCAATAATATTGTAAATATATATTAATAAACATTATATTGCCATTTGTGTTTTTGTTGTTGTTTTTTATTCCATATATATATATAATTCATTTTAAAAAAGCTAATAAAAAAGGCTATAAAAGCTTAAGGTAATGTAAGGATTTTTCCCTTTTTTAGGTAAATATTGTGATTGGATACTAAAGTAGAATTCACTGACTCTTTCACATTCATATAAATATTTTGGATTTATCGTTTCATACTTGCTGAAAATATAAAACTTTTGCGCCAAAAAGGTACAAGAAGTATAAATTGTATGAAGGATATTTTGCGATTTGTTATTTTTCTTGTTTTCGTTCTTGTTTTTTTTCTTTGCTTTTACTAATGAAATATTTATGGGTATTGCGCGCTTTTTTAAAAAGCTTTCATAGTTTTTTGTTTTTGTTTGTTTGCTTATAAAACAATGATAAAATAGTACTATTTGGTCTAAATATTTGTTAACAAATATATATGATTTTGTTTTAATTTAATTAAATTTTTGTAGATTTACATCCGTAGCGTTTTACTAGAAATATTTTGTAATTAGCTTAACCATTAAAATATGTGGTCGCCGAATAAACTAAGAAAACAAAAAAAAAATATTGTTTTATAAAATATATATATGTTTACATATGTATATTCATATATATATGTATTACTTTATTAAAGGCATATTTATAATCTTTTTGAGTACAAGTACTAAAAAAAATAACTCTTCAACAATAAGATCAATTAAGTCTTTAGGCATAACTCTGAGCAAGTAAAGCACTGGGAACAAAACTCGAGAAATGTGAAACGTATCTAAAGTCTTAAGATCTTGTTTATATATAATAAACATAATTAATAGATAAATTGAAACTGATTAATAACTTAATGTGTTGCATTCCGTTGTAACGTCTAAACTTATGTAAAAAAATTGTAAATCATGTCTTTCTAGGGTCGTTTTGAATGTAAAGTAAGGTGTTAAATTTAAACATTTGAAATTTTTTAATAGATGCTTTTTAATGTGAAAATTTTATTTTTGCTGCATGTGACCTAGTCTACGGAAAGGTACCAGGTACCTATGGTCGAAAAAATTTATTTTTGAATTATTTTAAAGAAAATTTAATGCTTTTTTCTAACTTTAAACATAACTTTACTTATTTTTCTAAAAACTACACCTGAAGTTTTTAAAAAAATTATACAAATTGCTTAAAAACGAACTCATATATAAACAACAATTTCTCGAAAAGTTGATTTTTGACCATAGATACCTTTCCGTGAACTTGGTCACATATATTAAAAACAGTTTGTTAATGGCTAAAAGATGTACCGAATGAAAGGTAATTTAAAGACCTTTCTAACGCATTTAACATCTTGAAAAAATGTTGAAAACTTTTCAAGTTATCGAGGTTTGAAATCTAGGAAAAATGATTTTTCACTTTTAAGACAATAAAAGTGGTCCTTAATATAATAATTTTTCACACCAATAATTTTTTTGTCGTGGGATCGGACCCTTAAGAAGCGAATTGTTTAGTTGTATGAACAAAAAGCACCAGAAAAAAATAATATAAAAATTTTTCTCCATAACATCATTTTTTTGATAAAATCTATTTCAGCGACCCCATACCCATCTTCAAAAAATCCCAAAAAATTTTCGAAGTTCTTTTAGATCACAAGCTTTAATATTCCGCTTCAAGAGTTGCAAATTTTTGAAATTGTGAAACGCCCTAATGTATATATTCGGTTCGGTTTAGAGAAACAAAATATAATTGGGAATAAAAAAGATTCAAGAATAATTTGCCATTAGTCCTGATTGTTACTTTAACTTTTTACTTCTAAAAGGGAAAAAGAAGTATATTTCTTTGACTTTCTCAGACAACCGCATTAGGCAAAAAAAAAACAAATTACTAAGGAGAGCCAAAAAACCATAGAATAATATTTTTTTTTTACCAAAATTTAATACCCCTATATAGATTACAACTTTATTAGGCTAGAAAAGTGGCAGCATGCGCTTTCTGAATAAAATAATAAAAAATAGTTTCTTTTAATAAAATACTGGATCCTTTTTTTTACAACTTCTTCCAAAAACTGTTAATAAATAAAAAATTGTCTTGGAACTGACTGAGTTATCAGCTCATAAGTTAGGAAAGAACCGAAAAACCGGTTTTTAAATTGTAAGTCCAGATTTTGAGGGTGTTAGGAAACTTTGGTAAACAGATTCATGCTGTACTCGACCAGACGTACACTATGCACTAGGTCAGTCCCCAAGTGCTTTCAATTTTTTCCACATTGTAGCAGCGTGTTATCAATGCCCAGCGTTTAATAGCGTACAGTTCTAAAATATATTTATCATATTACTTTAGTACTTATACCACACTTTTTTTTTAACGTTTTGAAACAGTTTTATAATTGCACCTTGGCGTCTTGTAAACCAAATGCAATATAAGAAAATTATGTTTCCCATTTTCGAATGTTCAATTTTAAATAGTTTTTTAATGTTTTGAAACACTTTTATATAATTTATTATCTTGGTATCTATGTAAACCAAAGAAAAATAAACAAATTTCCAAAATGTATAAATTGATGCCATAAAAACCAGAATCTTTAAATTTGCTATCGTATTTGATGCAAACTCTTCTTGAGTTGATATAGGTCTCGTTTCACATCTAATTACCATAGAAATTACGGTTTTACCAATTGGAATTAACTATTTTGTTTTTGCTACTACAACATACAAAACATTTGAATGCTTTACTTCTTTTGAATAGAGTCAGTCGTTCACAGGTTTTCATTAATTAATCTTTTGGAGAAGAGTATTTTTTATTTAGTTTTATTATTATTATAAAAAAAAAAATCAAACTATTTTGACATTTCGCTAACAAACCAATTGATCTACATATATTCAACCAATTTAACTAATTGTGTGTGTGTGTGTTTTTTTGTAGTTATTTAATATATAATTATTGTTGTTGTAGTATTGTTTAACATTTGAATTTATAATTATTAACAATAATCAAGAACAAATAAATATAAAACAAATTATAACTATACTTAAGCTAAATTAACAATAAAAATAAATGAAAATAGAGTTAGTATAATAAACAGAAGAAAAAAAAATTAACTTTTAACATATTACAAATAGTATTGACATTAAAATTATAACTAATATTAAAAAATTTCTTAAAGCCCCAAATAACCAAAAAGAAGCAAATATTTCATACCGGCTTTTAACCTTTCACAGTGAGGCAAAATTATTTTTCTTAAAACAAAAAAAAACAGTTAAATTAACATGTTTTGTAAGAAATGTTTGTTTAAAAATAACATGCTTGACACAGTTAGTGACTGTGAATATAGTTTTTGGAAACCTTTCTATCGTTTCTGACCCGTAAACGTTAATAACATTTCATAGTACCTACATTTTTGTTGCTGTTGTTACTTTACTGACTAGTAATTTGGTTTGCCCTCCCTCACCCCCTCAAGAGAACCAATGGGGGCGGGGTGTATGCGTTAAACTCATTAAACTCCATTATAAGAAAAATAAATTGTTTAAGCTCGTGCTGTTCATAAGCAGTTGGCATATTTTATAATGTATTCCAAAGATATTGGCCCTGGTCAAAGTTTGCCATTTCATTTCAATAATAAAAAAATTTTAAAATAGAACCACAACGCATTCTCTAACCGAATTTTTATTTTTAAGCTCTTAAATTGACATTTTCATTTCTACATGTGCTGAATAAATGTCAAGCCGTTTGTATTGTCCACAGAAGATATGGTACATTACACAAAATCTTCAATATACACACATGTCTTCAATTATTTGTTTGCTGTCGGCCAAAAGAGTAACAAAGGATTCATGTCAAAAATCTTCAACGCCAAATTAGATTTCAAAATAATTATAACAATAAACATTTTAACAATATACACAGATACTCAAAATCATTTACTTTTACTTTCCCTAAAACTTTGTCTACATGTTTCAATTGTATGCCATTGCTGCAAGGTTTTCTGACTTAGTATTACTTAATCCCCAAGGAGTTTCAGCACAATGTGACACATTACTAATTTGTAAAACATAGCATAAAAAATACAACAATGATTTACTATAATTAAACTAAATATTATTAAAAAAAAAAACTTTAATCGAACCTAAACTGTATGTATTTTTGTTTTTATTCTTTGTGGGCCTCTCTCTCTCTCTCTCTTGGTTCTTGTATGTAATTTCTCTATAAAGGACACATAGTGGAGCAGCAGCACGTTTTTAACTATATAAATGTATGTATATAATAAGTAGGGATGTATGTAAAACATTTTGATTTGGATTTCTCTAAATACATTTCTTTAGTTGGGCATAAGGCGCTAGTTTTTTTCTTGTGTGTAGTATGTATAGCATGTACATTTCTGTGTACACTTCTAAGTTAGGTTTCTGTTTAGTCAATTATAATAATAATAATAATATTGCATTCCCAGCACTTTTAGTTTTAACAATCAGTGTTTTTTTTTTGTAATAAATGTGTTATCAATCAACAAATACGTTTACCTTTCTGTTATATTGTATATACTACATAGATCTGTTTAAATAAGAGCCAGAAAATATATGTTATGAAAAAAAAAACACTAGATAAAAATATAACATAATATGAAGCAAACACTTACAAGCTAAAATTGTAATAACATTTTTGTTTTCTTTTTCTTTTTAACAAGTTTCTTTCTATATATATACGTTGTCCACTAAATTAATATTAAACTTACATATAGATGTATGTTTATTATTTTATATGTATGTATGTAGGTATATGAATATAAGTTCTATTTTATAGTTTCTTAACAGGGATGGAAGTTAGGTAAAAATGGGGAAGTAGTTTTTTTATTTTTCAATGTTTGTTTCCAACTCAAAAAGGCAGCTAATTTTCTTAACCCTATCTCTTTTTTTTGGAATTTTTGTAATTTTTCCAAATATTTTGTTTTCTTTTTGTTTTAGTTTTACCTTCTCTCATTACCAGATTCATCTCATCCAGGGAGCCTTACGCCTAATTTTAGTACGCAAACTTCTTAAGGTTTTTGGCTTTTTTGTCGGTGTCAGGCTATGATGCAGATTGTGTGCTCCCGTATAATGGTGGTGATGATGGTGATGGCCATTTGTGTTGCTGCTGTTGCTGGAGCCAAAATAGCTTTGGGTATTGTAGCCCTCGTCTAGCAGCGTTGAACCATTGGTGGTAGTGTGTCGGCCATTGCCGTTAATGGCCACGTATGAGAGATTGGCTGCTGCTGTACTCAGCAAAGCCATTTTGCTCATATTAGACGCTTGGGGGGCTAAATGATAATTATTAGTGTTGTTTCTATCCATGGTGGATATGTGTTCTTCCTCAACAGTGGTAGAAGGTGGTCTTTTAATCGGTGAGTTAGAACTAAGACTGGAGTTTTGACTATTGGTGGTTGTAGAACTAGTATCAATACCTGAGGATAAAGAAAGTGAAAGTAAGGCGTCTACACCATCGCGATGGCGTTGTTGGTCTTCCAATTCTTCGGGAGTTATATTGTGGCTAGAAAGAAATAAGAAAATTTAGCATATAGTAAAAATAAATCTTATTTTGTAATTAGACTTTCGAAATTTATTAAAATGTTATTGGACTAAACAACTCGCGGTTGACTGGAATTCTGCACTATATAAATCAACTTTATTATTAAAATTATGAAGGAAAAATATATAAGAGAAACTATCGAGATATCCGGACAAATAACATATTTATCTTATAATATTTTGACAGATCAGTCCAGATTGCGTATATTTGCATTTGTGATGTATCAAATTCAAATTTTGATGCCATTAGAAATGTTTTAAAAGTTCTATGATCAAATATCCTTTAAAGCATCACTGGCGCCCAAAAATGGAACCTTGTAATCTAGCAAAAACAATTTGAAATCCGACCGGACGAAACAAAAACGAGGATCGTCGTGGAAAGATTCAAAACGAAATCTGTTTGTACCAGAATGTATGTTTATTGTACTATATAGTACAATTTATTGTACCAAGTAATACAAATTATTGCAAAAAGTACAATTTATTGTACTAAAAAGTACAATTTAATTGGTCAATTAATTTATTACAATTTATTGTACCAAATAAAGCAACTTATTGTAGCACAGAGTACTTTAAATTTACTGTACCAAAAAGTACCTTTATCGTGCCAATAAAGTACTTTTATTGCACTAAACAGTAAAATTTTTTGTACCAAAAAGTAAAATTTAATGCACCAAAAAGTACAATTTATTGTACCAAAAGTACTTTTATTGTATCATAAAGTACAATTGATTGCACGAAAAAGTAATTTTATTGTACCAAAAAAAAATTTTATTGTACCAAAAAGTACTTTTATTGTACTAAATAGTACAATTTATTGTACCAAAAAGTATTTTTATTGTAACAAATAGTATAATTTATTGTGCCAATAAGTACAATTTATTGTACTAAAAGTACTTTTATTCTACCATAAAGTACAATTGATTGCACCGAAAAGTAATTTAATTGTATCAATAAATATTTTTATTGTATCAAAAAGTCCATTTATCGTACCAAATAGTATAATTTATTGTACCGATAAGTACAATTAATTGTACCAAAAAGTACAATTTATTGTACCAAAAAATATTTTTATTGTACCAAAAAGTACTTTTGTTGTACTAAATAGTACAATTTATTGTAAAAAAAGTATTTTTATTGTAACAAATAGTATAATTTATTGTGCCAATAAGTACAATTTATTGTACCAAAAGTATTTCTATTCTACCATAAAGTGTTAAAGTAAATTGATTGCACCAAAAAGTAATTTAATTGTACCAATAAATATTTTTATTGTACCAAAAAGTCCATTTATTGTACCAAATAGTATAATTTATTGTACCAAATAGTTCTTTTATTGTACCAAAAGTACAATTTATTGTATCAATTAGTACAATGTATTATTTCAAAAAGTACAATTAATTGTATTTCAAAAAGAATTTTCTCCAACTTTTGTCTTCTCTTCGAAATTAATCATTTTTTTTTTT
This sequence comes from Muscina levida, assembly GCA_964034835.1. Classification (NCBI taxonomy): domain Eukaryota; kingdom Metazoa; phylum Arthropoda; class Insecta; order Diptera; family Muscidae; genus Muscina; species Muscina levida. The sequence continues at coordinate 133,811,046 of OZ035882.1, forward strand.
TTTTTTTATATATTACTTACCATTCCTCGCTACTTTCGTAGGCAGCATCCGAAGAAGCACAATTACTTTGATTATCAGCACAGCCTTGTTGAGACGATGATTGGCCATTACCATTCAATATCAACGATGATGAGCCATTTATCAAAGGTGTCGAAGAACCGCTGCCTGCGGTACTGCCCCCGCCACCACCACTACCGCCAGCGGAATAAGTATGATCTTCACTGGGCGAAGAGGTAATAACAGGTGCTCTGCAAAAAGAACAAAATTTTTCTTTAGAATTATTTCAATCGCCAAGTTTTTGTCAAACTTACCCATTCTGAAATGTTTCAGCAAAAACTTTTGGTCCGTGTTTTAAAGCCAACATTGCTGTAGCTGCATTGACATCATCTATGCTATCGGCACCACAGTCTCTGGCCAGGCGTTCGATACTTTCGTAATTACTAAAAGCACCCATTATGGAAGAGGGATTATTAGATGGACTGCTTTCGACTACACCGCCACTATTTACAGCCTGACCATTGGTATAACCGGCTGGCGCACAGTTGCTGTTGTATTTGGGGGTTTGGTTTGAAGAATGATTATTAGTTGGTTTGGTTGTACTATAATCGGACGGATATTCATCATCAGGAACATCTGGAACAACATCACTGATGTCTTTAAAAGCTTTGGATAAGTTTGGAAACAGATCTGGATCGAAACGTGAGTTGATATGTGATGATGACGATGTCGTAGAGGATTTTGAGCCATCTAAAACGTCATAACCTTGTGATGCTATCATAGTGCCACCAGGGCTTTTCAAGCTGATCTTATCAGCCGAAGAGTTTTGAAAGAACGGTGAACGATTTAGGGCCTGTATCAAGTTTTGTCTTTGCAATTGCTCCACACGCCACAAAGATCCTTTACCCATGTTCTATAAAATAACATACAAATTTGTATTATTATATTTGTATTATTCCATCATTTGATGGTTTAAAGTGCAACTTACCGGAGCCTTTTCGACTTTAACGAAACTTTTGTTTAGGGACAAATTGTGACGCACGCTATTCTTCCAGCCTGTGGGTGCGGTCTTGAAATAAGGGAAATGTTGCACAATCCAAGCGTAGATTTCTTTAACAGGCAAAGCCTTTTCTTGCGACCCCTCTATGGCCATAAAGATTAAGGAACTATAAAACATTAAACACATTTAATTAGTATAGGTTTTAAACAATGTATTGCTGTCAATTACCTAAAGCTGTAGGGCGGCTTGTTATGCGTATGTACCAATGGATCATATGGCACTTTATTGGCGTGTTTCTGTTTCTGCGGCGTGTTAACAATGCCACCATTGTTGTTGGTGTTAATTGTTAACGAGCTGGAGGAAGATGATTTCGGTGTAAGAGGTGCTTGCTGCTGCTGCTGTTGTTGTTGCTGCTGTTGCTGAGGTGTTGATCCATTCATTCTTTGGCTTGAAATGTTTGAATTACTATTGGATATTTCGAAATCTTTAAGAGAATCATTATCATAACTGGAGAAGGAGGTAGGACTACGTATTGCTTGATGTTGCTGTTGTTGTTGTTGTTGCTGGTGAAAATGATGCTGCAATTGCTGAGGTGTACTTAAGGTATAATATTCTTTGGTAGTATGTTGAGGTTGCGTTTCAGGTGAAACCATAAGAGTTGGCGAGGAACTGTTAAAATAAAGCAATACAAACATTATCAAAGTTAAAAAAAAAACATTCCAGTTCGTTTACTTACACCACAATATTGTGCTGCTGATGCTGCTGGTGCTGTGCAGAGACCGAGGTTATTTGAGGATTTGTTACCAACGGCAATGCGGGATGACTGACCAATGTATAACCAGGCGGGATGCCAGTAGTACTCAATGTTGATGGCGATACAGCAGACGACGAGGAGTTCGTGGAGGAAACCGCTATAAATGGAGCTGTGGTAGATGAATTTGAGCTACTGTAGTTTAAAGCGATTGGTGTGGAGGAACCACTTAAGGTGAAATAGGAGGTTTTGCTTAGCGGAGGGCTGTTGCCGCCATTTATAGCTGCCGTGGACAATGACGAGGATAGCGACGTATTCGACGAGGCTGGCGAGGATACCACAGTTATGGTCGAACCCATTGCTGTGGCAATAGACAGGGAAGATGGCGCACATACCGAGGAGGAAGATGCAACAACAGAAGAATTGGTGGAGTAGTTATTAGATACGCTGCTTGCTGTAGAAGATGAAGGCGAGGATCCAACACCCCCGCCACCCTGGTCCAAAACATTCATTTTCTCTCTTAAATACTTTTTATGGGGATGGTGGGTTGTACTACTGCTGGTCGACGATGTGGGAGTTAAATTAGAAACTCCATTACTTTGTTGCAAGTGCTGTTGTTGCTGCTGCTGTTGGTGTTGAATTTTATGACCTTGATACATAGTGCTAGTAGTATTGCTGGTGTTTGTTGTCATTGTTGCTAAGTTGCCATTAGCTACACCGCCATTGCCATTGGCAACGATCGAAGTAGCACTGGGCAGCGTTAATTGTTTGGACCCAGTAGCAACTACCACCGTTGTAGTCGATGGATTGCTGTTCGATAGCGATGATGATGTCGTAGTAGTAGATGCATACGATGAGGATGATAATGAAGCTGAAGAAGGCACAAGGGAAGAATTACTATTGCTTAAATTGGTGGCACTTATTTGCGTGAGGTTGCCAACACCATTCGAGTTGTTTAGGATTTGACGAGCTGGCAAAAAGTTGGTGCCTGCTTTGTACTCGACCACAGTGGTGGTACCGCTGGGTCCCACATGCACCGTAGTTGTGGCTCCCAAAGCGTAGTTGTTGCCATAAACGGTATGTGATTTGGCTTCTTTCAAATCGCTTGTACTGAAACGTTTGAACTGTTGCTGGAAATCGCTCACACTTAAAGTGGTAATCTGGGTTTCAGGTGGTAACTCTGTGGCGCTCAATCCTCCTGGGCCAGAGACATTGGTGGCAATCACTTGTTCCTCGCTAACAACATGGTGGGGCAACTCCTCTATCAAATCGTGTGCGTTGGCGGCATTGACAATGCATATGTTGTTGTTGCTGAACAAGGCTCGCTTTGCAGGATTCGAGGTGGTATTGTTGCTGGGGCTGCCGCTTGTGTTGGTGGGCGCCGTTGTCGTAACAATTTCTCTAATTAAATTGGAATTGTTCAGCCAGGCTAAGGAGTGTAGCTCTTCGTCATTGTCATTAGTATTAGCTGCGACAGATTGAGAGGATATTACATGATGTTGGTGTTGCAACTGTTGGTGGTGTTGGTGAAGATGTGGCTGGTTATGGTGATCTGAGGACGACGATGTTTCCAGTGGTTCCGCCGTCAAGAGTACGATATTGCCAGTCGTTGCGGCACCATTGCCGGCATTGCTGTTGCTGTTGTTGTGAGCTGCGGTAATGGCTGTAGTGGTCCCATCGTAAGCCGTAAACTGGCCATTGCGATTTTGTTGCAAGAGAACGTATTTTGATGTGGTCGGCATGGCAGAGGCATTAAATGCCGCGGCGGCTGATGCAGACGACGTATTCAGTATGTTAGCCTTAGAGGCCGCTGCTAAAATGTTACTGAGATGATTTGTGGTGGCTGAAGAAACTGATGTTGATGTCCCAGACGAAGGGATGTTAAAGTTATGTGTAGTCTGATGCTGCTGCGAATTTAAATTTGATCCAGCGACTGTTCTTAGTCCATTAGTAGCTGCTGCGGCTGTAGCAGCCGCTGCAACGACAGTTGCTGTTGTCACAGTTTGTTGTAAGGTACGCAATTGGCTCAGGTCATGAGTCGTCAATATTTGTGTGGGATTGTCTGGCGACATTCTAAAATGGCAAAGAGCAAAAAGAGGGCGTCTTTAGTTATTGGTTACAAACAATGTAAATATCTATCAATAATAAAAAGACGTACTATTACGTATAAAGTAAAGAACAATAAAAACACCGACGACAAGTAGTACACGTAAGAGAGTATGTATTTAAACAAACGAACATAAAGTTCTTACGACTTTCAGTCTCTATCGCTCTCTTGTAAACTCACTTGCTGCTGTTTGTCAGCTCCATTTTACGTTTATTTATAAAATTTAGCAACATTTCTTTAGGATATTTTCTCTGAGTATCTAAATTCACATTCACTTTATATTATAGTTTTGCTCCAATCCATTTCGCTAGAGTTATTCTCTTGCGCTGTGGGTTACATTTGACGGTTATGACTTGGTAACGTTTTGCTGTGGTGGTGGTGCATTAGTTGTACTTTATTTGCATGACCTATAAATTATCTTATCGTGTGTATCGTGGTTGATATCATAAAAATTTAATTTTCCACAAGAATGACAAGAATTCATGAGCAAGAAGTAATGAGAACACGTGCTTTTCAGACCATACCAAAAAGAATAAGTAACATTTTAAAAAAAATGGCACACAAGTGGGAGTCGGGAAACGAGTTTTAAAAGAAAAATATGGAAAATCATAAGAGGATATAGGTTTAAGATAAATTAGTAGAACAGAATGACTTTTGTATTCAAAACCCTCTCTTCTATTTGTCGAATAAATAATTTTGTTTATTACATAACATTAAAAAAGCATATTTTATCTTTATCTATTGTTGTTTCCGACAGAATGTATATTTATTACTGTTTATATTTATTATTGTTACAAAAAACATTTTCGCACCACAGTAATTTCTTGAAATTTTCTTAATTTCCAATATTTTAGTTTTCTGATTATTGTATATTGTACACAACATTTAAACAACAATCATTCCTTATCACAATTGCAGAAATTATTATTTAATTATTTTAAAAATAATGGTTTATAATCTGTATTTCAAAATTTTTTTCAATATTCTTAATTGGAACTGATATTTTTTTAAATATTAAGTTGTTGTTACTCTTGTTCTTTTAAAACTTTTATATTCTTTCGAAAACGTTACTTTTTCACCTAAAACGTAATTTTTTTTTTTTGGCAATTAAAACCATATTTATTGTCCAGACAAATCTTAATAGTCAGCTGTTTACTAGACATGCGGACACTATTCTGCTAATTTGTTGTCGCCATCGATGAAAGAACATGTAGATGACTGGAGACAGCAATCGAACCAAGGATCTCCCGAATCATAGTCGCACAAGTTTTGTAATTTTACAATAATTGTACGGAAGTTTTTGATTGTCTTACTATGAAAAGTTAATGAGTGAGGGAGAAAAAAGAAATTTCTAAATTGCCCATTAGCCTAGGACATCCATGTGTTAAATGAGACAGTTGTGTGTTGAAGGTAAACTAGTTAACTGTCTAGGGAGAACTAGTAAGGAACTATAATTTTAGCCTACCGAATATGTTCTTAGCCCTAGGATGTATATCGTTCGTATCTATTTTTTCGCATGTTTCATCTCAGACTTGCATCATTAATCATTAAATATAGGAAGTAAGTAAAAATAATAAGATCTTTTAGTTGAAATCAAATTTTATTCTCAAAATTTTTGATAATTCAATTGGACAATATTAAAAATTCAAACAAAGAAAACAAAGTTAAAATACAATTTATAAAACAAAGTAAATATGTAATGGGACACTACAGTATTGATATCAAAATTAAATAATTCATATTGAGTGATACTTTTTTTTTAATATAATCACTTTACAGGCGAAAGAAAGTTTGGCGAGACAGCTAATGGAATTTAAGTTCCAGAGGATAGTGAACTCCCTTTAAACATACATACACAGGAAATTTAATACCAATTTTTTTTAATTAATATCAGTGAATGCAATTAACAAACTATTTAGTTAAATTTCTTAATTTCTATCTGTTTATTATAAATTCATTTTATACTTTTCTCCTTTTTTTACACTTATAATAATGTTTAAATTTTTTTTTAACTTTTTCCTTGACTAATAAACAGCTCTATACCAATATTAAATCAACTTAAAAATATAAACTTGTATTCTTTATTTTCAAAAATCCTGCAGCCATTTCCGCTCTTGGCTTTAAGCGTAAAAGGATCAATTATTCAGGTATTATTAAATCCACTCAGCTTTTTTATAAATCCTCATGATAATAAATATCGTTCCAAACATCTTCATAATATGAACAAAGTGTACATATTAAGGTGCATAACCCAGTAGGGAAAAATACTAGTTCGGAAATAGTAAAATACTAAATCTCCATAGGACAGTGAACTAGTTCACCTTCCATACAACAACTGTCTCTTTTAACACGTAGTTGTCCTAGGCTTGGGGGGAATTGTCCCTTTTGTACTAGAAAAAATCTAGTTCAGAAATTCTAGTCGGCGGTAGTTGACTGCCTCCTTTGAACTAGTTTTGAACTACTTCAAAAACGAACTAGTTTTATTCTAGAAAATTTGAGCTAAAACTGTACTAGCATTTAAAATACAAAAATTCTAAAAAAAAAATTTATACGACGTCCAAAATACATTTAAAAGTGGGTGAAAAATACAACATTTTAATTATAATATACAATAATTAAAATATATATTTTATGATCCAGTCATTTAGAATTATTTGTCTTCTTGAAATATAATATAGGTAACTTATGAAATTATTTAAAAATACTCTTTTTCTTACTCATCAACTAATAACGTTTAACTGGTTCAAAATTCGATAGTTTATTTTTGGATTAGTTCACAATTCCATACTTTTGAGCTAGTACGTTTTTGAACTAGTTTGGCGATTCTCTACTGGGAAGTCCACATACCAAATGCAAAATCTAATTTCTCTACTAATTTCTTTAATTGTATATAAACAGACAATGATTAAGCTAAAATCTTTTCAAATGACTTTCATATTTGTTATCTTAAGGTTGTAGAAGTAAGTAGATTTCATGCATTTCGTAATACATGACCAATAAGTAAACAACAAAGTGTTAAGGGACAACAGCTTTATTTAAAATCGATTACATAATAAACTGTAGTTAACTCTTATTATCATTTCATCACCTTAATTTTTTATTGCATATTTAGAATCTCCATCATTGATTCTATGCCTGGTCAAAATTTCGTCAAAATCTACTTCCACAAAGTGTTTTAACACACTCATTGGAAAAAATACTGTATAATTTCTTCTTCAAAAATTTCAGACATTCGATTTGACAAAAACTTTAAACTCGATTTTCTCAAAACACTAAAAAAATTATACACTATTGTTTTATAAGGGGACGATTTGCGACTATGGTTTTTGTTTGTCAATATCTACACTGTTGATGATTCTACATTTAAAATGTAAAAGTGTATGTATACTTATTTAAGTTGTCAAAAAATAAAGGATTAGTAAATCGGTGACTGCTCGCTTAGTTAATCATATACAAAGTATTGATAATAAGCTGTATTGATTCAATTACTCTCTATTGAGACTACTGACTTAATTTTAAGCAGATATTAAGTTTTTGTTTGATAGCTTTTCGATTTTTACAGTTTCTTTAATTTTTCTTAATTTAATTTCATCAAAACTAAGTTATAGCGAAGAATGTTCGACCGACTACACAGAAAAAAATAATTTCGTCAAATACAATTACTATTGAAATTGAGCCAACAATGGCTTTTGAATATTCAAAAACTAATTTTGTAGCTTTTTTTGTTTAAAACTGTGGTTGAATTCAATATTGACTATCAACAATTTTTTTTTAATACCTAAAATAAGTCAACAGTTTTACCTCGTTTAGTTCAGTTATATTATTATTAGTTTAATATAAATAATAACTTCGACATTGGTACATAGTTGCAATTTTGGTTATTATTAACTACGATATAGGTAGGTATATAGTTTTTTTTAAAGAATGTTTATAAATTGCTTATTGGATACATACAATCTATCGACGAATTTACCAAATCTGTTGTGTGCGAACGGTTCTTGACATCCCGAATGTCATATAGTAATTTGTTATCGATAATACTTCAGACAGAGCTGAGACACTATCGATTCACTAATATTAAATTTTAAATATTAATTAGGTATGTATGTTTGTATTTTTTTCTAAATACCAACTTTAAAAATAGTTATGTACCTATTTGCACTCTAAAATTCCTTTTTGAGTACACAACACAACATTGCATAATACGATATTTTTTGGGTTCATTAAATAACACGGATAAAAGTAGTGCAGTTAAAATTTGTTGATTGTTTGGTAGAATATCACACAAATTAGGTATTAAACTAAAATATTGGCAATGTGTTCAACTACCGTTATTGCAATCATACCATTCACACTTGCTCACATACACACAGTCGGGCACATGTTTTTCTCTGATCTTTGTCAGTGGTGACAACTGTCATACACACCTATGCATATGACATGATAGTTGTAGCTGTTATCCTTAAGATTGTAACCGCTATTTTTAAGTTCCTTTATTCGTAAGATTAAACTTAGCAGTTTTTTGTTGCATTATTTTAATTTCCACTTTTTCACAGAAACATTACACATAACACATTTTTTTAGATAATTATTTCATTTTTCTACTACTTACTATTTTAATAAAATTTGTAGTACACTATTAAAAAGTAATTGCAATCAATAATTATTACTAAAGATTCATATCTCTCTCTCTCTTTGTTGTTGTAATACAAATTCACTTTTATTGTTTATATAACGTGCACGAATGAAAAATTGAAAACAATTTCACAAATTTGTACAGATGTATGTATGTACGTGTGTATACACGTTTGTATAGAGCAGTGTTTGTACATGTGTATCTTATAAATAAGCAGATATGTAGAGAGAATCGTACACAAAACTAAAATACAATTTTATTTTTAAATATTTTCTTCGTTGTGTTTTTTTTTAGTTTACTTGTTAATTTTTATTTATTGTTTAGCGTCCACCACACACACCGTCTTAATGGCGAAGAAGAAGAGGAAATTTTCCAACGGTTAATGCGAAACGGCGGCCGCTACCGAAACCGAAATATGTAGTCAAATTGTCAACGGAACTGATGAACCAGACCCGTTCGTCGCCAGCAAGTGAAAACAATTAGAATAGAGCGCGTCGTTATTTCTTGCTTTAGCGTCGCGATTTCTGAATAACAACTGAAGTGTAGAACAGAACACAAAATGAATGATAAGTTTGGTTTTTTTCTGTTTGTTATTTTCTTCTACGTTAAGAAGCAAAAAATAAACACTCGCACACACATACATACCAGAGAGACATATGTTAAAAAATCTTATGCAGTCAATAGTTTAGTTTTTTGGCTTTGATGAAAAACTCAAATAAACTACACAATTCACACACAGACCCCGCATACTGACACACACACACACACACTTATACGTTTACATAGGCAAATATTGAACCACGAGCGTCGTGGACAAAAGAAAAATCTTTACACAGCGAAAAGGAATCGTTTATTTACGCATTTTGAAACAATAATAGCAACAACATAGCCCAAATAAAGACATTGCCAGATGATAAACTCGAAAAAATATGTGAGTAGAAAAGTGATAAAATTCATGCTAAAAGCAGCTTAAGTGCATTCTAAAAGATCCGTCGCACAATGCATTGCACATTCCTCTTCGCTTATAAAAAAAAGTGTCGCATGAGAGGTCTTCTGATCGGTGACTGTGGTAAGGTTTGCTAGAATGCCTCCACACTGCATACTTAGAGATACCACGCCCATTCCCTCGGCTAACAGTGATTCTGAAAGCAAGGGATGTAGAAGGTGTAGGACTTTCGATCGTATAGTATGGTAATTTTGTTTTGGTACCGAAAGGATTTTTACGGTACCAAGCCAAGGGTGTAGCCGAATGGTGGGGAAAATTCCCCAATTTCATCGTTTTTACCTATGAATTCAAAGTATTAAAAGTAACGTTTGGGAAATTAGATAATTTTTATGGAAGGTACCAGTAGGGGCAACAACGTTGATCAATTTCATTCGTAAGTCATGTCGTTTCAGTGAACTTTACGATATTACGACATTTGACTGGATTTGATGATCTTGTAACAATGATATAAAGGGTTTTCCACTAACAGTTGTTATTTTGGTATTCAAAGAAAAATACAATTTTTTGGGATAAATGATTGAATGTTTTTTTTCATAATAAAGAGGAAGGTATGCCGTTAATAATGAAAAACAACATCAGCCAAATGGCCACCACGAGCACGCTTACAGAACCATATCCTTTTCTTGAAATTTTCCATAACTAAATCGCAAAGTGCCTGCCCTATGTCCTCGATAGCCTCACGAATTTTATTCTCGATAGCTGTTGGGCTGTTGGCGTAGACGTTATTCTTCACATGGCCCCAAAAGAAGAAGTCGCAATGTGTTAAATCACAAGATCTTGGTGGCCAATTGTGATCACCTCTTCGAGAGATAACACGGTCCGGAAAATGTTCCCGTAAAAGATAAATGGTTTCGTTGCTTCTGCGGCACGTAGCGCCATCTTGTTGAAAGTAAACGTTGTCCAGATCCAACTCCGACTATAAAAATCATTAATCATCTCTCGATAGCGCAATACATTCACCGTAACTGTTGATCCAACCACAATTTCGAAAAAGAAAGGTCCAATGACCCCGCCGGACCATTAATCGCACCATCAGTCACACGTTGAGGATGGAGAGGCTTCTCAACAATAACTCTTGGGTTTTCCGAGCCTCAGATGCGACAATATTGCTTGTTGACGTAGCCACCGAGTTGGAAATGGGCCTCATCAGTCAAGATGATTTTTCGATGAATCCCAATCAGCAAAGACACGACGTTGTTGATGATCGGCCGGCTTGAGTTCTTGTGGTAACTGAACTTTACAAGCCTTAAGACCCAAGTCTTTATGCAAAATACGGTTTAATGACGTTTTTGGAATGCCCAATTTCAAAGAACGACGAGGAATGGACAAACTTGGGATTTCTTCAACACTTTGGGCTACAGCAGCAATATTCTTTACATCACTAACTTGTCCCGAACCGACAAAGTGCTTGCGAACTGTGACTGCAAGATTTTCACAATTTTTGTAGTGAATTTTAATAATTTCAATGCGTTGTTGAAGCGTGTATCGTTCAATTTATAGTAATGTCAAAGAATAAAAGCTTCAAAAGTGAAAGCTACCGAAATAACGGGCCACTCACAATAACACCTCTCATTGGAAAACCCACCCGAAGGTGTTCTAGCGTCTTAACTTTGTCCAGAACCGTATCCTTCTGAAGGATTTACATTTATATCGCTACTACTCATTGGCTGCAGTTTTGCGAAATTTTTGGTCAAAAGGCAATATCTTAAAGAGTTAACATTAATCAAGTAGCCCAAAATTATACCCAATTGACTTTTTGCTACTATCATGCGGGGCTCCAAAGTTCGATTCCTCTCTCAGTCATCTGCATTTATTTTAACGCTTCGCTGTAAAAGCTTCTCAAACAGATGACTTTCGGATTTATCTATAAAAATATAGGTCTCGTTGCGTAAGTCTGAATATAGAAGCGTATTAATGCGTATTAAGAAATACATCAATCGAACCAATCGAGGGACTTTAGTATTACAACACCAACGTTTGTGGAATCATAAAGTAGAGATTTCGTGTAATCAAAAATATGAGAACAGAAATTCCCCCATAACTGGATAATTTTTTCGAGTGTAAGAAAAACTATCCTACTTACAAACGAGGCACCAAAAACACAATCATCACCAGTTAGGTTATGCGGTGTTTGTCCTCCACCCCCCCCCCCCCCCCCAGCCACACTACCGCTGCCACAGTCAACGTCGTGCTCACGAATACACCAACAGACGCACTAAACATCAACAAAAGCGATAGATAAAGTTATTGATAAGATAAGGAAGGCGGAAAGAGCTGCTACTGCCTCTATTTTTTTCCGCCGTCTTTTATAGAAGACGTCTCTGCTTTACACTACACATACGTCTAATTGTGAACATCTCTGTTGTTAAAAAAATAACAACAGAAGCAGAATGCTGCTTACCAACAGTACAACCGTAGCAGCAACAACGAATTCTACACTAAAGAAAAGATGATGAATTGTAACAAAATAGCAATGACAACAACAAATTCGAGTAATAGGTATTGTTGCGTAAACAAGCATTTGTTGTCGTTTAGTGTACACCAAATAGAAAATCGAAAGAGTAACGAAAATTTGCTTTATATTAAACCAAAAAGCTAACGCAACTTTGACAAGTTTAGATAAAAAGTTAACAGGTGGACTTATTATTTATATGTGAAGTGTTTTTTAGCAGGGGAAACGATGAATGCTTATTTAATTCTTAACATAATGTTTAATCGAGCCAATATGAATGGCAGCATGAACTAATGAGTAGGGGGAGGGAGGTACATATGTTTGGTCTGATGCTAAAACACTTTCGTCTGTTTGATTTATTTAAATTTGTTAGACAAGCAATGTGTAAATAGATCATAAGGGAAGGCCTAACACTTTTATATATGTATATACGTACATAAGTATGTATATTAATAAAATAGTGGGTCTTGCTGCTGGGAATACGTCAGCATTTCGGTGACAACCGAAAAGTTGCGCTCTGTATAGTAACATAAAGACGAAAAACACAAAACAACCCAACACAAATACTTGTACAACAACAATACTAAAAACGTAATACTTGCAAATCTTTATAATAAAAATTCCCATATGTAATGATCAATTACTAACATTTTTTCCATTTACTTTAAACGTAACTAAGTACTTTTCAACTGAAACCTGAAATCTCATATTGCATAAAAACCCATGTGTGTGTTTTAAAAGCTGTAACACTTTTGTGGAAACTTTGATATAAACTCACGATGAATCTCAGATGTTTACAGTGTCGGTCTTACATTCGATATGAATGTTGAATCTTGACAAACTTGACAACTCAGATGACCTGTCACTGCATAACCACCACCAACAACAATATTAAGAAAATTTGTTGTGACAACAAAACCTTCACTCATACTGGCACACCAAAAGAGACATAAAAAAAGATAGCAACAAAATCACACCAAGTGAGCACCTAGAAGCATCGTGGCGAGTCACTCACAAAAGCAACGATATAAAAAAACGATTTAAGCGAATACAGAATATTTGCCAAATAACAGCCGGCCGCCATCAAATTGCGCAAGCAGCAACAGAACCAGAAAATAAAAACACAGCCAACGATTTTCTAATTCACTGAAGCAAATATAATAATCTGAGCGCCACCTTTCTGGCTATAATTAAACAAATATGTAGTAGAACCATACGGGAACATAAGATTTTCTCGCTTTTGTTGTGCATTTAAAACAAGTAACAACAAATAGAAAACAATGCCAATTGCAAGTTGTTAACACTTTTTGCTTTTGCACAGAGCACAACAAAAACAACGAAACGGAAGTCACCATAGCTACTGTAATGTAAACAAAGGAGAATATTATCGCAAAAGTCAAGTATCTCCTCTTCGTATTTTGCTTTTGCACGAGAGCAACGAAATAACCCAGGAAATAAAAGCAGGAGAGCTCTATTATGCGTTGAGAACCATTTTGTATACAATTCGTCCTAATGATTATAAAATCATAGACATATGGAAGATAAAGAGATAAAAAAATTTGACTTTGCGCAAATGCCACAATAAACAGTAAGGAAATATGTACCAATGTACGTATATAAGTTCCCACTCTCGAACAGAGGTGAGAAAGTGTGAATAGCTTTACTTTGGGTAGTCCATCATCGAAGCGTTATCATCGACTGTGCTTGGTCATAGGGCAAAGTGACATACCTGGGAACTAAATGCCTTGGAACCTAATCTATAGGATAAATCAATGGATATAAAGCATAGATCGGCAAAAGCATTGGGAGACAATACTGGAAGACTATTGTATACTTCATGAAGGTGAGGAGGAAATTGAATATATAAAGTACTTGTTCTGACATTGCTTAGCTATTCAAAGAAGGATGCAATTCCTGGGGAAATGATATTTTGATAGTTTACAGAAGAAATTCCTTTAGGACCTGCATGGAAAATTTGGTAGGCGACTAATAGGCATAATTACTAGACACTGCTACGTTAAGGACTTTATATCGAATTGAGACACAACACAGGAGGTCTATTGTAGGCTTCATGATCTTGGACCAACTTTAAATAAAAAAATAGAGAAGGTACACCACAATCTCAGAAATCAAACTCACCATGTAATAAGAAGGCATAACACAATACAACATTTTTCAGCTCATTGATTTAGGACTCAATTCTGAAAACTGCACGTGAAAGTAGCCTCAAAAAGCAGAATTTATGCATCATTCGTTTTGCCAAGTTACATGCCATAACAATTTAATATCGATTTGATGTTAGGCTCTTTTGTCTAACATAACTTGACAAATTTAAAAAAATTAAGAATTACTATTCCTTAAATCTGTTCATATAACGTTTCCCTACTCCGTGGCGTATGATTTATGTGGAATATTACTTATGATAATCATACGTCACCATATAAGTACAGTACGAGCTCGATTTTCGCAACCGATAGCAGCACAAGCCGGTTGCAGTTACCGAGATTGTTGCGCTTACCGAACCTCTATTGAAAATTGTTATTTTACTATGTGCAAAATGACTCACGTCACTAAAAAAAACTGTACTATAACAGTCATTTGCTCACGCACATTGAACAATGAACATATTGAACATAGCATGCAAATAAAAAAAAACATATAATTTCTGCGAATACATTGAAAAGATGCGCTCATCGAGACTGCTTTTTGAACGTCTTGCACTTATCAAGACTCATTTGTAAAAAAAGCGGTTGCGCAAATCGGGGTGTTGCTATAATCGGTAGTTGCGAAAATCGAGCTCGTACTGTATTTAACAAAAGAGCCTAAAACGTGGTAAATTCCCATATACGATACTTACTAACTTCAAAACGATATTACATTATTATGGCATGTAACTTGACAAAACGAATGATGCAGAACTTCTTCTTTTTGGGGCTACTTTGCAGTTCTCAGAATTGAGTCCTAAAATCATATGTTGTACTGTGTAAGGCATGCTTTTTGTTAATATTTTTCAAAATAAATGATTAAACTTCATTTTAAATTAAGATGAAATAAAAATTTCAACCTTATAAAAAACGACAATTTGCAGTATCAGTTGAAAAAAATCGATATCCGGTTTAAACAGGCAGATTTTCTTCAAACAACCCGCAAGAACACTGAATTATCCTAATAGTTTACTGTTGCTACTTGCAGCACTAACCTTCACCCACAACTATTAACCTGCGTCAGGGATGGGTTCTTTCACACATTATCATACAGACTGTTGTCTGTGTTGTTCTCAGCTTGCGAGGCTATTACTACTTTCTCTCGATTCCTCTCTCTAAAAAAGGAAAAATAACAATAACAAAAACTAATGAAATTGTTTACACTTGGTTTTGTTGTTCAACGATTCGGTTTAAAGATAAAAAGATACACTTAATACAATTAAATAGTTTTGTTTAAGTGCAGGAGATACTGCTGCAATATTTATAAATATGTAAGTTTTGTATAATTTCGTTTAATATTATGCAAAAATAAAATAGAGTGCATGATGGTTAAAGAGAAATTTGTTTTATGTTAGTGTGTGCGTCATTAGTTTAGAGTGCAAAGTCAGGTTAAGTGCAGTTTTTGCTTTATGCTTTGAGTGACACAGCCGCAAATGTCAAATGTCATTGGCTGGTTGGCATTTTCTTTAGTTATGAGTAGATATACTTCATGTATAGTGTTAAATTTCTCTAACATAGAAGAATTTAAACAACTAATGCTATGAGTTGTCAAGACCAGTGCACACAGCCTCAAAATATCGCTTGGAAACCGCGTCGCTCTAAAATCGCTGCTCCCTAATAAAAACATGTAGCTGACACAATAAAAAAATTCTATCGATTAGGTAGAGTAACGAGTTATTCAGCAAGGTTCGTTAATTTTTGAGAATGGACAAATATTTTGACTCATTCAATTAGTGTTTGCATGACAATTTAACAAGAGGAACATTATTTCGTTTAATGCGTAATTCCAAGTTTTTTTTTAATTACCCAAAACCACATCGTCCGCAGAACTTTAGATATTTTTATAAGTACAATTGTATCTATATACCTACATATGTGCAAAGTTATCGGTCCGAATATTAGACTGCTGTCATTTTTTCCCCAAAGTATGCAGGTTTCATAATTGAAATTAATGACGCGTTTCCTCTTTTTATCACATGTACGCATAAATTTTATTCAAACAATTGCCAGACAATTTACAAACTCTTAACAGCGAGCAACTCTCTCTTAAATAAACACATTTCTATTATACTCGCTAACACACTAGCCCACCACAACAAATCACATGTGATCCAATATTAACAACACCAGCAACAACAACAACATTGAAGACACCCAATTTTGAATTGGCATGTGAGCTGCAGAGAACAGCAAGCATTGTTTTGTTTTTCTTTTTTAACCTTTTGGCGAGAGTATGAGCGGGCGAGGTAAATATAGTTGTTGTTGTTTATGGCTTGTGAGACTCGACTGTATATACAAACGAGAAGACCCCCACAATGTCAACTAATATGGACATAGGAGAGCCGCAGCAACGGTACCACCACTTATAGAATTTCCAAATGACAATAACAAAAAACAAGATGACAACGAAAACATCTTGAATCGTCGTGTTAAACATCGATATCATGTGTACAAGAGCACAATGTACTTGCGTATGTATGTCTATATGTAATACTAGTAATGCCGAAAGCAACAATACCAAATGAGTTTTTTACACTTACTACGACGACGACAAGACGTCATGTAACGGGTTTTGCAGCTCGATTTTGTGTAGAAGGGAAGAGATGATGGAGCACCACGTTTCTCTTTAGCTCAATTTTCTACTCTGCCTTCAGTTCGTATTTGGTTTTTTTTTTTAAATGAATATTTACATATTAAATGAACCGTTTACGTTTAAATATACAGAGGTCATCAAAAGTAATTGTGTTAAACTGATAAGGCTGATGAAGGCTTTCTAACAGAAGATGAAACGCGTATGGCAGAGGTGCCCAGATTAGAATCCAAGCTCGGCCATGAATCAAGTCAAAAATATATATACCATACAACATTTTTAGAAAAGATAGGGTTGAAACGATGTCTGCAAGATTCGTCGGGGGAAATTCGTTTGTTTTTGCCGACAAATCATTCAGATATCTTTATCGAATTCTGAAGTAAAATCCTTGGGAAATTCCGAAAATTTTACCGAAATGTCTGACATCTGTTATAGAATCGCAGAAAATTCTGAGAGTTTTCCCGACATTTCGTTCAGATATCTGACAGACATCTGTTATAAAATCATAGGAAATTCTGAAAATTTTCCCGACGTATCGTGGAGAAATCTGACAGAAATCTGTTATAAAATCCTGAAAAAGTCTGATATATTTGCCGACGTATCGTGCAAATATCTGACAGAAATCTATTATAAAATCCTAGAAAAGTCTGATATATTTGCCGACGTATCGTGCAGATATCTGACAGAAATCTATTATAAAATCCTAGAAAAGTACGATATATTTGCCGACATATCATGACAGAAATCTGTATCAACATTATAAAAAAGTCTAATATATGTTATATGTTTGTGTTATATGTTTTACCACTTTCACTTTTTTATGTTCACCTTACATACGTGTTTATTACTTCAATTCACTGTTGACACTGTTGAAAACAAAGAACACCAAAGAATCATAAACAAATAAATCAAATTACGGTACTTGTATCACAACGCACAAGTAGAGACAAAATTCCCTCAGCCTGCGCACAATCAGCGACAAAATTCCCTCAGACTGCGCACAAGCAGAGACAAAATTTCCACAGTCTGTCGGTAAAGCAAAATAAACAAATAATCTGTACTTGTGTTTTCAGAAATCAAAAAGCAATAACAAAATTCCCTCAGACTTTCGTTATGAAATCTTACCGATATCGTGCAGAAATTTCTGCACACAAGAAATTGAAATATCCCCCAAACATTAAGCTCCGAAATCGCAAAGAAATCTTAAAGAAACTTCTGCACAAGCAAAAAAGACAATTCCCAGCCATGTCGATAAGAATTCGAAACGATGTCGGTAAGAATTTTCTTAAGAGATCAGACAATGTGCAGACTTGTCGGATATCAGCCAATGTCGGATCATTTGGTTAGCTGGGTTTTTACTTTCGCCATTCTGGTAGTGTTCGAATACCGTCAAGGTACAACTGTTCATTGTTTGAGGCTATCCACATATCAAGACAGATTGTCCTTATATAAGTGTTACTGCTGTTCAGTCAGACAAGGTGCCATCAAACGGTACAAGAGATAATCGGACGACGCATTATCTGGAGTATATAGTGGATGTGATAGGACTTCCTATTTCAGAATTTCCATGTAGGTTTTAAATGGTTTAGGAATATGTTGTCATGCTGTAAAATCTCTGTTTCGCGCTTCTCTGTGTATTGTGACCTTTTTCGCGCAATGCTCTGCTTGGAAGTTAACCTTAATCTAAAGCAAGCCCTACTCTACCTCCAGTTCAGCGCCTTCCTTTACGCAGCCTTTCGTCAATATCGAATTCACCGTCTTTGATGCGACGGAAATTCAGCCCCCCTCGGATAGGCAAATTCAAGTTTTCCAGACGAGTTGCTTGCAGTGTTTTCAAATATTTTCCAATTTTATACAACTTGAAATTCGAACTGTGCTGCAAATTGAGACAAATGTGCCATTTTAAAATATTCCGTCGCACTTGGGCTGAGTAAGTTGAATATTTGTTTCAATGTAAGATATTCACAACACTGGCGCACCTCACTTTCTAATAAAAAAAAATGCTCAATGTTTACATTTTTTGAACAGATTGTAACTTTATACAACATTCTCCTATCATGAAAGTACTTTTTAAAATATTTAAAACATGTACATTTAATTTTGACGTCCGCTGTATCAGTATCTCCAACTGTTCGGACACAACACCAACAACTAGTTTACAGTGATTTAGCTATGGACGTCAATGTTGTCGTTGGCGTTGCTGCTGTTTTTGTTGCTGTTAGATGACATATATGAATGAAATTAAAGTTAATTTAGAAAACATTTAAAGATTTACATACAATACAGATGTTAGAACTTTTGCTGTCAAACAAAGCGAGACAAAAAAACACCGTAACAAGAAGAAACAAGTCTGGCAACTCAGTAGTGAAATCGAGAACACCCTACGCTTGTTGATAAATAAAAAAAATTGTAGCAGACTGAAGACTGCTACTACTACTATTGTCTCTGACACTAACATTGCTATTCATTCCTGCACAATCAGGTGAGGGCTAATGCAAAGGGGGCATATTATGGGCATACAATCAGCTAGAAACCCATAACAAACAACGAAAAGAAATGTGTAAGCTTGAATATCTGACGCCATATTTGAACGTTGTGTATGAAGTAGTATACTTAAAATTCTCTAACACACACATGGAGCGTCTGTTGTCATATACATTAGGGCGTAGTGAAATTGTTTTTATTTTGCTTCTCCATTGTTGCTAATCGATGATCATACAGATAAGCACCATTTGTGTAAAAAAAAATTAAAGTTCTACGTCTTTATTTTAAGGTGGCGCAGAAACGTTCTTGACTTCCAAAAATAAGTTTTGTGAAGTGCAAATAAATCATTTAAATTAAAGATCGGTTTTGTATGTTTAAAAAACTCAACAGTAGATGGTTATTTTAAACTAAGCTTTAGAAAGCTCTAAAGCTCGTTTGTTTAGCTTTCTGTTCGCCTTTTTGCAAGCGCCCTCTTGGTACCAAAAATCACATTGAGAAAATTCAGATTAGACACTCTGACTTAATTTAATATAAATTTTTTCTTTCTTATTTTATATAACTAATATTAATCATATTATAACATTTAAAATAAACTTTTACTTGTAGTTGTAATATTGTTTTTTTTAAACAAGTTTACTGCGCAGCCTGAAGATTTAAGCTTACAAAGCTGACAATTTGCTCTAATATATTAAGGACTATGGGTCATCGATTGATAATACAGGAAAATCCAAATTAAAAAAATAATTCACTCCACCCTAATATACATACGTGTTAATATTAATAAGAATCATTTGTTGATATACATTTAGAAGAGCGAGCGGCAACAATAAAAACAACGAGAAAAACTAAAGTCATTTTAATCATAGACGACGTCCCCAGATAAGACTTTAAAAAAAGTACACATATCAACATATATTAAATAAACATACTACAGTACTTGTATGTACACAAACATTTAAGAAAAATTGCCATTTGTAAAGAGAACAACAACTGAAGTTAAAAATCTTTCGATAGTTTAAAACAACTCAATGCTCCTCCACAGTTCTCTCCCTACGTGTTCGATTAAACTTTGATTCCTTATCAGCGCGCGCAACCACAATAAAATTTATAAACGTCAATAAACTAAATATACGCCATAGGCCACCAACCAACCACATAGAAAAAGGGTGCTGAAATTATTGAATACATAATAGAATTAAAATTAATAATCACCACTAAGAAAATCCAACTTACAGAAACAATGTACGAGTAGTAAGAAGATTGAAAAACACTAAAAGAGAAAGGGGACCAAATAAGAACGCAACAAAGTAAAAACCACACAGTAGAGCTTCTATATATATTATATATGCAATTGTGAACAAAACATTTTTGTGTACTTAATCATATCCTGATGGAATGCAACAAAGGTAGATTACGACCATCTATATCTATGTACCAATTTATCTCCCTAGGACAGTGATATTTATCCCATAGCCTCGCGAGGCCGATAATAATCGTTTTTTTCACACAGCCACAAACAGTTATTCACACGTACTCGAAAGTTTTTTTTGCTACAAAACAGGCAGTCTTTGCTTGAGTGTTATGAAAGCTACACCACACAGAAAGAGAAACAAAGTTCAACGATTGTTTAGGCAGCACCTTTTTATCGAAAATACAAACTTTGTAATTATATTATACTCCCAAGCCCTTAAACCAATTTTGCCACGGCTCCACCCCTTTCTGATCGAACACAAAATGTTATTTTTCGTGTTCAGAGTTGCAGTGCCGAGAGTTGCAGTTAGGAAGGTTGAAAAGTAGCAAACTGTCTAGAACACTTAAGCTACGCACAGACGCTTGCCAGATCTTACAATATTGCCCGAAAAATTTGCAGAAAATGTTCAACAACCGTGTGCACTTTAAATTTTGTATGGCAACGTTTGCAGAAAAATCATTGTAAACCAACAATATTGCCAGACATCCGATAATCGTCTGAACCGCAAAATGTTGCCACCTTAAAATTTTTGTAAGATAACTGCAAACACATTTAATTTGCAGATGTGCAAAGTTTATGCATCTGCTAATTTCACCATTTGCAGAGATTAATTATATGGCAACACTGTACATTACATTAACTTTAAGCTACGTATAGACATTTGCCAGATCTTACAAATTGCCCGAAAATTTTTCAGAAAATGTCCAATAACCGTGTGCACTTAAAATTTTTGTATGACAACATTTTCAGAAAAAGTATTGCCATTACATTGCAAAACGACAATATTGCCAGACGTCCGATAATCGTGTGAACCGCAAAAAGTTGACACTATAAAATTATTGTAAGATAATAGCAAATACATTTGATTAGCAGAAATGCGAAGATTATGCATCTGCCAAATTCACCATTTGCAGAGAAATAATTATATTGGCAACACTGTCTATGTCAGTACATTGCTGGTATATTAACAGATTTTACAAGATTACCAGATCAGGCAACCGTCTATACATAGCTTTATCTTGTGAAACCCATTGTGATACTGACTAGCTATCTATCCAATACGACTTTTCTTTAAGGGGTTGACACTATTTTTCAGTATTTCAGCAATCGCAAGTGATTTCTGCCTAAAATACGTTGTAATGGTCTGGCAGCTTGAAGGAGGCCCGGTGAATGGATGTAATAGTCTACTCTCTCGTCCAACTTCGATCCATCCATCCAGTGACTTTCCAGGTATTCCTATTCGAAATAAAATTTCTACTGGTAATAAGTGCCGTAGTCAGATTGTACCAGAATTGAGAAAGATTGCAGGTTCGTGTCCTGTCACGGTCGTCATGTAATGGTTCGAAATAAAACAAGTGACGCGGAGCAGACTGACTGCTCTGTATATTTTATCATCATCCAGAATCCAAAAACATATACATGATAGATATAAGGGTAGTATTAAATAGTAGTAATTTAGAGTATAAGTAGTAAATAGTAGGCTAATGTGTAATAGGAGTAATATGTATTATATATATCGGACTTCGAATCCGAAGATTGAAGGTTCGTGTCCTGTCACGGTCGCCATGTAGTGGTTCGAAATAAAACAAGTGACGCGATTAAGAGTGGGGAGCAGACTGACTGCTCTGTATATTTTATCATCATCCAGAATCCAAAAACATATACATGATAGATATTAGGGTAGTATTAAATAGTAGTAACTTAGAGTATAAGTAGTAAAAAGTAGGCTAATGTGTAATAGGAGTAATATGTATGAGATTATATATCAGGGATGAGAAGTCGAATAGTGCTAACAATGTTGTACTACAGGGACATAGTAGTTTAGTATTTCAAGACAGCTCCTATAGCTTAACGCCACATTCTCCGATTCTAACGAGAAATACAACGGCAGTCGACTCTGTCATGATAAAAGAAATCAAGATATTTTCAACGACACCAAATTATGTGCCTAACACTTATCAATGATGGTCGTTTTTGTGTTTCTTATGAATGGACCTCTACCAAACTACTATACCATAGAACAATATTGGTCTAACTATTGCCACGCATAGTGACGTTTGGAGACAGTCCTCAGCGCTTTACAGCAGTAAAGAAAAACAGATGATTTTTTGACCATCTCCTCTACATTGGATTACCAATACAGTTTCCTGTTGAGGAAAATCCCTTAATACTTGAGTTGGTCCATCAACTCCAATTGCAGTGGTTCAAATTATATGACTAGGGAACATAGGGCTTCTACAAGATTATTAAAACGTATTCTATCATGACATAGATTCTTAATGTTATCAAGAGTTAACTGTTTTTGTCTCAGTTCTTTCATTATGGTTCGGCGCCAAATGTTTTTAGGGCAACCTGACCCTCGGCAACCTTGGGGATTCCATTCTGTTGCAGCTTTGGTGATGCTGTCTTTTGGTTTCCGTAATGTATGACCTATCCATTTCCATTTTCTTCTTATTTGATATATAATGGGTTCTTCGTTCGCCAAGCTCCATAAATCGGCGTTAGTAAGTGTGTTGGGCCAACATTTGTTAATGAATGTTTGCAATTTATGCGATATTGCAATTGTCACTTGCCATGTTTCACTGCCATATAAAAGAGTTGATTGGACGCATAAGTTAAATGTACGCATTTTTGTTTTTAATGTGATTTGAGATGACCTCCACACATTGTTTAAACGACCAAAAGACGATCTGGCTTTATTGAGTCTGTTGTTGATATCTTCTTCTACTCCTCCACCTGCTGTCATCACACAATCAAGGTAGCAAAAAGAATCGACATACTGAATGGGTTGTCCATGGAGTATAATGGGCGCCTCTATCGAATTGTTTACACGCATAGCTTTAGTCTTTTCCACATTTATCTCAAGACCCATATCCTTTGCTAATATAATCATTTAATCGAGTTTGCTTTGAATGTCGGAATGCTTATGAGATAGGAGACAAATATTGTCAGCAAATCCGGGGCTTCTGGTGATGAAGGGTTCATACAATTCCTGTTTTTTTCTGGCATAGTTTACGCATCATGTATTGTCATGGCCTATATATGATTTCGTTTTATCCAGTATAACCAATACTTAAAAGGTAGTTATTTTCGCCCTCTCATCCAGGGTTTACACGCTAGGCATGTATAGACATGCTTACACATCAGATAAACATAACCAACAGACAACAATTTTATTTGACGTTACCGACCATCGAATTCAATGATTGAATTAACCTTGGTATTATTTTTCATTGATCTGGCAACTTGACAAAACCCCTAAAGACCTGTCGCGTCGTTTAGTCAACATACGGGTGGTTGGCAGTGGGTAAGTCAAACCAATCAACCAAAATACACTTAGACAAATAATCATATGCATTTAACGTATGTTCTATGTACGACATGATAAATAACTGTAAAAATAAGTAATTGTGAAGAAAAGTAGTTCAACAATATCAACCAAAATACACTTAGACAAATAATGTTAAATTTAATGTGTATTCTATATACAACGTGATGAATAACAGAAAAAATATTAAAATTTTTTGTAAAGAAAAATAATTCAACTATATGAACAATATAATTTTCTTTTAACACACGATGTCACTCTTTGTGGTAGTTATAGGTAAAGACAAAATTTGTTATTGTTGATGTTTACTTTTTTTTTTATTATTATTTATGTTTTGCTTGTTTACAAGGCATTGCTAGTAGATTTGTTTTGTTGCTGTTGCTGTTGTTGTTGCCGTGTATCAACAACTTTTGCTGTTGTTGTACTTAATAATAAACAACAAAAGACGCCATTATACGAATGACAACGAAACGACGACACAACGAGATGTTGATGGCATAAAAAACGACAACAACGATATTAGCAATTGCCGAGTGTAAACGTCGCCTTCGTCGTTGTTCATTCGGTTATTAAACAAACGACTGATAGCCACATAAGCGGCGGGCAAAATACTCGTGTGTGCGGAGAGGTGTATACGAATGACAAGAAAGCCGAGAACAAACAACAACAAAATGACAACAAACCAAAAAAGTTACAAACTGGAACAACAACAACGGAACTGAATACGAACGATGGCGGCCTGTCGTTTTTTTTTTGTTGTCTATCCATATCAAAGTTTATTGTTTTCGGTTTGTTGTATCCCCCCTCCTGAGGGGAAGCGCCTTCTTAATGCAACCATCAGCAGAGGTGATCAGTCGGCAAGTTAAACAAACAACGTGCTGGCAGATGCTGCTGTTAGTAGCGAAAGAAACTGGAGCCTATTTAAGTTGAGAAATTAAAATGCCAATTAATATATGAAATATTAGTTAAAACAGTTCAGACGTGTGAGTGTGTGTGTGTGTGCGTGTCAGTGTATAAGGAATATAATAAGTCAGGAGCGACAGAGAATACAAAAGAGAGTTCCCTAAAACTAATTAATGGACCAAGTAAAGTCAACTGCTAAAAAGTAAAAATATATATAGTTATGTAAAAGTGTAGAAAGTGCAACTCTGCTAAATAAACTATTACTATGAGGCATACAGCCGCTCTTATATTAATAAACCATGATATCGCTACTATATAAGCAACAAATTCCCATTGTTACTACTGACAGTACGAAGACAAGAGGGGTTGCAGGTCTGATCTCCAAAACACAATCTAAGCAAATTATTATTTCATGCTTGTTGATGTGCTGCTTTGTTCTATACTCATATACATATACTCTAATCTGGCCGAGATAAGCAGATTATAATTATACTAACATAAAATGCTAATGTCACAAACGAAATTGTCTAAATGTGACATAGGCTGTTGTACATGCACGTGTTTTGAAAACCAATTACAATTTCTGCACTCGAAATACATGTTTAATTAATACAACTTGCAATAGCATCATTACTTTTGGTAAATCTACTTACAAACAAAAACAACAACATCATAACGTTTTCAAAATATGTGTGTCATATTGAGTAATGCCCCCCCCCCCCCCCCACTAATAAAAGAACCATTTAGTGTACACAACAAAATAATATTATTAGAAGAGAACCACAAACTAAATTTTGTTTTGGTTTTTGCGTCTCTTATGGCGACAGGCGAAACCAAGAGAGAACGAGTGTGTCATACAGTGATGTAAACAAGTTATGTTTTCTCATTACTTTTTTTCTTCTGATAACCAAAGAGAAAATGTTTAGTTAGGGGGGTGTAAACATAGCTTGTGCTTTGCGGTACTTTTTTTCAAGTTGACATTTTTAGTTAATAGTAAAGTGTAAACTTTGTTACCAGCATAAAATTTAATATCGTTAAGTAGTGATACTTAAAAATAGGCAAAATGCAACCCTACTGTTTTGCTTTCACGAGCAGACTTTGAAGGACTAACATGTTCTATAAATAAATTATATACTGTGATTATTCATAGATTGTATAAAATTTTTTTCTTTACGGTAGTTTATATAAGCAAGAGGAAATACAAATATACGAGATAAGGTGAGATTAATCTTTACGTTTTGTATACCTATAAGGTTTGGAGTGTTCACTAATAAATAAGATTGGCGGTATGAATAAGGCTAAAACGCTATAAAGATTTGTAAATTGTTAAGTCGAATATTGGAAAACTGACAACTAGCTGCCTTGCAATACACTGAAAAACACGCAGTCGGTAGTAGATTTAAAATCAATAGAATTCATTTATTATACGTCATAAGTCATAAGAAGCACATTGATTGGTTAAAAAATATAAAAAACAATAAGCACAAGGAAAGTACATTTTCAATAAATGACCAGCCCCTACCGTCCAGAGCTCTTTTAATAACGTCTTAGGTGTTTGCGAACTACAGGGTATTTGGAAACTGCTATATGTCGACGAATGTCAAACGATTTAGGAGCCCCTCGATCGCCAAAAAAAAAAAGAGAAGTGGATCGATTACTACAACTGCAAGCGTAAAAAGTCATATGTTTATCACGGATAGGCATCAGCCGAATATTCATGGCATGAAGTTTATGCTCTGTGATTTGTGGGGTCAGCGCTGAGTGATCTAGTTCAAGCTGTTCAAAACGAATGAATCGAACACGGGGGAACGCTATCAGACTCAATTTATGCGTTTCTACCGCACAAAGAAGCAAAAGCGACCGGATCACTATAGTCGTTTTTAAGCATGACAACGTTTGGCCACATATTGTACGACCGGCGAAAGGCCTACTTGCAAACGCTGAAATGGAAAATCATGTTTATCGTTTCTTCCAATGCTACTTGTTCCAGACGCTGACACATGGCCTGTCCCAGCAGAAGTTCACTTCATATGAACAAATGCAACAAATGGTCTGATGATTAAATTGCCTCAATAGATACGCCGTTCTTCCGAACTGGTACCCTAATATTGTCAAAAATATTATACTTAAAATTTAAATTTTTAACAATTTTTAAAACTTTGGAAACCCATAACTCCGAAACCATAAACGATTAAAAAAATAAGTTTCCCGGATACTGAGCGAAATTCCCTACACATCCTAAAAAAAGGGAATAATTTGCGACGTTACAAACAAAGTAACAAAATTTTCCCCGATGGTATGGGAAAAAGTTGTTTCCAGCGATGGACAATACTTTGGATTATATATTTTTAGCCGATTTTCAATTTTAAACCGAAATTATGTGCCACAAAAAAAAAAAAACAAAAATATCCAGTACCCTAAACAAAAATTC
Source organism: Muscina levida (assembly GCA_964034835.1). NCBI lineage: Eukaryota > Metazoa > Arthropoda > Insecta > Diptera > Muscidae > Muscina > Muscina levida. The sequence goes on from OZ035882.1 coordinate 133,838,406, forward strand.
CTACACACCCAGCAAAACAAGGAAAAGTTTGGGATGATGCAGGTAAAGTTTTAATTTCAATTTACGTACTTTTTTATCACTGTATTTCAATACGCTAATCGAATTTGAATAAATTTAGCACACATCTCTAGATAGACAGACAATTTAAAGAATTAACAGAGTGAAAAAATGGTGCACACATAAAAAAAGAAGAAAAATCTATCTAAAAAACAACGCACAAGGCCGCTTTGGCAAAAAAAAAGTATATGTAGAAAAAAATATTTTTTTTTTGCTCAACACAACACACATTTCATTTTGCATGTGTGAATAACTGGCAGCGGTGGTGACGACGCCGTTAACATCGAGGCAAGTGACTCTGAGTGTACAGACGTATGAGTAGTGGTGTGTGGTGTGGAAAAGACGAAGCTAAAGCAAACGCAGAAAGTATCTCAGTTTTTTCGTGAATGGTGGGGCTGGTTGGTGTGTGTGTGTGTGTCTGTGTTTTTTTTGGGTATTGCACTGGGGGGGTTTGTATGGATGGATTGATGTATATATGTATGTTTGTGTGGATGTATTTTTGTACGTACATTGTACATATGACGGACTTAGTACATACGACACCAAACTAAGTGCTTTGCTGGGACTGTCACCGATTTTAGTTAGCACTTAATAATGAAATTTTAAGCACAAAAAATGCGTGAAGTGGAGATATTTTGGCAAAAGAAAAACAAAAGATTATAAAAGTCTCTTCAATAATTAAATCTTTTCTTTTTAATAATTTTGTGTTTACTATATTTTATTGTTAATTTATTGTATACATACTTTTTATTTAAATCCATATCTTGGCGTTAAGTCTGCATTTAACTTAGCTGAACGACGTTAGTTTTTGTTGTTGTTTAAATTCTGCCCCGTTTTAATGTTGCTCTCGTATTGAATTATCATTAACTTTTGTTATGTATTATTTTTATTCGCAGTGATTCAAAACCACATGTTTTTTGCCTATATTTCGTAGTTTTCAATTCACAATCACACCATGGGCGAGTGTTTGTTGTTGTTATTTTTCCACCCAAACAATCAATAATACATTTTCTTGATATTTGAAAAATAAAAAAATTTAAACAAATGTTAAAACACGTTTTTTTATCTTTTCACAATCACAAACTTTTTCAGTCTCAATCACTCAATCAATAACGATAATTTGTTGTTCATTTATTTTTCACATTTATTACTTAGCAAAATTTTAAATTTTTTAAGGTTAAATTGTTTTACTGCAGCAGAACTGTTCTTTGTAGAAAATGTTTAAAACATTAACAATTTCTTATAGTATTGAAAAAAAATTAAAAAAATAACACAACAGAATTGTTTAAACTTTATTTTTTTCCTTTATTTGGTACTTTTTTTCAACAAGAAGGAGAGAGTACGGTGAAAACGTTGTTTTTGCAACAACGACGCCTTTTGTAATGATTATCGTTCGTCGTTTGTTTGAAAAAAAAATTTCAATTCATTCTGCGTTCGGCGGCGGCGGACGGCATTCGGCGTTGGCCGTTGATTTAGTAGTGTATGTATGACGGTATTGTTAATATGATGAGTTGTATTGATATTTTCACTGTTGTTGTAGTTGTCGTCGTGGTCGTCGCCGTTTGGCGTTTCTTGTTTTGCTTTGTTTTTGTCCCACACGAAAATATATAGTAAACTCTCACTTGTTTGTTTGTATCAAACTAGTATAGTTTGTTTGCCTCTCTTTCACTGTTTAGAAAATCTCTCCGCCGCAATTTGTGTGCCCGCAGTGTCAGACATGTCAAGCGCTTTGCAATGTTATACGTAGTAAAGATGTTGTATATGTATTTTGGTACATTAAAAAGTACTTCAATATCGGCTAGTGGCAGATACAGATGCAGTGTATTTTGTGCTATCCCAGCAAACAAAATGTTCAGACATCGGTCAGAAATCGGTACGAGAGTCGGCAAAATTTTCCGATATTGGATCCGAAATCGAAACGAAGTCTTTACTTAAAACGTATGGAGTGATTGACACGAAGTCTGACCGACGCAGCTGAGGGAAATATGATGTATTTACGACATGTCGCACCGACGTCGGAACGATTTCTGAATGTTAAACGAGGAAAATTGTGAAGGGAAATTCGACGCGTCGTTACGAATTCGGACCGATATCTTACCAAATATCTGAAGTAATTCGGATGTTCTTGCGGAATAATCCTACCAATTTCTGCCCGAAGTCTTCAGGAAAATATCTTCTGATATCGGTACGACATCGGGCCGAAGTCGTTACTAAAAACGTATGGAGTATTTGACACGATGTCTGGCCAACGCAGCTGAGGGAAATCTGATGGACGACATGTCCTACCGATGTCTAAAAGATCTCTGAATGTAAATCGTAGGAAAACCTGAAGGGTAGTTCTTTGTTTCTTAAATAACAATTTAATGTTTGGCTCAAGAAATTCTTGTTGGAACTATACTTCTCATCCAAATTATTTGCAATGAGGAACAAAAAAAAACACTAATCATTTGTCTGTATCGTTTGCCATTCACGGTTTTGGGTTTTAAGATAAATGGACCGGTTACGCCTTCGGCATGTAAACCGATGATTTTTTTTCGGGATGTAATAAAGTCTCATGAGGATTGTGCTCTTTCAATGTTTACATACCCGTTAAGCTAGAAATGAGCCTCATCGCAGAAATGATTTGGCGATACAAATCTGGGTTAACTTTCAGTTGATTTTCAGCCCATTCACCGAATACACGACGCAATTGATAGTTCGCTAGCTTTAATTCTTGCACCAGTTGGATCCAGGCAATTTTATTGCGAAAAATTTTCCAAGTTGTGGACGGCCAGAGACCGGATTGCTGAGAACAGCTTCCGATCGATTAATTCGAGTCCTCAGCAACACGTTACGGGTTCGTTTTGGATGAATATTATCGATTCATAATATTTCGTATTAGCTGCTCAGATTGACGATTACGCGCACCGTAAACTGTAGGAAGTGCTCTATAAGTTAAGCGAACAAATTCTGGAAATAAATTTCCACCATTTTGTAAACATTGTTTTGGTGCAAGTCTTTGCATGATGATTTGCCAAAGTATGCTAAAAATTAGTAGGGTCTGGAATTTTCCTACCCGTAGTAGTAGTAGTAAAAAAATTCGAATATTTGATATTTATTTCCCAAGTTATTCCCTTTCCCCACTGTTTAGAAGAGGAGGATTTTATTCACGGAAAAAATAAGGTGTATAATATGGGATGGATCGCCGAATTAAAAGTATGCCATTATCTTCGTCTTGGTGCCTAAACATCGGAAAGCTAAGTCAAAGGTAAGGCGGTAAGCCCATGGGGCCATAGATCCTTCCACCTTATTGGCAATTTTCGGACGCCAGCTCGGAAAAACGACTTGTCTTTCGAGACAATCCCTTTATTGACCCATTTTTTGCATCCGGTCTTTATCTAATAGACCGGAACAAGAAGTAGTAGGATGAGCGATGTCTGAAGAATATGGCGAGTGGGGTAGGACTTCCCATATCAGCGTTTCCAACTAGGTTTTGACATGCTGTAAAATCACCTTGTCGTACCTCTTTTCGAATTCTGGCCGTTGTTCAGTGCGCGGATCAAACGCAAGCGTTGATTCCTGTAGCGCACGCTCATGATCTTATCATTCAGTTTCAGTAGATCAGTAGTTCACGCCGCGTTGATCCCGCCAAACACAGAGCATAAGCTTCATGTCATGAATATTCGGCTTTGTAAAGGAAAATTCCATGGCTTTTCGCGACTATTCTGAATTCAGAAAAGATCAATTAACAACTAGAAATTCCAATTTTAATTCACAAAATACCAATTGAAAAACATAAATTATACAAAAAATTCAGAAAAGAACTATTAAAAATTAGAAATTGTTCTTTGTATTCAAATAAGGACAATTGAGATTCAGAAGTTTCAGTTTAAAATCAAAAATTCTAATTGAAATTCAGATAAGACTGATTAATAATGGATATTCTAATTGAATTTCAGAAAAGACGAATTGAAAATTGTTCAAACTTATGGGCGTTATCGCTCTTTTTTCCTTTTTGGAAATGTTCGGGAAATGTGCTGGCAAATATTGAAAAAGTAGAAAAAAGGAAGAGAACGCAGCCTTTCTGATGGCTTAATGTGTCCTTTATACAATGGAGACAAAAAATAGAGATGGGTAATCGCGCGTTTCCTTCACTGCACATATTTTAATATTATATTTTATTTGGTATTATATTGGATATTTAAATGCCCAACAGTCAATGCTGGGTACTCAATATACAATTTTTGATAAATTACGTATGGAGTGAAAAGATAAAATAGTCACACTAATGCAGATATAAAAAAAATCTGCCAACTTCTATGGTCCCCAAGGCAAATATATTATAATTTCATCAAAATCATACGAGCCGAGCTATGTGCCTTCATAATAAACCAAAGAAAATATTCTGGAAAGTGTCTCCTACTTTTGACATAAGATATGTTATTTTGGCAAGTTACACTCAGAAGTGGGGAAAGTGACCGTTAAGACACTTGTTTTGGGTAAATATGTTTATGATCTTTAATTGATTTTTTTGAAATCTAATTGATATTTTCTGAATTTTAATAAGAAATTTTGTTTTTTTTTCTGAAATTCAATTGCTGTTTTCTGAATTTTAAGTATTATTTCCGATTTTCAATCGGTTAACCATTTGAGTCTTTGACTTTCTAAAATTCAAATTTAAAATACAGAATTTATACTGCTGTTTAGCGAATTTCAAGCAGAATTTGAGATTTCCATACGGGAATCCATAGAAATATTTATTTTCCATTCAAAATTCTGAATATCAGTTGAGCCTGTCTGAATTACAATTGTACATTTTATAGTAATACGAAATGACAAAACCCCAGTATAAACTCCATTTATACTAGGTTTGTACTTTTAGTACCAGTACTTTTTGGAACAATCACATTACTTGTACTGCTCAAAAGTTCCATTTTTTGTCACTGTTTGCAGTCATCATTAGGTCTATTAACTAAAATCACTCCTCATCATTTCAGCACTCTCCCACACACACACACACACATACTAACAAACTTTTCTCCGCACACAAATGCTGCCAGTTTTATTGTTTCTCTTTCTTCTTCTCTCTCTAACTCTCTCTCGCACTCTCACACCCTTCAGAGATTTGTTTACCACAGAGAGTGTGTTATTCACCAACTTATAAGAAAATCGTAAATATAAACAAAAAAAAATCCACGTTGTTAGTGCAAAAACAAACAAACTTCTCTTGTCACTACTATCAGCTCTCACTCTCTATTACTTTAATAGAACTCAAAACATGCTGGTGTTGGTTACCCTCAACCCGCACTTTATTGTTGCTGTTATAATCAGTAATGCAACGATTCTCTTCGGCATTTGTCGTTCGTTTTATTATTTTGTCTCGCCAGCAAAAACTTCTCTGTATTGTATTGTTTCAATTTAGTGTGTTTGTTTGTATTGTTGTATTTTTATGATTGTTATTTTGCTGTCACATTTATTGTATACTTTCTTTTGTGTTGCTACTTTGTAAACAGTTATTGAATGCTTTGCTATTTCTTTCTCTCCGTTCAGTGATTGCTCGGGTGTATCCGTGTTTTGAGTTAGTGAGCTTTTCTTTTTGTGTTGCTTTAACACTTGAAAGTCTACAGATACAAATGTACATATTTACGAGTAGTCTGCCTGCCTATTGGCACAAGTAGACGACGGAACCCCGTAAACAAAAACAAACACAAGAGAGAAAAAAGAAGAGTATCCATTGCTATTTTTTTTTGTTTTGTTACTGCTGCTGTCATTGTTGTTTTTGTTCTATTTTCATGTGCTCGACTAAGGTTGCATCGTTGCTCAGTGTGTGTGTGGTGTGTGACTTTTCTATTAACACACGGGGAGTTCTTATGCAATTAACACTTCTGTTTTCCTGCGAGGGCAGCTTTCTGTATCAATCGGCTCAGCGTTGGAAATGTAGAGATCAATTGATCGTTATACATGTGTATACCTACATTACATTTGATTCGGACAGTCGTAAACAAGTCAAAGCTTTAACATGTGGCCGTGATCGACCATGAAACATATTACCTAATCGGCGCAATTTACTGCGGCATATACACATTGCCGTTGAAATCCCTTAGAATGTAGATGTAGTTTAAAAACACACCTGATATTTGTATCATAAAAGGTATGGTATCATTTTGGGCGGTAGTGTAATATATTGCCGCCATTGCACTGTGTTCCCAAATCCATTACTTTTGGTTCACAGTAATGCTGTGGCTTTGTACTGCTGCAACAAAGCAATCGGCCCTAACTGGGGATTTAGCCCAAAAACGTAAACTTATTATACCTACGACTTTGTTATTACACATATCTTATTTTGGTTGCCGGCGCTATGCGTCTGGTCCTTGAGGAATTTAACGCGCACCATCAGCTTTGGCACTCTTGCATAGGGGAAGACCACAGAGGCGCGTCACTGGTGGAACAAATTGATGATTCCACCTTCTGCACCCTGAATGAGGATGCCCCCACATGGATTATGGGTAACTGCACCAGCTCCCCAGACATAACAATTGCGAGCCTTGGTCTGATAAACTACGCAACATGGAGATCCGTAGTTTGACTGGCATCAGACCACTTACCCATAATCGTTTGTCTGGATCAACCCAACGACTTCATCGTCTCTGAACGCCGAACCTACATCAACCAGAAAAAAACAGACTGGCACAGCTTCAGAGAATTCGCCGATCGAATTTTCAATGATCTCCCAGCTCCCACCAATGTTCACCAAACTGAGTGTTATCCGCCATACTGTCATTGGAGCAGCAGTCCGTTGTATATCTGCTGGACGACTATCTTTAGTGCGACCGCACTTCCCAGCAGAGGCATCGAGGTTAGCGGACGAGCGCGATGACATCCGAAGTGCCAACCCTGACGACTCACGTATCTTCGAGCTGAACCGCGATGTCAGCAGGTTGGTAAATGAGTACAAGCGGAGAAAATGGACCTGAGCTAAGCAGTGGGTAAGTTGTGGTCCACAGTTCGATCTCTCACCAACCCAACGAAGAAGGATGACAGGGTGCCGACACCACCATTTCTGACCCTGTAAAGTGCTTGCGTGCATTTTGCCTGCAGTTTATTGAGAACCCAGAGAGAGAGACAAGGCGAAACGAAGTGTTGTTCGCAAACTTCACAACCTTCCAGTCTCGGACATACCACAACCCTACACACCTTCTGAAGTCTCAGAGGCCATCAATGCAGCCAAACCATCCTAGGCGATTGGATCCAACGGCATATTCATGCTGATGCTAAAACACCTTGGCTAGCGGGCAGTCGAGTATCTGACAATGGTTTTCAACCTGTCAATGAGTATTCTAACAATGCCCGATGCCTGGAAAAAGGGTAGAGTCAACCCGGTACTCAAGCCAGCGAAGGACGCGAAAGAGGGACAATCCTACAGGCCGATTTCCCTCCTCCCTAGAGGCACTCGTTCTCCCCCAGTTGTCTAGCCACCTAACAGCAGCTCACCACGAGCATGGATTCCGCAAAATGCATAGCACCACCACTGCATTAACCGCCATGACCACTAAGATCTCTCCCCCCACCAGCACAAGGTGTAGATGTGATATCATACGCGGACGACGCGGACTGTACTATTATGGCGACGGGTCAAAACATTGATGAGCTTTGCGATCGTGTGGATAAACATCTCGGAGTATTACACAATTTCTTCACTGGACGCAACTTGAAACTTTCACCGTCGAAGTCGTCAGCAACATTATTCACCACCTAGACAAAGGAGGTTAACATAAATTTAGGTGTCGTAGTCGATCCAAAAATTTTGGAGGTCACCTTTGACAGCCTGTTTACCTCCTCAGCTCACGCCACTGCCATTATGCACAAACTGCGAAGTAGGAACAAGGTCCCCAAAGCGCAAAGCCTTGTTCCGCTCCAGTGTGGTCTCCTTCGCTGAGTGATACCCAGTGGAGGAATATTCAAAGCTGCCAAAATGCCGTCTAAGGACTGTAACGGGCTCCATGCAGATAGTCTCAGAACACCATCTACATAAGAAAACGAAGGTCCTCCCAGTCAAGGAACATAATGTCATGTTGACCAAACAGTTCCTTCTGGGATGTCATCGGAGGAGTCATTCCAACTTTAACATCACACAGTTGGATGTTCCCCCGAGACAAGTCAGAAAGGACCTTCGAGTATACGAGGATTACATACGCAACTATGTGCAGGATCCCTTAGATCGCACCTCGTATGCAGCAGCTTTGAACGACATTCATAGTGACGCCACCTGCCCCGCGGTTTCAAGATACCGCATGAATGTCGTTCTAGGGCCCCCTGTAGCCGAAACAGAGATAAGCCTGCCACGGAAAACAAGTGTGGCCCTGGCACAACTTAGTTCGAAATGGAGCAACAGGCTCAATGCCTACTGGTCCCGCATATACCGTGCCGTCCACAATGTATGCAAAGCGTGTGGCCAGGGTCCCCACGATACCCGCCACATTTTCACTTGCCCAGCCCACCCTACTCCACTTAGCCCATTGGATTTATAAGCCAATCCAGTGGAAGTAGAACAATTTTTAGGGCTGGACAATTGCGAAGAACCCAGGGATTAAAAACTTGTAAATTTTGAATAGTCCAAACTGTTACAACAACAACGGTTACCCTTACATTAGTTCCAGGACATGGGGACATATATCGACACTAAAGAGCTAACGACTGGCTAAGACCGCCACCGTCTTATGAAGCGAAGTTTGCTGTGACATTGGTGTTTTTTCTTACAAGGGGAAAACTAATTGCGGGGAAACTGAACCTTATTGCTATGGAAATATGGGAGAATGATTCTACTTGCACAGCGACCAAACGGATTTGGCCTACCATGTACATGAAATGTACACAATTTGCGCTAATCCTGTTTACATTCCATCTTAGAATCACCAAAAGCGGAGCAGTGGCATATAAGATGATTAGTAGGCTCCTTTTCCGGTAAACACGCTAAAACTGTGACATATAATATGATCAGTGATCTCCTCTTCCGGCAAACACGCTAAGAGGTTGAAACTTCCCTACAAGGATTATTGTGGAAGCTGCAACGATAAAGAAGAAGAGGAGACTACAAAGCATCTTCTATGCCACTGCCCTGCTGTTACTGATCTAAGATATGAGAATTTTGGTCATCGGACGCTTATCGATAACACATATCTATTATAAGGCGATTTGTGTAGTAGGATTAATTGGAGCGATAATTGAAATGGTATCACAACGGGACCTACACATACATATATCGACCCAAGTATAATGGCAGCAGTGGTTGTCAATTTTTTTTAGCTTCAAACTCGACGACATGAAGCTTGCAAATTTTCTATTAGGTGGAAAACCAGATTCAATCATAATTTAGACCTCCAGTACTTTTTAAAGAATTTGGGTATAAAGTCTTTGGTATAATACATATATTGCATAATATATGAACTATATCTTCCATGTAATATGTACAGAAAAAATATTGATATTTGTTATCGATATTATGCGGCTAATGTGACTCTCCCTTTAAGAACATGAAAGGGGTTGGTCTCTTGCCACTGTAGCCTTAACAATCCACACAGCTAACACTCGCACACACACCTTCCGAGTTATGTATTTGTTTAGACATACAATGTACGTATGAATGAATATACTTACATATCGAATTTTTTGTCCAAATGTTTGCGGCCAATGGTTGAAGAAATACATTTAAAAACTAATCTACAAAATATACATTTGTACACCACAAGGCAATGTATTTTTTTTTCGAACTTTGCACACATAAATTGTATGTTAAATATGATCTAATGAATGCTCAAATGGATAATCTCATTTTTGAGTTTTCACGCTGCTGCATTTATGCGGGTCATTTAAATGGATGGACAGCTAACATTGTGGTAGCTTAATGAAATCCTTCCTCGGTCAGGGGTTGACAAACCGATAATTGGACTCTATACATGACAAGCCTCTTTGCAGTTTAAGCAAAGTAGGTAATTCAAAAGAAAATTTCGTTTTATATAAACAATGCATGGTTATAATGCTACTGGAAAGTGTGCTACGTTTGAGTGATAAGCAGCTCTTGACAAGGATGTTTGGGCAAATGTTGGTTAGAGCATGCGGGTGGCTTGACATTGTACACTGTAACATCTTGCTCATATCATCCGAATGTTGTCAAGAAAAAGTTTTTTAAAAAGATGACGTTCCGAATCGTCACTAAACTGCAGATCGCGTTGTGTGTGTCTAAAAATAGAAACGTGTGAACTCCCTTAAATGCTACTTCCTTTCAAACATTTTTTTTTATGAAGCAAAGGATTATAGGATATAAGACCTACAGCTAAAGAAGCTAACATTGCCCCTTCTCGTAACTTCTATAAGATGGGTAGAACATGCAACTATCATACTGACAATCCTAGATTCGACCATACCTATAATGTTAAGCGCCTATCTTCTAGTGAAAGCTTATGTAAAAAAACCGATATTAACTAAGGAGACCACGAGGATTTCATATCAGACTCGTCGTGAAGGCCATATCCATGGTGTTCAAAACACTCTGCACATATAACAATGCGATTGCCAGCGCCCCACTTGTAGTCTAACTAATCCCAGTTAAAAAACCCGAGCTGCCCAGCGAATGGTCCCCCGTGACAGGCCCTTTGTTTATAGGATTTATATACCGTGCCACGCAACATACACAACAAATCTTGGAAAATAGTTTTAATCAGTGTTCAAAGCAAAATACAAAAACAATTTGTCTGTTGCTCTAGTTGTATATTAATACATCTTGGTTAAAGCCTATGAACGTAGGAACAAGTGAACGAATGACCGAAAATGTCGAATGAACGAAAATAGCTAAAAGAACGAAAAGAGCAAATGGAACGAACAGAACGGAATAAGTTGAACTAGTTCCAACCGTTCAACACAGAGAATCTTTCATTGCAACTAGTTCGTTCCGGAACTATTCAAGTCAAATGAACGGAAATAGCAAAAAGAACGAGCAAAACGGAATGAGTGGAATTACGAATCCTAAAATAAAGTCACTCAACAGCTGTTGGAAAAACCAGCGAACTCACGGAAATTGTTTACCCCTAAAAAGAGATTTTTTTAAAACATAAAAATTCTACAGGTAAATGCTTTGATCAGACACACAGATCTGTCAACAGATTTATCTCCCGGAAATGTTATAGATAACGAATTACTTCGACGCTATGAACTGTCGGCAATCGTTTATACACAAAATTCTCCTGCAGATTAGATAAATTCAGAGAAAGATCCCAGTGGCTGAAGGCGTCTTAATCCTCATACATCATAAATTTACTTGACATTAGGGAAATTCATATTCAAACTTTTTTTACGAAGTTAAGTTAAGTTAATCATTGAATCTAAAAAAAACATCGTAGATATATTTATTTAATAAAACTATCGTACTACGTATATTTAGTTAGTATGAACTCGTAAATGGTAGTAGTTGCCCATTCGTGTGTTTAATTTTTTTTTTTTGGGTAGATTCTTTCTTTATGCGTTATTTTTTTCTTGTTTGGTTTATAAATACAATACCTACTATACTACAATCTTTCCACTTTGTTTCTCTTTTTAACGATTTAATTTGCGGATTTTGTTTGTGTTTGTTTTCATTGTTGTTGTTTTATTTATAATTTTGTTAAAATGATTAGTGAGTGTTTGGCGTCGTTCCCAATAAGATAGCGATAGTTATTGGTGTTGCTGTGGTGTTCTTACTATTTGTGTTTACCATATTATATACATAGTACATATGTACAAGCGAAGCAGTAGCCGACAATAGCCAAAAACACGTTGTTTTTCAGCGTCCGTCGCTTTTGTTGTTGTCATTTTTGTCAAGAATGCGTTTAGCGTCAATTTGCGTTGTATAACTTTCATTTTCTTGTTGTTGTATTCACCACTACTATGCCAACTTACCTCACAGCAATGCACTCCGCACCGCACTACAGCACACTGTGATTTTTGTATCGCACTCGTTTTGCTTTTCGTCAAATATGCGCGCTGTTTATTTTTATCTTATCTTGCAAACAGTTGCGAACCCAATTAACCGCATTAAAATTTTTGTTGATGTTCTCAGACCTCCCGCTTTGGTTTGCCCCCTGACGCACATCGGACACGACGCGTGTACATTTTTGGTACAATTTGATATGTTGAGCATATAAAAAAAAAATACCTTGAACGAAAACTATTTAAATTGACGGCAATTCGTATATTTTAAGACTTTAATACATAGTTCGCTTTTGTCAAAGGGTTAAAAACGCCCACGCACGTGTTTATTCTTAAGCTTCAAGTGTCTGTGAATCTTTACGTAGTTTGGATCGATATCTCATGATATATATTGACAACTAACGAAATGTCCAGAGTACTCGCAAATTAGATAAAAAGGCAGAATAACTGGTTGTTGCTGGTTTCAGTGCACTGTACTTTAATCTAAGAGAGCAGAGTTGAATATCATATTAACGGCAAAAGCTTAAGATGAGAACGCGCAATAAATGCCCAATGCAGCAAGTCTCACACGTGACGCCGTTAGCTTAAAACGAACGAAATCAGGGGAGTCGTTGAGAAAACGCATGTGGATAAGAGTTTTATTAAGGCGTTTTTAGTCGCACGGATCTGTCGACGAATTTATATTTATTATTAATGTTGTGCCAAAATGTCATAGCAATTTGTTATCGATAACCTTTTCGATAGACAAAAACGTTGACAGACCAGTGTGTCTGATTAAGTTTGAGATTTAGTTTTTGAAGCGCTTATCTATCTAAGATCGAGTACCAAAAAATAATAATAACACAGTGATACAAATGTGAAGAAAAAAAATATACAGGGGTTCTCATGTAGCATTTCTGTTAGACTGGAGTCCATAGAGTAAAGTGGTACTTTCAGTTTTTCTCGGTCACTTCGTTAAGTAATGTTTTTATAGCAAATTAAGTGAAATGACGATATTTCTAAAATTACAAGTTCCAAAATTCATAAGTCTTCTCTTTGTAAACCGATCTTCAAAAGCTGTTACATGTTTACATGTTATTGCAAAATTTAGCATAACTCATTCATTTTTCCACCGATTCTTATAAACTTACCTATTTTAGAAAGCTACTTTAATATAGCATAATAAAAAATATAAAAATATATATTGCGCTGCTTCATGATCAACTGAGAGCGTTGAGAAAATGAGAATTCGCAATTTTTTTCGAGGTTGTTTTGCTTAAACAGCCGGCGTTTCACTATTTTTTAACCGATTTTCAAAATTTTTTTTTTTAATAAAAGGTGAAAGTCATAGCTTTACAACAGATGTAAGCTTTTGAAGATCGGTTTACAAAGAGAAGACTTATGAATTTTGGAACTTGTAATTTTAGGAATATCGTCATTTCACTTAATTTGCTATAAAAACATTACTTAACGAAGTGACCGAGAAAAACTGAAAGTACCACTTTACTCTATGGACTCCAGTCTAACAGAAATGCTACATGAGAACCCCTGTATATTTTGTGTGTAGCACAGTGTAATCGTTCTTTCATGTACAATAAAAGTGACCTTTGATACAATATAATAATATAATGAATATATAATGAATTGTAGTACAATTAATTTAATTTCTTAGTACAATAAATTGTACGTTTTTACGAAGTAAATTTTACTATTTGGCACCGTAAAAGTACTTTTGGTACAATAAATTGTATTATTTCGGTACAATATTACAATGAAACAAATTTTTGTTACTAAAGTACTTTTTGGCACAGTAAAAGTACTTTTTTGTACAGTTGGTATAAGTTAAGTTAAGTTAAATAAATTGGTATAAGTTGTACTATTTGCTGCAATGAAAGGACATTCTATATTAAAGTAGTTTCTGGTAAAGAACTATTTGGTACAATAAAAATATTGTTTCGTAAAATAATTTGTACTATTTGGTACAAAAAAAGCCCCTTTGGTCACATTAAAGTGTATTTGTAGTACAATAAATGTTACTTTTTGGTACAATAAATTGTACTATTTGGTGCAATACATTAAACTATTAGGTACAATAAGAATACTGTGGAGAAGTATATATATACATATATAGAAGTACTTTCTGGTACAATAAAAGTACTTTTTGGTATACCTGAAGTACTTTTTGGTACAATAAAAGTACTTTTCAGTGCAATAAATTTTACCTCTTGGTACAATAAATTTGACTTCTTGGTACAATAAAAGTACCTTTTGGAACAATAATATTACATTTTACTACAAAAAAATTAATTTTGGTAAAATAATTTCTGCTTTTTCTTACAACATTAATATTTTTGGCACAACTAAAGTATATTTTGGAACAATAGAAATACTTTTTTTTACTATAAAAGTACCTTTTCGAACAATAAATAAACTTTTTGGCGCAATAAATTGTGCTTTAAAATTGTAATTTTTGTACAGTAAAAGTACTTTGGGTGTAGTAAACTTATGGGGGCCCCTTTCGGTCCTATGATGAGCCCCCATGTGCGGTTACTCGAATGAAAGATATTTTGGAGATGATGGTTTTTAGTTCCTACGGGTCTTCTGGACCGAGATAGAGCCTTTTAAATTTCGGGGAAATTCCAAAAAAAAATATTATTTTTAAATAAATCGCGCGATTTGCCTGCGGCGCAATTATTCCCAACATATCTATTTTCACTCCAATTCACAAAAAAAAAACTTGCAGGGATATACCAAAAAAAAATTTTTTTGGTACCAATTGACTGCGCGTCTGCAAGCATCTCAACCGTTACTACTCTTATTTAAAAAAAAAAATAATAATTTAAAGCGATATATCAACAAAAAAAAAATATAAAAATGTACAAAACATAGCTTTTTTTAATATTTTTCAAATTTTTCTTCAACTTTTCCACTCCTTTTTTATCAATTTTCTTTTTGCACTTTTTTCGATTTTTTTAATGTTTCTTGAAATTGTCCATTTGTTTCCTTCATTTTTTTAAATTGTTTCTTAATTTTCTTTTTTTTAATTAAAAAAAAAAACAAAAAAAAACAAAAAAAAAAAATTTCACACATTTTTGATGACATTTAATTTTTTATAGAATTTTTTAATTCATTTCCTTAAATTTTTCTAATTTTCCATGATTTTTTCTCATTTTTTTTATTTTGTTTACGGAGTATTTCATAAAAAAATATTTGTTTTTTAAAAATCACGCGATTATTAGTTTTTCTATTTTTTTCTTACAATTTTTCAATTTATTTTCATAAATTTTTCTAACTTTTTCCATGATTTTTCGGAAATTTAAATGGCTCTAACTCGGCCCAGGAGACCCGTAGGAACTTAAAAATATTAAGTATATTTTAACCTACACATGGGGGTTAACATAGAACCCGTTTTTTGGCCCCCGGGCCCCGTGGACCTTAGCGACAACTTTGACCTTCATTTTTGTGTTTTAGGGCGTATTTGGGAGGAGTGGCGTTATTTTTTTTTGGGCTCCCGCCACATATTCTGCACTTTTGCCCAATACATTTTCAAATTTAAAGTTAAAATATTTATACCGTTCGGGAGATCCATGGTTCGATTCCTGTCTCCAGTCATCTTAATTTTTCTTTCATCGCCGACCTCCTTGATGATGTCGACATCAACTTCGCAGTATTGTTTATATTTAACCGCGCCGCCGCAAATGTGTAGTGTCGGCTTATTTGTAGCCGCCGATATACTCGATTTTGTATCGGCTAAAGTGCCAAACTTTTCGTTGTGATGATGTTTTTTTCTTGGTCGCCGTTTTCTGTACATGATTTTGTAAAAACTTTACGACATTAGCTGTGTTCGTTTACTTTTCCAGTAATAATGTGCAATAGACCGGGTCGGTCCCCATACAAATTTTTTTTTTCTCCAAAGTCGAGGGCAAATATTAAAGATCACCTCGAGACAACTTCAAAAAAAATTTTTTTTTCCTCCCCCACCCCCCGGAAAAACAGCCAAAATCGTTTTTTTATTACTGCTTTTTTGTTTGTGGCTCAATCGTAACATACAAGGCATCGGTGTATAGGTTTCGACGAGTACTACATTTGTCTTATAGATGTCGCTGACATACGACATCATCTTGTAATGATGGCCTCATTTTGAGCGATTTCTACCCCTAAAATTTAAAAATATTTTTTTCTTTATTAAAGCCCTTTAAAATCAAAGAACATTTTGCTTTGGAAGTATACAATTTTATTCAAAAACATAAAAGTTACGTATGA
Source organism: Muscina levida (assembly GCA_964034835.1). NCBI lineage: Eukaryota > Metazoa > Arthropoda > Insecta > Diptera > Muscidae > Muscina > Muscina levida. The sequence continues at coordinate 133,854,642 of OZ035882.1, forward strand.
TTAGATGTATTTACAGCATTAACAAAAACATTTTTTTATGTTGTTTGCATTATTATTGCAAATTATTGCATACTTTATAGCGCTGACGGAAAATTTAAAAAAAAAATGATTCCATACTTTGTAGCTTAAATTGTTGCATAAGTCTTAACGACATCGAAAAAAAAAATTAAAATATTTTCTTGAGATAATTCATTTTTAATATAGTTACCGGCGAAATATAATTTTTATTACAAATAAAATCCCAAAAAGAGCAAAGATATGTATGTAATTACAGCAAATATTGGCTGATTGGCTGACTCAAATTCCGTCCACAACATTCTAATTTTGCAAAAATTTTTCATTTTGATTTCACTTACATTTCGCACAATTTTTCAGTGTTGCAAATTGCATGGTAAGAATACGTAACTTTTTTGTTTCTGAATAAAACTGTATACTTCCAAAGCAAAATGTTCTTGGTTTTTAAAGGGCTTTAATCCTAGGGAAAAATATATTTAAATTTTAGGGGTAGAAATTGCTCTAAATGAGGCCATCATTACAAGATGATGTCGTATGTCAGCGACATCTATAGGGCAAATGTAGTACTCGTCGAGACCTATACACCGATGTCTTGTATGTTAGGATCGAGCCACAAGCAAAAAAGCAGTGACAAAAAAACGATTTTGGCTGTTTTTCCGGGGGGTGGGGGAGGAAAAAATTTTTTTGAAGTTGTCTCGAGGTGGTCTTTAATATTTGCCCTCGACTTTGGAATTTTTTTTTGGTGACCCGGTCTAATGTGCAATATTGTAGTTTGGGAGAGAAGGAACGATTTTACTCTCTTTATGCAAAATTTGCAAAAAAAAACCAAATGTACTCGTACAACATCCAGTAAAAATTTGAAAGAAAACAGCTGATGTGTTTTTATTTGATTTTAATTTTTTTTGCACGGGAGCCGGAGAATTATTTGAATTTGATCAAAAAAACTTTATTCCAAATGACCCCGATGAAGCAATGGAACCCATTTTGGAGTTGGACATTTCAAAATTCAAATTTCTAATAGCTCTTCTATCCTGAAAATTTTGGTTGGCTAAAATTTATCCAACCAAAAATTGCAAACTCTTTTGTTTTGAACTGTCAAAATTGAGTGCTTTCTCGCTCTCAATTATTGGACTTTTGGAGTAAACGAAAGCAATCCAGTAAAAAATTGCACAAATTTGCAAGTAAACGAACACAGCTGTTTTTTGTTTGTCTTTGGTCACCATTTGTGAAATTCCCGGACTACTTATTACTTACAAAATTATGAGCCGAAATTAAAAAATCTTATTTCGACGCCGCCGACCAACGGATTTATTCATAGCCGCCGCCGCAGATAAACTCGGGTTGGCTTCGATCTCTGCAATCGGCATGTCTAGTAAAAGCTTCTTAAACAGTAACGTTCGCATTCGTCGATAAACAAATAGGTGCCATTAGTTGTGACATTAGGTGACAAATAGAAACAGTGTTAATTCACAACAACGCGAGAAGTTATTCCATACCTCACCGTCATAAATGACTTTTGGAACATGCTTATGAATAATATGGATTGTTCCCGTATCTATTCCGCACGCGCTTCTCCCAGTACATACGGTCGAAACCAGCCAAATACGGAATAAATGTCTGCAAAATATGTATGTGATTAGGCGCAGAAGGGACGCACGCTGAAAAACAGGAAAATAAAGAGCATTTAGCTCGATGTGCTATAAATCGCGTATTTCCTAGCATTAAAAACATCTACACACATTTTAGGACTCTAGGTCTGTGCAAACCTAGTTGTAGCAGTTAGCGCCAAAAAAACACGCTGAACCTCATGGATTAATATTTTTTCAGTTAAAAGTTAATATTTTGATCCTGAAAGCTTTGTTGAGCATTCGCCATCCAAGAAATGTAAACAGAGTTGCATTTACTGACATATAACAAGTATAGAGAAGAAATTATCAAGTACAGTGTACAATATTTAACATTTAAATTAATTAAAATATTTGCCTAAATGTGATACTTCCATTTTTTATTGTTGCCTATTTATTTTGTCCGTTATCATCATATAGATTCTTATATGCATTCATAGTTTATCATTTGCCAAACAAAGTACACTTTGTTAAAAAATAATTCTTATTCTATATTTAACTTTGTATAGTTATTAGTTGGTGGCAACAAATTTCAAAAGGGGACAATTCAAGCGAAGCAATTCAAAAATAAAAGTACACGCGCTTAGGTCCAAGGTTGCATTATAATTTCAGCGCCACACATTAACTACTATCGCATTATTTGTTTATTTTATGGTTATGCAATTTCACTGTCATGGGAAGCAAGATTCAGTACAAGTACGCATATTGCTGCAGACGGTTGGCCATAGTGTTATCAATCAATGTAGTGTAAATATGGCGACGAAAAGTTGAAACAAAAAGCCACATAAGGAGGCAAATAACAAAAAAATGGCCTTTATACATATTTTAAAAGACTACGAGGAGGGTGAGAAAGGCAAAGAGCGAAGCCAGTAAAGACCAAGAATCGATTGTTTTATATCTCTTCAAAATGTAAACTGTTACGAAAAGGACAACTCAAATATTTTGCGTATAACAAATAACGAGGGGTTTCGGATTTAAACCAGCATTTATCTAGGTTCTAATTAAAGCTTCCGTTAGAAAGGGAAAACAAATTTACTAAAAACTTGTTTAGTATACGAAAGCAAAAGTGAAAATTTGCAATACCTTTTTTCACCGCACAAATGTTCTGTGCCAGTACAAATATTTTCGTTCGTTTTTTAGCGACATATAACACAAATTTCTTATTATATTACGTACATAAGCACTTCAACTTAAAAGGTGTTAATTTTATGTGTAAATTATGTAGTGAGCAATCTATCAACACACTCAAACTGCAATAGTAAAAAGCAATTAAATGTTTGCTTTATCAAAAAAGTGATAAAAGTAGGCCTGGTTGGCCCTCACGTATTATATAAAAGACCAGCCAGAGACTTTTCTTTTTCGCTAGATAACAGCTGTAAGGCAGAACTGAACTATAAACATTAAGAACAAACAATTATGTTAACATTTTAGTTCTAATCTCGCCGTCATAACAAAATATTGTGAAGTGATTTGAAGAGAAAACTAATCCATTCGACATGATAAAGAAACCCTCTCCGTTTGGACAGAAGACCTAGATTAACCGTAGCAATTGGAAGATGCAGTTGAAACCAGTTCAAATTTTTAAGAAATGTCCAAGGGAGAGGTTTAAAAAAGTGTCCATCTCAGAAGGACTAAGTTATTGAAAAAGTTATTGGAATACAGTTAAAACTATAATGAGAACTTCAGGAAAGGGTCGTTAAAAAATGTCCATCTGAGGGAACCACAAGGCATAAGTGGACAACTTCAGAGAGATCTTTCCGCAGCGGTGTTACTGTTTATTCGAAAAGAAATTTTCCATAATTCAGCTAAAAAAAACACAGTACAACACAAGATTTTGGGACTCAATTCTGAGAACTGCACATGAAAGTAGCCCCAAAAAAAGAAATTCTGCATCATTCGTTTTGTCAAGTTACATGTCACAATAACTTAATGTCGATTTGAAGTTAGTATGTATCGTATAGGGGAATTTGTCACGTTTTAGGCTCCTACTTTTTACGGGTACACAAGAATTTAGCTTAAAAAAAACGTTTTTTCTCTTTGCATTCCATGAGAGAAGTCCTCCCAACTGAACCTTGTGGTAAATTCTGATTTTAATTCTAAGCATATCCTCAGTAGGGACAGGTCAAACATTTTAAAAAACGTACTGGTTCAAAAATATGGATTTCTGAATAACTACTTTAAAAAAAACTAGTTCCAAACTTTTGAATTTTGAACCAACTGAAAAAAAACGCATTTCCTCATTGCATTCCATGAGTGAGATATGGGAGAAGTTCTCCCAACGGGATCTTTTGGTAATTTCTGATTTTAATTCTAAGCGTATCCTCAGTAGGGATTGGTCAAACATGTTGAAAAACGTACTGATTCAAAACTATTGATTTTTTAACTACTTTTAAAAGAAACTAGGTCCAAACTATTGAATTTTGAATCATAGAAGGAGTGACTTTAAATCCAAGGTTTCTTTGAACCAAATTCGATTCATGACTTTTTAAGTCGTTTGAGCCATGTCCGTCTGGTTCGCACGATAGCTTTCGAAAGAAGCAACCAAATGTTTTGAAATTTTGCACGAGTTAATAATTCCCCAAAACTACTTACGGCATTGCAAATGGGCTACATGGCCCCGCCCCTTCTGGTACCTCCCATACAAATACATCATTCCGCTTACTTTAGATATCGAGTAATAATATCAATACAACCAACGGGATCGGGAAATTCTTTTTTTAGTAATGCTATAGCCGGATACAGTTTTTGGAGAAAAAAACTTGAAGTCTAGCCACGCCCCATCTGGTACCTCCAATACACATCTGGTACCGCCCACTTTAGAAATCGATTAATATTAGTAATATACCTAACGCGATCGTGCCCAAATTCTGTATTTAGTAAAGTTCAGGCATGATAAAGTTTTAGTGAAAAAATCTAGAAGTCTAGACACGCCACTACTGGTACCTCCCATACAAATGTATCACTCCGCCCACTTTAGAGATGCAGTAATAATAACAATACATTCGACACGATCGTACCCAAATTCTGAATTTTGTTAAGTTATAACAGGATAAAGTTTTGAAGAAAAAATCTGGAAGTCTAGACACGCCCCTTCTAGTACCACCCATACAAATGTACCTTTCCGCCCACTTTAGAGGTGGAGTAATAATATCAATACACTCAACACGATCAAATTATGTATTTAGCAAAGCTATAACAGGATAAAGTTTTGGAGAAAAATTTTGGAAGTCTAGACACGCCCCTTCTGGTACAACTTCTTTAGAAATCGAGTATTAATATCAACATAATAGATTTTTTTTGTTTTACTGAGGGTGATGGTATATGTAAGTCAGTATATGTAGGCCCGACTGAAACTTTATTACCGGTTTTGTACTAGTTTTTATCAACCTATTACGAAGTGGTTCTAAACTAGTTCAAAGGAGACAATCAAATAATGCCCGACTACAAATTTTGAACTGCTTATATTTTTAATGCAAAAGGGACAATTCCCCCATGCTAGGACAATCACGTGCTGGAGATCTAGTACTTAACTAGTTGCGACGTAGACCTTTTCCCTACCGGGTTCCTAGGTTAATTTAGTGTGGCAGTCTGAAAAGTAGACTCACTTAGACTATAAAGACCATTGTGTTACCACGGAAACTCGCGAGTCGGCTAATATCAATATTGACAAGAAAACCTGGGCCCCTTAAGAAATCCCAACAAGTTGTCAGAGAAGGTGTTATATGGACTCCTCATCTTTATGATCCCACATCTTCTGCAGAAGTAACCAGTCTCCAAATTCAGTCCCATTGCGTGCCGTCGGGTTTTAATAGCGACAACATTATTGTGTACAAACGCTTCGATAGCTCAGTGGAAGCGACGTAGACTAGCAATCCGAAGGTGCCGGGTTCGATTCCCGGCCGGGGCACTGGCCAAATCAACATCGATGAAAATTTAATTACTTTTCAAATACTTTCGAGTTCTTCAGCCAATACAGCTCATCCTAGATGCTTCCACTACAAAAATCCAGATTGCGCAAGGGCCAACGAAAATGATTTATCAACATCTCATATAAATCAACAAGCCAGCTGGCGCCATCTCTGGTGGAATTTGGCGGTTACAACTCACAACAACAACACGTAACAATCCTTGACACAAACCTTTTTATATACAAAGGAACGAAACAGAGTTGCCAACAATGATCGTATGATAATCGGATCGAGTGCCGATAAATTGAAAATCGGTATAAAGAATTATCACCCCAGCTACCCACCAGCTGTTACAACAACAACAACAACAAACGCTGCAAATCTAACAGAGGCCACGTCTGTCTGGATTGAATAAAACCTCGAAAAAAAACCCACCTAGCGTTTTCTGCTGCAAAAACTTAATCATGCTTTAGGAGCTTGCAAGTGGCTAGAGGCTGGAATCAGTAAGGTAGTCTTGAGTCTTGCTAGCTCTTCTGCTCTGCTCCCTGTGGCCCAGCATCCACTTAAGGTCGTTGCTAGTGATGGCAATTAAAAAAAAATAATCGATTAATTAATCATATGATTAATCAAAACGACAAATAATTAATCGCGATTAATTGGAAACAATTAATCGATATTTCGATATTTTCACCTAAAATTTAAAATTATCATAAATAAAAAAATATAATTTAACTAATTACAAAATTTCCATGATACTTTCATAAACGGAAAGTATCAATTTAATAAAAAAGAATTTATTTGTTTAGTACAGAATTTAAAAATAAGAGTTTTGATAGCCGTTTCGTGGTTGATCTGTTCCGTTTTCCCGTTACAATTGCATCCGCTTTAGAGAAAAGCAGCTCTGATGGTACAGATGTACCAATCAAAAAGCATTATTTTGTGCAAGGGAGTACAGCTTAGGATAGACCGATTTCATTTCTTTCCATGCGTCTATTATATGCGGTTTCCATTAGCCTGCGTTTGGTTATCGCGTTAACGATTTATCGAAAATGAACGCATGGTGTTTCCCATGTGTTTTGCATCCGCGTTCACATCCAAACAGCTGATTGAGTTTATTTTTTCTTGACCGCGAAAAGTTGGGTATTTTTGTGTAGTTACTTTTGCTTACCGCAGTAGAAACTGAGGATGAAAAGGTATTGAGCAAGCAGCCCTGCATATTTCATGGATAATGCACGAAGCGTCTGGTGTTTTGTAAGTAAGGAACAATATTCATTGATTTCAATCGGCGTGAAGTTAACAAACCACTCTCAACAACCTGTAATTCTGTTTATGTTTATGCTGATAAACAGCTGTTTTAATAGGGATATGTAATTTGCAGTGCTGCCATTAATAGGTATGGGTGGGTTTCGATTGCAAAATTAGTCGAATTTATAGTAAACGCAATTTATCGGAAGTCGCGTCCAATATGAACGCAACTTTTTCCCATACTTAACTGCCTATGCTTTTTGTATAGGCTTTAACGCGCGTTCATTGATTTTTGGATGTGGATGTGGATGCGGCAGTAGTGGAAACAGCATATTACATTGCGCTTTAATTCTAGTACTGGAGCATTGACAAAGAAGCTTAGTTCATCTTGAGGAAGTGTTGAGTCATTGTCCTTCCATCTTCGCCCATAAATCAAATGCAGTATCACCAGCAGAGGACGTTTCACTGCCGCTCCCAATGCTTTTAATAACTGGGGTTGCAGTTCTAGGTCTTTCGACGTCAGCCGTCAAAGCTCAATGAATACATTTGGCGGCTGGCGACGAATCTTTTTTGTTCCTGGATGTCTATCGATTATTATTTTGAATAATCTATTAATGCAATTAATCGAAGAAGAATTCACGATACAATTAAATCGTTAATTGAAAGAAAATAATCGATTATTACCAATTTTTCGATTAAATGTGGCATCACTAGTCATTGCTGAACATCTCGTTGAAATATATGCTTGAGTTAAGAAAGATATAATACAGACACACTCCGGTGCGTCTTATATTTTTTTCCCACTGAAAATTAATTGAACTTTACATTTTAAAAAACACAATAGTGTTAATATTAAGACTGCATAATTGCTATCGAATTCAAAATGTTCAACTCTAATCGGAATTAAAATCTCTCTCTATAAGTAGATGCGATGTTCATAAACATGATTTTAAATAAAAATTAAAATTAATTGTTTTACAAACATTTAAGTTAAAACCTTGAGTACTCAATTGAAAAAGTATTAAGTGTTCGTAATTATCGCCGTGTTACATCTCTTCAACAAATAATGAGGCACCCTTTTAACATTGAATGCTGTTTTATATTAAGAGTTACATACTAACTAAAGCAGTTTCGTTAACAAACTTGTATTAGCAAGGTGTAATCTAGAAAAAGTGTGATGATGATTCCTGCACTTTAGAAGTTCTAAATATAAATCCAAACAACAAATGTTATTTGGCATTTATCAAAACATTTACAACAACTAAATTGGGACAATTTTCAATACATTTCGAAAACAGCAACAGTCAAATAAGAAGATTCAAGAGCTGTGGGGAAAGCGCAATGCTAAGATTCAGCAGATATCGCTGCACGGTTACTAAGTAGAAAATACAGCATATATTAAGGTACAACTATACATGTACGTACATGCACACATTGCTAGCTAGTATGTAGGTACATAAAGATGAACAGTAGCGGAATTCAGGTCTTGACAGGCAGGCCTTCTATAATGAGGCACTTCAGAGGCCTAGTGTATTGCATTTTAAATTGCATAGGGTGAGAGAGAAGAATAATTTTTTCCGCTTTCTCATTTTCTAATGATATCTTATAACGAATCTCTAAAAAAAAATCCATTACAATTTATAGCATGACTTCTATGCAGAAGGCCTTAACGATTCCGCTACCGGCTATATTTACCTAAGAAACTTTGGCAAATGTTTGTACACACATAGCGCATATACAGTGTGTATGGTCGTTCGGCTTGTTGGTTTATGGGACTGGTCTAGTCTCGTGGTCGAGTGATTAGTATGGTGTTGCTATTACACATCAGTAGTTTTGTTTGGTACTAGAGTCACGAGTCTATTATGTGTGATTATCATTAATTTAATGTATGGCTGTATGACGAAAATGTGAACGACTATGTCGTATACTTTAAAGAAAGACAGAGAGAGAGCGAGACAAAGAGCAAAAGTGAGGAAGATAACAACGCTTTGCGTAGCGTCTTCCCCCATCCGATTTATTAACGTCATCTGTTGCCCCATCCACCTACAAGTTTGGCCACTGGCTTGCCTGCCAACAACTTGTGCTATTTGTTTTATTCTCTTCCTATCTTGAGGTGTCATATTCGTTTCTTTCGGTAATCTGTTTCTGTTCGTTGAATTTTGATATAGACATGATATGCTTGAATTTAAATAATGTATAACTTTGTTGTTGTTTCGATGGCTCACCACCTGTAGAAAGTCGTCTGTTTTATTTGTCCTTATGAAATATAGAGCTTTATAAATTAGAAATTTAAACAATCGGTTTCCAATTCAGTCAAACAATGGAAATCTATATAAAAATGATTGTGAAAATGTTTTTGACAAGCAAAGAGTTGTCTTGATTTGTTTTAAAGCTATCCTCTTCTTTTAAATGTTTTTCAGTGTTTGAATGAAATCAAAAATACTGCAGTTAATACTGACTACTATTCACGAGGAAATAATGTTGCTATCAATTTAGTCCTCCTGAAAAGAACACATAAAATTGGCTTTACATATAAGACACTAAACAAAGTCAGACGACATCCATGATTTGTCAAACCTGGATATAATGTTTGACAAACCTTATATTTATATCGATTATCTGAATTCGTTGAAGGACTGGTTAGCCGTGCGTCGGCAAGCAACATGGTAGTGAGTAGATTGCCACACAAAGATATCCAGGATATCCCTTGATCAAAAAACAAGAAACCTAATATAGATTAAGTGATAACCAATGGAAGCCATGTGTCAAGTGTCTTGGACGTACGTACGTGTGAAGCATAATGGAATAGCCTCGAAATATCCAATGCCTATTCCAACCAAAACGGACTTTGCATGTGAAAATGGAGATCAAAATACATACTACCCTTAAACTGGTTGAATGTTATCAAAGAGCAAATCGGAGCGCTAACTACAATTTACCTGCGGAATATACGGAAGAGCGATAAAAATATCCTTTCAATTACATTTGACTTTGATCGATGTACAGATAGCCAACGCTAGAACTGGTGTAAGGTCTGAGGATATAATATATATGTGGAAAACATTTCTGCATTTGATGAAGTGTCTAGTCTGTGGAACCGCAAGTAATTCAGATGCTTTACAATTTGGAATATCAACGCTTTACTGGCGAACACGATTTACGATTCTGATTACATCGATAGTTAAAGCTAAAGGCAAATCACTCAACTTTCGGTCTGTTGAATCCAACATCGGTTGTTTGAACCTTATTTCTATTGGTTTAACCCGACTTTGATTGGTTCAATCAGACTTTAGTATGTTGAATATAACTTCGGTTGGTTAAATCCAACTTTGATTGGTTTAACTCGACTCCGGTCGGTCTTCAGTCTGTTTAACCCGACTTTGATTGGTTCAATCAGACTTTAGTCTGTTGAATATAACTTCGGTTGGTTAAATCCAACTTTGATTGGTTTAACTCGACTCCGGTCGGTCTTCAGTCTGTTGAATCCTACTTCGGTTGGTTAAACCTAATTTCTACTGGTTTCTCGGCCTTGGAAGGATTAATTGTACTTTGGTCTGTTAAATCCAACATCGGCCGTTTAAACCTAATTTCTATTGGTTTAACCCGACTTTGATCGGTTCAATCAGACTTCAGTCTTTAAAATCTAAATTCGGTTGGTTAAACCCAACTTTGATTGGTTTAACTCGACCCCGGTCGGTTTAATCGGTCTTTAGTCTGTTAAACCCAATTTATATTGGTTTACCTCGACCTCGGTACGATTAATTGGACTTTGGTCAGTGGAATCCAACTTTCGTTTTTTTATACCTAATTTCTATTGGTTTAACTCGACTTTGAACGGTCCAATCAGACTTCAGTCTATGAAATCCAAATTTGATTGGTTTAACCCGGTTCAATCAGACTTCAGTTTGTTGAATCTAACTTCGGTTGGTTGAACCCAACTTTGATTGGTTAAACTTGACTCTGGTCGGTTTAATCGGCCTTAATTTGGTTGAACCCAATTGCTATTGGTTTTACTCGACCTCAATAGGATTAATTGGAATTCGGTTCTGCAGAATCAAAATTCGGTTGAATGAACCTAATTTTGATCGGTTCAATCAGACTTTAGTTTGTTGAATCTAACTTCGGTTGATTGAACTCAACTTTGATTGGTTTAACTCGGTTCAATCACACTTCAGTTTGTTGCATCTAACTTCGGTTGATTGAACCCAACTTTGATTAGTTTAACTCGACTCCGGTCGGTTTAATCGGCCTTCAGTCTGTTGAATTCTACTTCGGTTGGTTGAACCCAATTTCAATTGGTTTAACACGGCCTTGGTAGGATTAATTGGACCTTGATCTGTGGAATCCAACTTTGGTTGGTTGAACCTAATTTTGATCGGTTCAATCAGACTTTAGTCTGTTGAATCTAACTTCGATTGGTTAATCCCAACTTTGGTTTAACTTGACTCCGGACGGTTAAATCGGCATTCATTCTGTTGAATCCTACTACGGTTGGTTGAACCCAATTGCTATAGGTTTAACTCGACCCCAATAGGATTAATTGGAATTCGGTCTGCGGAATCCAACTTCGGTTGGGTGAACCTAATTTTGATCGTGGAATCCAACTTCGGTTGTTTGAACTTATTTTCTATTGGTTTAACCCGACTTTGATCGGTTCAATTAGACTTCAGTCTGTTGCATCTAACTTCGGTTGATTGAACCCAACTTTGATTGGTTTAACTCGACTCCGGTCGGTTTAATCGGTCTTTAGTCTGTTGAATTCTACTTCGGTTGGTTGAACCCAATTTCTATTGGTTTAACACGGCCTTGGTAGGATTAATTGGATGTTTGTCTGTGAAATCCAACTTCGGTTTTGTATACCTAATTTTTATTGGTTTAACCCGTCTTTGATCGGTTCAATCAGACTTCAGTATGTTGAATCTAACTTCGGTTGATTGAACCCAACTTTGATTGGTTTAACTCGGTTCAATCAGACTTCAGTCTGTTGAATCCAACTTCGGTTGGTTGAACCCAACTTTGATTGGTTAAACTCGACACTGGTCGGTTTAATCGGCCTTCAGTCTGTTGAATCCTACTTCGGTTGGTTGAACCCAATTGCTATTGGTTTTACTCGACCTCAATAGGATTAATTGGAATTCGGTCTGCGGAATCCAAATTCGGTTGGATGAACCTAATTTTGATCGGTTCAACCAGACTTCAGTCTGTTGAATCTAACTTCGGTTGATTGAACCCAACTTTGATTGGTTTAGGTCGACTTCGATCGGTTTAAACAGACTTCAGTCTGTGAAATAAAACTTCGGTTGTTTGAACGTAAATTTTATTGGTTAAATTCGACTCCGTTCGGTTTAATCGGACAAAAGATGATAATCCGTCGGGTCCGATTAGATTTTCGGGGGTCATTGTCTGGGGCATGAGAACGCCAAAACTTTTGGGGGTTTTACTGTACTGACCTAGCACCTTCACCCTGACTTGGAATTTCAGGGACAGGGACGAATTTGAAGATATGAAGCTGAGTTGCCGCAGAACCCGAATTACTAAAAAGATAAAGAGTTTCAGACACGAGCCTAAAACGCGGAATCACTAACTCTGATATGAAGTTGAACTGCTAACAATACTGAATTACCAAAACGATCCCGTATTGCTGATATGAACCTAAATTGTCGACAATCCTGTATCATCAATATTGATAAAAACCAAAATTGCCGACAAACTCGAAATATTAATACGAACGTGAGTTTCTGATTCGAACATTAATCGCTGACAAATCCAAATCATCAATATACTAAAGAATATTTGATACAAACCTGAATTACCGAAAGAACCCTAATCAAAACGTTTACCGAGTACCTACATTATCCTAACTTATTTAACCTCTATAAAGCTTCTGGTAATCCCAAATCGGCCCAAATCCGGAAACCTGTAATTACAGTCATGGATTACATCAACACATCCCGTGAGTATACCATAGTTCCCGATATCCTTAAATCGTCTTGGGTACAACTTATAGAAAACATCGCTATAGCTGAATCGAAATTTAAATTATTTTCTTATCTATATGCTTCCTTTAGTTAAATATAAGTTTGAATTACACCATCAATAAAATACACTATTAAAATTGCCCTAGTCAGGACAAAACTACTGAGTTATCATTCCGTAAGGTATTGCGAGTTATTTTACGACCCTCGAGGCGACTGGACTTACCTCAGCCGACGAAAAAATCATGACGTTTTAGTGACACCACTTTTGTACAGTCCCCCAATTGAGGGTTAATCCCCCAATGTAAAGTCATTCTTCTTTCCCTTTCCACCATGTTGGGTCTGAGACTATGTTTGCTGTCCGGTTGATGTTTAATAGTGCTCATATATAAGTGCCTCATATATAACATGACCATGCCTTCAATTACGTGACATAATCTACAAATATTATATCTTATTTTTCTGCCACCTTTAGTTTTTCGTATTCTATTTTTACATGAGTCATCTGGTTTTATAGTTTTCAGTTTATTGTAAATATTTAAGGTTTATTTTTAAATCAGTTGAACTTTTTTTTTCTCAGGAACTTCTATGACGTACGTATTGTATACGATATATACGAGTATCTATATGATGAGCATTTTTCAAATGACATTTAGTCACGAGATTTTTAGCCATTTCAATACAATTCACTAATATTTTTAGAAATTTTAATAAGAAATTTTGTATTGAAATATCGCAACATGTAATTTAGTAGTATGCACCTGATTTGTATAAACGTTTCAAAATGTCTTTTGTGTGTTTTGTATTTGACAAGAACACTCAATTATTATATGTTTTGACAACTGACGGACAGCAACAATAACATCACTAAGAATCATGCCCTACATTGTAGATGTTATGCTTTCATAAGAAATATTTTGCTTGCCAAATTTATATAGTTATTTTAAATTTGACACATTTTAGTGCACAGTGGACGGGAAGGACAAACAAAAACATTTGAGGAAATCACTTTAGACGTGTATATTAAGGTGGACCTTACAATTGACAAAAATACGATCGGTTGAAAATTGACGTGACAGTCGCGGTGTGAAGTTTTTGAAAACGAGTATATTAGACAGCAGTGTCAGCAAAAGGCATTTATCCATAGTTTTATGAGAATCAAAGAGATTATCCTGTTACAGTGAATGCAGAGCTGTTAATTGCCATGCTACAGAACTTTTTAACTCCAGTGCTAGCTACAAAATTTCAATGGTTAAATTTTTAATAAAAAGTGATATTTAAAAGAGGTAATATTAACTGGCCACCTAGTAGCACTGACTTATACCCAATGGACCTTTTTCTTTGGAAATATCTTAAAAGTTTTCAAGAGAAACAAATGTCAAGCCATCATTGAACATTTCCGCTCCAGGTTGCAGCAGAGTCAAAATTATCTAAAATCACATGTGGATGATGTAAATTAAAAAAAAATTACATTTGTAAGGGGCGGCTAAAAAAAGTAAAACCGAAATAGACTTAAATTAGATAAATCGTAATACCAAACACAGGTTCCAAAAAATAGTCGCAAAGTTTATTAATTTAAAAAATTTCGATTTTTCAACCCTTTTATATAAAAAGCTAGTACGTGTCAAGATAATTAATATAAAATTAAATAATTAATAAGAAAGTTTCAGTCGGGCAACCCGACTTACATATACCATCACCCTTAGTAAAACAAAAAAAATCTATTATGTTGATATTATTATTCGATTTCTAAAATGGGCGAAGTGGTACATTGGTATGCAAGGTACCAGAATGACTTCCAGAATTTTTCTCTAAAACTTTATCCTGTTATAGCTTTGCTAAATACAGAATTTGGTCACAATCGTGTCGAGTGTATTGATATTATTACTCCATCTCTTAAGTGGGCGGAAAGGTACATTTGTATGGGAGGTACCAGAAGGGGCGTGTCTAGACCTCCAGATTTTTTTCTCCAAAACTTTATCTTGTTATAACTTAACAAAAGAATTTGGGCCGATCGTGTCGAGTGTAGTCGGGCGGAGTGATACATTTGTATGGGAAATACCAGAAGGGGCGTGTCTAGGCTTCTAGATTTTTTCTCTAAAAATTTATCCTGCCAGAACTTTACTAAATACAGAATTTTGGCACGATCGCGTTAGGTATATTAATAATATTAATCGATTTCTAAAGTGGGATGTGTATTGGAGGTCCCAGATGGGGCGTGGCTAGACTTCCAGTTTTTTCTCGAAAAACTGTATCCTGCTATAGCTTTACTAAATAAAGAATTTGGGTACGATCGCTTTGCATTTATTGATATTATAACTCCATCTCTAAAGTGGGCGGAAAGGCACATTTGTATGGGAGGTACCTGAAGGGGCGTGGCTAGACTTCCAATTTGTTCGGGCACGATCCCGTTGGTTGTATTGGTATTATTACTCGATATCTATAGTGGGCGGAATGATGTATTTGTATGGGAGGTACCAGAAGGAGCGGGGCCATGTAGCCTATTTTCAATACCGTAAGTAGTTTTGGGGAAATATTATCTCGTGCAAAATTTCAAAACATGTGGTTGCGTCTTTCGAAAGTTATCGTGCGAACCAGCCGGACAGCCAGGCAGACGGACATGGCTCAAACGACTTAGAAAGTCATGAATCTAATTTGGTTCAAAGAAACCTAGGGTCTAAAGTCACTCCCTCTATGTGTTACACTTTTGGGTCGTATCAAATGATATATACCCTCATCCCTAAGGGTGATGATATAAAAATAATTAACTGCATTAGTTATCTATTTATCGAAAGATAAAATTAAAAACAAAATGTGACGAAAATATTACATAATAATTTCCGATAACTTTGTTAGTTATCGAAAAAACAAAACGAAAAAACTTAATCTTAATTAATAAAAAAACTAAAATTTAAAAAAAAAAAAACATTTAATAACATTTCCTATAACTCTGTTTGTTATCGAGTTATCGAAAACTTAAATGAATAAAAATATCCCAAATTGAACAAAAATCAATTTGAGAAAAATATCGATTTTTTCAATGCGTTTTATAGAGCTTCCAAAAAAAGGGAATTAAAAAAAAAGTTTTCTTAAACTGTTTATAAAAAACTATTGATACCTTGAACGGTTATTGTAGAATGAATCAACGTTTTGTCGATAAATGTCTTAGTAACAAGTTATCGAGTGATAAAATAAAATAATACCTTTCTACAATTCCTTTAGTTATCCAGTTATAAAAAAAATCAAAATACCTTACACGGTTATTGTCTTACTTTTCTACAATTCCGTAATTTATCAAGTTATCAAAAAATATAATCAAAATATGGTTCTCTTATTTCAGAACAAAAACGACTTTAAAAAACTCGATTTTTTTAATATAATTAAATAAAATAAAGCTATACAATAAATAGTAAAATAAATAAATAATTTGAGAACAATATTTTAAAAATATTTTTCTAAAACTCTATTAATTATAATTTAAAAAAAAACAGATTTATCAGACTAAACAAATAATGATTTTTTAAAAAACTTTATAGTTACAGAAAAAGATCAATAAAAATTGGGTGATTTTTTTAAAAAAAGCTATTATGTCAACGTTAGTAAAAAAAATATTAATTTCTTCAACTTCTATTTTATTGAAACGGTAAAATTTTTTTTCGATAACTGCCTTAGTTTCTATAATTTTTATAGTTAGTAAGTTATCGAAAAATACAATTTTAAAAAATAACTCCTAGTTTAATAAAATAAACGTATTTTTAGAAAATTACAGATTTTTCAACGCTTGTTACCGAAGTTACTCCAACATTTTAAAAAAACTATTATTCGAACTGTTTGTAAAAAAAAAATACTGATTTCTTCAACGGTTATTATAGAAAGGGTTAAAAAAATTAAAAATTAATAAAAAATAGTGTGTTTTTTTTACATAAATGTATCGTGGGACCAGCCGCGGCATGATGGTTAGAACACGCGAATACCATGCGGGAGATCACAGGTTCAACTCTTGGCTCCAGTCATTTAAAAAAAAGAAAAAAAATGTCTTTCATTGTCGACACCCCTCGAATGTTGTCGACAGCAACTTCACAGTATCAGTGTCGAGTCAATCGGCATGTCTAGTAAGAGCTGCTCAAACAGTGACGTTCGTATTTGTCAATAAACAAGTAGGTGCCGTTAGTTGTGAATCTAGAAATAGAAAGCGTGTTAATTCACAACAACGCGAGAAGCTATCCCATACCTCATTCATGGGGTGTAATGGAAAATTAAGTTTAAATAATCGTGTAAACTATTAGTAAAAAAATATTGATTTTTTTAACTGGTTTTTTTATTGAAACAAAAATTTTTCTTCGATAACTGTCTAATTTATCGGTTCACGAAATTAAATTAAATATTTCTCAAACTTTTATAGTTATTAAGTTATCAAAAAATAAAATTTAAAAAATAACTCGAATTTTTGGGAAAAAAATACAAATGTTTCAACGCTTGTTACCGAAGTTATCTAAACAACTATTATTCAAACTGTTTGTTAAAAAAGTACTGATTTCTTTAATGGTTTTTATAGAAAGGGTTTACCTTTTTTCTGATAATCAAAAGTTAAAAAAAATTTAAAAAAAAAAATACCGAAAAAATCAATAAAAAATAGTGTGTTTTTTTTTTAAACTATCGTGTAATTAGTAAAAAAATACTGATTTCTTCAACTGTTTTTTTTAATTGAAACAATAGATTTTTTTCAATAGCTGAAGATTTATACACTTTTGCATGCGTTAGAACCAATTGTCGAAACACTTTTGCCACTCTGATTGAGGTATCTCCAAAACATGCATTCTGAATGCAGCAACCGCTTCTTTAGGTGTCGAAAAACGTTGACCACTCAGTTTGTTTTTTACGTACGGGAATAAGAAGAAGTCATTCGGTGCCAAGTCAGGACTATACGGCGGATGACCCATCAAATCGATGTTTTGAGAGCTTAAAAATGCAGTTGTAAGAGTCAATGTGTGAGAGCTCGCATTGTCGTGGTGAAGAGTGATCCGTCTTCGGCGGTTGGTTTTCCTGATTTCTTGGAAGACAACTGGCAAATAAATGATTGTGTACCACTCAAAATTCACTGTTTTGCGTTGTTTTAGTTGTACGGATGCGACATGTACAGTTATTCCGAAAAAACAGGCGACCATTTGCTTCGAAGCACCGTGATCGTATATTTGGAGCATTTCTATTTAAAACATTTCCAATTTGACAAATTGTGGGGATCCAACACGAACAGTCAAAAGTTTATGCAATATGGAATGTATGCTGGTCCCACTAATGCCTAAGGTTGTCTCAATCTCACGATAGGCCACATGACGATTATGTTGTTTCGGAACAACAGCTAATTTTGGATGACCTTCACGAAATTCGCCTTGAAGTGAACTACGACCACGATTGAATTCATCATACCATCGACAAACACTGGTCCTTAATGAAGCTTCATCGCCAAAAATTGAATTAAGTTCATCCATTCACTGTTGCTGAGTTAATCCACGTCGAAAGTTGTAAAAAATAATCGCACGAAAATGTTCACGTGTAATTTCATTTTTCGGCCAAGATGAATCTTTTAAGTTACTGTAATCAACACAAATAGCGCTCGTATGTCAAAACGTTCTGAGTACGTATAACCTATTTTACGATAGAGCTAACAGTTGCCTGATTGCAACTGCCAAATCCCGAAACATAAAATTCAACCCTCGTACACATTATGATGGATTGCTGATTTGCTAAAATTTAATTTTTTTACTTTGCTCCATTTGCGGGTTTTTTTATACATATTCTTTCAACGTATTCTAATTTACTGATACGTTCTCCATCCTCTTTTGATGTATAGCCGAAATATTTCCCACTAAAAATTTGTTCATATACATACATAAATATTCACTACAACTTGGTTGACTATTGTTTTAACAATTAAATTCGTTCCCCACCTATCGATGGTTTATGCCAGTCAGTATCAGTCAACGTCACTTCCTCCTACATACGTACATATGTGTCACAGACATGTTGAAAATACAACCTGCAACAGATTGCTGTTGTTTTCAATTACACATTTAACACGAAAGAAATAACCCGTCAAAAAAAAAAACACAACACAATACAGACATGGTAGAAGACTGTGTTAGACGAGGGGGACGCCGCTCTATGTAAATGAATCCGTGCACTTCCGCGGTTTAGATTGACCAACCAAAAAATGCACTTGTGGCAAGTGAACATACGCTCGTACGCGCCATACCACCATCCCCACATTATGAGGAAGTTAAAATAGAAAATCTTAACATAAAAATACCTATATCCAATTGTTAGTTTTCTTTATATTTTTCTGATTCGATTTGTTTTTATAGTATACAGCAAAGAGACGTAGAGGAATTATTAAAAAAGAAAAAATAAAAGCTGAAAAGAAGATTTTATATATTAAAAATATACACACACAAAAATGCATGTGTCTTTTGTTTTCTAAAAAAAAAAAAAAGCTTGCGCTCTGCATAAAATAAGTCATAAATAGAAATATGAATATAAATTTGAGAGTAATATGTGTGTGTTGTTGTTCATTTGTATGCAAAAATCCGGAAACACAAAAAAACGTGGTAAGAAATTTTTTTGATGCAAAAATTTCACCGTTAAAGTCGGCAGCAACACAAGAAATAAAAACCAGAGAGAACGCATTGACCTGTAACATTCGGTTTTTAACAAATCACAAGTCTACGTTGAGCGCTTTAGTATTTAATTAAGACTGTTTGTTGATTTGACCAATCAACAATGATAACTGAAACAATTTACTTGCCAGTCGAATTTGAAACGATTGTCATAGAACCGATGGAAGTAGGGCAACATCATTTCTATGAACTTTTTAATGACTCCATATGGCAACACGGCCCAGTGCAATTGCAAATAAAAAAAACAATGATTAAAATTACACTTGACTGCTATAATCTTAGCAGTAATTTGTAATATTCTTGATGCAATCGGACACAAGAAATCGCCTGCGTTTGATATATTGAAAACACTTGAAAAAAACACACGCACACAACGCAATAAAATCTAAAGTACACGTAGTATATAAATATAAAACATTATAATTAAGGGATTTTTATTCGAGTATTATTGCATAACAGCAAAGAGCAAGCTAGAGGTACCCCAACTGGAATAAAAATGGAATTATTTTTGAATTGTATAGGCATATATAAATATTTAAGAATTTACTTAAAATGGGGGTAAATCTCAACGTCTCCACATGCTGCTCGCATATGCCGATGATATCGACATTATCGGTCGAACGATGCGAGAGGTAACAGCTGTTTTCACATCAGTTGAAAGGGAGTCAGCGAAAATGGGTTTGGCAGTGAATGAGGACAAGACGAAGTTAATGGTATCATCGAACAAAGTGTCCACCCGTTGGGGACGCAGCGTGAACGTTGAAAACTATTGCTTTGAGGTAGTGGATGAATTTATCTACCTTGGATCCGCCATGAACAAGAACAACAGTGTCAGCCTCGAAATAAAACGGAGAATAGTGCTTGCTAACAGGTGTTTCTTTGGACTACGCGAGCACTTTATAAACACCACCCTATCTCGAACTACCAAAGTCCAGCTGTACCAGGTACTAATTTTACCGGTCCTGTTGTACGCCTCCGAATCTTGGGTGCTTACACAGGCAGATGCAGCTCATCTGGCGGTGTTTGAGAGAAAAATACTCCGCAAAATATATGAACCCATTCGCGTAAACGGCGAGTTTAGGATTCGGATGAACCATGAGCTGTACGAGTTATACCACGACATTGATGTCGTCAAGCGGATCAAAGTGCAACGATTACGCTGGCTAGGCCATGTCGTGAGAATGGATGAGGAAACTCCAGCACGAAAGGTATTCTATCAAGACCTCGAAGGACGGCGCAAAAGAGGGAGACCGCGACTACGTTGGAAGGTGGAGGAATCACTGACGCTGCTTGGTAGGACTGACTGGAGACGGTGCGCACAAGATCGAAGCGAATGGAAATCTTTGATCATTTCGGCCTCTGACTTAGGCACTAAGATATAAATATATATATGTGTCAAGTTGTTTTAAAGGCTAATAATAATAATAAAAAATCTCAACGTCTGTCACAACATATGTATATTACTAGTGGGCCCGGCAATGCTTCGCTTTTGCATATTATTTAAAAAAAGGGGCGTAAAAGTGGGCGTGGTCGAAAAAAAGTACCCTATAAGTCATGGCAGAGTCCAAGTTAAATGCTGTGAAAATTTCAGGAAGATCGGTCCAGAGGTTTGGTCTCCTATAAGGTACAAACAAACAAACAAATAAATAAACAAACACACATTCCATTTTATATATACAGAAGATACATATACATATTGTATGTTACATATCCCCTAGGTAAAAACTGCAGATTTGTTTATGCAATGTATTAGCAAATTGCAATAAGAGTTGCAGTTGTAACGAATTAAATATTCAACTAAAAATTAAGTATACAAAAATATAAATTAAAGTCAAAAGAAGCACCCAGTTCGATACTATGAAGCGAAATTCATTACAGACCAGTAGGGTCGACTATGTACAGAATAGTCTAAAATCAGATCAATCTTAAAATTTGGTTTAATAGGCAATAAACACACCTCTGCACAGTGGTCGTTTTTTATACCCCTAGCCATAGGTATTTGGGAATATATCGTTTTAGTAAACCTTCTCTGATCCTTATGAACGTTTACCGTTATTAATATATCAGGAAACCGGAGTATTAGCCACAAATGACCGAACTCATCCATACACTGATTTGAAAAATCAAAACCGGTCATATTACTTACTTAGCTGGTACTTCTATGCAATCCCAGTGGATTATATACCGCACGTAGAAAAATATTATAAGCGCCTCGATCTTCTGCGCTTCTTCTCCAGTTAGTCACACCGAGTTCTGTAAGGTTCTCAGTAACCTGGTCTTTCCAACGGAGTTTTGGTCGCCCTCTTCTGCGCCGTCCATCGAGTTCATTGTCGAAGACTTTTCGAGCTGGAGCATTTTCATCCATGCGTACAACATGACCTAGCCAGCGCAGCCGTTGCACCTTAATGCGTTTGACCACGTCAATGTCAGTGTACAGCTCGTACAGCTCATGATTCATACGACGCCGATACTCTCCGTTAACGATGATGGGCCCATATATTTTACGGAGTATTTTTCTCTCGAATACCGCCAGAACCGATTCATCCGCTTGTGTCATAACCCAGGATTCTGAGCCATACATTAAGACAGGTAGAACCAGTATCTGGTATAGCTGGAGTTTTGTTCGTCGAGAGAGGGCTCTGTCATTGAATCGCTTGCTTAGTCCGTAGTAGCATTTATTTGCAAGCAGGATTCTTCTCCGGATTTCTAGGCTGACATTATTTGCTTTATTGATGGCGGATCCTAGGTAGACAAAGTTATCTACCACCTCGAAATTATAGTTGTCAACGTTCACGCAGTTTCCCAAACGAGTAGATTCTTTGTTCGTTGAAACTAATAACTTCGTTTTGTCCTCGTTCACCGTTAGGCCCATTTTCGCTGATTCCTTCTGTATACCTGAGAAGGCTGCAGTCACATCCCGCAGTTTTCGACCGATGATGTCTACGTCATCAGCGTACGCGAGTAGCATGTGGCTTTTGTTGAATATAGTGCCACTCGTGTTTACTGCAGCTTTTCTCATTATCATCTCCATCACAATGTTGAAGAGATCGCACGATAGGCCGTCGCCTTGTTTTAGGCCTCGTCTGGTATAGAATGGCTCCGTAAGGTCCTTGCCAATCTTCACTGAAGACTTCGTGTCAGTCAGCGTCATTCCGCAAAGACGTATCAGCTTCGCTGGAATACCAAACTCAGCCATGGCATCGAGTAATTTATGCCGTATCGGGCTGTCGAAGGCAGCTTTATAGTCGACAAAAAGATGGTACGTGTCGATCTGTTTCTCTTGGGTCTTTTCCAGGATTTGCCGAAGTGTGAAAATCTGGTCAGTTGTTGATTTTCCGGGTCTAAAGCCACACTGATAAGGCCCGATCAGGTTGGATAACACTGGCTTTAGTCTTTCACATAGCACACTCGACAGGACCTTATATGCGATGGGTAGAAGGCTGATCCCGCGGTAGTTGGAGCACACACTTGGATCACCTTTTTTCAGCACAGGACATAATACGCTTACATTCCAATCGTCGGGCATGCACTCTTTAAGCCAAACCGTGCGCAGGAGCTGGTGCATGCTCGTTATCAGCTCCTCGCCACCGGACTTGAAGAGCTCTGCGGGCAGACCGTCGGCACCGGCTGCTTTGTTGTTTTTCAGCCGCGATATTGCTCTTCTTACCTCGGCTTGACTTGGTGGTGGGCAATCTAAGCCGTCGTCGACAATTGGCGTGATAACTTAACGTGCGCTGCCTTCTGGAACCAGCAGTTGCTGGAAGTGTTCTCTCCATATGTGCAGCACACTCTGCGTATCCGTGACCAGATTTCCATCACTGTCCTTAAAGGTGGGGAGGCCATTACCGTATCCATTTGTTCTTATTTTCTGGTAAAATTTTCGGGCCTCACCTCTATCCCTGTATCGCTCTATATCCTCGTTCTCCCGTTCCTTCATCTGACGTTTTTTTCGCCTAAATAGCTGTCTCGCCCGTTTTGCTTTCTCCTTATGCCGTTCCCTAACAGCACGGGTTGCAATTGGCTGTAGCGTTGCCCTATAAGCAGCATCCAGTTCCTCAGACGCTATGCGACATTCTTCATCGTACCAGGATTCGTCTGAGCTCCGCTTTTCATATCCTAGCACGGTTGTTGCGGCGGTTGCCATGGAATGCGCAATATGCTGCCACTGTGTATCGGGAACGTCAGAAGTAGAGGCGTTGTGTCGTAAAAGTTGGGAGAGCTGGTTGGAGTAGGCAGTAGCTATCTCTGGGGTTTGCAGCTTCGCGATGTCCAGCTTTCTTTGTGTTTGGTTACGTGCGTTTTTCGCTCTGCTCAATCTTGTGCGCACCTTGGCTGCAACCAGGTAATGATCCGAGCCAATATTAGCACCACGAATCACACGCACGTCCATGACACTAGATGCATGTCTGCCATCGATTACTACATGATCAATTTGATTTTTGGTGTTTTGATCGGGGGATAGCCAAGTTGCCTTGTGGATATCTTTGTGCTGGAATCTGGTTCCACTCACTACCATGTTCCTTCCCGCTGCGAAGCTAACCAGCCTAAACCCGTTGTCTGACGTGTCGGTATGCAGGCTGAATTTGCCCATCGATGGACCAAGAACATCTTCCCTTCCTACTTTTGCATTAAAGTCTCCTAGAACAATTTTAATGTCGTGGCCAGGGCAGCGGTCGTATGTTTCCTCTAGACGCTCGTAAAATGCATCTTTAATCTCATCGTCTTTATCTTCCGTCGGGGCGTGTACACAAATCAGCGTGATGTAAAAATATTTCGCCCGGATGCGAATGGTGGCTATTCGGTCACTTACAGGGTTAAACCGCGAGACCAGGTGTCGAAGTCTCTTGCCGACTATGAAACCACATCCAAATTCGTGTCTTTCTGCATGGCAGCTGTAGAAGATGTCACAGTTCTTTCGTCGTGTGCATCCCTGTCCCGTCCATCTCATTTCCTGTATGGCGGTGATGTCAGCCTTGTATTTGTCGAGGACATCCGCCAGTTGGATAGAGGCACCATCTCTGTATAGAGTTCGGACATTCCAGGTGCATATCCTTAAATCATGGTCCTTATATCGTTTGCGGGGGTCGTCAACATTTGGGGGGGTTCTTGTTTTTTCTTTTCTTCGTGTTTTCATAATAAATTTTGTTTAAGGAGAGTGGCTTATTAGGCCACCGGTCATATTAAATAGTTATAATAAATGTTTTATTTAAGATGAATGAATTTCTAATGCCAAAAACTACTTATCAAACTGGCGGGTTGAAGATGTTCACTCCTTCTCCGAACACCAATACATTTCCTTTGAAATATCTGCTCAAATAATGAAAGCCGATAGTAACCTTCAACAAGAGACGGATGAAATGGGACGTCGACAGGGAACACCTTGCAAGACTCCTACCGTATACAACTGACCTCACCATTGACAACCCACAAAAATTGAACAGCATGGTAGGAAAAGTTACAAAAGCCTTGGCCTTATGCACCAGGATATCCTGCCCAAGACGAAAAGATGGGAAAAAAGCAGAAGCCTCCATGGTGGAATGACGAGATTTCTAGATCCCGGGGAGGAGTACAAGGAGATTCTAAGACTCTTCAAGAAACTGCTAAAGAAGGCTAAAAGATCTTCATGGAGGAAATATACCAACGATGTCGAAAAAACCGCAGAGGTAAGTAGACTTAGGAAAGTAATATCCTCGACAACCAGCGCCCCGGCATACATAATGAAAAATTATGGTACATGGACTGAATCCTCAAAGAAAACTTTGGAAATTTTATCGATACCCACTTCCCTAGGGGAGGGCCCAACTCCATAACCGTCGCATCTACTGACTTCTGCGATAGAATACCGGTAATTGAAAGGAACATGATCAAGGACGCCATCAACGACTTTGATCCTTACAAATCACTTGGTCCGGACGACATTATACCCGCCGAACTTTAACAGTAACTGGAAATACTATTGCCATGGCTGGATGCTATTTTTAACGGCTGTGTGAAATTACCCTACCTGCCAATACGATGGAGAACGGCAAAGGTGGTCTTCATCCCAAAGGCGGGAAAGCCATCACACACCAAAGCGAAGGACTTTTTAATCGACCCGAATCTCCTTTCGAATGCTCAGCATGCTTACACAAAGGGGAAATCGACAGAAACCGCACTCCATGCACTATTGTATCCCATAGAGAAATCGTTAGATAAGAAAGAATTTTCTCTAGTTACCTTTATGGACATAGAGGGAGCTTTCAACAACATCGAACCACTCCGCATCATGACAGAGCTCAACAGCCTACATATCAACTCACATATTAGCAAGCCGATTCGCAACATGCTAATAAAGAGAACTATCACCTCAAAGCTGGGAAATCACACCCTCACTAGAATAGTGACTAGAGGCACCCCTCAAGGGGGAGTATTATCTCCGCTATTGTGGAATTTTGCCGTCAACGACTTTCTCAAACGGTTGGAGTCGGAAGGATGCACAGTAGTAGCGTATGCAGATGATATAGCACTCTGCGTCTCTGGGGGAAGTTTATCTTGTCTCGAACAAAGGATGCAGGACTATATCAACATCCTGGCAAACTGGTGTGCCAGTAGAGGACATAATGCGAACCCTGACAAAACAGAACTAATACTTTTCAGTCGGAAACAGAAATGCCCGCTACATCCAACATCTATCTGAGCAACAAACAACTCAACTTCTCCGATACGGCGAACTACCTGGGCCTTATGTTAGACAGGAAGCTTAATTGGAGACAGAACATTGAAAGCAGATCCAACAAGGCCCTCATAGCTTTATATACGTGCCGTAAAGCTATCGGGAAAACCTGGGGATTTAAACTCAAGGTAACACTTTGGATTTACAATGCTATAGTGAAGCCAATACTACAATATGGCTCTATAGTTTGGTGGTACGCCCTCGACAAGAAAAGAAAATTTAGACAATTGGATCGTGTTCAACGGCTTATGACACACTAAAAAAAATATATGCTCAAATCAGCTGACATGTTAACACCACCTTATGTAATGGCGTAGTATCTACTTGGTAATGGCGTAGTATCTACTTGTCAAATGCCAGAGAATAAAAGCTTCAAAAGTGACAGCTACCGAAATAGCGGGCCATTCACAATAACACCTCTTATTGAAAACCCCTTTATGTGCCCCGATGTTAAGTTCGTATTCAAAAAAAGTAGAAAGAACTACAGTATTTACCGCTTATATGCACGCCGGTTATAAGCATTTATCGTTTATATGCAGCCGAACTTGAACAATCTTTCTTTTGTATATAAAATACACGCAATATTTTTTAATATATGCATTTCGCCTATATGCATTTCTCGAATTTATGCACCAAAATTATGTAGGATTTTGAGAAATTACATGTAAAAAATTCTCATATATGCACTGTCTAAATTTTTCACCATCAATAAGGAAAATGTACGAAAATTGTTTCATCGCAATTAAATAGCAAACTGTTTTACCCCTTTTGACTCATTTGTACGTTTGCATATCTGATGTTCGAATTTTTTCGAAAAAAAAAAATATTTAAGCTAAGAGCATTAACATAAAAACATATACTTAACTTTAAATTATTTATTTTTTTAAATTACTAATTAAAAACCGACTGGATTTAAGGTGAAATATAATTTTAAAGTCAAAGCACTGATCTCAAAAAAATTATAATACATATGTATAATATACTATTATATATTGTATATGTACATATTAATACGTATTTAATGAAATTGAATTTACAAAATTCAAATAGTTACATGCATACATATGTAAATATTGATCTCAATAAAAATGTTAAAAACACAAAACAAACTAGCAATGTGCATCCATATTCTGTTTTTACAATTACATTTTACGTTTCTGAACTTCTGGTGCATGTATTACTAAATACATATGTACATAACATATTTTTTATATAAGCACCACCGATGCAACTAAGCGAGTTTTTCTACATGCACTGCAAATGCATATAACTGAGTTTTGGTAAATGCATTTCCCGCTTATAAGCACTAAAAGTCGAGCAAATTACGAAGTGCATATAAGCGGTAAATACTGTAGTACAAAATTCATTATTAGAAAATTTGGCACAATGAATGTATTTTTTGGTACAATAAATTGTATTTTTTGGTACAGTTTTGGATTCTTTTTGGTACGGTAAATTTTAAATTGCGGTACAATTAATTTACTTTTTGTTACTATAAAAATACATTTAGGTACAATAGATTTTAATTTTTTTTGTGGTACAAATAAATTACTTTGTGGTACTCCAAAGATACTCTTTGGTACAGCAAAAGTACTTTGTTGTATACTAGAAGTGCTTAATGAATTACAAATATGACCAAAAATTAAACACCTATTTCTGTTCAGCATAGCTCACTTGGATTCTTGTATATACATATGCCCCGTTGTGATGTAAGTATTCAAAAATGGTAGAAAAACAGCTAGTACAAAATTCATTTTCAGAAAATTTGGTACAATAAAAGTACTTTTTGGTACAATAAATTGTACTTTTTGGTACAGTAAATGTATTTTTTGGTATAATAAATTGAAGTTTCTTTCACAAATCGTGTGAACCCTATCATTGGTTATTCGTAAATAAAACACTCGGAAATCTGTTCCGAAATCGGAAGAAGATCTTTAAAAATTCGAGACATTTTGTTTGCTGGGTGCAGATATAGAAATGTATGTATGTACGCTATTGTTGGCATTTGTCATTGCACTTTCGCAAGAATAATGCTACCCGTTGCTGAATACCCTTAATGTTATATGGAAACAGGTGACAGATTATTTCAGAATTGACATACTTTAACAAGATTTTATTTCAATAGCATCTCACACTGAACCTACATATATTACGTTGCTTACACGCACAGCTGAAAAAGTCAACATAATTGCTAATCAAAAAGAGAGCAAAACAGTAAAGAGAAAGAAACAAGCTACCATGTTACTTGCCATTGCTGAAACAAAAAGACGCATGCGATTCTCTAAGGAATTCGAAACGATATTTTACGCTACGTCAATGGCATCACATAACAGGATGATGAATCAGACAAGAGTTATTATGGGCTAATAAAATTCCCATGAAGCTAAATACCTCAAGGCAAATCAAGTACAATGTTTATGTTATAAGTGTAAACAATTTGGAGTAGTAGAGTTTGTTTTTTTTTAATAGAAAATTGTTAACAAAAATAAAACAAAAACAAAACATCTGATTGAAGAAACGAAAACTTAAAACATAATAATTTGATTGCCGTGTGAGCTAGGCTTAACGATAACGGCTAGTGATGCGTTAATCCCACTGTCGTCAAGCCCTGCCATGTTTAAATAGTGTGCGCCGTACATTAAAAAGTTAGTTGTATGTAAATGATTTAGTCAATACTTTACATAAGTGTGATATAGTTCTTGCGTTTAATTAAAAGAAAATAAAAATTCGATATAGTATCTATACAATTATAATCGGTTAAATATAAAACTGCACGCACACGTTGCATTTATATACATAGATATGTACACAAATTTGTGTGTAGGTAAGATTGCATATAATAATGTTGTTTATATATACATTAATGTGCATGTTTAAATCTACACATATGTATATGTATCTATCTATGTACATTCATACTAGTTTGTGCTTGTACTTACATTACAACAATATTAGCTGAATGTCCTCCTTTTTGTTGTCGTTGTTATGTTCAATTTTAGACTTGCGTTTTTTGTTGTTGTTGTTATTTGTAAAAGTATTGAATGATATTTTAACAAATTCTGTGTATTTATTCTTTGTCAACATTTAACGAAATATCTATATATCATATACATATATCATTTGTATATGAATCATTTGTAATTTTAACCAACTTTTTGTTTCAATGTGTATTGCACTTTTTTCACTGCTAATTAATTACGATTTAAAGCTTTTTTCTTCCAGTTTTGCAGTAAATTTACTTTGTTGTTCTTCGGGTGCAGGTTTCCCTTTGGCGAAAAGATGTGTACAAGTTTTTCTCACATTTCACAAGGTTTTTTGCTTTTGTTGTCAGAACTTTTTGCTTATGTGTTGTTTCACATTTTTAATTTTTCAGATAATCATTTGTTTGTTCGATTTGTTTTCAAGTAATAATTCGCATTAAATGTTAAAATGACATAAACTATGCAAAGTTTTTTTTTATTTAGGGGGCAAAAACGCAACCGTATGCTTGTAAGGCACAAAACAAATTACGCCGCTTGCAGACGCAAATCAGCGACAACAAAACGCAAAAAAACAAACACACACTGTGAAAAACAGCAAAATCAAAATGAAAACAAAATACAAATGGTCAAAAACAATAACAACAACTACAACATCGCATCACATCATCGCAATGCCATTCATTGTTGTGTACGAATGCGAGAACACAACAGCAAAAGAAAACACAAAACACACACACACACATTTTGCCGAACATGACCAAGTCGCTACTTTACGTTAGGTTTACATACATATGTGTTGGGGCACGACCATAGCAAATACAAATAAAACGAAGTCTTTTGTTGTTATTGTTTCAATTACACTTTTCATTTGTTTACAATCTTAATTTGTTGGCGATTGAAGAAAATTTTCGCTCATTTTACACTGACATCAGAAACTAAACAACATTGCCCAATAGAAAATAAAAAAGAGTGTATGTCTCTGTTCTCGCGCTCTCCCTCAAAGTGAGTCAGTAACAAAATTGAACAACTACTGCACAGTGGTACAAATGTCAACACTTGAGAAATGCAGAAAATTCAGTTAGGTGTACTGACTGATAAATACCCTCACCCTATTTCTATTGTGTTGAATATTGTTTAACTCTTATTTAATTAAATTAACAATATAATGACAGTGAATTATATGAAAAATAAGAAAAAAAGAATCTCCCAAAATTTCGACGACCACCGCAAAACGTTATAAGTATGTAAAGGGTGATTTTTTTAAGAGCTATAGGAAAGTTTTAAAAACAAACACATAAAATTCAGAAAAATGCATGAAATCTTTATTTGAATCGATATTAGGGTCCATATAATTTAATGTTTGAAGATTATTTCATGCAAATGTTGACCGTGACTGCGCCTCAAATGGTCCATCCGCTTAGTCCAAATTTGGCATACTCTTTCCAACATTTCGGCCGGTATCTCATGAATAAATGCTTCAATGTTTTCTTCCAATGCGTCAATTGAATCGGGCATGTGTGTATAGACATGAGTTTTAACATAGCTCCACAAAAAATAGTCTAAAGGCGTTAAATCGCACGATCTAGGCGGCCAATTGGACGGTCCCGAACGTGAAATAAAATGTTCATCTAACTCGCCTCTCAATAAGTCCATTGTTAAGCGTGCTGTGTGGCATGCGGCACCGTCTTGTTGAAATCACATGTCATGCTAGTCAAGCTCTTGCATTTTGAGATTCGTCCCTGAACATAATTTTTCGCTCGATGAACTTTCTTAACAGAGCACGCATTTTGATAATAAAATTCAATAATTTGCAAGCGTTGTTCATTTGTAAGACGATTCATGGTTAAATTATAGACCACACTGAAGATTTTTGACAGTGAAACAAAACACGAAACGTGCGGTGGCCTTCGATAGCTCAGTGGAAGCGACGTAGACTAGCAATCCGAAGGTGCCGAGTTCGATTCCCGGCCGGGGCACTGGCCAAATCAACATCGATGAAAAATTAATTACTTTTCATCAACTTTCGAGTTCTCCAGCCAACAAAACTCATCCTAGACGCTTCCACTACAAAAATTCAGATTGCGCAAGGACCAAGGAAAAAGGAAAATGATTTATCAACATCTCATATAAATCAACAAGCCAGCTGGCGCCATCTCTGGTGGAATTTGGCGGTTAAACTCACAACAACAACACCTAACAATCCTTGAAACAAACCTTGTTATCTACAAAGGAACGAAACAGAGTTGCTAACAATGATCGTATGATAATCGGATTATGTGCCCGATCGAGTGCCGATAAATTGAAAATCGGTATAAAGAATTATCACCCCAGCTAACCACCAGCTGTTACGACAACAACAACAACAACGAAACGTGCGTCAGCTGTTTAAATCAGTGTTGCCAAAAAGATAATAGCTAAAAAATCACCCTTTATAAGTTAGAATATGAACTTGGAATGTTAGTACCCTGTACTGAACAGCTGCCTCCGAGGATGCGATCGAAGAGTATAATGACGACATTACTGCTACACAGGAAATCCTGTGGACTGGATATGGCATCTTGCGGATAAGGCTGTGCGATATGTACCCTTGCTCCTACAGAGGAGACAAATCGACGACTTCAAGATGAATTCTACGCCCTAATTGAATAAGCATATGAACTTAGCCCTGCCCATGACGTTAAAATCGTGCTGGGAGATTTTAATGCAAAAATTCCTGGGAGATTTTAATGCAAAATGTCATTGGCGCAACAGTCGGAAACTTTAGTAAGCATACCAATACATCGCCAAACTGAATCAGACTGATTAATTACTCTGCACTAAAACATTCACAAGGCAACGTGGTTATCTCCCCATCAAGTTAGGGGAAATCAAATAGATCACGTGGTAATCGATGGAGGGCACGCGTCAGGTGCAATAGACGTACGAGTGATCAGCGATGCGAACATCAACTCGGATCAACACCCCACAGCAGTGAAGGTGCATATTTGGCATATGCCCTGCTTTACCAGGCACCGAGAAAGCTGGACATAGCTAAAATGCAGACCACGGAAATATCCGCATACTTCTACCAACTCACTCAACTACTTCGAGTTGCTCCAACTCCCAAAAATATTATCGCGCAGTGGCAATATATTGTCCACTCATTGCAAAGGACTGCGCGGACCGTAATTGGATGCGACGAATACAACTAGAACTACGCGCTTGCAAAGACAAGCTTGCGGAAATACCGCAAGACTTTTTTGACAACCTTTACTTTGTACGGTGACGATTGCAGCAATGCCACCCAGGAGCAAGAAGTTGAGTACATGGCGATACTGCAGCCATTGAAGAGGCAGGAGACTCGGCTTTTCAAGCGAAAAAACCGAGAGTTAAAGGAGCGGAATCGTGTGTGCATTGAAACTAACAGATTTAGAGGTGAAGACTAAATTTTACTAGAAGATAAAAAGAAAGGTACATGTAACAGGTATTTTTTCTGCTTTAACGACAAGGATGGTCATCTTGTGACAACAATCCAGGACAATTTAAGATAAAACCTGTCATATACAGCCAAAAGTTCAACAACCCCACTGAAACATACTACAAGGCCGCTGTTAAGGCCCGGATATAATTCTTCTATTTGAAAGGTTGTTCAAATTGTTTATATTTCTTTAGCGAGGGTACCATATTGACTTACAAGTACAAGCTCAAGTCTTGTCCTCCGTCCGATTTGGTCCCCCACTCTTATTATTTGCTACTTTAAGTACATGTACTTGTTTGCTCAATCAAACCATATCTCCTCCATCCTCACGGCACAAGTGACGCCAACGCCGCCATCAGCTAGGAACCGAGGTTCCCCATCCGGCCGACCTATATCTGACATCTCTTCAATTTAAAGTCCAAATATGGACCAAATATCAAAACAACAGACCCCATCCCTTGTGCTACCATCGGCGAGTGAATTAACACTCCGTCAGGCTAGCTTCCCTTGATACCAAACATTTCCTTCTTCTTCCGTCAGCGAGTGACTTAACACATCCATCGGGCTAGTTTCCAGCTATACTATATTCTAACTTGCATTCCTTCTATCCTTTAGCCCAAGATATTGTTTGATGCACAGTGAGAGACGCGTGACTCGTATGATATCAAAGGACACCCAGCTCCATTCCTCTAGAACATCAAACTCTTATTCTACTCGCGTAACTTTGAGTGGTAACCGACAACCACCACTTGGCACAGAACAAGCTGTTCCCGCGGTACCATATTTAGACTCCTTGGTCGGAGCTCGTAAAAATAATACGACCTTTACTTTCACTTTTCGCCACAGCAAAGCCAGAAAGAGGTCCACTTGTGGTTCTCTCAGGTCCGTGGGGGCGATACTCCCCAAAGGCCTCCCGGAGGAGACTGGTGGTGTTACCATCTTAACAATTGCGTAGCCAATTGTGGAAACACCGATTGGACCCCATTAGTGTGACTTAGACCCGGAAAATTCACGACGGATCAAATATTTACACTTCGGCAGATTCTTGAGAAAACCCATGAGTAGCAAATCGCCACTTTTCACCTATTTGTCGATTAAAAAACTGAAATTCCATAGCCCCATCAGGTATCGATTATACCAATGAATTTATCTCATCGATGATAAATCATCTCTGACGGTGTACCCTTACGAACACCAAGTCGTCTCTTCAGATTGGCAAGTATCTATCTGCATCATTCGACACGACGAGAGGTCTTACAGAGGGTGGTGGTTTGTCATGCATAGTTATCAACATATATGATGCGGAAAGCAGTAAGTAAATGAGGGCAAGGTAATGTTTATGGTATGATCGAACAAAGTGTCCTCCCGTTGGGGACACAACATGAACGTTGAGTACTATTATTCAAAGCAAGTGGATGATTTTGTCTAATATTCGAAACCGGTGCCATCATTACAGTGAATGGCAAACGCTGCAGACGAATGATTCGTGATATTTTTTATTCCTCATATCTTTGCAATTCATTTGGAGGATAAATGATTCCAAACAGACAGCTCAACATAACTTACAGCGCGTGAAACCAACACTTTGGTTGAGCCAAACGTTTGGTGACCGAATTATCTCAAAGCATGGACCTGTGTACTGGCCACCTCGTTCGTGTGAAAGATGTCAATATTTGGACTACTTTTTGTGGGAATATGTCAAATTTCTAGTCGATGATGATTAACCAGCCACGATTGATCATTTAAAAACCAATATTCGACTTGCTGATCTTCGACTTGCCACAAGACTGGTCAGACAACTCTCTGCCAATCCCGTTGCCGCACTCACTCCTGCCCAGGTGGCCTCAGTAGGTGGGCTAAGATCGTTTGCGAGGGTTCAAACTCTCAGAGTTGCTACAAAAAAGAAAGCGGTCAGTGGAAGACGATAATGAACCAGGAACCTCATCTAAGAGCCCTTAAAGCCACCCAGTGCTTGGCAGGACTTTTAGCTTTTTATGTCGCAAAGGTTAGCCCCAACTTTGGACTCGATCGTGACATGATGGTTAGAATACAACTCTTATGTGGGTAACTTGGGTTCGAGCACTGTCAAAGCCACATACATTTCTTTTGATCGGCGGCATTCTCTGTGTTGTTCACAGCACCTTCTGAGTAGTCATGTCAATAGGTAATTCTATTAAAAGCTCGTTTAACAACAGGACCCGTTGTGTCTTAGGTATTAACTTGTACCAATGCTAGAAGCTCTTTCATATCTCATTCATAGCTTGTAAGAGAAATATATAAAAAAGTCTATCTAATGTCATATATAGCAATATTACCAAGTATTTTTTTCTGTGCAACTACAATATGCGATTATTTGCAGCGCCACCACTCCGAAAATGCACCACTGTGCAAAATCGATGAATATGTATTATGAACTGGCTACAGCCGATTATTTTTTGTTTTGTTGCTATTGGCGGCGTTCTAGATTGTCAACAACAACAGATGAGCAATAAACTAAAAACTATATGAACGAACAAGACAGATTATACGATAAACATATACACCGAATATATGAAACAGTAAAAACACGTTTTTTCCACTTCGTGATGTCTATAATCCCAAATGATTCTGCCGCCAGCAGCAGAGAGGAGGGCAAGAGAGAACGCAAGATTGAAAACAAGTGGATTTTCACCTCTCGAAAAAAATGAGCGCATGACAAGCAAAAAGCTAGGTGCAGGCAAAGAGTTAAGAACGTTAAGAATTACATACATACATACATACTTACATACTATGTATTTACTCTTAAGGTAAACTCACTGGACAAATTGAAGGACATAGGCAATGTTTATTAGGCACATAGAGTAGGGATTACAAAAAAGTCTCATCGTACTCAGAGAGCAAAAATTTTTTTTTTGTTATTTATTTATTTTTGAACTTCTCTTATGTTAGAGTAATACGATTGTAATGTAAAATGTATATTTCAGCAAAAAAATACTGTGCCTTCTTCCGTTTATGACTACGTATGAAGTTTGTGCTAAACGCCTTGCGTTCAATTTGTTTTATTAACGACATTAGAGATTTTTGCGATGTCAGTGTACGGGACAAGTTTTTTACATAAAATTTCACCTGATTACTTAACTTCGCAAACAAAATACAAATTGTTCACATTACAAGTTTCGAGTTTCTGTATGCAGCTTATTTATGTTGTATAGGTACATAAGTGCATGTTATATTTTGGGGAATTACCAAATAAATGAAATCATCATGGAAAGTAAATAAAG
Organism: Muscina levida; assembly: GCA_964034835.1. Lineage (NCBI taxonomy): Eukaryota > Metazoa > Arthropoda > Insecta > Diptera > Muscidae > Muscina > Muscina levida. The sequence goes on from OZ035882.1 coordinate 133,890,494, forward strand.
CTAATTTATATAAATATAATACGATTGGGATTTAGGTACTAAATATTCTAAATGTGTAGTCTTAATCAGGCGAATTTTATACCATTTCGGAAGAAAATCAGTTGAAATTTAATAACTATCACCCATGCGAATTATTTTCCCGAACATGGGTGTATATTCGATTTTTATACATTCAATTCGGAATTCAAAACTCGTAAACTGATATTCAAAAATTTCTTTTAAAATTCGGATAACATGAACTAAAATTCAAAGTTTCCATTTGAAAATCGTAAAATATATTCTAAAATCGTCAATTGAAATTCAGAAAATTATTTGGTCGAAATACATTTAACTACTTATATTTGTACAGTAGTTCACTATAGAGAAGTTCGACGGTACAATACAGAATATTATTAGATGCCTCTCGTTACCAATCAGAAATGATGTAGAAAGCAACTAATATAGAAATAACCAAGAAAATATACACCCAGATTCTGAATAACAATTTCCTCGTCGTTTTAATACCCTTCACCACGTACCCGAATGAAATGAAGGGTACATTAATTTTAATCTACCATTTGTAACGCCCAAAAGAGACTTGGAAGGTATATATATATATATACATATGTGTTCCTCTAACTCCCATTGGAGCAATCGATCTTAATTGGTTCCAGGATGCGCCGAAGTTATTCATTTCGCATTCGGTGGAGCGTCGCTATGGTTTACGTGGTCTTCTACGCCGATGACCTTCCTGATGAAAGGGATTGCATTAAAGAGATTGCTTAGCCATGTTGTCATAATTTCGGCGTAGAGTATGTCCAATAGACCGTATCGCAAAAAAAAGTTCTCCGTACACCAGCGAATATGAAACATTGTTCCAAGGACATTTTAGTTTTTTCGTTATATTTTATAGTACCAACAAGTACTTTTATTGTTCCTAAAAGTGATTTTATTATACAAAAAGTACTTACATATATTGTACCAAAATGTACTTTTATTATACCAAAAATACTTATATTGTAACGAAATTTTATTATTTGTAAAATTTTTTTTTTCAAATTTTTAACAAAAACAAAACAGCTGACTTCCGTTCCTAGAAATTTCTCTTCTTCGTTTCAACTTCCTCAACCTTGAAAAAATTCCCAAAAATTACTTAAATGGATCGCGAAAACAGTTTAGGAAACTATGTTATTTGGTTGGTCGCCCATAGACCCGATTTGCTTAAGTGGTATCCGAATAAAAATACATTACGGTCAGAATTCGTAATCATTTTCACAAAAAAAAGCCAAAATATCTCTTGAACTCCAATAGTACCACATGATTGGCAATATGTATTGCCAACCATTTGATCTGTATATCTTTAGATTCGATCGCGTAGCCTGAGAGTCGTTTGGTAACAACAACATCATGTCAAGTTATACCTAAATATAATTAAATACGAGTACTTGTATATTACAACAAAATCGCCTAACCCATTAGTTGTTGCAATTTAAATCGAAAAGTTTTTTGGACCTTGGATAAGGTCTCTTTATCATATGACCTCCAACAATTAATGTAAATAGGTATCTAGAATTCGTTATTGCAAACGGAAAGACCAAAGTGGACATACCCTTTCCAACCCTATGTGTGTGCCTCAACAGAAATCTTAACTGCACTTTTGCTTTAACATATCTAAATTGCATTTATTTCTAAAGAGATCACATATCATGAGTACTCGCACGACGTCAGTTTGTCACCTTTGTTTAGCATTTGCAAGTTGTCATTATGAAATTTTAAATTAAAACATTTAATTTGTTTGTTGTCGATAGTATCGACTCGATACTTGTATTTACATATTTCTCTCTTTTTATCATCAGACAGCGCCAGTAGCTACTAAACAAGTGTGTTTGTTTGCGTTCAAGTAAACGCTTCTTAAAATGACCACATGGAGAGCTTAAACATATGCAAACACTAAAAATTCTCCTTTATATTAAAATAGCCATACGTCATACACACACACACGCACACACACTACCATACATACGAGTACAACCCAGCACACACAGTTTTAATTACACATTGAGTGAGAGTACCTTTATGTTTTTATAAAAATATACATATGCTCATACATGCAAACATACGTACAGGCACAAACGTTACATTAATACACTCATACAAAACAATTTAATTTATATTCTAGTCTATTTTAAGTGGTGGTACTCTAGTTAATACATTTTCGAAGGTACTTAAAAGTACATATTTCTTTACTACAACAACTGTTTCACTTGTATTGCTTGTACTATGTACATGTAGGTATTAGTATGCCCATGTCCGTCTAGCTAGTGTAAAATCTTTACGAATCGTATTGATCACATGCAAGAAACAAACATGTTGCTGTTGTTTATACAGGCATGTTTGTTTACAGAGCACACGTACCCATTTGGTTAGTTTGTGGTGTTTATTTAGAATTCCCTGCGAGCGGAGATGTTGTAAATTTGGCACGAATCTAGGATAGGGTAAACCATTTGGGACCGAACTTGGCATACACGCTCTACAAATATTAGGTCTTAGAACAATATTGTTATAATCTATTTTATTATTGGAAATTATTAAAAATGCTTCATTGAATACAGTTAACACAACATTTGGTACGAATAAGGAGAAAATCATAAAAAAAAATAAAATATCAATATAGAGGAGGAATTTGCTCAATCCGGTTCTAGAGGTTTCTTCTATATCTAAGGAAATGCCTTTATTGGAATCGATTAATAGCCTTTTTACACCTGACGCAATTGACATATTTTCGCATTATTCCGCATCTTTGAAAGATGCGGCCAAAATGCTAAAATTTGTACTTGTATCTTGTTGTTGGAAAGATGTTAACATATTTTCGCATCCATGAAAGATGCGGAAAAATACGCAGAGTTGTACTCTGAAAACCTGAATTTAAGCGATTGATCCGGCAACCACCATTTTCGTTGTTTGTTTACATTTATCGGAAAAAAATGCCAAACAACATGGACGGACAAAAAATTTAAATTTTTGCCAAAATATTAATAAATGGTTATTCCAATAAGTTAAACTATTCGCGCTTCGTGGAATACTGTCTCCGAAACAATGTTAATAGGTTTGTGGCAGGAAAATATTGCAGGTTTTCAAGGCGGATGGAAACGTACGCACGGGATTAAGTTGTGCTAAAAACGCCCGTAACCAAACGCACAGGAAGCTAGACATCACAAATCTGAAAAACATCGCTCAGACAAGCCCTGGTACCATGACGAATGTCGCGAAATATCTGAGGAAAAGGATGCTGCATTCCAGGCAAACCTGCAGTCAATGGCAACGCGTGCTGTGACGGAGCGTTATAATGAGAAAAGGAGGGAGATGAAACGCCTCTTCAGGCAAAAAAAGAGTCTATGGAAGAAAAAAGAGAGCCAGGATATCGAAAATTACAGGGAAAGTTGTACCAATGGGCAAAAAAAGCAAAGGTTGTGGAACATGGATCCCCACCTGTAAGGACAAAGAAAATCTGGTCACCAACACTCAGTGTATGCTGCAAATATGGAGGGATCACTTTGTGCTCTTCTGCTTCCCAAAGGCAGCTCAAATCTATAATAATATTAAACGAAACAATATAAGTAAAAAAATTACCAAAAGTATTGGAACTCAAAGCTCTTAATTTTGAAGTAGTTGAAAAGGTTATAACTTGCATGAAAAGTTTATAACTTATTATGGTTTATTATCGGAACTTTAACAAAAACGCTAATGTGTAACAATATTGTTTGATATTTTCTGAACATTTTTCGGCCAATATTGTAAGATCTGGGGGGTTACTATGTAACTCGATTCGAAAGTTAAATATTACGAATTCGGATTTTTCCTACCATCTAACTCGAATTCGCAAATACATTTCATACTTTCGAGTTGCCATATCCGATTGTCGGATACTCATACTCTACTTTCGGATATGCATCACTATGTATTTCGAATTTAGATGTCAGAATCGGTCGAAAGTTGACATTTGTACTCGTTTGATGTTTAGTTAACGGATGATACATAAAAATATCTTTAAAAAATCGAAACAACGATAGCAGACGCTGAAAAATGTAAGTATTTCTTAAATATATATATATTGGTTGATAAATGTTAATTCAAGTCTTTTTCAATAGGGAAAATACTACGAAAAATTTAAATACCAAGCAAAGCCAATTTGAGATCATGCTCAACTTTATGACGGAGCATCCACAGTTGGCTAAGGGGTACATAAAAGCTGCGGACGCCAAACAAGCCACCAATGATTTATGGGCACGATTGGTAGAAGACCTAAATGCAGCCGGTCCACCAATGCGGCAAGTGGTCGGTTGGAAAAAGGTAAGTAATACAAGTTTGTCCATAAATGGAAATAAATTTTTTCTCCTTAGGTTTGGGCAGACCACAAGACCCACCTTAAGGCCAAATTGCGGAAGAACCGCATTAATTTTTCGGGCACAGGCGGTGGGCCGGCAAAAATGTGTTCATTCACCGCACTTGAAGAAAGTGTAATTAATTTACTTCAAATGAAGGAGGCGGTTGACGGTATGAGTGGGGTGAGAAAATTTGGAGCAAACAGTACCTACACAACTGGCGACAACACTGCTACGGGAACCAGTAACAACGCCGAGCAAGATGTTAACACTGTATATGATTACATGTGTAACCAACATGACATGGGGGAGACAGATGAATTGGTGTCTGTCCCTTCCCCACCTCGTTGTTCATCAACTGCTCGCACACCCATCGCACCACGAGCACCATTTAATCGCGCTGTGCCGAAAAAGCAAACATTGCTGGAACAGCAAGTCAATAATCAAATGGAGTACTACAAGCGCTCCATATCAGTGTTAGATGAAATAAGTAGTAGTTTAAAATCTCTAGTTAAATACAAAAGAAGGCAAGTGGATATAGACGAGAAAAATTATAAGCCATTTTTATAAGAAACAAATATTTCTTGTTAACTTTTATTTTTATTGTTTTGTTATTTTTGACATTTTTGCGTAGGAAATGCTGCCAACTTTGAATAATACATTCGAAAGTACTGCCAAAAATAGTTCCAATTAGTGGCAGCACTTTTCACTCGATCCGAAAGTGTTACATGGTAAGAGCTCAAATTCGGATCGAATACAACTTTCGAGCTGTTCGAACTTTCGAATCGAGTTACATAGTAACCCCCCTGGCAACCGTCTGTACGTAGCTTTAGGTTTTATTGCTATTTATTGATCTACAGCTGTAAGCAGAGAACGGCGGTTGTAGCTAGCTGATAGACGTTAGTTGATTTTTTCAATAATTCTTCTTCTAGTTGTGAGTCTTCTTTTTCTCATTCCATTAGTGGCATAGATATTTGTTGACACGCGCGTGCTCAATAAATGCTAAAAAATAAAAAGAAATACAATAGATAAAAAACAAAGTTAGATTTTTTTCGCCATAACAAAAGAAAAAGAGAAAATCAAAAGTCACAAGAGTAGTGAGAGAACAACAATTTCATTGCTGGCAATATAGTAAGTTTTTGTTTGCATTAGCTGTGTGTATATATGCAAACATAAATACATACATATGTACATGTGTACTAAAATATTCCATATTACTTCTTACTGTAAAGCAGGGATGCCAGCATGTGTTATAAATGATATGCCATTTACTTTGCGTTCGACAAAATTTACAAAATAATAGAATTTTTTGGTTCTTTTAATTAGGTAAGGGATAGCTTCTCGCTTTATTGTGAGTTAACACGCTTTTTATTCTTAGACTTACGCAACGGCACTTACTTATTTATAGACGAATACGAACGTCAGTTATTGGAGAAACTTTTACTAAGTTTTTACTGGGAATTTGCCGTCAACAACATCAAGTGGAGTGGAGACTTGAGCAAGTGGCAAAAAATTCACTCTGGTCAGAGATTTTTACAAATTCTGGTACCATTTGGAGAAATATTACAGACTTGAGCAAGTGGCAAAAAATTCACTCTGGTCAGAGATTTTTACAAATTCTGGTACCATTTGGAGAAATATTACAAAGTTATGTCTACTGCCCATAGGGTCTGTCCCCACGAAAGACCAAGACGTTGGGCTGTTGGGCCCACCAGAAATCTAACCCATAGTTTAGCTGAAATTGTAATCATGCAGCAGCAGAAGAGGATTAGAAGGAAGGCCACGACCACAAGGCCACAAGATTAGATGTTTGAAGCTTCGATCCAATCCGTCCAAATATTCACCCCAATTCCCGTAGTCGTCGTCGACATCGTCGTCGTTTTTATGTCAACATCACTTCGATTCAACATCAATGCTATTTCGGTATTCTGTAACTACCATGAGACGACGTCGACTGGTTATCGATAACATGAAAGAAATGTCAACAGCTGATGTAACATTTTATTGTGTTTTATGAAAAAATATTTGTGTGCCCGAATCAAATTCAAGCGATGAGGTAAGCAAGAAATATCTTATACTGGAAAGGAAAATACGTCGACTATCTTAAACTTGCCAAATAACGAGTATGTTCATCGGTCGTAAATTGAGGTTACCTGTTGGCCGGCCTTCTAACTTTTTTTAGATTTGAGAACTACTTAAGTCTTAATAAGGCAGCATTTAAGTACGTAATGGTTCCTATGATGAAAAGTGAACTCAGGACATATGTTTCAGCTATAATTAAGTAATAAGCAACATTGAGGCCCTTTGGACAGGGGCCTTACAACATAGGTGTAAGTGCAGCCAGAAGTTGCAAGATTCCTGTCGAAAACCTGAATGCGTTTGTCCATCTTGGATACAATTGGAAATAACTGAAAATGACAAATCGGAAGCAAAAACTAAATTTTTTAAACAGAACAGGATTTTCTGGAGTTATTGGATATGTCGATGGAACCCATATCAAAATTTTCGCTACAAATAAAGAAGACCAAAATCGTTACTACAACCGCAAAGGATTCTTAAAGGGGGTCCAAAGGAATAATGTTTTTCCCCAATTGCTTGCGTTGCTTAGACGGAACGGTTTCTCTCCGAAATCCTTGTACCAATGAGGGATTTTGTTTCCAAACTCCCCCTATTTGTTATTCGACAAATTTATTCTTGACGTCATTAAACAAAACCTTTTTTAATTTACAAAAACTAAAATTATTCCTTCAAATTGTTTCAAGTCGTTACTTACAACTGTGACGACAGATTCAGAGTCGTTTCGATTCAACGTCGTCGTCACATTTCCTTACAGAATATCAAATTTGTGTCAATAGTTTCCGATTGTTATCGAAAACGACTACGAGAATACCGATTTTACAGCGTCGTCACAAGACGACATCGTTTTGCGTCGACGACGGCTACGGGAATAAGGCCGATTATTGATTCTTCAAATGTGCAAAGACGATAGGTAGTAAATGCGGAGTATTCTTAGAGTTTTTAGTGTCTTACTGCATAGTGCCTTGCATCACATATAATATGGTCAGTTAATTCCTCCAGTAAATACACTCGCCTTTTCGTCCGCCCTGCAATTGCCCTCAAATCGACTGTGTCCAAGTATTCACGTGTTTAGAACGCTGTTATTATTGTTAAGAGATGTCCGGCAGGCCCTGAATACTTTCGATTTGGTGTTGTGGGAAGTAGAGTAAGTTTACCACAGCTGGAATCCGAAAACAGGAGAATGTTCTTCTGTGATGCTTTCCTCACTATTCTTTCCTCATCTCTTTGGCGGCTCGTTTTATAAGAAGTTATTCCGATTGGAAAACGCTACAGAAGTCGAAAATCCTTGATTTTTTACTCAGCTTGGCTCGGCGAAGTAGATGTCCTAGCTGATCCCATCTTCCAGTTAGGACCCATTAGTAAAGATGTTTAGTGGTCCATACAAAGCGTTTTTGTTGCGTCCACTCCTTCTTGTATGGCGTTCTGGTTTTGTAGGGGATGTTTGATTTCCGTGCGCTAAACATGTAGTTAGTTTCAAGTATATCGAGTTAGTTTAGGATCCTTGAGGGTCCGATAGAGGGATCGAATTTTTTTATATCGGTTAGTCGTTTGGCTGATTTAAGAACAGAGCATTTGCAGCTTATATCAGCTGGCAGTATGTTAAGTATTGCGTAGGGTGTATTAGAGAGGATTGCTCTGACATCCGGTAATTAGTAGGGTGGAGGAACGCTGAACACGATCCATTTGTCGGAACTTCCTCTTTTATTTTGAGCGCATGCCATGCCACTATGGCTCTATATTGTAGTACCGACAAAAATAACTTTTTCTTTCATTTTACGGAATATGAGGTCGTTGATACTTTTTTCGCACCGGTATGTTTGGGCTTTTCGATGGTTTCTTGAAGCTTTTAACACTTTAGGTTGTGATAATGTGTGGAGAAGGCACAGAAAAGGGTGCTGATGAGATATGATGCCAACTATCTAAATAGCGTTCCGCCCTGTCAGCTGTCAACATAATCCATTTCACACAACTCTTGTTAAACAAATTCTGTTAGCAATAATAGAAAAGATCTTGAACCGAACAATGAAACCAAACTCATTATTAACATATGTACATAGATCAACAATACAAAACAAGAGAAATCCTTTTTTAATTTACGATAAAGGCTAAATCTACTACAATCTTTTGATTTTCCAAAATGATTTCTATGACTATTATGACTTTTCCCCCCAAAATTAGCTTTAAAATTGTTAACCCTGTTTTAAATGTTTTCTTTTTTGTTTTTCAATAATGACTTAATTCTGAAACACTGATAATTCCTCCCATTACATTTAACGGTTCATCCCTACGAAAAACCTCTGGCCACGCAATGCTTGCCGGTAAGTTATTTTATTTTCCGAAAAATTTTTTCATTAATTTGATTCATTACTCAAATTTCCAGTTGACTAGAAATGTTGCTCTCTAATTGACCTTTGTAGTTACGGTTAAGAGACATATCTGCGAAGATAGTTTGCATAGTATTCAATAAGAAATACATTTCCCTGTCTATTAGGAAATTCACCGTTACTTCCCTAGGAGAGTATCTAGCGCACCATTACCTACATATTTGGCGCCCTCACGCTAGCAAGTCAATGTATGCTAACAACTCCATGGTCGCTTTTGTTCACTAATTTATTATAAAGATGATGATGCGGCTTTTCTTTATTTAATTCTCTTGTTTTTTTCTTTTGACTGTTTCCATACATTACGTGTGTGTGTGAGACAGAGAGTGTGTATTGTTTATTGTGGTTCGTGCAATCGTTGATGGATGAAATTATAACAAAAGCAAAACCCACAACAATAAAATGGCAATCTACCGCTAATAATAGAAAATGTCATCGAAAACGGTTAAGTTAAAGAAAATTTCTGGAAGAAAACAATTTAACATTGTTATACATTTTCATTGTAATCGAAAGATAAAATAATACACTTGTAATTGTTTTATCACGAATTTTGTCATTCTTGTGCATTTTGTTTATTTATAAACATAATAATTTTCCATTTAGCTTTGTTTATATAATATAAATAAAGAGAGAGAGAGAGAGGTAACAAGAGAGCCCTAACGTGCGTTATCAACAACTGAGAGACACAAAACTACTAGAGAAAAAAAAAAACAAAAAAAACATTGGGATACAAATATTGCAAATACAAACAAGGGTTACCACACATATCAAAGTGTTAATAAATAAATACATACATACATAGTTTAATGAAAAAACAAGTGCTAGACTTATTTTATGGGATTGTTTGATTAACATCAAACACAATGATGGATAAAAATGAAACGGACAAAATCGTAAAATTTTTATATAAATTAACAGAAAAAAAACACGTCTTTGGCTTAACTTTTATTATTATGGTGTATAATTTTTAGCATATTTTCTAAACGTATTGCTCGTTTGTACGATAATCATAAAACGATAAATTAAAACGCACTGCCGGCGTAAAAGCTCTCTAACTTTTATAACAAATTTCATTGCACCGCATACTATTTTAAAGCTATACATAGAAACACATTTTTCGAAAAGTCTAGCAATATCGCATCGTTTTATTTTATTAGAATTACGATGATTGTCGTTTTTATTTCATCATCGTCATTATAAATATTCTCAGCGTAGACGTTGCCTCTGCCGTTCATTATTATTTTTTTTTCATCTTCTTTGGTTATGAACAGCCATACAAACATGACACTTTGGACCTGCACCACATGGAGGTACATAGTAGCAAAGAGAATTAAACAAAATTGTCATTATTTGAGAACTCAATTCCGAGTACCTCCGTCAAATATGACACTCATAACGGTGGCGTTTTTAGGCGATTTCGATTTAAGCGATTTACATAACTTGCAGTGTTTTAGCAGATGACCATAGAAAAGAATTTACTTTTAATAAGTAGTCATATACAAATGTAGTGAAATGTAGAGTACTTACGTCTTTACATAACGCACTGGTAGATCGGTACCAAACTGGTAGAACTAAAAGGTGTCCCAACAAGAGCGCAATTTTTAAATTTTAAATAAAACACGCGTCATCCTAGTGCGTGACACACTGAATTTGACCAAAAATATCAAACAATAAATAAAGAACACTTTTCTGATCTTGAGCCGAATTTGTTGTATCATTTCGATACACTTAACGTAAATTAATATAATGTACTGTAAGATCGACTAACAAAACACAAATACACATACACTGGCACGGAACGGCCTAACAAACTATATATGCTTAGTAGTTAGTAGTGAGCAAACACTGTATATGCTCAGTAACAATAGTAAGCTTAGTTTAACAACGAACCTTGTAAAAAAGCTTGAGTTTTGTGGTGAAAAGCCATGGTAAAGCTTGAGCTTTGTGAGGTAAAAAGGGAATCGTGGGGATAAAATATCCTCCATTCTCATGTTTGATTGTGAATGGTCAAATTCATAACTATGCTAGGCATTTTCGGCTGATATCTACTTCACATGCATATGTTTGGCATAATTGTAGATATATATACAGCTGATGATGTACCACTGTGCATCAGTTCGTCACAAAGGGGTCTGAAGATGAACTCGTCATGGAGTTCGAAACGCGTCATCCTAGTGCGTGACACACTGAATTTGACCAAAAATATCAAACAATAAATAAAGAACACTTTTCTGATCTTGAGCCGAATTTGTTGTATCATTTCGATACACTTAACGTAAATTAATATAATGTACTGTAAGATCGACTAACAAAACACAAATACACAAACACAGATATTTAAAAAAAAATCGTGAAACTTTATTATATCGTAAAGTAGACAGAATGAGGTTATGTATGGAACAATATATCGTGCAGATGGCCGCCGCGGCTTTGCTGGCATGCACGCGATCTTTTAATGAAATTTTCAATGACCGTTTCGCATAAATGCTGCGGTATTTCATTAATGCAGCGTCCAATTTCCTCTTTTAAGGCTTGAGTCGTCGTTTGTTTGCGCTTGACCTGCCTTGAGCGATATCATCGCGTACAGCTGCGACATTTTCGGTCGATCGACCTGGTCGATGGCGCGTTGTTGTCTTTACATCACTAACAGACCCAGTTTCGACAAATTTATCCATTAATCTCTTTACAGTTGACTCTTTTGGAGCATTATTGTGACCCCAAATTGATCGCAATTTGCGAACTGTAGCCGCAAAACTTTCACCATTTTGGTAAAACAATTTCACAATGAGAATGCGTTGTCCATTCGTGTAGCGCTCCATTTTTACTTACCTCGTACCTTCTACTAGCAAACAATAACAATTGTTCAAATGTCAAACAATGACACTTTGAATGTTGCCAGATTTAAAAATTTCGTTCTTGTGGGGACACCCTTTATATAAAAACCGATGGGAATAAAAACGAATTCCACTATTTTTTAACTCCACAGCCAAAAAGATAAATGAAACAATTTATAGCCATTAAAATGTCATCATTTATTACTTTATATTTCCATATTCGCATCTACCAGTCTACGCTCTTCCTTAAACCAACTTTCGTGTTATTTAATGTTCGTGTAATAGCATCTATTTATAAGCAGGATTCTCTTCTCTGGATTTCAAGGCTGACGCTATTTGCTTACTGATGGAGATAGGTAGGTAGGCTAGGTAGGTAAAATCATCAACCATTTCAAAATTATAGTTGTCAACGTTAGTTGTAAACAAGTAGATTCTTCGTCCTCGTTCCTTATGTCCTCGTTCACCATTAGGCCCATTTTCGTTGATTCCCTCTCTATACCTGAATAGGTAGCAGTCACTTACCGCTGTTTCCAGCCGAATATCTTGAATATCGTGCCACTCGTATGGCTCTGTAAGGTCCTTGCCAAACATCACTGAAGACTTCGTTAGCGTCATTCTGCAAAAGAGTATCAGCTTCGGAGGAATACCAATAATATCATCTCCATCACCATGGCTCAGTAAGGTGCATGCCAAACTTCAGTAAAGACTTCGTACCAGTAAGCGTCATTCCGCAAAAGCGTATCAGCTTCGGAGGAATACCAAACTCAGCCATGGCTTTGAGTAAGTTCTGCCGTATCGGGCTGTCAACAGCAACTTTATAGGTGCTACGGATCTGTTTCTCTTGGCTCTTTTCAGGATTTGCCGCAGTGTGAATATCTAGTCAGTTGATGTCTTACCAGTTATAAAGCCACACTGGCTTCAAACTTTCACATAGCACACTCGACAGAACCTTATAAGCGATGGGTAAAAGGCTGATCCCGCGGTATTTGGAGCACGCACTTGGATAACATTTTGTTCATCGGGCATGTCAAACCCTGCTTAAGAGCTGGTGCATGCTCGTAATCAGTACCTCGCCACCGAACTTGAAAAGGCTGTGTTTGTGGATAACAATAACAATTCGTTGATAACAATCACCGCTAAAACTTTCCGTTTCTTTGCCATTATGAAGTCAGCGTCCGTCAGTGTGATAGCAAAACAAAAAGTGTGCCATTACACATGTCTAACTATATGAATGCCTGTGTAATAGCCGCTTAAACGACGTAATGTAAAATTAACGGAATTAAATCGTCAAAATCAAGAAAATCGCCACATTGGTAATTTCATTTAACGCTCACATTCTTTACCTCTCACCGACAATCTATTTACTGCGTTCTATCTCTCTCTCTACCCATTCTTCTATCTTTGTTTTGATTTGCCTTATTTTTGCTCTCATTTATGAACTTTAAAATAACTAAAGGAATTTCGTGTTTTGGTTAAGCAGAAAGCACGAATCATTTGGAGGCCGGTTTTCTGAGTGAAGGAATGTTGGAGCATTGAATCATAAAAACTGAAGCCACGAGTTACTAAACATATATACATCAAGTGTGTATTCGCAAAACGTTAATATTTAGTTAACATATACTAACCAAAGAGTTATTCAATTACTACAAAAAAACACATTGTCTCTATCCAGACATTTTGGAGACACACAAAAAAATTTCCGTATCACCACGTAATCACTTAAAAAATCACCTACCCTGAAAAAGGTTGCATTCCCTGGCATGAGTGTCATGTTGTCATTTTCCTCTTTATTTCAAAGCAATAAAATTACAGTAACAACAACAACATCCAATGTACATAGCTACAAATACAAACAAGAACATATCTCTACACAGAAGCATGAAACAAAAAACAACCAAAACAAAAACAAAACCAAATGTAGGACAACAAACTAAGCAGAATAAACACAAATTTGTTGTCCGCTAACATAGTACTCTGACTCTCATTTAATGCCGTTGCAAACAACAAAATATTGGCGCTCTCTTTAAAAATGCTCTTAAAACGCATTTCTTACTTTTAGTCTAAGCGATTCTCTTTAAAAGTGTAATAAAAATGAAAAATCCCCCAAAATGCACACGCACACAGTTGTTGGCGGTTAGAGATGCCAACTTATAAAATCAAGTGAAGGTGAAATGGATATAAAGTACAGAATGATGCCAAAAAAATCGGAGACATTTAAAATTTACTTTTTAGACCTATAAGTGACTTGAAAGCACAAATAGTTTTATGTACATCATGTATTTTATAATGTTCAGATGTTACCAAAAAATTATATGAAGGCGACAACTTAGGGCAACAAATTATGTAACATTAGTTAGACCGCATGTCGGGCTCTGCATTTGTAGAAAACATGTAATCCTTACTATTAACCCTCGCTCAGACAAATCTTGGTACGATTTAGAATCTCGCATAGCGTCGGAGGATCAGGATACTGCTTACGGGCACTGTGAGGATAAGGTTGGAAGTCTGGTTACCGATACACAGAGTGTGCTGCTTATATGGAGAGAGCACTTCCAGCAATCGCTGCTTCCAGAAGGCAGCGCATGTCACTTCAATGGCCGACCACACCTTAGATTGCTTGCCACCAAGTCAAATCGAGGTAAGAAGTGCGATATCGCGGCAGAAAAATAATAAAGCAGCCGGTGCCGATGGACTAGGTCGACACATACCATCTTTACGTCGACTGTAAAGCCGCCTTCGGCAGGCCGATACTGTAAAATTTACTCTGGGCCATGGCAGAGTTTGATATACTTGCGAAGCTGATATATCCACCTTATTTCAAGGTGGAAGGCAGCTTTGGTAAGACCTTGGAATGGTGATGTGTCGTGGGCATATTAGGCAGTCATCGGCATATAAAATTACCTTGGAGTCCTGAATTTGTTGAGGGAAATCATACAAAAACAAATTGATAGATCCAGGATTAGAGGACGAGCTGTTGATTTGGTTAACAAATTTGCAATCAGAGAGGAAGTTTTGTATAGTTTTAACAAGGTAAGGATCAACATCAAGTTTTGCCAATTTGAGTCGAAAGCTTTTTCGATGTCCAATGATATGGCTACATAGCAAATCTTTTCTCAGATATTTCTGGTCAGGTCTGTATCAAACTTCAGGAGAGCCTGCTGTGTGTAGGGAAAGCGTCTAAATCCAAACTGGAATGATAAAATAGGTTCGATTATAAATTCTTTTTCAATTTTCTCTTTCAAAATATTTTCTAAGATTTTGCCAATATTTGAAACTAAGGATATCGGGCGATAGTCTTCTGGTTTGCTGTTATTTATTTTCTTTTTAATTGAAATAATTTTTACATATTTCCAGGCGTTGAGAAAATAACAATTATTTAAACAATTGTTGAATAGAATTGTAAGTAATTTTAAAATTGAGTCTGGAAATTTTCAATTATGTAGTTAGAAATGCCATCTAAGCCGCTAGATTTTTAAGTATTTATTCTCTGTATTATTTCTCGGAATTTTCCTACAGTTGTGAAGTGATAATCATCTGAATTTTTCCAATGCATTAAAAGAGTTTTCCAGGGAATATATGCGTGGGGGAACAGCATCAATAATATTTGAAATTTGGAGGCAATGTTTCACTAATAACCTCAGAATCAAATGTTCTGAAAGCTTCGCAAATTTCAGAGTTGTCGGTTATTGTGCTATTGTTTAAATTTAATTGTGAACAAAAGGCATATTTTCTTGATAGACTTGTTTGAAGGCTGTTGAATCTGGTTTTATGTGAGAAAGTTTGTTGTGGGACTGTCTTGCTTCTTTAATTTTACTACTTCTTTAATAAATATATTAAGAAGTTCTATTTGTTTCGAAATTAGTTTGTACTCATTTGAGCTTCTATTCCCTGTGCGATGAAATATTTTTTTATTTCCTTTTGCCACAAATATTTGATTGTATAATTTTTCTTACTCTTTTAGAAAAACGCTTTTTGAAATCGCGAATTTAAATAGTTTCTGAATGAGTACTGTGGATGAATGACACATTTTCGTTGAAATTTGATATAATTTCGTCTATTTCACAGTCCAAGAGGTTTCTATTCTGAGGCGGCATAAGTCTGTCAGACATATTGTTCATATCTAGGCAAACTGGAGGATTCCTTAACAATATGATGGATGGACCCATTTTCAATGTAAGTTTTATTGAGAAATGATCAGAGAATGTGGGCAGACTTGATATTTGAGAATTAGGAGTGGATTGATTAATTATGTTTCTTATTTTGGCTATTGATAACTTCATCAATTCTTTGCCTTTTTGCTGCAGTACTTATTGAATTGTCTGTTGTCACCTGCCGGTTTGATGTCCGTAATGGGATAAGTTGCAAAATATTTCCAACATGCTCCGGATTGCGATATAACAAGCAATTGGTACAATCAACTGATAAAAATTTATGTAAAAACTAAATTTTTAAAATAATTTACAAAATTATAAATTGCACAACAAAAAAAAAACAACCAGTCGAGGCTGAAGTTAGTTGCGGTTTCGGAAACAAATTAAAAATCGAATCATTTGTCTGTGGCGATCGGCATTCACGGTAATGTTGCCACCGGTTTCCGATTTAAAGACAAATGGGCCGTGGCATTATGGTTAATACACGCGACTATCATGGACATGTCTACATATACATATTTTCTTCTAAAGACATCTAGATTAGACATCTAGATTTTACTTATTCATACAATTTGAAGATGTATCAAATGTTCTTTGAACAACAATTATTTTCTGTCTACGATATATAGTATGCTTGTGGCGTTTTAAATGCCTTCATCTGGCAACTCTGATCTTCAGGTTAAGCTGTATGTGTGAAACCGTTAAACAGGTGCATTGCTGTAGACTTGGCACAACTTTACAGCGATTTCCATCTAACCGCGATTACGTTGTTAAACCACTAAATGACGCTGCAAAAGTCGGCATGATAGAGTAGAAAGAACGTAATACATCGTACACTCAACATAGAATTTATTAATCATACTAAAGCTAAATTTAAATATATCATAATCTCATAATTAACTACCACTGCGAGCGTTAGTCATCGATGGCGCATTGTTAATTATCAGCGTGCTCTAAAGAGATTAATTATTAATGAAACGAATTGACAATGGAATGTTAAGAATACATCTCTTTCAGCTATGAGATCACAGATATGCAAAATTATGTATATTATATAGCTAATTAAAATAAAATGAAAAGGCGTTGGTTGGTAGCGTGAACACTGAAGATGGAAATGGGCATGAATAAACATCCATGCTCATTGAATATCCACCCTAATATTATTTTGCTATTTTAATATATTTACTAGAATCTTAAAGTGGTCAAACATTATTCAATTATTCGTTCGCAGGAAATTATCTTTATGTGATCTTCATAGGTCATTTTTATTTTGGTTAAATTACTCTTTTTTGCTATTAAGGGCTTCCGTTTGTGAGTTAACTCGTGTTCGTTTAAAAATTTCATCTATTTCATGGTAGGTAGCAACACGTCTTTTTGCATATTTTCCTTAATAATGAGTGTCGATGGTTATAAATTATGTAAATAAATTCAAACACGATCGTTTCAATACATTTTAACCATTGGCAGTCGATTGGATTAGAAATTTGCATAATTTATAAAACAAAACTCTAAACATGTTTGGCAGTGAAATCAAATGTTACCATTCAACTACTGGTACAATTGAAACTAATATTGACTTTGGATCATCTGCTTCGTCTTAAGTTTGGTGGTGAATATTTACTAAAAGAATATGAAAATGATTATAGTTATAGCTGTTGCTGTACATACGGCTACACAAATACTTACAAATTGCTTATATTTCATGACGTTAGTATGTTCAAACGAGATTTTTTATTGTAAAACCTTTTTTTGTGCGAAATGCACACATTATTCTAAATATACCGATGCGAACGCAAACTGAGGATGGAATTTGAAACTTCAATTAAGACTTTGTGACTCTACCAAATTAATGTTGATAGAAATAAACAACAAAATAAGATGGTTTGGATTTCATGTAATTTTTTGTTATTCTGGATCTTACCAGTAAAGCAATGCGAATAGAGAACAAAAAGGAGAACATATGTTTTTTACTGAAGTTGTACGTCAGATACAGTTTTCGCTTTAACCCGAAAATTAATTCGATGTTCCACGATCGCAAGCTATTGCATATCTTGCTCTGTAGAGTTTCTGTTATTTAATGTTTTTTTTTAGGAATTCATCAGATATGAGAAAATTACCAAAGAGTTACAATAAAACTAATATTAAGTATGGTAGAAGAGGGAAATAAACAGTAATTCTTTAAGAAAGTCCCAAATATATGACGTATTCCCCGGGCAATGTCTTGGACATCCGTTCAGCAAGTGTGACAAGGCGCAATGTTCAGTATGGTAGCATGCCATGCCGGTACGCCGGAGTAATTATTTAAAGTTACTGCAGCTCAACAGAACGGCTTTCTTAGTGGCTTGGTAGCCCATAGAGAAAGTAGGACTGGTCGCGGTGCCGTAATAATCCAAATACATATAACAAAAATACATAAAGAAAAGGAAAGACAATAACTCCACCGCATAAGAAATACAATGCCTTCGCAATCTTTATGATACCTATGATTAAGGGATATGCACAGGAAAGTTCACTCTACAGAGATGGTGCCTCTATCCATCTCTGTTCCTCTATGCCTCTATACCATGTATCTATCGCATACAAGGTCTTGTCGAATGTGTTATGTAAAAGACTAAAGTCCAACTTAACGAACATGATGGGATCCTCTCTTATATTGTTGTTTTAGACCTGGCAATTCCAAAACCGAATGTATATTCATCCTATGTCAAATCCTAAAGAAGACTCATAAAATATTTTGTATCAACTATAAAACTGAATTCGACATTCTGATGACAGAATCTTTTAGATGCCGCGGTTGAGTTTGGTATTCCTGCGAAGCAGATACGACTTTGCAGGACGAAACCGTCGACGGAGTCATTTTCTATCAAGCCGCACTGGTCACAAATCCATTTTTGTGGCATAAACCCGAAAAATATAGGTAGTGCTTTAAGTTTCCAAAGTTAGTAGGCAAACTACACACAAATTTTTGATTTTTTCGAAACCCGCCTAGTAACACCTAAAGGTGAACAACTATCGATAGCCGACGATTGTTTATTCAAAACCATCAATAGCTGACTATTTTTTCTCAAAACCATTGAAAGTCCACTGTAGTCCCGTCCACCAAGTAAATTAAGCATATTTTGTTCGTATTTGTAGTCAGACCTATTAAAAAATTTCTACATATGTGAAATCTTAATTTTTTGTGTTTGCTTCTCGTTCGAACAATCCTTTTCCAAATCCGTGCTACGACAATCGCAAGCTCACCTCTCAGCGCTCTCGACGCTAAGAGAATTACGATGTTTTCCTTAATGAAAACAAATTTTGTCAAAATACTTTATAATGACTGTAACGTATTTTCCGCCAATTTTAAGTGAAGCGCAAATTTTATTTTGGTGGTGTGTAAACTAAACTATCGATGGCGGTACCAAGAGTGAGGCTGATATCGATAGCGCCCAACTATCGTTAGTTCTCCACCTCCACTAATATGCGGTTTCCATTAGCCTGCGTTTGGTTATCGCGTTAACGATTTATCGAAAATAAACGCATGGTGTTTTCACTGAGTTTCGCATCCGCGTTCACATCCAAACAGCTGATTGGGTTATTTTTCTTGACCGCGAAAAGTTGGATATTTTTGTGTAGTTACAAAATAATGGAGTTGGATGATAATCTTTTGCTTACCGCAGTAGAAACTGTGGATGAAAAGGTATTGCGCGTAATGGATATGTGCAGGTCAAGCAGAGCTGCATATTTCATGGATAATGCACGAAGCGTCTCATTGATTTCAAGTAATTCTTTTTATCTTTTATTTAATAGCTACGTTGTAGAGAGGAGCATATTTCAAATGTTGGTACTGCGTCTTCATGCACGGACCAGGGAAGACACTTCATTTCGGCTCGCTATCCCGCTAGAAATACGGATTGCTGTTTCCCACTACAATTTAATGTTTATGTTTATGCTGATAAACAGCTGTTTTAATAGGGATGTGCAATTTGCAGTGCTGCCATTTATAGGTATGGGTGGGTTTCGATTGCAAAAATAGTCGAATTTATAGTAAACGCAATTTATCGGAAGTCGCGTCCAATATGAACGCAACTTTTTCCCATACTTAACTGCCTATGCTTTTTGTATAGGCTTCAACGCGCGTTCGTTGATTTTTGGATGTGGATGTGGATGCGGCCGTAGTGGAAAGTATAAGCTTAAAGCGCAGGTTGCAAAATATCGTTTGATTGCAGTGAAAATTAAATAAATTATTTTATGTACATATATATATTAGGGTGGATATTGTGCCATCAATAGCTTTAAGCATGAAAAAAAGGCCCCCAAATTTAAATTTTTTGACCTTGTCTCAACTTTTTTTTTAAGTTTTTTTAGTAGGTGATAATAAAAATCCGCCATATTTATTACAAAAAGTTAGATACAAAATAGCGGACATTGAATTCAACTTAAGAAAATTTCACAGTTTATAAGCAAACAAATGTTTTCACAAATATTACAAATGTTTTGACAAGTACTCAAGTATTTTTTGTCCACTTTAGTTAATTTACTATTTTGAAGTTTAAATTTATTGCGTTTACTTTTTCCATATACATACATATGTATAAGTAAATACAAATTCGCCTGCACAACAAGAAAGTACACATTTTTTGTTTTTGTTTTACATTTAAATTTACTTGGTTCGGTTGGCGAAGACTATGCTAAAAATAAGATGAGGATGAACGTGAGTATTTCAAAATGCTCTACAAAGATTGTTTATTAATTACTTGTAAACAATATCATTCATTTAGTTAATCTCATTTGTCATACATACGCACTAGGTTGCTCTTTTTCATTTATGTTTGTCCACTACAAAATTAATTTGATGACATCTATCACTTGTTTCTAACAATGACAACAACTTATTCTTACGCTTTGTTCTCTTTCTCTCTATATCTAACATACAAATGTATGAAGTGTCACATGAACTGGCCATCATTTCATCACCGGCATCAACATCATTTGGCTGTCATGCCAAAAACAATAACAAACATAAGCGTTCAAGGAATGTTTGAGGACAGCCGTCAAAGATTTATACATGAAAAGCCATTGATCGATCGCCTGATGTTCTTCGGGGTCTGTTGTCAATTGGTTTTTGTGGAATTTAACAATAGAATGAATTTTCAACTATTTTTGGCTATCTATTAAAAAATAGTGAGCAGATCAGTGTATTTAGATACATAGGCAAGCATGAGAGCAATGCATTTTATGTGCAGGTATCTGCCATAACTGTTTACTCTGAATAAATATCGAAAAAAAAATTGAATATTTCAATTACTTTATTTTTAATTGTATGAAGGTATTAGATAGTTTTTAGAAATGATTTATTCTAAAGAGATTGTCAGATTTTTCTTATATAAGAAAAACTGTTTTAAATAAAAAAAGTTGTAAAAATTATTTTTAACAGTAAAGTGTTATTATTGTTGCTCTGTGTGTAATTTGTTGCTTTTACAAAGCACAAACAGAGACTGATGCTTTAAATCGTTTATTTACCATAAAATTGAAAGTGTATTTTGTTTTGTTTTTTCTATATAGCGAATTTTCTTTAGAGAGAAGTAAATATCCAGTCCCTTGGAATTCGTTATAGAGAGTTTCGACTGTATATAAAATTTATTAAATTTGTCTTAAATCTGAAATATTCGACTTTGACTAGATTAATTAAATGCAAATATTTCTATTAAATTTTCTTTTGCATTTTAAAAGTTTTCCTTAAAACTTGTTCTTTTAACTGTATCATATAAAATTTGCACATTTTTGCAATCATATAGTAAAACATGCTCAACAACGCCTTCATTTTCAAATACAAACTTCTTCCCGTTTGCCTCTCGACAAACACCATATCAAAAAAATTTAAATATTTTATACAACAAAAACAAACAAAATAAAAGAAAAAATTTAACAAATAACAAACGACGTAAAAAATGTGCTTCCATTTGGAGTCCAAATGGTGCGAGAAAGCAAAAGCTTGCATAAATTACAAAAAACACAAAAACCTGTCTGACAATTTGCTCTGATTTCAATAATTAAATTAGAATGTATTCGTTATTCGATAGACATGTAGACTGCGCAATCTGAGACGTTTTGCGAAATATATACTCTCGCACATAATGGAATTTCAAACGCAGTGAGAGCAATGTTTTTACTGATTCATTGAAGTGGTTAACCTCTTTGAGATTGACATATTTTACATACGCACTACATATACATACGTATATATATGTATATATATAAATTGTTAATAACATTTTTAAGTGTTCAATAACAGACTTTGTAAAATGTTTGTTATACTTATGTATGTAGACAACTAATTTAAAATATTTTTTTGTTAAATTTAAAATATATCAAACGTCTTTTAATCATTCAGCGCTTCTTAATCTTCATTATTGGTTAAAATGCTATTCGTTCTATGCTAAACTGGACACTAGTGAAAGTTATTATGAAACTCTTCTGGAATGCTCTTGTAGTGGTGTTTTATTTAAATGAATTATTTATTTATTTGTTATTATAACCTAGGACCCATTTTAGATTTAGTTTTTCATAATAAATGACAATTCATAGCATTCTAACACAAATATAGAATGTTTTTGAGACGTAGGTTTAGGTTAGGTTCTGGACACGTATAATCTGGCAAAAACCAGTTCACACTACACACCGATATTTGCTGAGCCATTGTGATTGTCCGTTAGAAAGGGAGGGGAGGGATAGAGAAGGGACAGAATGTCGTGGGAACACCAATTTTTATATTGGCTCAGTTAACCATTAAGTGGGGCAGCTACATTGTCTAGGACTCCTCCTCGTCCTCACACATACGGCAGTAGTCCCCTATGGATCTATCCCATTTGTCTGTCAGGTGCCTGTATTGTAATGGCCTGTTAGAGTTCCACAGGCCAGAGTCAGGTCGCTCCTGCACATGCCACTCATGTGCGCCGATCGGGATCTGCTATATTCGGGCCACAGCGATCTTGCAGTTATGCAGTCGGTTCTGGAGATCAAACGTCTGCTGGCTGTTTTCCACATCCAATCCTCCACCAAGCTAAAAGGAATCTTGCAATGTGCTGAAACCCAACCACACAGCGAACTTGGAGTTATGCAGTCGGTTCTGGAGATCAAACGTCTGCTGGCTGTTTTCCACAATCAATCCTCCACTAAGCCAAAAGAAATCTCGAAATGTGCTGAAACCCAACAGAGGCTGACATCCAGATGCTTTAGTCCACCCAACTTATTATTACAACTCCTCACCAAATTATATTTACACAATATAGAATTGATCGCTTTTAGTGCAGCCCGGTTATCCGGCTGCTAATACCAATTTAACATCCCATTACAGCATACGCAGCTTTTTGTATGACCATTTCCTCAGTCTGAAAAACGATGCATTCATTATGTAACCTGAAAGAGAGGCCGAGCTGTAATGCGACGCCGTAGCAAAATTTCACTTGCGGCGCATTTGCTACCATCTATTGCAACCTTGTGTGTGCAAATTACTCGCTGCCAAACTGAACAAATGCAAATTGTCAATTGTAAAGGTTGGCAGGAATTTTTGCGAAAAATTAATTTTACGTGGCGCCTGCCGACATCTTCCTTTTGTCTCTAATTTCAACCTTCTATTTGAATCATAGTTCCAGTAAGCAGCAAGTAACCGACTCCTTCAATTTGCGCAATCCAAGTTTTCGAGGAACTCAAATCCCCTTTATATGGAATCCATTTTGGGCAGCTTGGGCACAGACCACATCGCCAGCCGCTGCTTTTCTTTTACAGGTGTTTTTTTTAATTCCTTCGAATTCCAGCAGCCCCACCATAGTGTCACTAATTTTGATGCGCAACAGTGTTAACGCACCCCGATCGGTCGCAGAGCTGTTTAATACCTCAAATAGTTTAATACCTATTTTACCCTCGGAATTGATATTGTTTGTAGTGAAACTCATTTCCCCCCATTGGATTTTGGCAAGCGTCCGTCTTCATGACAGCGCCTAAGTCCGTTGAAAAGAAAGAGGTTAGGTCTTGAAGTCAAATGTCACATGTCAATCAAAGCAAACGAGGCCTTTGAGATAAACAGTGCTCAATTTTAATAGAAATTTCGAGAAAAGCCAAATAAGTATTAAAAGTTAAAATAAAATATTTAATTAAAAATAATTAAGTGACATTGTTATATTATAAAATAGTTCATTAAAAATCTAAATAAAAAATGTACAGTAAAAGCCATTTAATGCGAAAACTGAAAGCAGAAATAGAAAATTATGTACAGAAATGAGAATTCCATTAAAAGAAGTGATAGAAGTTGCAAGTACAAAATTTTTTTGTGAAGACGATATGGAAACTAATTGTTTTAGTTGTAATGCAAAAAAGCAATCCTTACGTGAACAGTTAGGAGAGTGGTATCATAGAAATAAGCCATCGCGTAAAAGTTTTGATGAACTCTTGGCAATTTTAAAAGTAGAGGGCATAGATGTGCCATTTACTGCTAATGTATTTTCTAACAAAAGTGTTTGTTTAATCGTATCAGAAATCTCCCCTTGGCTATATATCCGTTTTGGAATTTTCAAACAATTAGAAAGGGTTCCAAATTTACTCAATATAACAAAGCAGTCTATTTTTGCAGAAGGGATAAATCGAAGCAAACCTAACAATAATGAAGAATTTCCCCATGAGTTTATCCAGGAACAAGACATTTTGATGCGAAATGTACTAAAATTTGAGGAAGCCGCACCTGCCGCCTGTGGCAATTAAGAATGTTTTCCCAATAAACACACTAGAGGAGTTTGAAGCGCTCAATGACGTAATATCACGTAAAAAAATCAGAAAATTTATGTGAATTCTTATTTTTCTCTACTTTTATAATTTTTTAAATTTTCGAGCTTTTTTACAGATCAATACCATGAAATTATCTCTGAAAGGGAAATAAACAAAAACGGTAACTAAAATTCTATATCTGCAGTTGATTATCGCTATAAATATTGATGCTAAAAAGAGCTTGAAGGATTATAAAAAAGTTTTTGATACATTGATGGATGCGAGAGTCGGCCTCTCGGTGATGACCCAGATAAAGAATTATGCAACGGCTTAGCTGTACAGAAATGAGAAGACGATGTGGAAATTGATTGTTTTAGCTGTAATGCAAAAAATCAATCCTTACGTGAACAGTTTGGAGAGTGGTATCACAGAAATAAGCCATCGCGTAAAAGTTTTGATGAAATCTTGGCAATTTTAAAAGGAGAAGGAGCCATTAAGTGCTAATGCATTTTCTAAGAAAAGTTATTGTTTAATCGTATCAGAAATCTTCCTTGGGTTATACATCCACTTTGGAATTTTCAAACAATTAGAAAGGGCTCCATATTTACTCAATATTACAATGTTGTCTGTTTTTCCAATTATCTTACAATAATTAGATAGTGGCAACATTTTGCGGTTCACACTATTATCGGATTGTTCTTTTACAATGTAATGGCAATGTTTTTTCTGCAAACGTTGCCATACAAAATTTAAAGTGCACACGGTTGTTAGACATTTTCTGCAAATTTTTCGGGCAATGTTGAAAGATCTGGCAACCGTCTGTACGTAGCTTAAGCCACACCTGACGCCTGTGGCAATTAAGACAGTTTTCCCCATAAACACCATCGAGGAGTTGAGCTCTTATTTTTCTGCTTAACACAGCCAAGTAAACTTTACTATCTAGGAAAATATGAATATTTCAGAATCAAGCTACCGCAAATGTCGACGCTTTATTCCCGCCAAAAGCTGTCAAATTGGAAATGTCAGTCTTGGCCATAGTTAGGCATATCTTACAACCTCCGCTACTCCAAGGGTCTGTGGCACTTGGTTGCAATGCAGCTCGAAGACAACTCTGCAAATGATCAGGCGGGAGACTTATAGCCTTTTTACACCAAAAAAGCATTCCGCATCTTGAGCTGAAGATGCGGAATGCTAAAAAGTGGTTTTACACCGCAGTTTCGCATATTGTCAGCTGTTGTCTAGCTCACACATTTTTCCATTTGCCTTGTAAAACTGCAATATTTTCCTGCCACAAACCTATTAACATTGTTACGGAGGAAGTATTCCACGAAGCGCGAATAGTTTTAACTAATTGGAATAACCATTTATTAATATTTTGGCAAAAATGTAAATTTTTTGTCCGTCCATGTTGTTTGGCATTTTTTCCGATAAAAGTAAACAAACGACGAAAATGGTGGTTGCCGGATCAACATTACTGAGAAAAATCGCTTAAATTCCAATTTTCTGAGTACAACTCAGTGTATTTTTCCGCATCTTTCATGGATGCGAAAATATGTTAACATCTTTCCAACAACAAAATACATGTAAAAATTTTTGCATTTTGGCCGCATCCATCAAAGATGCGGATTAACGCGGAAATATGTTAAATGCGTTCCGGTGTAAAAAGGCTATTAGACCTAGGACCATTGATCCCATAAATTTAATACTCGATTGCATATATAATTTCTAGCGTACACAACTCACTAATAGGTTTTTTTTAACCGGAAATATATAGTGCTCACGTGAAATGAGAAAATATTTACATACGCAATTTCCATGATTTAATTTGATAACTAGTTGCCGCCACAATTCAACAATAAACACAAATGCAATTAATTGTGTATTTCTTTGGTTACCCCAACAAACATCATGTTATTATTTTGTATTAACTACTGCTCAAATACTAATATTTATTTTTTCAGTTAACATCAATGTCATCCAAATACTTGTACAACAGTTGTTTTTTTTTAACTTGAACTAAATTCGTAATGCATCGATAGCTGAATTGAGGGGGGAAGGCGGGTAACTCTTAAATAAACTACATCGGTAGCATTTCAAACTGAGCAGTAGAGGATGAAATGTGTTACATCTGGAGCTGTTTAGTTGCTTGCTTAATGTATGAATGAATATTAATGATAAACAAATATTGAAGATAAATAGACAATTATGTGCATCTGAGTTTGCTAATGCTTACTTATGTGTGAATCAAACTATACAAAATTGAGAGTAACGATTAACACTCATTACTGCAACAAATGTTTCATGGCAGATTCGCTCTATTGCCAGGTAATATTGGACCTATTGTAGTAGATGTAGATGGTGGATTTTGTTTACTGTCAGAGATGTAACATATGACAAAATGGAACGATTTAAGGCGGTTATGACACGAATGTGTCATAAACGTAAACAATCGCCGATGTCCTGACAATCATGCGGTTGTCAAATCACATGCGATTTGTAAATCGCCAATAAATTTTCCTCCTGTCCTACAGTTCACTCGTTTTTGAACATATATTTTGTGGGTCAAAAACACATGAATGTGTGTCAGCACACATTTTTCGAAGATTTGCAAGTCAGCTGTAAACTATTGGACCGCCAACTTTAAAAAAAAGAAGAAAAGCATTTGCACCAAAAATTTGACGGAAACGTTAAACATTTTTTAAATACGCACTTTTTATAAAAATTGTTTAGAAACATATAAGTTTTTGTGATCCAATAGAAAGAAAACATGTTAAATTGTACAGGTGCATCGTTTTTTTCGTGTTTTTTAAATAAATTCTAGGCAAAAAATATGAGTTCACCAGGTTGGATGCATGTCGCCAAATATTATGCGATTGCGATTACTGTGACACCAATTTTGCGATTTGAAATCACAATCGCAAATTTCATCAAAATGCGATTGTCAGGACATGGGCGAATTATTCTCCATTACGAACATCGGTTTAACACAGTTCTTTAAAAAACGATTTTATTTCCAGAACCAGTCAATGTTGACCATTCACCCATGCAGGACAGGGACAGAAATACAGAGAACCAAGAACCTCAGACGAGATCAAGCGCCCACCTGCTTCACATAAACTGAAGTGAGAATAAGGATTCGTTTAACAACCACATTTAAAAAAAGTTTCCCTAAAACTTGACAAACCGGCTATGGGGTGGAAGTCGTGGCCCAGTCTCTCTGTTGTCATATAGGGTAGGGTTTATTAGGTCTCCTTCAATTACCAAATCTAAGTTCGAGCCCAGTCACAGCCATCTAATTTTCTTTAATCGGCAGCCGACCCGACGTAGTAGACAGCTACTTCTGCGTAGTACCCAAAAGCTGGCGTTCGGATTCGTTGTTGCTTTAGGTCCCATTGTGTGAGTTAATCAATTAAAACGTTTTAACTAACAAAAATGCGAGAAGTCTTTTGTATCTCATTCATGGAATGCAAAGGCAAAATTATTTTGGCAAAAGTGCAGAATATGGGGCGGGAGCCCAAAAGAAAGCCAATTTTTTGGTATATCCCGGAAATTTTAATGGCTCGGACCAGGAGACCCATATGAACTTAAAAATAACATCGTTGGATTCGTCTCAAAAATATCTTTCATGTGAGTACCCGCACATTGGGGGTTATCATAGAACCGAAAAGAGCGCCTTTTTTGACCCCCCGGCCCCCATGGGCCTGAGCGCCAACTTTGACCTACCATTCCGATGTTTGGGGACCAAGACGAAGACAATGGCATATTTTTTTTTAATCGGGCATCCGCCCCATATTCTGCACTTCAGCCATTATTTTTAAGTTTAATCATCAGGCAACACACCCCAAACCCTATCAAATCTAGATGAAATCTACAAATACAAAACAAAAATCATTTTAACAATTGTGAAGAGTAGAGCATCTCAAATTATGCCCTGGCCGTATAAGTGCATAAAAGTTTTTATTAGTCATACATATCACAAATTAGTACAAATCACATGGACATGCTAATTTATTGTCTAGGTTAACATAAGCTTTAATAGTGGCTATGTATGTTTATGAGAAACATAGCTATTGCTAAGCGACTTAAAACTCAGTTCTATCATTGTGCAAATGAAAAGCATGCCGACGACCAGACTGGTCTAAATATGAAAATTTTTCGATTGATCATTGAGTATATGGAAAAACTGCTATAACGCATAAACTGCCTGAAATTAAATGCTTAAAATATGTAGTACCTGTTATTATTTTCCCATACAAAAATTTATTTTACACATACATGAATGTATTTAGCATATACATTCATTTGTGATAGATAACATTAATAAAGAGAGAAAAATATATTTTAATGCAATTTTGTTGAATTCTTTTTGATAAACGGAGTACTCAAATTGTTTAATGCGAATGGCACAAAAATTGTGGCCTTTGCGGATGATGTGCCATCATGATAGGTGGAAAATTTCTGCCAAACATATGTGACCTTATATGACCTGGGCCTTCCGCCTTCGGACTATTGTAGACCATGGGCTATAAGACTAGGGGCAGTTGGCAATAGGCAGTAATCCATACATGATTATCCAAACATTCTCCAAGTTTTGGACGATGGCGTTTCCTTTCATCTGCCGTACTGATTTTTTAAAGATATTTTTTCGGCAAATTAACGTTGAAATTCCAGAAAGATCGGAAGGAAATGACGGCGGGGTTCCCTGTGGTGACTTCATTTCTGTCTTTACTGACAGTTCCAAAATGGAAAAAGGCACAGAGAAGTCTTGCAGCTAAGTCCCTCTTTCAGGCTACTTAATGAATGCAGTGCTTTTCAGACTTGGCTACTGGCCATTTAGAAAGCCGTGGAGGCTATTATGTGATGTGGCATTGATTCTAGCAGACGGCTAACCATTTGTGTGTTTAGCCAGGCTGCAATTCTACATTGGGTTATCCAAATTAGTGATGAACTGTCAGGAGATGTAGGATGGACAAAGCCTATGGATGTCAGCATCTGTTGGGCCCCAGGTTATTGCGATATTCCTGGTAATGAATCAGCAGACCTATTGGCCAGAGGAGGCTGTACTATGTATTTCTCTTTGTAAGATGTCCACCAGCCTATTTGTCTTGGTGAAGGATCCAGCATACGTTGAATCTCCAAAATCTACTTTATAACTGCTAGGTACGAATATAGCAGAACCCTGTCGAGAATGGCCTATATAGGAGTGATTTAAGACTGGCTTCTGCAATATCAGGCACCTGACAGGCAAATGGGACAGATCAATACCGGACTACTGCCGTCAGTGTGTGGGCGAGGAGCAGTCCGAGACGATGGAACATCTTGTTTCACACACTCCGAAATTCACATCACTCCAATTTCGACTATTGCTAACGAAAACACACCTAGGGTGTTCACAAGAGTGTCCTAACTGTTGTATGTGTCGTATGTGCTAAAGTTGTACAACAGTTGTAAAATTGTAGTAGATTTTTTTCCATACAAAAGTGTTGCAGAACAGTACAACTCTTGCAGATTTGTTTTCACGGGCACTAAGTGATCAGCTGTTACCATTTGTTTACCATTTAATCAGATGTTATATTAGTTCTCGTGCGGAATTATTATTTTTAATATTCAAAAGTGGAAATTTTAAGGAAAGCGAAGGTCGTCTTTATGCTCAAAAAACCTAGGGAGCGGATAGATTACAAACTCGATCAGCTGTGTTGGTGCAACCGCTTTCTTCACTACCCCTGTAGGAAGACTGGGGTCTAGTGTCTCAAAGTCACCACTTTTGTCAACTATTATGATGACATAGTCAACAAATGGTCTACACTTGCGTTTGATGGGTAGACATTTTTGACAGCTGTAATTTTTCAAGACTAGTGAAAAAACAATCGAATTTATATAAAAATAGAAAACACTTTGAAGAGAGGACAGATTTTAGTGAGTGTCTTAGATTACACGATTTTGTGGAGGCCGATGAAGCCTGTGGAGAGTTCGGTGGACATTTAATTGCGCCTTTGGAGGATAGGACCAACAGAAATCAGAATTTGCGAGAAAAGTTAAAACAGTGGTTCATCGAAACAGCACCAACCAGAAATTGCCCAGAGAAACTAGTGGTTATTTTAAAGGAGGAAGGCCTAGATGTTCCACTCTCTGCAGCAGTACTGTTGGGCAAAAGAAATCAAGTTACTATAAGAAAAGTGTTTCCTGGTAGTTACTGCCACATTGGATTTGAAAAACAAATTAGAAAAATTTTACATGTTTTAAGAAATTATGAAAAAATTGAAGTGGGCATAAATATAGACGGTATCCCATTATTTAAAAGTTCACGTATACAATTGTGGCCAATTCTTTTGAAAATTGTTAATGTGAGAGAGAAAATTAAACCTTTTCCAGTAGGAATTTATGTTTGGTATACGAAACCGAGCTGTTTCACAGAGTTTTGCCAGGATTTTGGTGACGAAATTCTTTCGCTAAAGGAGGAAATTATTTTAGATGATAAAAGAATAAAGATCGTGCTTAGGTGCTTAACTTGCGACACGCCGGCAAAGGCTTTTGTCTGTGGCGTTCCAGGCCATACATCATCACATGGTTGCACTAAGTGCACGCAAATATCAAAGAAAATATGTCCTAACATATAGCACCGTTAGTGGTCACTTAATAACGGATGAAGATTTTTCTCTCAGGAAGTACCCACAGCATCACATTCAAAAATTCAAGACTGAAAAATCTCCCCTCGAGCAACTACACTTTAATATGATAACTCAAACACCTTTCGATAGTATGCATCTAATAGATTTTGGAGTTACAAGGTCTAATATAACGGCAATATCTAACGAATTTGTGAAACTAAAAAAATGTTTTCCAAAGGAATTCCCACGCAAGCCTAGGACTTTAGAGGAAATACATGTATGGAAGGCCACAGAATTTGATCAATTCCTCGCCTATAGCGGTATTATTGTGCTTAATAACAACGTACACAATGATTTTATTGTATGTTAATTTTTTGCCAATACACATAATAAATAATATAAATTAAAACAAAAAAGTAACCCTTTTGCATAAAAGAAAACTCAACAAACATACACACATGAGCTGCTTAAGGTGCCATTACACGATGTCATGTCACTTCAACAACTGATATGTAATTCTGCATGTCTGTCAAAATGACACCTTCAAACGTTTGTGTTTATGTATACAAGTGTTTGTCATTATCAGCTGACAACAGATAACACAGCTTTATTAGCCCAATCTAACTTAATTACGCTTTTTGTCACCTAACGCTTTGTTGTTTTGTCACTAGCTAGTCGCCGATATGTATTAAGGCTGATTTACACGCTATCCAGCCATATCCTCTATCTACTGTCAAATCAGTACATAAAGATTTCCTATCCACCTTCCTATAATTTAATATTACTTTGCTATAATTTTGTAGTGATTGTCTTTGCTTACTCCTACATGTTTTCTAATTAGGCTATCCCGCTCCTGTTGTTGAGATAATATGAGTAGACAGCGAGTTTACCATAGTTTACATATCAAAATAGAGGACGCTCTAATTAAAATGTATACATATGCTAAGTATGGTTTACACGCTATCCACCCATATCTACTCAAATCCCCTCAACAACATGAGCGAGATAGCCTAATTAGAAAACATGTCAGTGTTCACACGACATGTTTTCATTTTACACTGGGAAATGTGACATGTCACATGCATAACACACATCGTGTAATGGCAGCTTTATCAGGGATGAAACAAACATACTAGTTAAGTGATACGGTATATTTTTGTGAATGGCTTTCATTGCAGCCATCAATCGCGTTACTAAAGGTTTGAGTCCATGATATATGCATAAATATACACTGAGAAAAGTTTGCAGCCAATTGCCTATATAAAGGGTGATTTTGTGGCGGAATTATCAAAAGCAATTATTATCTAGAGAAATTATTCCTTTTTTTGTTCTAAAAATTCGAAAAGCTAAATCGAGCTGTTTTATCTGTCTGTTTCTTCTCTGTGGAAGTATCCAGTACCATTTGATATAAGTGTGTAAGGCGGAGTTCAGACAAATGTTGTGTGTGTACGGTTATCGACAATTAGAATGTCATAGCAATTCGTTATCGATAACACTCTTGACAGACAAATCTTTTAACAGCTTCCTTGTGTCTGAACGCGGCTTAACGCATTAAAGGAGAGGAGTTGGACGCCAAGTTTCTTAAGACCAAATTCGTTTCAGAACTTTTTAAGACGATTGAGCCATATTCGTCTGTAGGATGTGTGACTAGTGACCACGATAACCACACTAAACCTCCACTGATCCTTATGATAATTTACCAGCATTAATAATTTTCACAATGTAGTTATTGGATTTGAAAGAGGCAGAATAGTCCCACAACTTCTGGAACCATTCATACAATGGCAAATATTTGGAAAATTAATGTTTCTGTTATAAATTCCAAAGGAAAAACTGAAGTATATTTGGATTTTAACCTGATTAATAACCTTATAGTAGTATGCAAAACCTCAGACAACCGATTCATTTGCCATGCCCCTTCTGGTACATACTATACGAATGATCGAAATTACTCTTACAATTTTCCATGCATATCTTTTTTTGTTGTTTCAGGGCCGTGGCATAGTGGTTAGAGCACGCGACTACCATGCGGGAGATTCCAGGTTCGGCACTACATTTTTCTTTTATTTCCGGTATAAGTGTCGTGATAATCGGCATGTTAAGTAAAAGCTTCTCAAACAGTAACGTTCGCATTCGTCGATAAACAAGTAGGTGCCGTTAGTTGTGAATCTAAGAATAAAAAGCGTGTTAATTCACAACAACGCAAGCTATCCCATATATCATTCAGGGAAATTAAGTTGAAGTTCTTTTTTGATATGCAATAGTTCGAATTTCGACACAATATATTAATTTTGTGCTTAAATAATGTGTTTTAGCCTACTAAAAAAGTCGTTAGGACCTAAACTAGGTTCTGTTAAGTTAAGTCAAGACTGATTGAGCCATTAGTTTTTAATTGGTCTGTGCGTGAAAATTCGTGTAGTCGACTTTTTTTCTGTGCGCATTCGAAGTGATAACATGTTCCACATATTGAGGATTTGCCAATATATTTCAATAAAACATTATAAATAGCGAAGTTATCTTTAGTTAAGGTCTGTAAGTGTTTTATATTAATATGTTTATAACTTTTATTATTTTTGTTTCGAATTATTCCTGCTTTAGGATAATGTGCAATACCAGAAAGCTATTCGACATAACCCGCTCACTAATATTTTGTTTTATTTTCTAATAGATAATATTGAAACTATCCATATGAGATTTAAAAATAATATAATAAGCGTGTTCCACATTACCCACCCAGGAAGTTCCACATTACCCTCAAGTTTTCGAAATGTAAATTTTTCGATTTCATCAGATCAACAATCATATTGAAATTAATTAGGTAAAATTTTTGCTGATACATTTTCAATGAGCATCAAAATAGGAAATGGGGTTCCACAATACCAGAAGTAACTATAATTTAAAGTTCTTTAAAAATTTTCATTCGAAAACTTTTTTTTTGTTCTATATCTACAAATTAATTATTAATTTTTTTCTATTCTGATTCAGAAATTTTTAATTTTTGTTCTACAACATATATATATATACACTATATAAAATAAAAAAAAATACAGAAATCGGATTATCAACACTTCAATCCAATCCAGTCACTGACTTGTCCTTACGTTAGCATTATTTTCTATTGTTTCATTGTGTTGGCAAATTTTTAATTCGTTAAATCAAATAAATAACAGTTAAAAAAATAAAACAATACGTAATTTACAATTAAACAAAAATATTAAATGTATCAAAGTGATGGTACTTTCACAATTTTCACCCGACCTCGACCGGTCAACTGCATTTTTACCAAAAATATTCAACACAATTACCACGAATAAAATTAATCCATTCGAAATAGTTTCAAATTTGTAGTTTACGCTCACATTAGACTACTGTATGGTAACCTTGTAGATAGTAATAATAAATATAACCTGGCAATGCCATCGAAATACAACTCAGCTGGTTTACCTAAAATACAAACCACATTGTGCGAGTCTCGTTTGGTTTTCAATAAATGTCAAACTGTGGTACGAATGTACGAAGCGAAAAGGAACAAATTAATACGGTCGTCTGCGAACAAAATAAAATAAGAATATACAGAATTTTAGCAAACATCAGCGCATAGAAAATGCAAATTGAGAAACAGTTACAGTAACCTGGAATTTCATAACAAATTATTGGTCGGTTTATGGGTGATGTGTAAAGGAATAATAAAGACAAAAACAAACAAGGTGAAATTTTTTCGACGTCAATAAGAAAAAAAGCAACAACAAAACAAAAGTATATAAACTCGGCGGGGAAACTAGCAGTGTCGGTGAAAACAACAACAACACTCAAGGGAAAATTGCGCGAAAAAAGTTTGTTGCCGCAGACAACACAAACACGAATGTGCGTGCCATGTTTAAAATTGCGGCAGCAGGGCAGACATGTCTAGTAAGAGTCATAGGTAAAATCGAATAGCTTTCGTATCATCTGAAAGAAGCCTTGCGAAAATTGCAGACAAGATGAGATAAGAAACGGTACACAATAGCAAAACAAAAAATAAAAACATCAAACAATAAAAGCAAACCAAAAAATCGCAGGCATACATACAACAAACGGGTTTCACAATAAAGTGGGTCTGCTAGTTAGAAAGGTGGACTGAAATGTACTGGTGCTGCCGGTACAACTAGTTGATGTAGTAAATAGGCAAAATTTACTACCGGGTTGGGAATTTGCCTAAATGAAGTACGTCGTAGTCTTGTAATTTGCGCTGATAAAAAGGAACACACGAACATACATAACTTCTTCATTTAATACAAACAAGATTTTGTAATCTCTACGCAGAAACATGGTAAGTACAATAAATCCTGTATTGTTTATTTGTAATTGATTTACTATGTTTCGGTTTATTTTTTCTCTATCTTGCCGTGTTTGTTACCATATTTTCTCTTTGCTGTTACATATGTAACCAGGTCAAGTACAATTTTGGTCATTATGTACGTATGTATGTACCTCGCCTTGCTTAATGCTATTGGTTTTTTCTGTTGTCATCTTTATTTTGTTTTACTTCGATCGCTTTATTTATTATTTATTTCCTTCGTTGAAAGCGAATATCGGTATATTAAGGGGATTCCCAAATAGAGAACGAAGTGCGCCAGTAATTGTATGCTACTGGACATTTATGAGCATATGAGCTCTATGATATTAACACTACATTCGGCATCTTGCAGTGTAGTCTTTTAATACAGTTTTTATCGAAATTAGTAAAATTGGAACAAAATCGTGTTTTTCTTTATTGTCCTTGGGTACTGTTGTTTTTTATGTTTGACTTTTTCATGAATTGATTTATTATTTGATTTTGCATCTGACCAACTATGACCTTGTTTTTCCTTTTAAAAGAGAAATAGTAATTGGATAATGTTAAATATACAGAATGTAATAACAATATCGCTAATATTCGTACTTAAAAAACATTACTTGATATATTCGGTTTCCCTAATTTTCTGGATAAATATAATCTAATTTGTTTCTCTCTCTGTTTCAGACACTGCCCAAAACCTTTTCTCTGGCATCTGAAAATTTCAATGACTTTAATACAATGTCATTTGAGACTAGTAACACGCTTTCATCCTTGAATGCACGATCTTCACCACACCACGAACAACAATTGCAGCGCCAATCACAAAACACGCAGCAGCAACAGCATTCTACCCACGGCCAATGCCGTCCAATGTCATCGTCATCTTTGCCTTTAGTGCAAGCGACTCAAGCTATTGGAGGCAACAGATCTATGTTTAACAATGGCTTACCTGCATCACTTGGCTTTAATACTGACTTACAAGCTGAAATTGTTATGCCTGGAATATATTTAACAAAGAATTTCATATCCCAAAAAAAGGATAATTTAAGAGTTCATCGCATTACGCACATCATAATTATTGATAAACACATTCAGGAGCTGTATTATCCAAACCAACAGCCAGATATATTCAAATTATGTTCAAATACAAATTCCTCCGCCAACAGTGGTGCCAACGGCACCAGAAACTCCACAACTGTAGCTGGTGGCCTACATGACGACAGTTCCTCTATAAATGCATTTGACTACTATTGCCCTCCTTCGTCATCCACATCCACATCAGCATCAGCCTTATGTTTTGATAAAGATTTTGATGTCATCGATTTGAATTTTGGAGAAAATTCCTATCTGACCACCGTATTGCCAAACTGTTACAAGGCCGTAAAATTCATTAATAAAGCCTTGCAAAGTGGTGGCACAATACTGGTAATTGACTGTAATGGCGGTGAACAAAAATGTATAACAATTATCGTCGCTTATTTAATGTATAAACATAACATTAGTTTTAGGTAAGTAATAAATTATTTAGTTAAAAATATAAACAACAAAAATAAATTGTAAAAGAAATTACTTCAATTCAAATGAAATGATGCTCCTAGACAAGTCCAATAAATAAAAACTGTTTTTGTTTTGTTAGTGTATCTGATGATACACCAAATTTTCTTATATTAATGGCCAATTCAGTGCCACGCACTAGGATGACGCGTTTCGAACTCCATGACAAGTATATCTTCAGATCCTCTGTTACGAATTGACGCACTCTGATACATCATCAGCTGTATATATACATATGTACATTATGTCAAACATGTACATGCGACATAGATATCAGCCGAAAATATTCATCAAAAATACTTGAATTTTACCGTTAATATTATTCAACATAAGAATGGAAGAAATTTTTCCACACAATTCCCTTTTTATCCCAAAGAAGATTTGTTTTTAAACTAAGCTTACTTCAAAGTAAAACATAGTTTTCGGCCGGGCCATGCCTGTGTATATCAATTTGGTGTATCATTAGATACAGTTACAAAAATTGATAACAAACAACACTGTATGAAAACATGATTTTTTCTGGACCATTAAAATACTTTTTGGTGCAATAAAATTACTTTTTTGTTGCACCAAAATTTATTGTTTTAAAATTTATTGCACCAACAAATTTATTTTAATTGTACTGAAAAATACTTTTATTCTAACAAAAACTACTTTTATTGTACCAAAGAGTGTTTGATTGATTGATTGAAGAGTATTTTTTTACCTCAATATTTCAAATGAGCTCCCGGCTTTCTTCCCGGTTTCTAATTTAAAGCTGGACATATCCGAGAGCCCATTTGAAGTATTGAGGTTCCTTTGTATCCTGTTTACGGAGAGAATAAGAGAGATTTCTCAACAGATGTTAGTAAATTTATTCAAATATTTTTCTATTGTTAAATTTGTTGTAGTGTGTATATTTACCTAATAAGTTTTCGATCTTTTTTATTTCTCATTTTATTGATACAGTAATGCCTTTGCCCGCCTTAAACAATTTTATAAGAAAGCTGATTTGGATCGTTTCTACATCAGTCAATTGTATGAATATGAACCCATATTACAGGTGCAACGTGCGCAGTCACGCGGCCACAGCTGTTCCCGAGAAATACATGCTGCTATTTTAAAACGTAAAAAACCACTTGATGATGATGGCACAATAGCATTATTTGATAACAATAATTCCTGCAACAACACATCTGCCATCGATGGTGGCTTAGATAATAACACAACCGCAAGCGATTTATTAAATAACTTTAATCCTTTGAATCGCTTCGATACCACACAAATGGAAGACACACAAGACATTAAGACAACCAATCATGTGCCAACCACATATACTCGTTTTATGAGTGGTGCAACTACTGGTGGATGGTACAATTGGGATGATAATGCCATGGAATAGTTATATGACATTTACAATATACATATGTTAAAACGAATGATTGACATTAACTTGTGGATACATAGATTTGAAATGGGTCTAGTATCCGTAACGTATTTGTGAATTATTTGAATTTTTTTTTCTCTCATAGGAGAATTTATGTAAATGTTTGATATTTTGTACTTTTGAAAAAAAAGCAAGCATCTAATTTCAGTAAAAATAAATCATTTGATAAGAAGAATATTATCTGCAAATATTAAAGGACTTTCCTTATCAGGTTGAGTGATTTTTGAGGAGGAGGGTATAGGAAAAAGAGGTAGCTCAGTTTACATTCCTTAAATTCGACGGTGTTGTTATTGGTTTAATGGTCTTTCAACGACTTTTGTTAAAAGTTACATAACTTTGTCTAATATGTAATAAAAATTATCTCTATTTTTTTGTAATAATGTGAACATTATGTTTTGTTTTCTAGTTTTTTTTTATTTGAAATGAATCCAAATAAAACCAGCTTAGTTAGATATACGATGATTTTATTTTTATTTTTTTATTAGAAAACATTTCTTCGAAAATTATTGTTATGGGCAAGCTAAACGAGTTTTATTTTAATCTTTTCAATTTATTATTATTCATATGTTTTTCTCTTATATGTATGTATGTTTTCTTGAGGATTACTATGAAACTCGCTTTAACATAGTTCTTATTATTTGTGTTGTTATTTGCCTGAACCAAGCATTTGTATTGGTTTTCCATCAAATTTCTGGTCATATCTTTAGACTTGTATGTGAATTAAGATGAAGTCCACAAAATAGAATATGGAAAAAATACCATGTGATTGTTTTCTAACAAAACTTTCAATCTCTATAAAAACTATTAAAAAAAACCTGAACTTGTTGCTTTATATTTTAATTTCGACGGAAGTTTAATATGTTTTTTTAACATTCGAATTTTTAACTAATATCACTTTTTTAATTATTACATTTTTATAACATTAAGTAAATAAGATTATCGATTTTATTGAAAATAATTATATTTTTATTAATAAAAACCAAAAACCCTGTATGTAATACAATATAATTTATGATCATATTGTATAACAAATGCATAAACACATTTTGTCCTTCAATCGCTCCTCTAGTTTTCAAAGGACGGGCCCTTGATATTCTTATATCATTTTTATTCTTATCCAGAACTTCATATCAATTACTTTCATTAGTAGATTTGTGTTTATTAAAAATAATAATTTTTGTTCACTTTTTTATGTGTGTAAAAATTAAAGTAAGAATTATAAAATAATAATATTACCATAATGCTTACCTTATAAATAACTATATGTAAGAATTGGGAATAAAATTTAATCTTATTTTTTATGTATACAAATAAATACATTTTCTATATGTTCAACCATCACAAAGTTGCAAGTTTTTTTCAGTAGTTTTCTATGCTGGTGTAAATCGGTGCACGTTTTGAGTGACCTATCGTTTTCAGAAATACAAAAGTGTCTAACAACAAAAAATTCGAAATTGGGTTTTTAATAGAAAATTGTATTTTCAATCCTTGCATTAATAGTATGACTTCTGCAGTCCTGGATATTGAACATATCGTTGTATGATCAATTAAATCGCACACATACACCTTCCTCTTACCTCTTTTTTACATGCATTCTGCAGGCCTGAAAGAGAGCATTTATGTCCTCATCAGAACAGGATTCCCATTTTCTTTGCTTATGAACGTTCAAGCAATTGTTTTGTTTAATTTTAATTTATGTCATTTTGTTTTATTTTATTTCATTTCATTTTTTTTTTAATTTCTTCTTTTCATTTGATTATATTTCTATTTTTTATATCTTATTCACCCCTATTCCCGTAGACGTCGTCGACATCGTCGTCAACATCACTTCGAGTCAACATCGTTGTCACATCAATGCTATTTCGGTATTCTGTAACTACTATGAGACGACGTCGACTAGTAAGCGATAACATGAAAGAAATAACAACAGCTGATGTAACATTTGTACATCAGCTGATTCATTTTGACTTATTTTCTGTTGTGAAGAAATGTTTTTTGTGTCCGATTCAGATTCAAGCGATGAGGAAAGTAAAAATAATCTTATACTGGAAAGGATAATACTTCGACTATGATCCGATGATCTTAAACTTGCCAAATAACGAGTATGTACATCGGTGTTAAAATCGTAATTTGAGGTTATCTGTTGGCCGGCCTTCCAACTTTTTTTAGATTCTAGAACTACTTAAGTCTTAATAAGGCAGCATTTAATTACGTAATCGTTCCTATAGAAATAGTTCCTATCATGAAAAGTGAACTCAGGACATATGTTTCAGTCATAATTAAGTTGTCAGCAACATTGAGGTCCTTTGGACAGGGGCCTTACAACCTAAGTGTAAGTGCAGCCAGTAGTTGCAAGATTCCTGTCTGAATGCATTAGAGAGGTGATTTGTCCACCTTGGATACAATTGGAAGTAACTGAAGATGACAAATCGGAAGCATAAACTAAATTTTTTTTAACAAAACAGGATTTACTGGAGTAATTGGATATGTCGATGGAATCCATATCAAAATTTTTGCTACAAATAAAGAAGACCAGATTCGTAACTACAACCGCAAAGGATTCTTAAAGGCGCTCCAAAGGAATTAAATTGTTTTTCACTAATTTTCTCACATTACCCCTTAAAATTAGACAAAATCCTTGTACCTATGAGGGATTTTGTTTCCAAGCCCCTATTTGTTACTCGACATTGTTATTCTTGACGTCATTAAACAAAACCTTTTTTTAAATTTACAAAAACTAAAGTTATTCTTTCAAATTGTTTCAAGTCGTTACTAACAACTGTGACGACAGATTCAGAGTCGTTTCGATTCAACGTCGTCGTCACATTTCCTTACAGAATACCAAATTTGTGTCAATAGTAACCGATAGTTATCGAAAACGACTACGAGAATACCGATTTTACAGCGTCGTCACAAGACGACGTCGTTTTGCGTCGACGACGTCTACGGGAATAAGGCCGATTATTTCATTTAATTATCAGCCATGTTCTGGAAAACAATTCGGTTTGAAAACAAATCAAAATTGGTAGAAATGTATTAAAAAGTATTATCTTTTTACCGATTTTTCTCTGTTTTCAAACCGAATTGTTTTCCAGAACATGGCTGTATATTCCAATCCACTTCATCTCTTTTTATTTTGTTTCATTTACTTTTATATTTCGGTATTTGATTTTAGTTTTTTTTTTTTAATTTATATTTTATTTTTTTTTTTTTATTTTATTGCTCATTGTTTTTATTTTATATCGTTTAATTTTTTAAATTTATTTTTATGAAATTTTTTTTGTTTCATTATATTTTCTTTTACTTTTTTGTAACGTAACTGCAAAATTGCTGTTAACTTATAAAAATGTACCAACGAATCAAAATAATTCACTCCTTTTACCCTGCTGCGAATATCGGTGCCTAAATAATGGTTGATGCAGGAGCCCAATGGGCCAACCAAATAAAATCTGTTATTAATTTGATTTCTGAGGAATCGACAAAGCAACGCCTCAGAATGCTTTCCGACATTCCTACAGGAATGACGCAAAACTCCATTTTTTTGTATCAATCAAATTTATTGTTACTCTCACAAACCAACTAAAGTTATCAGTTAATATTACAAAACTTAAAATAACTCTATATCATTTATAATATCCGTAGGTAAACATGTATATTAATACAATATTACTTTTTTATTGATTTATTGAATCTTAGCAGGTATCTCAACACACACGATATCTTCACCGTTTTGATCTTGCAATTCCCATTTTACCATAACATTAACTTTCGGATAGGCCTTTAGGACGGGCAACGTAGCCAAGTATTCATATGTTTCTCCCTTCTCCAATGGACACTTTAGACCACTGTCAACGCAGGCGTCGGGATTTTGCAAATGGAATGGCATTTCGACACCCAACACTTTACCATGTACCACAGTCTTGATGGCAGTTACATCCTCGGCTGCAAAAAAAAAATACGAGAAGGGTGATAAATGTGCTAATGATGACTACATCTAATAACAAAAGTTTCCTTACCCAAAGAGAAATCAATGGTGATGGATACCGATGAATTACGCTTTAAAATGCATTCATTTTTGGTGGTGTCACAGTCGGATACAACTACTTTTGTAAACTTGCCCGTTTTAGAACCTATAACGAAGACATAAAAGTAAAATTAATTGGTAAATTGATTTATTCTATTCAAGCGAGAAATGCTTATGTCTGCTAGCTCGTATAAACGTTAGGGACATTGATGATTAGCGTTACAAAGAAAAACAATTGATGTCATTTTACGACCAAATAAGTGGATTACGTGATATTTTTAACGAATAAGTAATTAATCAATTAATACAATAAATGTAATTAAAATTGTAAAAGATACAATGCCAAGGTACAAATGTATATTTATTTATTATGGTAGGTTAGGAATGTAATTGACACTTAGAAAGATACAAAGTTGAGTTCGAAATGTATATTAAATAAATAGATATGCAAATTATTATATGTTGATTAAAAATGTAAACGAAACTGTTGTGTCGGCAATGCAATCGATTATACAGCTGGTATTTGCATTAGAAATTTTCGATTTTTGCAACTTTTAAAAAAAAACTTGTAATAAGGGGGTTGTATTGTATTACGAACTAGAATTTATATGGCATTCAAAATATAATTTTGAAGTTAACAAATTTGTTGCAACTTTTACAATTTTGTGG
This sequence comes from Muscina levida, assembly GCA_964034835.1. Lineage (NCBI taxonomy): Eukaryota > Metazoa > Arthropoda > Insecta > Diptera > Muscidae > Muscina > Muscina levida. The sequence goes on from OZ035882.1 coordinate 133,933,641, forward strand.
AGGAGTGTTTTTAGCGCCAATTTAAACAAAACAATTTGGAGAACCAACATACTTTTGAATTGGGCGTTATATGAACTGAAATCCTATTCGCCGTTTTTGTCTTCATTTTAGGTTAACCTCAAATCAGTTGAGGACCGCTGTGAAGTGGATTCGAGATTCGATTTAAAGAAATCAATTTTTTTTAGACCTATCAATATGATAAATGTCACACTGAAAAAAAATCAGATTCGATTTTAATAATCACGGATTCTTATTGGATTGGTTATAAGGATTGTCACCTCATTTGCCGTTTTTGTCGTAATTTTAGGTAAACTTCCAATCAGTTGAGCACCGCTGTTGTTCATTACACAATTTATGTTAAACAAATTATTACGCCAAACTTTAATATATTTAAAACGGGTGTTATTTGACCCTAGTGATTGCGAAAAAAAGATTGCACAAAAAATATCTGTTATTTGTGCCTTATCAATATTAGAATACAATGCCCCCAATGACCATGCTAAGTTTGAAATAAAGATTGACACTAATATACATACCATTGATAAGATATAGGGGATTATAACAAAGGGTTGCGTATGTTTATATATATTTGACAAATGTTATTAAGAAAGCAATGGATCAACTATCTATAATGTATTTTGCTCTATCATATTTCATAGTAAATCGAAGCAGTATCAGGTGTACAATTGCTTATAAATATAAAAGTCATGATCATATATGTAAACTAATACATTTAGTGGCGGACTATAATGATATCACAAATATGTTTTACTTTTCACTAAATCAAACCGCAGAAAATATAAATAAATAAGGTTGGTCCGAAGCTAATGTAAGTCCAGTGAAAAAATACACATTTAAGACTTTATGGCGCATTGGTATCGTATTGGTTTGGTAACAGTTTTAAAAACTTCGCAAACATATTTGTAATACTAAGTTTACAATAAATACTAGCGGTTTTCACTCTTGTTAGTAAAGTACCCTTGTAGACCTTGTTAATCTTGTGAATGTAGTTAAAGTACTAACATTTACAACACTGCAACAACAAAATGTATTAGACTACAATTTACTACGCCGCACAGTGGCTGAAAATCATTTTTCATTGGCCAAAATTCTAGAACTTTTGAACCGATCAAAATATTGAAGTAAATTTTTTTTAATGGATAGATATTTAGTTCAGATTGACTCCGTTTTAATTACATTTAAATTGATTCAGGGCTTTTTAAGGAATTCTGGGTCAAAGTTGAACTTTTGATTTTTTTTTACTTTTAGAGTGAAATATGGGTATATTATTTTTTTAATCATTAACAAATTTTATATTTGGTACTTAATAACAATTATAAAAATTTTTTGTAATATTGGATTTTTTAAGGTTACACTCAAAAAAATTTATACACTCAAAAAAAAAAAATAGTAAAATCAACTGGAGATTTTGCTATTCAAATTTACAAATTTGTTTACACTCAAAGAATATTTACACTAAAAACAAAACGTTAATAATAATATCTAAAAATCTTGCTATTAATACAGAAAAATTTATTATTTTTGCTGTCAAATTTGATAATTAAAAAAACAAACATTTTAAAAATAAAAACTGCAACAGATTTTTATAGGATTTGAAACCGTGGTAGTTTGTGTTTATTATTCCTTTATATTAATACTATGTTTTTCGTATTTAAATATATTTCAGTCAGCTAAACTGACTAATAAATACCATCACTCAGTATAAGATATTGTTTAAGTCTTGAAATATTGAAATTAATAGATTTTTAATTAATATAAAATTGCTCATTTATTATTAGTGCTCCCCGGTATTCCCGGTCCTTTCCCGGGAAACCGGGATTGTTATTTTTCTCGGGAATCCCAGGCTTAAAAACTGCGAAAACGCCGGTCCGGGAACGAAGAAATTGCTATTTTTTCATACATTTGTTTGAAATTTTTCAGTTTTCCCGTCTATCCCGGACCGCCGTTTCTAAAATACTTACTCAAATGGGTCGCGAGTTGGCAATATTGAAGAACAACATTAGTAGAACATTACCACGAATTTTTGTGATATTTGATGAAAAACTGCGGACATGCCGGTTCGGGAGCGAAGAAGTTTCTATTATTTTTTTTAGCTTTCCCGGTATAAGCATATAGCACTATTTATTATTTTTGTCTGCTTGTGAAACAAAAACGTAAAAAAATTAACTTATTTGTACAGGAGGTACAATTAGGGGATGCACACCGTGTTTGATTTTTTTTTTCATATATCAACGTTCAATTTACGCTTACCTTGGCAAAATTTGTCTGAATTCAGTGTACATACAAAAATGCTATGTATGTAAAAGGGAAAATATCGGTTATCTATATGGGATGTGTCAAATAGTTAGGGCTTCTGAGGTTTTGCCGCCTATTACAAGATAAATTATCTGACCAAATTAAAATTATCCCCCAGGTGCCGGTTTGGATGTTATGGGAGAAATATAAATTTTTCAGAAAAGGTTATTTTGTATGGGAGGCACAGAAGGGATGATTTCTTATTTTCCAAATTTTCATAACCGTATAACTTACGCAAAATTTGACTGGATTCAGTGTACATACAAAAATTATACGTATGTAAGACCATAGGGGTGAGTTCGGCCTTTTGTATGGGAGGTACCAGAAGGGGTGTGTAAAATAGTTAGGTTTTCTGAGGTTTGGCCTTCTATCACAATATAAATGAACCGACCAATTTTCATTACACCCCAAGTGTCCGTTTGGAAGTTATAGGAGAAATATTAATTGTCCAAAAAATAGGTCATTTTGTATGGGAGGTACCAGAAAGCGTCAACCGATATTGTCTATACTCATTCCTGAGGTCGATAATCATTAGCGTACATTATACGCAAAATTTGAGTGAATTGACTTTGCTAACCAAAAAGATATGTATGCAAAACTATAAGGGTCAATTCGGTCATTTGTATGGGAGGTACCAGAAGGGGTGTGGCAAAGGTTTAGGTTTTCTTAGGGTTTGTCAAATTTTGCAATATAAATAAACTGACCAAAAGCAAATATCCTCCGATCGTCTGTTTGGCAGTTATAAAAGAAATATTAATTATACAAAAATAGGTTATTTTGTATGGGAGGTACCAGAAGGGGTGGGGCTATTCTGCTCATTTACAATCCCATAATTCATTTTGAAATATATGTATACTGGTAAATTCTCATACCGATCCGTTAAGGTTTACTCGAATACTTATTGGGCTACTTTAGGGCGTAATTAGATTTTTTTTTCAGATTAATTTTATTAAAATGAAAAAAGTGTTCTACCGGCGGGCCGTGGCGGGTACAAAAGTATATATAGGGTTAAAGAGGACACTTTCACCTTTCTCTGGGTGGTATACGTTTCTTGTTCCCTAGATGTTCTATTCCACTAAAGTTTAAATTTGAGAAAAATAGAGTAGTTTTATAAAAATTTCATAACGCACCTAATATTAAACGCTAGAGCTGCGACCACTTACAACAACTAAAGACTATAATCCTACCAACATTATAAATTTACAGAATAAAACAGCTGATTGTCAAAAATTTTTGCCGGCAAAAATATTTGGTTTGATTTTTAATTTTAAATTTTGTGATAACTATTAAAAAAGTTTAGTAGAATATGAATAAAAAACTAAATTTTTTAAGTATTTAAGCACTTCAACTGACAAAAACTAACACGATATAGGACTATGTTATGTGAAGAAACAACAATAGCTTTGTGGTCTAAAAATCTATTGCTCCCCGAGGTCACCCTCTGGCTACGGCCTTGACTCCCAAATCTAAAGACATTAAAATTTATGGTGCTACTTTTTAGAATATCGTCACCTAAAATGCAAACGGATGTAACTACACTTTTATTTATTTTACAGGAGAAGCTAAAAACATTATTAAATCTATAAAAATAAAGTATTTCTTAAATTTTTTTTTTCAAAGTTTAGTTACAGTATGGAATCGTATTTATTTTTTTAAAAACTTTGCAAGAAATACTTTATTTAATAGATTTAATAATGTTTTTAGCTTCTGCTGTAAGTGTAGTTACGTCCGTTTGAATTTCTTTAATAAACTCGCTGTTTTTGATGGTATGCGTATGAACATGTAGTTTGATAAAACGAACCATAGTCAATATCAAACTCGAATTCGAATTTTTCTGTAGTTACGTCCGTTTGCATTTTAGGTGACGATATATTTTCAAAAAGACAAATTAAAAAGATTTATGTAGAAATAAGTGGTTGATTCCGAGATATATGTAAATGACACCCTATGATTAATGTATGAGATATCTTCTCGCGTTATTGTGAATTAACACACATTGTAGTTTTAATCTCACATAACGGCACCTACTTGTTTATAGACGAATGTGAACGTCAGCCGTTTAAAAAGCTTTTACTTGACTTGTAGTGCTAAGTTCCTGTCGACAACATTGAGGGGATCGCCGATGAAAGAAATTTATATGACTGAGACATTAATTGAACCATGGATCTCCCGCATGATAGTCGCGTGTGCTAACCATCATGTCCGAGACATAAATACTTTGTCGATAATTAAACCACTGTTGTTGTTGTTGTAACAGCTGGTGGTAGCTGGGGTGATAATTCTTTATACCGATTTTCTATTTATCGGCACTCGACGCGGGCATATAATCCGATTATAATACGATCATTGTTGGCAACTCTGTTCGTTCCTTTGTAGATAACAAGGTTTGTATCAAGGATTGTTTGGTGTTGTTGTTGTTGTGAGTTTTTACGCCAAATTCCACCAAAGATGGCGTCAGCTGGCTTGTTCATTTATATGAGATGTTGATAAATCATTTTCCTTGATCCTTGCGCAATCTGAATTTTTGTAGTGGAAGCATCTAGGATGAGTTTTGTTGGCTGGAGAACTCGAAAGTATTTAAAAAAGTAGTTTTTCATCGATGTTGATTTTGTCCAGTGCTCCGACCGGGAATCGAACCCGGCACCTTCGGATTGCTAGTCTACGTCGCTTCCACTGAGCTAGCGAAGGCCACTTATACTGTAATTATACTTTGCAATTTTAAGTTTTAACATGACAATCACGTGATTGTTGTTTTGAATCAACAATTACGTGAGATTTACCCCTATAAAACAGTGTGAAACAAATTAAATAAAATTATCTTGGTTCGCGAGCCAAGAGCATCAAAACTACAAAAGAGCTCTTTGCTCCCGAGCCACAAAATTTCAAATGAGCTCTCGGCTCGCGAGCCCTGAGCCCAAATAAAGCCAAGAGCTACAAAATTTCAAATGAGCTCTCATGGTACAAAAATAATACTATGAACCAAAAAGTATTTTTTGTACAAAAAAGTACGTTAACCAAGAGCCACAAAATTGCAATGGGCTCAACAAGAGCCAAGAGCAAGCAGGGCCTTTGGATTGCGAGCCGTAGTGTGTTTCGTAGTCCAGACAATAGACTTTATTTCCAATAGACTTTTTTGGAACACTTTAAGAGTAATATTGTCAACAGCAACCCAGTGCCCGTTAAGGAATTAATGGGGCGTTTTCGCTATGAAATCAATGGACCTCCAACTCTCTCTCTGGACAGATATTAGACGTCAGTTTGATGAATAGGCACGAGCGAATTCTAACATATACGATGTTCGGAGTGTCACTTTTTTTTATTGAAAATTTAACAAAAATACTATTTAAAGTTAATGTTAAAATGTGAAATGTGCTATGTTATTGTGATTTGTGCACCCAGCAAAACAAAAAACGCAGCATTTTCTTTTAAATCTCTTTCTTCCATCCGCAACATACTATTCACATAGTCTCTCCTTTTAAACATTTCCTCAACAGTTTACTCAAACCTATGGAGCCTACATTTTACAAGCGAGTTGGCGTCTCTTTCTATTATATTGCTCTATGGATGAAATGCAGAATATTACGAAACACCTCTGCAGTGCTTAGCAATTAAGACTCAACTTCGATTTCTTAAACTTTGAAAGACAAAACGGATTAGAGTTCTTTTTTAAATATAAATAAATAATATTTATTGAGTGCAGAATGTTGTCATCTTGTCGGTTTAAAAAAAATGTAAATCAAATTTTCAGTACAGAGTCCTTGTTTGCTAAGCCCGACAGATTTATCAAGCAGTTTTTCAACCAATCAAGATTCACATATGAATGAAGTAATTTTTAAAAATATATTTTCTATATTTGTTTACTTTCATAATAAATAAAAAGTTGTAATCTCTTTTATCTAAATTTAATATTCTCGTCGAAAAAGTAAAAAGTTTTTTGGAACACTGTATAAAAAAAAAATACAATATCTAGCATCATGATATAAATAACATCACTAATTTGCAATCAGTGATGCCAGAGGATTTTTGTAAAAATTCCCTACGTTTATTTCAAAAAATCCCTTTTTTCCCTACGATAACTATTTATTTCCCCTTTATTTTTCCCTACGCTACAAATGTTTAAAATTTGATGAAAATCTCTATAAATAATTATATTTTATGAACTTAACAAATTGAACTAAGCATCTCATAGCTTATTTTATTCCTTTTCTTAGTTTTAACATCAGTCGCAATTGAAAAAATCTATTCAGCATCTGCATTGGCGTGCGGCATACTTAGTAGGATTTTTATTAGTTTGGAAATAATAAATCATCATATACTTTTCAACATCCAACTTAGACAACGATATTTGCTCATCTTCAGAAAAGTTATATTTCATCGTTAACTACTCCTGTGTAAGATGGTCAATATTAATGGAAATTTTTGGCACAAAAACTTAAATTGGATAACACTGTTATCGCCTCCGCCAATGGCTGATACGGGGTTTAAAAATTCCATTTCCTTTAAAATCGAGTCATATTTTAATCGACGTTGCGGTTATATCGGATTTTTCCCGGTAGGACTCTGACAGAGGAAAGTTTTTTAACAGCTCTTCACATTCAGTACCGTCGTATATATTTTCAATTAGCAAAGTAATATGTAAGTAATAATATAGGTGATCGTACAGCGCAATTAAACTTTAAATCCGATTTTTTTTTATACAGTTTTGAGCCAGCTTTAAAAATATTTTTGTAGATTCAGAATGGAGAGCATGTACCAATGGTTTTTGATTAGAGAAGAGCATTTAAAGTGTTGAAGTAATTTAATATATATTTTTAAAAAAGCAAATAAGCCTGTTACACTTATTTTGTATGTCGGCTAATGTTAATTCTGCTCCTTTTCATTTATCTTGGCTGGATGCAAATTTAAATTCTCTGTAGTCGCTTATGTATAAATATTAAATTGTATATGTTATCTTCTATTAAAATGTGTATAGTTTTCTTTGAATATAGCTCGGTTTGCATGCTTTACAAGCAAATTGTAAAAAATCCCTACATTTCACGGGAATATAAAAAATCTGTCCGTTTCTCCCCACACAAGATTTTTTTTGGCAAAAATACCTGCATGTAGGGATTTTTCCCTACTTCTGGCATCACTGTTTGCAATGCTAATTGTTCTCCAATTTTTTTTATATTCTAGATTTTATTGAACAAAAACGTTGATATTTGTAGGGAAAACATGGTAATGAGGATTATGTAATATTCACATTGCTGCTCGCGTGATTTGATATTTTTCATTGAAAAAAAGCAAATATTTTTACAGATACCAGAAACGAAATTCCAAAATATGAAATGTTAAGCTACAAAAGGGAACTTAGCTTTAGGCTTGAGCTACGTATACATCGTAACTCAAATCTGAAAAATCGTTGATTCCATTAGTTTTGTTGAAGAAACCTTACAATCAGGGGAATTCAACATAAACCTGAGTTCTCTACTGCTATAGATACAAGCAACTTTGTGTTTTTTTTTGTGTTTACCCAATCTTAATCTGGTTTCCTATTTGATTTGCTGTCCCATACCTCAATTATTAGTTAAAAAGATAAATTAAATGTTTTTGTTTAAAGTTTTCAATTTCAAGCCTTGTTTCAATCCAGAGTTGATCAACTCTGATCGAAGCACTGTGAAATTTATGATGATTGTTTTAATTAAGCTCAACTTAAACGTAATTGTTGTTAATTTGTTAAATTGAGCTTATGTGTCATTTGTACATCAATTTGAGTTTTATATATTTTGCAATTTAATTTTACATGTCCTTTCGATATTTACCACAATCTGAGAATTGCAAAGCGACAACGCATTGAAGGCAAATTCCAGCCAACAAGGTGAACAAAATCACAGAACGTTTCATTTCGAATTGAAAATAATTCACGGTATGGTAAATTTCTGTTATCTCAATTACTCGTCCAAGCCGAACCGCACTTTTACGTAGATAAATAGCAACTAAATGCAAGAGCTAAAAAATTCTTATAATGAAATTTTCTCGAAGTTTGCTCGTTAGTTGTGAGATGGGCCGAAGCCATCATTCACTGGTTGGGCACACAGAGAGAATTCTCTTTGTGTGTTTGCGCTTAATTAAATAAATGCGGGAACGATGACGAGGACAACAACAAATCGGACAAACTGACCGGTCAGACTGTGCTGTGTGTGTGTGTGATATTAAAACAATGATGGTGATGAAGATGATGATAATGTTGACGTACGTCTGGCCTGTAGGCGGGTGTAAGCAATATGCATTTCCGTTATTTATTAAATTATTACTCACATTTGGCTGTGCTTTCATGCTATGCTTCTGGTATACTACTATTGTTGTTAATACTAAAAATACAATTAGTTTTGTTGTTCTTTGTATCACTCTCTCTCATTCGCCACACAGTTTTAACAGAGATAACTTAAAATCAAAAATGTAACTGAATGAATCACAAGTGAATTTGATGAATGAATCTATCTATAGTTATAGTTCTTATCAAATTTCTCACATTGTTCGTATTTTTTTGTATGTATGTATATTTGCATTGACAGTGTTTCTTTGTTTTTGCATTTGTGTTCGCTCGCCGCTCTCATTTACTGATATCATCATACGATGACGACGAAACGAAATAAACAACTACAAAATGTTTGTGATATTTTTTATAGTGTAAAGAGAATAAACAAAAGCAACTGAATGTTTAAAATATATTGAAAATAAAATGAAAAAAAATAAATAAACGCCGCCGTCATTGTACTCCCATCAAGGTTTTTATTATCGTATCAATTGCTGTGATCTTTAGCTCAAATTTCTTTATTGATTTAATTACAATTGCCCAGGTTCAAATCACCAGACTTTTGATAATCAATTGAAAACTTGCAATTACAGTCGAACACGGTTATAACAATTTCGAAGGGACCCACGACTTATAGTTTGTTGTCATATCGAAGTAATTTATACGTCAATTCGAATCTATAGATAATAGGAAAAAACTACTTCACATCACAGCCCAAAATAACATGTGCTCTCTGTGAACATTCTGTAAAATGACTATGACCCCAAATTGGGCTCGAGGCACACAGAACACTGCAGGGAATCTGCGGTGAAATTCTTCGGAGGAATTAGCTACTGATGGGTGAATTTCTTTCTGTTGCTGCTGTCAAATAAACAGAAGAAAAATCTACTTCAAAATTATTTGGTTCATGTCAACTATAGTATATGTCGATGACTCTTCCTACATGATGTTTATTGTCAAGTAAAGAATGTTATCTGATCTCCTTCATCCTTCTGGGTTTATACGAAGACTTGCATCTTTGTAAAACGGACACTAAGTCTTAAAATCAGTCCTTTTTGCTATTGTAGAACGGGCTATAAGATCTTTTGTTTGACATAACTCGAGAACCACTAGTCCGATTTAGCAGTTTCACTTTTCTATTCAACAAATGCTTTTGAACTGGGTTTATTTTGTAGCAGTTACAATAAAACTGTTGTACTCCGTAGCGTATGATTTGCATGGAATATTACTTATGATAATCATACGCCACCATAGAACAATATAACAAAAGAGTCTAAAACGTGACAAATTCTCCTATACGACTAACTTACTAACTTCAAATCGATACGAATGATGCAGAAATTCTTCTTTTTGGGGCTACTTTCACTTGCAGTTCTCAGAATTGAGTCCCAAAATCATGTGTTGTACTGTGTAATTGTAAGTTATTCAAGGACCTCAACGATTTTATCTGCGAGTCCTCGAGGCACGTCACGATCTGAATTACCGATCTGTCTAAACTTTGACATGCGCCACGTCAAACCCGTGCTGTTTCCGTCACCGAAGTACCGCAGCTCGTCTAAGGGCCTCTTCATGTAATAGTGGACAATATCCCCAGGTAACACAATACATTACACCAGATACCATCAACGATACTTGACCATCGACCAAACATGTCCCCAGGCATCACTAAAAAAAAAACTTTATTTCCCTTTGCACCCCATGAATGAGGTATGGGATAGCTTCTCGCGTTGTTGTGAATTAACACGCTTTCTATTTTTAAGATTCACAACTAACGGCACCTACTTGTTTATCGACGAATGCGAACGTCACTGTTTGAGAAGCTCTTACAAGACACGACGATTGAATCGACGCTTAATACTGCGAAGTTGCTGTCAACAACATTCGAGGGGAGCCGACAATGAAAGAAAATTTTATTTATTTTTTTTCTTTTAACATGACTGGAGCCAGGTTTGAACCTGCGATCTCCCGCATGGTAGTCGCGTGTTCTAACCACTATGCCACGGCCGGTCCCTCAGGCATCACTATATAAATAAAAATAATAAAAATTTCTATATAAAAAAAAGAATAATATCTTGCCCTAGTCAGGGTTTTGTAGGATGAATAGTCTAAGAAGTACCGTAGCTCGTCTAAGGGCCTTTTCATGTAATAGTGGACAATATCCCCAGGTAACACAATACATTACACCAGATACTATCAACGATACTTGACCATCGACCAAACATATCCCCAGACTTCACTATATAAATAAAAATAATAAAAATTTCTATATAAAAAAAAGAATAATATCTTGCCCTAGTCAGGGTTTTGTAGGATGAATAGTCTAAGATCTTTTTTTATAGGATTTCGATGACGTTATTAGTTTTAATTTTACGCTTGGTAGAAAATGGCTCTGTCAGATTTGTGTCGGTCTGTGTCATCCCGCATATCATCCCGCATATCACACTTGAAAGAACCTTGTATGCGATGGGTAAAAGGCTGATCCCGCCCCTCAAAATGCTCTGCCGACAGTCCATCGGCTCCCACAGCTTTATTGTTTTTAAGCTGTGCTGACCGTGACCAAATATCTATCTCAGTCTTTTTAGGTGGGGATTCCTATTTCAAAACTATTGCTTTTAAACTTTTGGTATAACTTTTGGACTTTACCTGTATCCCGTTACTTTTCGATATCCTGGCTGTCTCTTTTCTTCCATCGACGCTTTTCCACCTGAAGAGGCGTTTCATCTCCCTGCTCTTCTCATTATGTTGCTCCGTCCCCAAACGCGTGCCTGCAGTTGTGCAGTTATTCAGCTTTGCGCTGTCTGGAGCGTTTGGTTAATAGCATTTTTAGCACTACTTAATTGTGTGTGTACCTTGGCTGCAACAAAATCGTGATCCGAGTCAATATTTGCATTGCGCATAGCACGCTCGTCCACAACGATTCAGACATGCCCTCCATCGATTACTTTGTGACAAATCTAGACAGGCGTATCCAGGTTGCCTTGTGGATAACTCACTACCATGTTTATTGCCGACGCATAGCTAGCAAGTCTGAATCCCATATCGGAGGTGTTGTTGTGTAGACTTCCAACTGCTGAACCAAGAGAATATTTCTATTTTAACATGCAAATCTTCCAGAATATTTTTAATGACATGGCCAGGATAGCTGTCATATATTTCCTCCATTCACTTCTTTCTGCATTGCAGCTGTTCTTTCGTCGTGTGCATCTCATCCGGATGTTCAGTTTCATAGCCCGGGAACAGGTGATCTATCGGACGGTATGAGCTACTTGTGAACCTCCGCAGATATTCTGGTTATTCCCAAAAGAATAACGATCAGAAAACTACATTTAGAAAATCCCCCATCTCCCAAACAGTGAATAAATCATTTTTGAATAATGATAGAATCATACAGGTTATAACGGTCATTTCCCTACTTCACGTGCTTCGTATTAAACTTGGCCAAACTGTTTTGTAAATTACCACTGCCAAAAACATGATTGTGTTTCAATTACCATGACATATAGATGGCGCCAAAGCAGCACAAATGACATGTGCCACGTAATGGCGGCATTAGTAATGACATAAAATAACATAGCAGAACAAAACATAGTGCATAGCATAGTCCAGAGATCTAACACCAGAGCCCTGTTAACAACATCTTAGGTTCGAGCGAATTAACAGAGGATGTTAAGTGGGGGAGGCTCGATGAGAAGCTTCGAGCATGTAGAGGTTCGCATGCAACAGAAATAATAATTGAGAAAACATGAATGAAAATGTTATGAAATATGTAGATTTTGGTTTATATTAATTGATAATGTACCAAATAATGTTTATATAGGGTACAAAGTGATTATATTTGAAAAATATTACATAAAAATAGAAAATAAAATCACATTCCAGGTTGCATGGTATGTTGAGTGGTTGTATTCCAGGTTGGTAGTACGTTCAGTGGCAAATGAGGAATTGTGGTGCTGCTAAATTTGTGGGTACTGTAATATGGTTACTTTTTACTGAAATTGGACATTTTGGTACTAGAGGAAGGAAATAATATAAAAAAAACACATATTTTCAATGGAATTAAATCTAGGATGAAGTAATTGGTCTTCCCAGAGAAAATTTATCTTTTAACCGCCTACAAAAATATAATGGGCAAAAGTGCAGAATATGGGGCGGGAGCCCAAAAAAAAATCCACTCCCCCCAAATACGCCCTAAAACACGAAAATCAATGTCAAAGTTGGCGCTAAGGCCCACGGGGCCCAAAAAGTGGACCCTTTGGTTCTATGATAACCCCCCATTTGTGGGTACTCAATTGAAAGATATTTTCGAAACGAATCAAACGGTGGTACGGGTCTCCTGGACCGAGTTAAAGCCACTTAAATTTCCGGGATATACCAAAAAAAAATCATGGAAAAGTTAGAAAAATTTAAGGAAATAAATAGAAAGATTCTAAAAAAAGGAAAAACAAAAACCGCTCGATTTAAAAAAAAACTAGATTTTTTCTGAACTACCCCCTAAAAAAATTAAAAAAAATGGGAAATAATTATGGAATATTAGAAAAATTTAAGGAAATGAATTGAAAAATTCCATAGAAAAATAAAATGTCATCAAAAAAGTGTGAAAATTTAAAATTTTTTTGAATTTTTTAGGTTTTTTTAAATTAAAACAAGACCATTGAGAAAAATATTTAACGGTTATTTCCCTACCCTCGGTCAATTGCACTACACTTGGGTACACTGGACAGTAAAATTGTGTTTTAAGTATAATGACATATAGATGGCGCTAATACAGTACAAATGACATTTGCCACGTAACTACGTCAAACTTTGTGTCAATACAACAAATTTCTTATTCGCCTTCATTCGTGTTAATCTTATTGCAACGAAAACAAGGTGCGTGCGTGGTGCATTTAAAAAAAATTAACAACTTTTAACAAATTAATTAAACAAATAGAGTGTTCACCTATTAAAAATTTGTTAAATAATTTCACAAGAATATCCGTAATAAGTTGTAATAAATGCAGACAACCACATTACCACTAAAAAAGCTCGTGACGAAACTAAAGTGAAACCGTGGAAATTGTAAAACAAACGAAGACGGCAAACACGACGTATAATATCGTGCAATTTCCTCTAATAATGAATTAAATTTATTTTTGTATATCAAAAAAGTATAAATGGAAATCGCCAGATATCCTCTGTTGTTCGCAGATTACAGAATTTCTCAGTATTTTGTGGTATTATTGATAGAAAAAACCTTCTTTTCTCACCTATGACTTCTGCCACGATGGCAGACAGCTCAGTCCGTCAAACAACAAGTTATGGGGCACTGTCTGCTATAAGCTTTCTAATTTCCACCACATTCACCGTAGTTTCGTCTGCAGCACTGACATTTCATCCTTTCGTTACATTTTATATTAATTTGACCCTTTTTTTCTTTTCCAGCTTAAATACTTAACAAGAACCCGCCATGGACAAAGTTGTTAAATTCTGTGAACCCGGCCGTGCTTTCGCCAAGGACTCCATTCGTTTGGTTAAGCGTTGCACCAAACCCGATCGCAAGGAATTCCAAAAGATCGCCATTGCAACCGCCATTGGTTTCTGCATTATGGGTTTCATTGGTTTCTTCGTCAAACTGATCCACATCCCCATCAACAACATCATTGTCGGCTCATAAGTCTTTGGAAGGAATGGATGTAGTACTATATTTTTTTACAACTTCTATCTATCTAAGGCTGCATCAGCTTTTTGTTTGTATCAACATCGATCAATGATATAGCTGTGTTTCTTATGATGCTGATTATGTTCTATGTTAATATTCCACCATAATAAGTTTTACACATCAACACCTCCATGAAAATATATAGACCTTTTTTTCGTTTTAAAAGTTTTGTGTGTTTTCTCAGCATATTAGATCTTTTGTAAACTGTTTAGTGTTTAAGAGATTATACGATTTTTCATATCGGAAACGAATTGATGAGATTTAGCTTACTTTCCACACGTTTTTCTTAATTAAATGTCATCATGAATTCCATCAGATATTTTTTAATTTATAATTGAAAAAGGAAATAAAATTAAATTAAAATATATACACTTGTGTTATGGATTTGCTTTATAAAGAGGGGAATGTTAGCAGAAGATAAGGAGTTCGGTAAATGACGTACAAGGCATAAAATATAGGCCACGTTACAAATGATTGACAACAAATCAAAAGTGATGATGTGCAGCCATAGATCAGCTGTTACTTTTTGCTAAGAACAAAATATGTAAAATACAAATATATAACTAATGGTAGTAACCGTTAAAAATGTAATACATAAGTTCCTAATAAGCAATGAAAAAATTACTTATCATTTTCTTAACACGCAATCGGGCATATTCGAATTTAAATAAAACTTTAACACATGCTTCTCCAAAATACATATATAGAATTTGTTTAAAAATTGTCCTAATAAGAGGCAAGAGTAAATTGTAGTCAATGTCTCAAATAACACTTAAAAAGCGATAACCAGGATCAAAGTTGGAGCCTATAGGCCCTTTAGATTATATTATAATTTCCTATATGTGGGTACTTAAATTACTGGTACTATATTACAACCATATCATTCTGGACCAAGATAGGAAACCGTCTGTTGTAAATTTTTGTAAAAATTTTTTTTAGGTAAAAATATTAAATAGTTTTTGGCAAAAATTTTCGAAGACAAGGTCGGAGAGGACGGTTTCACTCTGAGTTACAATGACGATTTCCTACAAATTTACTTTTTTAGTTTTTGCTTATGCTGTGGATTTTTTTGATTTATCGATTTATTATGCATTTCTATTAGTTATACAATGGTGGCATGGATATCAATTAAAAGATGAAAATTTCAGAATTTTTGTTTTATGCAAGAATTGTTCTTTCGAATTTTAATCCTTGAAAATTTGCAATAAAATTTTTTTGAAAAAATACTTGTTGGAGGCTATAGCATGCTTCTAAATATACTAAAATTTTATCGTTATTAGTTTAGTGTTAAAGAATTATTTAAAATATTCTCTTAGTCAATATTAATTGAGACTTCATCCACCTTATTTCACTTACCTATTTTTTTTATCGGATTGGATTGAAAAATGTTTGAATTTTTTGTTTAAATCCTTAAGTCGGCTATAGTGGTACTCAATATAAACGCAAGACGAACCAAAGCTCAAAACAAAAAAATAAGACCAAATATCAATAATAAATGCTTCAGAATGTTAAAATTATCTTAAGCTGTTTAAATTATTTTTAGAAAAATCTAATCAATATTAAAAAAAAATCATTTCAATACCACCCATTTTCCCAAAAACAGTGAAATCTGAAAACACCTTTTTGTTCAAATGTTATTTTGTAGTTTATTTTAATCACCTAAAAATCTACAAATATCAGTAAATTTAAACAAACATTGTAAATGTTTTGTTTATTATTCCCTCCTTAATTCATCATCGATGATTTTTTGTTTTGATTGTGATGCTTCATATCCTTAAACTAATATGGTATACATTTTGTGTGTTTTATATAAATCTATGTTGTGTGATTAACCAAGAGCACCAGCTCTAGATATGTAGAATTCTTACAGTGTTTTTATCCAAAAATAGTAAAAAAAAAACAAGTAAAAACTATGCAATTAAAATCAAAGGATATTGTACATGATTACAACTCCTCAAAGAAGGCTACACGAGCCTTGGTCGAACCAGATTTTAATTTTTTTAATGTTGAGTACTTAGTCTCGCCCGCTTTTAGTTGTGCTTCGCTTAAAATATCCAAATTTGTTTGATTCTCTTCAATTTTCAACAGTTCAATCTCTGACCTCAGAGTTTGTAGTTGATTTTGCACTTGTTTGTGTTTCTTAAGATACTCTAAACGACTGCGCTCAATTTCGTTGGTTATTTGCTCCATTTCGCTGTCCGTAAGAATGAATTCCTTCGTTTCGAATTCATTTTCGGAATCTTCATCACGATGATGATTGGTATTGAGATTTAGGTCGTTGGTGGTCAACTCAACGCCAGCTGATGACGCATCATTTATATCGGCAGTTGAATTACTATTAGTTAGGGAGGGTGTGCTAACCGAGGCAGCAATGTTATTGGATGAACTTGATGAGGAATTCACAATGATATTGGGTACGAGCACGCTATCTTGCGAATTTTTACGTCCACGATTTAGGAAATTTAACAGGCGAGCAGTGGCTTCTCGTTCGGCTAGTTTGGCACATATAAGTTCTTTCTTCAGCTTCTCGGCTTCAGCTTCACGTTTATCCTTTTCAACGGTCAACTGATGCACAAAGAAGTCTGCTTCTCGTATTTTCTTTTCGAGTTCCATTTTTTCACGCTCAATTTTCATTTGTCGTTCGCGCAGTCGATCCATTTCGCTTTTGAAATGATTCGCCTTGCATTCGGTCAATTGCATTTGTTCTTCATTAACACGACTCTTTTCGAAATACAATTCTTTTGTCTCTTCCGAACGGCGCTAGAAAGAGAAAATGTTAGTATAGTTTTTGATATAAATGAAAATACGGCTTACCAAAGCATCACTGGCCATTCGCATATCTTCTTGTAGCCTTTCTAGTTGGGCTTCGAGCACATAACGATCTTGTTCCGCTCTTTCTCGTAATTTTTTCTCTCTGAGAAATTTTTTACGTTCCATTTGTCGCCGTTGCTTTTCTTCCTTGGCTTGAGCTTTCATTTGTTGAATTTCCATTGTGTCTGGCTTTCGGCGCCTCATGTACAGATCGTGATTTCCTTTGCAAAGATCTAATATCTGTACAAACAAAATGTTTGGGTAACAAAAGAATGATGAACATATCAAAATATAAAAAATGGCAAATAATAAAATATAAGACTTAATTAAGACAATCATGCAAATAAAAATGAAAATGCTTATGCAAAACAAAATTTGAGTGACAATTGTAACATTTTTTCTTTTGCTTCGTATTGCTCGATGGACCAGCGATTGTAGCATATTTTGCGATTTGTATACACTACTATAAAATTTAACATCGCCTTTGCTCATTTGTCCAATAAAAAAAAACTATTACGCATAAACCATCAATATTTAATGGGCCGGTGTGTGCTAATGACAGATCATTAAATATTGGCGGCATTGTAACAAAGCATTATTTCTTTATCTTTCTGTATTAGTATTTCTGAATTGCCGCCTTTGATAGGAAAGCAGTTTTAGTTAACTATTCTTGGTCAGAGTTATAAAGAGAAATTGAAATTCCCCAAACTGAAAATACTTCCTGTGCAAATTCAGCAAATCCTCAAATTGTATTAGATACAAATTGGCGATGTCTTTCGTGTCATAATAATATCACAAAAGCCCTTTGCATTGTTTTTTTTAAATGTAAGTCGTTACCATAATAACTGTACGAAACTAAACTTGGGTTGAACTCACTGTGTTCGAAAGCTCTTGCACAAGAAACAATAAAGCAAAATATTTTAGAAATCATTGTTCATAAATATAATTCTTTCTTTAAATTTCCGATCTCGCCTACGTTACAATTCTTACCATTTTGTTAATATGTAAATCCTGTGAGTAGAATATAAAACTCGAAACTTTAGCATCTACTAAACGTATAGTAAATTTCTTATCATCGAAACTAACGTGTCGTATTTCATTCCATTGAAATGTGGTTTTTGGCGTTAATTTGTTATGGTAATCATATATATTGAGTCCGACAGCAGTGACGCCCAGCCAAAGTTTTGTTTTGTTTTTATTCTACAAATGAAAAAGAAAACAAACCATTTATGTTACTGACCTTGATAATGAACACATCACAATTGCTGAAACTTACTGTTATGGGGAAATAATTAACGCCATACATATCCAAATCTTGGGCTATTTTCAAATATTCCATCTCGACTTCATCGCGTGTCATAGGTTCATGATCCATGTACCTATAGAAAAAAACGGATATAAATTATTACTGGCTGGTACAATGTTTAATTGTTGATTCTCTATCTGCCCCTGACCAAAAGATCTATATTAACAGTAACAACTCATACCTCGCCACAAGAATTAAAGAATATATCAGATTGGCCCAACCTATTGTCATTAAAGACAATTTGTATATGCTTACACCAAAAGCTTCCTACTTACCAAGTCTTTATACGCTCTTCCCACATTTTTGGTGTCATTTGATACTGATCCGTTACACCCTTGGGCAGCAAGTCAACACCCTGCAATTTCCCATCTTGATATGTCTCCGCATCGTATGGACCATACTGCACATGCACAGCATAAGATGCCAATAAGACTGATGCTTCCGGACGACAATAAATATCCATCGATAGTATACTCTGCTTGACTTGCAAGAAAAACAGATGTTGTGTTATCTCTTGTATCAGCTCTTCGCTAACATTCTCGGGAAAATATTTCGCATAGAAACTGAACACATAAAAGCCATTCGGTTGAAGTTGTATACGCTGGTCCTTAACTTTCTTGTCCATTTTCAGCCAAGCTACATTGCCGCGCGTATCCACGTACTGCAACCCAAAGTACCAGTATTCTCGTAGGCCAATGGTACGACAGACCAAATCAAACAAATCCTGACCACTGGCCCTCTGTTCTAATTCGAATTC
Organism: Muscina levida; assembly: GCA_964034835.1. Lineage (NCBI taxonomy): Eukaryota > Metazoa > Arthropoda > Insecta > Diptera > Muscidae > Muscina > Muscina levida. The sequence continues at coordinate 133,952,824 of OZ035882.1, forward strand.
CAACTCCGAGTCAAACGTGATAACCTTAACGGGGAAGACGCGTTGTTTTTTGCTACGAAACGGGCTCATTGTCTCGTGGACCTTCGCAGTTTGTTTGTGTTTATAAATTTAATTGGCGAGACTTATTCATTGATTCCCAGGGTACTGTGATTAGTAGATCTCGCAGACAGCGAACTTATGCAGGCGCATAGTTTTTGGCACTTTAGGTTTATGTTTTCAGGCACTTTTGTTTATTGTAATTGCATAACAATTATGGAATTTAGCAATTTAATACTATGTTACTTATTGTAATTCCAATGTGAAGAGTAAAACAAAAAATTACATGAGAAAATAAACGACTAAAAATAAAATAAATTGAAACAACAACAAAAATGTTACTAAAAATTGTCAAAATATGTAAAAAGCAGCAACAAATGTTTGTTGGCTGTGTTCACTAATTACTGAAGCAGACAATAACAAACGTCAGGGTTGCCATTTCAAGGTAACTTCTTAAGGGGTAGCACAAAAACAGAGTGGCAAACAAAATGCGATTGACATTCAGTTGAAATAAATTTTGTGTTTACACTATTTCAACATAACGTTTTGTTATTAAAAAATATTTTAGAAAAAAATAAAATGTAAAAATTGTACTAGATGACGCTAAATGGCATGTTCACATTCTAGTTTGTATATTAAAATAAGCAATTCACTTTTATCAAAATAGGGGGATACGTAAAGAAAACAAAAATTTGTAACATTGCCCTAAAGCATAGTAAGAATTATTTTAATTTATTGGGCCATATTGGTTCTGCTAAACTTGTTTGACTATTACAATCCATCCAGGAAATTCACCTATCTTGAAAACGAAGATAAAATGCGAATGGAATAATTTTCATTGACTATCTTGAAATAGGAAGGACTATCAACAGCGACTATTACATAGCGTTATTGGACCGTTTGTAGGACGAAAACGCCGAAGGCTTCAGGCTTCAAATTTCAAGCTAATAAATCGCTGGGAAGAAATTTTCGTCGAAAGATGAGGTAATCCCCGAAACTGAGCCCTATTTTGAAGCAAAGGACAAATTGTACTACAAGGGTTCGCTATTATCAGTATATCACTATCAGCCTAGAAGGGAATTATAATGAAAAAAATACGAATTTGCAAAAAAATGTGTTTGTCTATGGTAGGCCGGTGACTTTTCAATTTCCATTAATGTAAGAAAATTCTTAAATTTCGAAAATTCCCCCTCCAGTCGAAAAAGGACTTGGATGATACATTCATCGAGTGTATTCTTTTGGACGCCCCCAAGCAGCAAGTGATTATGAAGTGTCTATGACGCCGATTTAAATAAGTTATATCATTCTCTTCGTCTTGGTCCCCAAACATCGGAACGGCAGTTTAAAGTTATGACCGGGGAGCCGATGATAACCCCCTATTTGCAAGTGCTCAAAGTAATGTTATTTTCGAGACGAATGATATATTTTACAAGATCGTACCGGTACCCTGGACCGAGTTATACCTATTTAGATCACGATAGCCAGTTTTGAAGCAAAACTGATATTGAAAAAAAACGAATTAAAATTTTGACATAAATAATTCTGGCGCACCTTTTTTGGGCTCCCTAGATCCCCGTACGATCTATAAAAATGAATCGTAGGTTCTTGAAGAGAAAGCCTTACTTATGCCAAAACAACTTTAACACAATTTAATATATGAACAAAAATAATAATATTTTCAATTAAATAAAAACACTCCAATGCAAACGCAGATTTTTTATGAATTGGAATTATTACGATGACAGAAAAATAACAAGTTAATATAAAAAAAAACAACATTTATAAATAGAAAAATAATACGGTGGTCATTTCAATTTAAAGAAACTTTTTATTTTATTTTTCTTATAATCACAAGATTTTTATAAAATCTAGTTTGGCCTGCATCGATATTTTTAGAAAAAAATAGTATAAGAAATAACTAATCTGTTTCAACACCCTGAAGAGACAAGAAAGAGCATCCTGCATTGTGAGGATTCCACTATTTCTATCTCTTGACAACGAGAACGCAGTTTCCGGTTTAGGACGTCATTGTGGGTGAGAATTAAAACAGTACTTTTGTCAGCTCATAGTAAATAGCGCTAACTAAGTAGTTAGTTATTTCTCAAGGTCTTGAATGCATTTAGTGTTCTTTTAAGTCGATTCTAAATGAGTATGTTCTCTTTTAATAATCTTAGGGGTTAAAAAAATTATAATTAAATAACGTAAAATCACTTGAAGAAGTGATATTATTTGTATGCGCTTCGGAAATATTGCCAAATATTACTTGTACTAGCCAAGTTCACAATTCAAATGTTAGAAAAAGTTTTGCTTAATTAACTCTAATATTGAGTAACTTGCAATTTGACAAAGTTATGTAGGTAGATATATTTCATCTTTTTAGACATTAGTTATTGAAACATATCTTTTTTGAGAGCTTCATTATTTATGTAGGTATGAAAGGGAAATGAATATGTGATATAAACTAATGGAAAATATTTTTAGATCTAATGGTGCATAATACTCAAATTTCGATTAAAATCCAGTTGATCGATTTTGAGTCATATGATATAAGTATATGATAGGTAAACAAATATCGGTAACTTAATTTAGACGCTGCAACGTTTGAGACGTTCCAAGTGCAATTCGTGTAACAACTTGTTCTTATCATAATAGAAAGGATTATCCGTTTCATTCAACTCAGGGTCATACATGGCCTTCTCTGCCTCTATAATAACACCATTCGTTGACGGCACTCCACTGCCCGGGGCGGATGTGGAAGACGAAGCAGCAGCAGCATGTTGGTGTGCAAGCATTTCTTTGGACAGTTGCTGTTGTATTTGATTATTCTGGTTGTTGCTGTGATGAGGTTGTGGTTGTTGCTGCAGGTGGTTGTAGTTAGCCTCTTCAAAATTTGATAAATGCAGATTGTTTATGCGTTTCGACAAAGGAGTCGATTCGCATGACACATCATCTTCCCGGCTACGTTTTCTAAAAAAGAAACCACAAAAGCCCTATTACATTAGGAATTGCTCAGCTTTTGATACAATATAGCCCACTGTAAGCGATAACTTCTCTTGTTGAGTGTCTCCGACTGCTCCTTATATGTAGTTGTTGCGTTATTTACCTTTTATCTATAAGTCCAGACATTTTGTGTACATTTCCTGTGGCTTTCAAGTATTTTCCTAAATATTGTGGCTAATTGTTAATATTTTTCACTTGACTGCTTTATTTGTTGTGTTCTGTCTTGCAACAAAAGCCTGATTAGTTCTCAGCTGTCATTGTTTTTATTTCGAATCATTATCTCACCTCATTGACATTTGTTCTTTTGCATTTCATTTTGTTTGTATTCGCCATTGTATTCACCATCACAGTTGGTTAAAAGAAGTAGCTTAGCTTACCCTTCACACAAGTGAACTACAACATATTAAATCATGTTTAGATAGACGTGTTTTAAATATCCAGGTTGATTAAACAAAAGAGAAAATATAAAATTTTAATTTTATTTTAGTTTAACTTAAATATTTGTTGTTGCAATTGTGATAAACGGCTTAAGTCTTGTAAAGCCACAGTCGTCAGAATGAAGTGTAATATAAACCATACATAAACAATGCTATTTATACAATAGTATTAGGATTTAGTTTAGAAGATTTTGCCCAATATAGTTAGAACATTGTTAGCCGATATCTAAATTCAGATCTAAACAATGTATACAGTACTATTTATATATATATATCACCCAGAGAAGTTTTGGTCACTCCCTCTTGCGTAAACTATCGGGTTTATTGCCAAAGACTTTTTAAACACTGGGCCCCGAAAAGTGTGTAAAAGAAATGCAATTCTCTTTCAGTATTGATCGTCAAACAAAGCTGCGAATTCAAAACATAAAACTGCGTAAAACTTTGAGTTAATTCCGATTTTTATTTGGGTGTTTATTATCTAAAAATACTGTCAGAAAAAATAGGAGTTTTATAGAATGCCCCTGGTTTTTATAAAGCTTGCGGGGGTCGCAAACATTTGTGTTGTTTTTGGCATTAATTTTTTGAGTTTTCACAATAATTTATATTTATGGCGAGTGGCTAATTAGGCCATCGCGCTCGATCCTAGTTTCTTGGGTCTGCCAACGCCTTTTCTTAGTGATGAATCGGACAGACATCAGAAAATCAAAAATTTTTGAAAACCAACATATAAGTGTTATGTACAAGACAACCATGCTATTAGATAGTGTTTTTGGGGTGCCATCACACATGTCTAACTCCATTAGTGCCTGTATAATAGCCGCTTAAATGTGACAGTGCTGCATACATAAATAATTATTTTTACAAATTATTTTTATAATAACAAATTATAAAAAAAAAAATTGTCCTCTTGTTTTGTATTGTTGATCTATTCTATCTATTCTGTTATTGCTAATAGAATTTGTTTGACAAGAGTTGTGTGAAATGGATAACAGGGCGGATAACTATTTCGATGGTTGCCAAACCATCTCACCAGCACCCTTTGCTGTGCCTTCTCCACTCATTATCACAACATTAAGTGTTAAAAGCTTCAAGACACCATCGTGAAGCCCAAACACACCGGTGCGAAAATGGTGTCAACGAAGACCACACGTCAACATAATCCACACAAGCTCTTGTCTATGCTTTGTCTATCGGACAAAATTGCATAGAATTATTTTTGGCAACAAATGCCATCTCAGTGTACCTCCCGTGTATGTATGCTCTTGTTTTGTATTGTTGATCTATATGTGTAAATACTGAATGTGTTTTCGCACCGGTGTGTTTGGGCTTTACGTTGGTTTCTTGAAGCTTTTAACACTTAAGGTTGTGATAATGAGTGGAGAAGATACAGCAAAAGGTGCTGATGAGATGGTTTGGTAACCATCAAAATAGCTATCTGCCCTGCAAGCTGTGAACATAATCCATTTCACACAACTCTTGTTAAACAAATTCTATTAGCAATAGTAGAACAGATCTTGAACCGAACGATGAAAACACATTCAATTTTGTTTTCTGTATATGCAAATACACTGCAAAACAAAATATAATAAGAATATTGGAACCACTTTGAGTTCATAATGAAACGATAATCACGTATATGAAACAACGTTATAAATTTGCACTAGCCTTAAGACTTAAACACATAGAAAGCGTTTCTTTCTTTCCTCGCATCAAGCATATGTCGATTTCTTTTATTACTTTAGTTCTTACGGGTACGTTCACATATAAAGCGTTCTCCAAAGCATCAGGCGCAGGCTATGCGCAAAGTTTACAAAAATTAAAAAATTTGTAAGCATCACAAGCATTGACATTTGAAAACAGCTGATTGTGAAGTTTATTTTTTGCAAACAGACAAAAGAACAAAAAACTGTAATAAAATTTTTCAAAGTTTTATGTTTTTTAAGGAAAACATTGCATATACGACAAAACTGATGTCCAATTGTGTGTTTACCGACAAACATATGATAAGTGTATAAAAATTTGCAGCTTATGTGTTTTAGAAATTTCAAAGGCGATAATTTAGAGCTCTACATGATTATTTTAAAATAAAACTACAACGACGTGAGCAGGTCATAAGAAAAAAAACTTAAACTTAACAGTATAAAAATTCACACCGAGCCAAGCACGGTTGTATGGTAGGATCAAGATGTATCAATTATAAGGTGGTGTTAACATGTCAGCTGAGTTGAGCATATATTTTTTTTAGTGTGTCATAAGCTGTCAAATGCATATATTTGCTGCCGAAATTTTGACAGCTTATGACTCGAAAACATGAATTTGTTGCAGTTGTTGTGCTGTTGTTGTAATGATGCCACCACCTTATACTGGATACATCTTGGATAGGATAAATTTGAATTATTACTAAAAAACGAATAAATATCATTTCCAAAATAAAAAATCTGCTGACTTTCTAACAGCCTCAATTAAACTGTATGAAGTTTTGTAATCATTCAACAAATAAATATGTCAAAATACTTCTACTGCCATTTCTATGCAACTGAGCCGCCTGTGCCTCAGTTGCCTATACTTGGCTCCGATAATGGTGGTGGTGAATTTATGTTAGTCATTCGCAAGAAGCACAAAGCAAAGAACAACAGAAGGAAAATTGTAGAAGAAGGAAATTTTTTTGTGTGTGAATACGACGAACGAGTTGCTGATCTGCCCAACCCATAAAATAAAATTCTTGTAAAAATGTAAGTAAATTAACAAAACATTCTACAAATAAAACAAAGAGTGATCCTCAGCAAAAGTGAAAACATATTGAATTGCAAGAATCCGAATAAATTGAGCATTTTTGTGTTGCAAAAAAGAGAAAATTCTAAAGTGAAAAGTTGAGACACCAAAAAATAAAAAAAAAAACGACAGCGAAGTAAACGACGGCGACGATGATGATGAAGTCGGCGAAGCAGTGCAGCAAAGAAGAATGTAAAAAAAGAATAATGGTGTTTGTGTGTATATATGTGTGTGCAAACGGAGTGCGGGGAAAATGTCGCCTACATTTTTTCTCCACAAAAAAATCGTACTTTTGTGTTCTTGCCGCAACTCTAAATATGAAAGCAGAGCTGTGGCGTCGAGGGATTTTGTGTGTTTTGCCTGAGCTAGATGTTAGCTGGATTGTTGTATAGCCAAAACGTAGGCTGGTGGGTTAAGAGGAATCGCCAACCAGCCAGCCATTCGAACATAAAAGCATTTCGGTTATCCATACAAAGAATGTTGTGTGAATGCCAATTGCTGTGGTGCTGTGTGGTGGCGTTGCTAGCGTCTGGTGCTCTGTGACCAGCGTTGTTGTAGTTATTTTGAATTTTCTTTATTCTTGTGCTAAATTCCTAAAAACGAGTTTGGAAATCAATGACTTTCAATCGTCATAAGTGCAATGTGAATATCGTCACTTCTGCTGCTTGCTCCGATAGTAAGTTTGCACGTACTGCCACTTACTATGTAGTACATATGTGGGGAGTAATTGACGTGCAATGTTGCCAAAGGGAAATGCTTTTAAAAGTGCCAAATTATTGTTGAATTGCAATGACAAAAGTTGATAATAATACCAAGCAACAAGCATAATACAAAGGAAAAACAATGGGAAGACGACAACAAAGTCCTTACCAGAAGCTTACCGAAAAGAGCATGACGAAATACTTTAACGTCAATAGATCGCCAAGGTTGAACCATAGAAACATAGTTTGGACAAGGCTTGGAAGATTAATACGTTACTGGTTGTCTCTTAGCCAACGTTTTCTTCCACCACGGCAATGCGATCGTGCCGAAGAATACATCTTAGAGGGCAAAGAATTCGATTTATATCTTAAGATAATCAAGTCAGTAAACAGTTTAAACAAACAGTTATTTTTTTCTGGAAAAAACTTGTTTGAGTTTTTTCGCGCTTTTGAGTAATGTTTATATTGTAATGCATTTTATATGAAGAGTTCCGAAAAGAGATTTAATAACAAATTTTTATCAGACTATAGAAAATATAAAAAGAATAAAATGCATACAAGATCATAGGTATGTTAGAACAAATTATAATGTTGGATTCTGCACAAGTTTTAATAAAACCATTTAATGGGAAAGAATTTCTGTTAATTCGTGCCCACTGTCATTAGGTTTTGAAATACAGCTTTAAGCAAGGCATTTGTTTTGATTAGCCAGTTCCAACTTCAAATACAATCGAGCAGCATTGGACAAAAAATCATTTAGTGGTTTCTGCGAAATTTTTAAACATATATGTATCTTCTAAAAATATTTGAAAATTTCTAGTAAGGTTCAACTGATTCAAAATTCCATAATTTAGAAGTACAGTATAAACTATATGGGTATTTCCACCGGAAGGATACGATTTCATAGTATAAAATTGCTATATTTTTAAATTTTTGTTTTTGTAATCATATATTGAATTTGTTGGACTTTAACAAAACAAAGTCTCTTCTTTCCAAATCCTTTGAGAAACTTAAAATCGGTTCATATTTGCCCGCGTTACTGGCTTATAAGTGCGTAAAGGTACGAACAACCAGTTTTTTTTTTACCAGTAACTCAATATTTTGGGGGTTTTGTGAAATTTTAAAAACAGATTCTTGTTGTGCTCAGCAGCATCTACCAGAAAAATAGTATAATTTTCCAGATATTATTCTCTTTGTCGCTCTGTGTTATCCATAGAACAATGCGTGTGTCCGCAACGTACATTTAGATAGAAGTAGCATAAAAGTTAAAAGTATTTTAAATGTGAAGTAGGTTGTTTATAAAACCCCAATATGTCTCCTTTTTTTTGTTTACAAAAAAGAATATGCTGATCACATAAGAAATTTCGCTAAATTTTACAAATTTTCATAGACACCTCAAGTGGCTATGGAAAATTGTGTGTGCCCATAACGCACTTTGTGTTAGTCTAAATTTTGAATACAACATTCTAAGTAGAGTTTCATTAAAAGAACATTATAGTACTGACCAAAGTCTACATTTTTTAATATGAACATTATCTTCAAAATATTTCAACTTTTCGAGAAAAATACAAAATAAGAAAAAAAACGTGCGTCCACAACGCTGGGAAATACCCAATATCCGGACTGTGTTTCCCTACGCATTGGGTTGATTAATCCAAATTGATTGAAACTCTATAATACGGATTAAATGTACTGTACTTATTAATTTTTTTTTTTTTAAATATCTTAAAAAAAAAGTTTAGCCTGTTTACCAATTAAGTTGTTTATTAGAAAGATTGAAGGGATTTTTGAATTTATTAATTATTTTTATTTTCTAAAAATATCTTTATTGAAGTATTTCTAGGTAATAGATGTCTAGTTTTTGATTTATCACAACACCTTAGCGATAACATTAAAAAAACAAATTAAGTTTCTTACCTAATGACGCATAGATCGCTCCCATATGTTTACTTATACAGCAGATGCCGAATTCACATCGTTTTGTCCAGTATAAAAGATAACAATTAATAATCAGCTGTCTGAAAAGCATACAGATCTAGGATCTAACAACTCGGGATCATACTATATATGGGTTTGAAATTGAGTCATTGACAGACAAATGTAAGCTATAAATAAAACCTCAATAACATATTCCAGAGTTTTCTAATTTTAAAGATATCAAGAAAAAAATATAATTAAAAAACATAAAAGCACATAAAAGGTTTATTGTCAAAAGTGTTTTCGATGCCATTTCTTATCGTTACCGGTGGAAAATATTGTACTTATCTATTTGCTAACATCATGTCGACTCTACACTGCGAGTTCACAAAATCTTGGAGATATCTTTATTAATTTACAGAAAGGAACTAATGGATAATGAAATAGTAATTTGTAATTTAATTTAGAATATATATTAATCTCAGCAATTAATATTAAGTATAAACTTAGAGAATGGTGGAGGATGATGTTAACCAGGTGCGCCATTAAGCCCTCTGCTTAAAGCACAAAACAATCGTCGCAAGTAACGAAATATGTTAACGTCGGGTAGCAACGTAAATTGTATCTTACGGTAGTCTGCGGGTTCGACAGTGGCACGATGGTTAGAACACATGACTATAATGCGGACGACCTGTGAACGAAAACCTGTCACAGCCATTTATATTTCTATAATCGGCAGCCACCTCGACTAGGTAGGTAGCAATCGAAATTTTTAAAAAACTTCTAGAAACTGACATTCTTATTCGAAGTTAAACTGTAAACTTCCTTGTGTGAGTCTTACAGTAGAAGTGTGTTAGTCCACTTTAATGCCATAAACTTTCTCAGGTCCCATTCATGGGTTGCAAAAGAAAATCAGTTTAGTTTATGTATATGTATGCCAACTTTTTTTTTTAAATTAATTGCCATTCATACAGCTTGCATATGTCTACTGCTTTAAAAGAAAGTCCAATTTGAAACGTATGAAATGCTAAAAATATTAAACAAACTGCTTAACTGGTAACCCTTGATATCAGTTGATAGATTCCGCGATACCTGTGTATATGTGACAGACGTTTTTGGATATATTTGTGTGAGTTCCTCAATTGGTTAGCAATAAATTCTTTCTTATTTCAATTTCATTTTACTCTTTCTGTCGTCTGCGTTGTTTGTCAGTTCCACTTCTTATCACGTTATCGCATACGAACATTTGGTTAGTTTTTCCCCTATACTACAATGAATGTGTTTGAGTCATAGAGCCACAGCGTCAATCAGCAACGATCGTAGTATGTGCAAAAAAAAAACATTGGAACAAAATTCTTCAATCTATTGACAATGAAGAACGATGGAATTTAGAAAACGCATATCGATCAATTGCGTCGTTGAGGCCCTACCAAATCAAACGACTCACCACTCTCTAATATCACATATCTGGTTGCAAAGAGCTGCACTCAGTCGCGCCCTGTCATTAAAAACAATAAAAATTCATATTGTACCATGAATGGAGCTTGTGGTGTGTCTGTTGTCTGTGTCGTTGTCACTACATGGATTATGAAACTCATGGGTCTGTAAAGAGAAGAGAAATACATGTACATATTTCAACACAAGTGTGTCGTATCTTCTCCCACTGTCGGTGGTATCAATGTTGCTCAAGTTATTGCATTCACTGAATGCAGTACACCGCCACACAAATACACAAAGACACTTTGCGCGCACAGTATACAGGAAGGAAGTTAATCAGAGAAATTGAAGAATGTTAATGAACACTACAAGCAAATTAGGAGAATGACATAAATCACAGTAGTGTTGTTTGTAATAGCAAACTACAACAAAGGCATTGAACAATCTCATTATTGATATAGTTGAATTAAAGAGCCCAATTTTGAGGATAGCTCGCATGATGTGAGATTTTGCGGTTTATAAAGATAACAAATTATAAAAGGCGTATAAAATTCAAATTGTTTTTACTAAGCCTTCGTAAAGAAGTTAATAGCGGTTTTCACCCTTGGTAGTAAAGTACCCTTGTAGACCTTGTTAATGTAGTTAATGTACTAACATATACAACAAAATGTACTAGACTACAATTTACTACGCCGTGGTTAAAAAATCACGTAAAAAGCTGTAGTAAAAATGTGTGATAAATTTATCAGAATTAAACAGCTGATCATCAACAACTTTTGCTTGCAAAAATATTTGGTTTGATATTAAATTTTAAATTTTGTGATAACTATTAAAATAATTTGGAAGAGTATGGATAAAAACCTAAAATTTCTACGTATATGTATAAGCATTTAAACTGACAAAAACCAAAACAAAAATCAGCTGATTCATAAGTTTACAATATATCAGAAAAAGCCGCTCATGCTTTGTAGTGTAAAATGGTAGTAAATAAAACAGGTTTCTATGGTTAACTCAAAGGGTGACAACCGCTAATATAAAATTATGTGAAGGTGGAAGTGTACTTAAGACTATATAGTATTATCTAAACATTTACATTTAGAAAAAACTAATAGAATAAACACAATTAACAAAGGAGGGAAATTTGTATTAGAGGAGGACGTTACTTTTAGCCCATCACATCCATTTTTTTCTGTAATTGTTTATTAATACTGACATGTCAAATACTGAACTTAAGTTGTTTATATGAGCAGAGAATATTTTTATGCATATTTTAACTTTCAAAAAAGGAATTTGTATCAGGGTTGGCAGTAGTTTTTGTCCAATCTTTGCTCATTTTAGAACTTAAACTAGGAACAGACGGACGGGCATTTTTAGATCGACTCAGAATTCGACGGTGATCATTTGAGCAGGAACTCTTCAAAACTTGATTATCCACTTTTTGTGTCTGAGCAATTTGAGAAAAAGTTTTTAGGTATGCCGCTATGTATTTTACCCGAAATTTTGGTGCATTTTTAAAGACGTCAAGATTAGTCATTGCATTGTATAGGATTCAAAAATGTAGCAACAATATGTTTTAAATTAATCCTAAATTTAAAATGAAATAATCTATTTTTGATACGCCTGATTGGAATATTCAAGTTTTGTTATGCGCCCTAGAAGAAAAAAATAACAAAACATATTATGTTGCAATTTAGACAAAAAAAAAGGTGATTACATTTTAAGGGCCGATGTTGATTTTGAATAAAACAAAAATTATTTAAGAAATTATTGCCATTTCTTTTTATTATGATAATATTGGTTTGTTTTAATTATGTATGGAACAAATTATCGGGCAAATGGCCGCCGCGACCTCGGCGGCACACCTCCATCCGATGGTCCAAATTTTCGATGACGATGAGGCATTATTGAGGTTCTATGTCGTTAATGTGCCGAATTATCTCATCCTTTAGCTCTTGAATTGTTTCTGGCTTATCGACGTACACCTTTTTTTCAAATAACCCCAAAGAAAGAAGTCCAATCACGTGAGATAACACGGCCATTGAATTTGTCGCGCAAAAGAGCCATTGTTTCGTTAGCTAAGTGGCAAGTGGCACCGTCCTGTTGAAACCACATATCGTCCACATCCATATCTTCCAATTCGTGGCATAAAAAGTTCGTTATAGCGATAGCAAACACCGTTTACAGTAACAGCCTGACCGGCATCATTTTAAAAAAAATACGGCCCGATGATGCTCTTGTCGGTGTATTGGTTTTTCGATAATCACTCTTGGATTATGGCAATTCTGCTTATTGACGAATCCTCTGAGGTGAAAATGTGCCTCGTCACTGAACATGATTTTCTTCGAAAATTGATCATACACTATTGCCATTTCTTGCCACCATTCTGACTATTGACGACGTTTGGAATGGTCAAGAGGCTTTAGTTCGTGAGCCAATTGCACCTTGTAAATGCAAGTCTTTATACATAATGTTCATCAACGACGAGCGTGAGAGGTGCAATTGTTGGGCACGACAATGAGTTGAGGTGGACGGCTTTTCAGCCACACTATCGCGAACAGCAGCAATATTTTCTGCAGTACGAGCTGTACGCGCCGAAAAATTCACGAAGTGCACGATATGCATGTTGATTTGAACGCCCATTTTCATAATAAGCCTGAATATTAATAACGCGTTGCTCATGGTTCAAATTGAGTTACTCTGAAATTTAGAAATGTCAATAGAAATGCAGAAAAGAACTTGACGTTTAGGCGTGGTTCACATTCAACATTGGCCCTTAAATATTAGGCATCCTTTAGTTAATAAACTTCTGTATAAATCATATTTTGTTTCAAAAATGTATATTCAAAATGGGCAATTCCCATTTTGAAGTGGATTAATCTAGTTTTAATTAAATTTTTTTCTGGTGTATTAATAGATTTCACACAATTTTATTTTCGCTAAGTTTTCAATTCAGTCCTACCAAACAAAAATAAATAAAATTCAGTTCCGCCAAAAGTGGAATAGTCAAGTTTTGAAATGTACCTCCTCCAAGACTGAATGAAAGACGGATCAGTTAAAGCATTTACATCCAACTGGGAGACGACATAGGAAGAAAATTGCAGGCTATGCGACGATGTGGAGCAAATTGAGACCATTGAGCAATTCCTATGCCTTTGTGAAAAAATCAATTCCTCGGTAAATTGATCTTTGATAGTCTCACTTAATTGTCGTCATGCAACATGGAGAATCTGGTGAGGTTCACTGATGGTTTGAGCTGACTTAAGGACAGAGGACCATTATTTAGTTTTGAAGGAGGTAACACACCGGATTTAATTTAACACTTATTTCTCTCTTCCCCTGTACCATCCTTGTAAACTTTATATTTATCTTGTACTATACTCTTTTCATCATATTTCCCTGTCTTCCTCAAGAATATAGATATGTTAGAGAATTCTGTTCTTTTCCAAATCCAACGAGCGCACAATCCGGTTAATGCTGGAAGTTATTTAATAAGGGTCTATTTTTACTTTTACTATGATAAAAAATTATTGTCAAAATATGTTTTAATACATAGAATATGTTAAAAATATTTCCTTAATGTGATTTTCTTCTTGCTACTTTTTGTTTATTTAGCACAATCCTTTTCTTATCTAAGAGTTTTACCCCATAAATACAGTACATAATGTATGTTGCATTCATGTGTTGTCAGTGCCTAGACATCATTTATGCTTCTTTTTGTATGGGCGTGTGTGTGTAGTTAGTTTCAAATGTCCATTCTAAAATATGCACTACAAATATACAAAACATAGAACACTCCCCATTAGTTGACCATCATATCCATTTAAGGAAATAAAAACAACACAAAAGATATGAACTGCATGCATAATAACGATAAAATCTCACCCAGAACTCGACATTAGCACAAGGGGGGAGTTTTTTTTACACAAGCATTAAGAATGATTTGCTGGCCTCTCGTAGTCACTTTGTTGACAAGCGATGTTCATTTTCTGTTTGTGATTCCGAGGCCGGACGAAGAAAAATATAAAATATAAGGAAATTAAATGTAAAAGTGAAATTAAATATAACTAAATTGATAAATGTGCAGTACAATGTGTACACGTTATGCTACCCTTTTATATTTATGATTCATTCTTTTCTCTTTTTGTTCTAGCTAACTGAGGACAATGCAGACCATAAAGTGTGTTGTTGTTGGTGACGGTGCTGTTGGTAAGACATGCTTGCTTATCTCCTATACAACCAACAAATTCCCCTCGGAATATGTGCCCACCGTATTTGATAATTATGCCGTAACCGTTATGATTGGCGGCGAACCATACACATTGGGCCTATTCGATACAGCTGGCCAGGAGGATTACGATCGTTTGCGTCCATTATCGTATCCACAAACAGATGTATTTTTGGTGTGTTTCTCAGTCGTTAGTCCTAGTTCATTTGAAAATGTTAAAGAAAAGGTGAGTCCCCAATTAAAATTAATCGTATAAGTTGCATTTAGTATATAATGTGTCGTATATAAATAGGGCAAGGAATCTCAGGCAAATGTATATTTTGACTGGACATTGTAAAATGTAAATTTCCTTTGAAATGGCATTAATTTGTTAGTGCATATTCAGCATATTTTACGAAAAATACGATTTTTTTTGCATATTTTCGCGCATATTTTTAGCAAATTTTACAAAAAAAAATTTACGTTTTTGATGCATATTTTTGCCATTGTCATTAACAACTATTAAAAAAAAATGCACTTTATCATATGTAAAACGTATATATCGCTGGAAAGGTCTACGACTCTTCGTTAAGAAATCATGAAATTTCCTTTAAAATGGCATCCATTTGTTAGTGCATATTCAGCATATTTTACGAAAAATACGTGTTTTTGGTCATTCATGACCATATTTGATCAAATCTTCCAACAAAATCACGTTTTTAAAGTAGATTTTTGGTATTGTTATTAACAACTGAAAAAAATGCACTTTGTCATGTGTAAAACGTATATATTGTTGGAAAGGTCTAAGACGCTTCTTTATGAAATCAAAACTCGGTTAAGAATTGACTGAGATATAAACTCATAATTGACAAAAGTCAAGATTTCGAGGGTGTTAGGAAATTTTAATATACAGGGTGATGTTGTACTCGACCAGACCTAAAACACGCACTAGGTCACTCCCCAAGTTCCTTCAATTTTTTTTCCATTTAGCCACAGTGTGTTATTTATGGTCCTTGAGCTTATCTGTTGAATTATGAATGCATATAGTGTCATATGATCTGTGTTTATGTTTCCACTTGATTTTTTTACGGCCTTATGAATATGTTAGACATAATTTATTAGTAATTAGCCAAGCCATCCGACGTTACTCACCTTAACAATGGCCGAAGTAAAAATTAATATTCTAGATGTAATTTAAGCTTTTAGCTGTTATATGCTAATACTAGCATATTTTTATTACCTATTATCAGAGTACGTATTGGCTCGCTCTTTTCGGCTCCCGGCTCGCGAGCTAGGAGCCACAAATTTCAAACGAGCTCTCGGCTCGCGAGCCAAGAGCCACAAAATTTTAAATGAGCTCTCGGCTCGCGAGCTACGAGCCACAAATTTTCAAATGAGCTCTTGGCTCGCGAGCCAAGAGCCCAAATAAAGAGCTGGCTCGCGAGCTAAGAGCTACAAAATTTCAAATGAGCTCTCGGCTCGCGAGCCAAGAGCCCAAATAAAGAGCTGGCTCGCGAGCTAAGAGCTACAAAATTTCAAATGAGCTCTCGGCTCGCGAGCCAAGAGCCCAAATAAAGAGCTGGCTCGCGAGCTAAGAGCCAAGAGCCCAAAAGAGCTGGCTCGCGAGCTAAGAGCCAAGAGTCCAAAAAGTGCAGAGCTCAAAAAAGAGCCAGCTCGCGAGCCTGCTCAAGAGCCCATTTGAAATTTTGTGGCGAAAAGTACATTAAAAGTACTTTTTGGTACAAAAGTGTACTCTGGTACAAAAAAAGTACTTTGTGTCGAAAAGTGCGTTAAAAGTACTTTTGGTACAAAAAAGTACATTAAAAGTACTTTTTGGTACAAAAGTGTACTCTGGTACAAAAAAAAATACTTTGTGTCAAAAAGTACGTTAAAAGTACTTTTGGTACAAAAAAGTACTTTGTGCTGAAAAGTACATTAAAAGTACTTTTTGGTACAAATGTGTACTCTGGTACAAAAAAAGTACTTTGTGTCAAAAAGTACGTTAAAAGTACTTTTGGTACAAAAAGTATTTTGTGCTGAAAAATACAAAAAAAGTACTTTTTGGTACAAAAGTGTACTCTGGTACAAAAAAAGTACTTTGTGTCAAAATTATGTAAAAGTACTTTTGGTACAAAAAAGTACTTTGTGCTGAAAAGTACATTAAAAGTACTTTTTGGTACAAAAGTGTACTCTGGTACATAAAAAGTACTTTGTGTCAAAAAGTACGTTAAAAGTACTTTTGGTACAACAAAGTACTTTGTGCTGAAAAGTACATTAAAAGTACTTTTTGGTACAAAAGTGTACTCTGGTACAAAAAAAGTACTTTGTGCCAAAAAGTACATTAAAAGTTCTTTTGGTACAAAAATGTACTTTGGTGCAAAAAAAGTACTTTGCGCAACAGAAATTTTTTTTGGGCCATAACTTTGGTACTTTGCTCAAGAGCCAAGAGCTCGCTGGCTCAAGAGCTGGCTCTTTTTGGGCTCCTGGCTCGCGAGCCAGCTCTTTTTGGGCTCTTGGCTCTTAGCTCGCGAGCCAGCTCTTTTTGGGCTCTTGGGTCTTAGCTCGCGAGCTGAGAGCTCATTTAAAATTTTGTAGCTCTTGGCTCGCGAGCCAGCTCTTTATTTGGGCTCTTGGCTCGCGAGCCGAGAGCTCGTTTGAAATTTTGTGGCTCCCGGCTCGCGGGCTGAGAGCTCATTTGAAATTTTGTAGCTCTCGGCTCGCGAGCCAGCTCTTTTTTTGGGCTCTTGGTTCGCGAGCCGAGAGCTCGTTTAAAATTTGTGGCTCCTAGCTCGCGAGCTAAGAGCCAATTTTCAGGAAAAGAGCGGCTCGCGAGCGAGCCAATACGAACCCTGCCTATTATACAAGAGAAGTCATCCTGGACTTGCTATGATTAATTCTTCTCATCTCATTACGACATACGGACAACGAATATTGATTCTATCAATATGTAATCGCATCATTTGGGCACGAGCTGATTAATAAATTTTTTAGTATAAATGTTGAAATCCTAATGTGATAATTTAATTTTTATTTATTCGTAATCAATTTATTCGTATCAAAAATTACCAAATATAAAATTTATTTTTAAGAAGAAGTTTTTCCCTTCGTGTCAAGATATGTATTACATTTAGTTAATGCGATTTTAACTACGTCTACTTTTCCTTCGCCTTGGAAAACTGCGCGGGTTGTGCCTATTCCTAAAAGGCGAGTGGTAAATGGACCTGATGATCTTAGGCCTATGTCAATACTGCCGGCCTTATCGAAAGTAGTTGAACATCTTCTTAGAACTCAAATGCTCCGGGTTACGTCATCTAGTATCTATGACTCTCAGTATGGTTTCCGTAAAGTTCGTTGCTACTCGAACTTACGGATTCAATCCGTAGAAATATTAATGATGACAAACTGAGTGTTTTAGTTTCACTTGATCTCTCAAAGGCCTTTAATTCTATAAGCCACAGCAGAATGATCGAAAAGCTTAGGAATGAATATAAGTTTTCTAAATCTGCGTGCAGACTGATTTTGTCCTACTTATGTGATAGGTCCCAATTTGTAGTGTTTAGGCCTTCTTCATTCTGGAGTTCCTCAGGGATCCGTGTTAGGTCCACTACTGTTTATTTTATATATCAATGATCTTTCTGTTAATACTAATTCGAATTTCTGTAAAACTTTGTTATTTGCTGACGATGTTTTTCTATTGTTTAATGGTAGACGGCCATTCCTGGAAGTATTTGAGAGTAACATTAATACCACTCTGGATCGAATTCTGCAGTGGACTAATTCTTTAAGTATAAATACGTCAAAATCTAAAGCAATAATGTTTGGGCCTACTGATCGATTTTATCCTGACATAAATTTGTTTCTGGGAAATGATGTGATTGGCTTTGTAAATCATCATAGGTGTTTGGGCGTAGTACTAGACAGTAAACTTTCTTTCAAATTTCACATTGACGTATTGATTGGTAAAGTTTGGAGCTCACTACGCAAATTGTACTGCACCAATATATTTCTGCCCTTTCATATTAAACGGTTGGTAGCATTTTCGCTTTTAATGTCTCATGTACTGTACGGTCTTGAGGTGATATCGGGAGCTATTGAAGCCAATTTTTCGAGACTATCTAGAGTAGTCAATACTATAGTCCGATTCGTGTACAATATTCGTCGCCGAGATCACGACTCTGGTTATGTGAAGCAATTTCTAGGTTGCTCTTTTAAAAGTTATGTCAACTACCGAAACCTTTTATTATTTTATAAGATCATTAAAAACGCTAGGCCCGTGGCTCTTTGTGAGGCTTTCGTCTTTACACGATCAGTTCGTAATCCTCAGGTTTTAATCTCGAGGATTGTGAGATCATCATATTCGAGATCTTATGTGGTTAGAGTTGCTCGTTGCTGGAACCGATTGCCCTATGAATTGCGCATTTTCTCGCACTCCAATAATGTATTTCGATTAAAACTTTTTCAACATTTTATTGATGTTGCTCTATAATCTTTTTGTTGCTTTAAAAATGTGTTTGGGTGTGTTACTTCTGATAGGACCTATTGATACTTACTTTTATTTTTGCTTTTAATGCTGCTTTTAACTCATTTATGTCTGGGGAGCCATTGGGTACGTTGTATCTGAATAATTTGTAATTTTTATTGTTAAGTATTTTAAGTTTTTTATATAACTCAGGCATTTGTTTACAATGTAATATAGTTTATTGGCTTTTTATATTACAATATTGAAATAAAAATGAAAAATGAAGAATAGGTTCAAAGATATTGCAACGTTTTCCTGCTACTAGCCTAGCTGTCACTTATCCTATTATTTTGTAAGGTTGCATATAAACTTTTAGTTAGAAGTCAGAATGTTTTTCACTTTTCTTTACAAACTCTTTGGTCAAAATAGAATCGTAAACTTTTTGTGACAAAAGTCAACGACATGAAATTTGTTTAGATATAAAATATATTTACTTATTGTATGCGTCTCAATAATTACCAAATTAACAATTTTTAATTTTTCTATTTGTAGTGGGTGCCGGAAATAGCACATCATTGTCAAAAGATCCCATTTTTGTTGGTGGGAACGCAAATTGATTTGCGTGATGAGACCAGTACTTTGGAAAAGTTGGCCAAGAATAAACAGAAGCCCATTGGCATTGAGATGGGTGAAAAATTGGCTAAAGAATTGAAAGCTGTCAAATATGTGGAATGCTCCGCATTAACACAAGTAAGTTAATTGTTAAGTATTAGTTATCAAATATAGTTTTTATACCATTAATAACTGGCCATACCTCATTAGTAATTGCTTTGTAATCTTGTCTGTTGCTTGTACTAAAAATGTTTTTCTTTTCTACTCTTCAATTTACAGAAAGGTCTAAAAAACGTCTTCGATGAGGCCATTTTAGCTGCTTTAGAACCACCAGAACCCGCCAAGAAAAGGAAGTGCAGATTCTTATAATTTTTATGTGTATAATAATTTATTGAACATAACAAAACAAAAGATACACACACACACCACGCAATCAATAATTTCTAAACCATAACAAAAACAACAACCTTACTATTGGCTTATTACTATTATAATTATAATTGAAGTAAATACAATTTAAAAGCGTCGTAAATTTTCATTACTAAATTTGAAAAAAAAAATTGTGGAACGAGTGGAATGAAAAAAAAAACAAATCTAAATTTTGTTCTATATGTCTTAGATTTGAGGAGAAAGTTGAACCAGTAATTAAATAAACAAAAAAAAAAAACAAATATTTGAAAATCATAAAAGCTAATAAAAGAGAGTTTAAAAACAACACCAAACAACATTTTTCATAATGTTGACACTATGTAACTAAACAACATGAATGCAGAAAGAACATCATGCCACATAACTCTTAGCACGTCAGCGATAACAATAATTATTAATCTATTAGCAAATAGAATAACTGAATAATAATACAATTGAATTGATATATGGAAATAAATGAATATCTAAACAAAAAGTATACATCTTTGTCATTAAAATGAAACGAAACACCAGAAGACAGCATACATGTTTCAAAAACTCATCAATAGTCAAACGCAATTTGAATAAATTCCCAAACTATTGTTAAAAATTAACTTTCCAAATCATAAACTCCTCCTCTACGTTTTCGTCCCCCCTTTCAACTATCTAGCCCTTCCCCGCCCTCTTAAAGAAACGCTTCAAAATGCGTGAAAAGCGTAACATAACATATAATAATTAAAAGCAAAACATGTTTTTTTCTATTAATCACCAGAAAATGAAAGAAAAGAAAACACAAAAAGTGCATAAAATAGTAAAAGAAAAGAGATACATTTAAAACAAAAATGATTCTAGTTCTTCATAGTGAACTAATGCATTTTTTATTAAAAAAGGAAAACAAATATATTAATATATATTAATCATTAATATTAAATACAAAAAATAAAACAAGAAAAGCAAAAAAACATATTTTTATATATACAATTATCAATTTTTACATTATATTTTAGTTCTAGACATTGTAACTATTGATTTCAAGATATTATAATAAAGTATAAAAAACAACCGAATCTTTTGAAATAAGCTATGAATCGAAGCTCTCCGATGATTCCGATTGGTTTGTAAAATCAAAAGCTAATGGAAAAAATTTTTTTTTTGGGAGTCTACACATAAGGTCCACAATACAATTTGGACATAGTTGTAGTCTCGGATGTCGGGTCTAAAGGCTCACGTATTATACACAGTTGGGCATACAATACAATTTAGACATAGTTGTAGTCTCGGATGTCAGGTTTAAAGGCTCACGTATTATACACGGTTGAGCATAAAGATATACGCGCCACTGTGTTTCGTTGCAGATAGCCTTGGGGGTCAAAGTCTAAAAACGGAATATGAGGAATTAAAGAGGATCAAAAACTACACTTTTACTTCCAAAATCAAAAAACCGTATTTTGCTTAGTTTATCTTTTGTGCATGTAGTTGTAGTTTCCTGCTGACAAAGAATAAACAGGGAGTATGTCGTTGTTTGAGATGTATTATAATATATATAAGTTCTGTTATAACTTAGTTACAAATTACTTGTTTAATTATGAAGTTTGGTTCCTATTTAATTTGTTTTGGAGGAAAACTTTTCATTTGAATTTGTCATTTGGATTGTGCGTAACACAAATTATTCTGCAAGTTTTTCATTTGTAATTTATATATATATATATATATATACTAACTAATTTTTTATAACTTAGAATAAACGCAGCATAATAGTTCAAATTGCTGGTGTTTTTTATTGAAAGTCCACACGCTTTCATCTCATGTCGTATTGGAGAGAATAATTTATCGCGTCAAAACATACATTGATCGATTCACCCAATGTCGAAAATGCTAAAGGTTTGGACATACATTCAAATCAGATTTGCTCGCGCTGCAGTCTTCGTCACATTGCAGAGTGTGCTGCCCTATAACTCTATACCAATGTAGCGTGTTTTATTCATTTTAAACATATGTATATTTAAGTTTAGTTATGAAAATTGTCTTATAACGTTTTTTACAGCATATTAAAAATTTATGCCAACACTTTTTTGTACATTTGCGCAAAAATCGATTAGAAATATAAAAATTTGAAAAAATAATCCCTAATAGAAAATGCAAGACATTTATTACAACAAAATTACTTATGCAATTTATTGACGTGCTCATTGTTAATCTATTTGTGTGTACTGATAATTCAATTCGCCTTCATCAACAAAATAATCAGTAAATTCTGTTTGGACATCTTTGTCATTGATATCATTATTCCTTGGTCTTTGCAATGGATACATTGTACTGCCCGCCGCTTCCTCGCTACGCCAATCACCTGGGATAAGTGCGCCATTACTATCGTAATGGTCAAATGCATTTGCCGGCGCATACTTTTGTTTGTTTGTTGTCATTAAAAAGTTGTGGAGCACGCAACACGCAAGTGTCACTTTAATTGTTTTATCTGGATTCAGGCATATTCGTTTTCGCAGTACTCCGAAACGTGAACACATAATGCCAAATACATTTTCAATTATACGGCGAGCACGACTTAGGCGGTAATTAAAAACACGCTGTACCATACTGAGATCTCGTTGGCTATATGGCTTCAAAAGATGTTGTCGCATATTGAATGCACCGTCAGCAACGAGTACGTACGGCACCGCCCGCTGTCGACTGGGAAGTGGCTTAGGAGGTGGCAAACCTAGCTGGTTAGTATTCAGCGCTTGTCCAAATGTGCAATGATTAAATACACCACCATCAGAATATCCGCCATTACGACCTACGTTAACATACAGGAGCTTATATTCGGCGTCAGCAATACCCATCAATATAATGCTATGGGTACCCATGTAGTTGTAAACCATATTACTTGATTTGGCTGGTGCATCTATTACGACATGCTTTCCATCCAATGATCCAATGCAGTTAGGAAATTGCCACATTTCGTTAAATTTACCAGCAATAACTTCCCAATCATCCGGGTTTGTTGGCGTCTAGAAATATGTACATTTATTTAAAATAAATTCGGTGTAAATAAATAAAAAAAACATTTACCTTGAGGTACGTTTCCACAAGAACTTTGTAAATGGCATCTAAAACTTCCGGAATAATGGACGATATAGTTGATTTCGGGATTCGAAATAGATATTGCAGTGACCGAAAGTTTTCGCCAGTAGCTAGGTATCGTAGCGTCAACACCAGTCGCTCACCTGCTGAAATGCTCTTGCGCATGTTGGTGTCCTTTTTTTTAATATGTGGAGTCACTAAATTGAGAAGAAGATCAAATTGTTTGGAATCCATTCGTAAAAAATTTCGATACAACTCCGGTTCGTCATTTCGTAGTTGGATGAGCAGTTTAGTGTAAAACCCCTCCTGCTGGCGTTGAAGCATCCAATCCATCTCCCAAACTTTGCGGCGTCTTTTTGTTATTTCGTCTTCATCGTCGCTACTTTCGAATAAATATGCAGCTAAAATTGTTGCAATTGCTGTTTTCTTCTCCATGATAATTAAAAACAATTGATAGTTTCTGCCAAATTCCAATGTTTAAAAACGGATCTGTCACATTTTGCCATACAACAATCTGACAACCGTGTGAACAAACAACTTTTGTTGCCAGATAAATGTATTGTCTGACATTTGTCTGGCAAGGAAATTGACAACATTGTAAGATCTGGCAACGCAGCTTTATATTAAGAGACGGGTCGAAATCTTCAAACAAAACCAGCTGCGGATTATGCGGATCCTTATATTGAAATCGAAGTTGAATTTTCTTTGAGTAAAGAATGCCCAATATATTTTGCTGAAGCATTCGCTTTATTGGAAGCTGTTCTATTTATGAAAGCTAGTGACCCTAGAAATATTTAACTTATCTGGCAGTCAATCTGTTCCCCAGGCCCTTTTAACAACAACAAAACTCATCTCTGTTCACTCTATGACACGAAGGTTACACTATGCGTTTCCTATGGGTGCAAAGTCACTCTTGCATCGATGGAAATTACCCTGCAATAACTTTCATGGATTTTAAATCTACTGAAATATTGGTTATTGGAAAATTACACATACGAGTCTGTTCCTGTTATAGTTTGCATTTTGTTTTCATTTCGTTTTTACTAACATGGGTAAAAGGCATCTATCTAAATATAAAAAAATGCTTACATCGCAATGAAAATTGGAGAACCCCACAAAGGACTCGTTAGATCTGGTATCTTTGGCTACCTTTTTAAATCATTCACTATGTGGATTTGAAAAAGAAGAAGAACCTTATGATACCTCAATAATTTTCAGTGTAAACAGCTGTTCGTGTTATCACTCAACATTCATACGGTTGATTTATGCGAAAAGAAAAACATTCTTTCTGTCTAGTTGTATCATAATTTTTAAGTGAAAATGTTTATAAAATGCAAAAGTATTTTTAGAAAACCCACATCCACAAGTTTGTCTTCCATGGTAAAAAGAAATTTAACAGTTTTGGGCATTGAAACATCGTGCGACGATACCGGGATTGCAGTAATACGCCGAGAAAATGACAACAATAATGTACTGGCCAACGTATTGAACTCTCAGCAAAGTTTTCACATAAGGTGAGTCATAATTTAAATTTTAAACATAGGGATTTTAACGGTTTTTCTTACAGATATGGCGGTATTATACCACCACGGGCTCAAGACTTGCACAGATCTAAAATATATGAAGTATTTGAGCGGTGTCTGCATGAAGCCCAAGTAAAGCCTCAGGAAATCGATGCAATCGCAGTTACCAACAGGCCAGGTAATTTTTGGAATATGTTTTACACTGGCCTATAACACTGTCTTCTATGTAGGACTTCCTCTTAGTCTTCTGGTGGGCTTACGTTTCGCACGTCACATTGCACGTACATACAACAAACCACTAGTAGCGGTACATCACATGGAAGCACATGCTTTGCAGGCGCGCATGGAACACAACATACCATATCCGTTTTTGTGCCTTCTCATAAGTGGTGGCCATTCACAGCTGTGCTTTGTAAAAGGTCCCGATCAATTCTTATTACTAGGCGAAAGTTTAGATGATGCTGCGGGAGAAGCTTTTGATAAAATTGCTAGACGTTTAAGATTGTATATAAATCCACAGTACACAAAGTGGAATGGTGGTCAAATAGTAGAACATGCAGCGAAATTGGCAACAAATCCAACGGCGTTTGAATTTCCTTTGCCACTGGCTCGGGCGCGTGATTGTAACTTCAGCTTTGCAGGAATCAAAAACAATTCATTTCGTGCCATAAAGAGGCAAGAGTTGATAGAGGGTAAGCATAATTAAACAGGATGTATAAGTTCTTTCTGACGACTAAATGAAACAATTTCAACAAGAATACGAAAACTTATCCTTTGATAAATTTTAATAAGTGCCAATAAATTAATTCTAAACACCCACAATGTATCTCTTTTTTTGCAGGTTGTCCACCCGATTCGGTAATACATAATTATGCTGATTTTTGCGCCGGCCTTCTCAATGCAGTATCCCGACATATAATGAATCGCACGCAGCGGGCTTTAGAGTTTTGTAAAGATCGCGAGTTTTTTGGTACGTCACCCAAATCTCTGGTAGTATCTGGTGGAGTAGCCAATAATGATGCAATCTTTGGTGATATATCTCATTTAGCAGAAAAATATAAATGTAAAACTTATAGGCCTTCTAAAAAGTATTGCTCAGACAATGGTGTAATGATAGCATGGAATGCGATAGAGCAAATAATGAATAGTGAGCAATGTATGAGATGGGATTACAATAACATCGAAGTACAAGCAAAGGCTGGGCTGGGCAAGTCATTAATTAGTGAGGTCACAGGAGCATCTATAAAATGTAAATGGGTTCAAGCAGTGAGGACATAGCATTTTTTTTTGTAGAAAATGCAAGTCGCTTAAATCCATAACGAATATTCTTTCGAAAGTGATCCAACAAGATACAAAAAAGAATGCGTACAAACTCACCGAATGCAGGTCTTTCATTTCTTTTTCATAGGATGCTAGGACTTTTTTGGTTTTGCATCGAACAAATAAATAATAGTAACTAGTTCAATATGTTTCACTGTTTTTGTTTTATAGTCGATACATTTATAAATGTTTTGTTTCTGGGTTTTATATATAAAATACATATACATATATAATAATAAATATTATTTGAATTACTATAACTTGGAACTATAATGCGCGAATTACAGAACAAAATGGGATGTTTTGGGCTTAAAACAAGATAACTACAACTAGCTCTTTTAACGTTCATAATAAACACGATAGTATAATGTTTTGGAACGCCATATACTGTAGCTGTTGTCAAATTTCAAGAGATATACACCTTCACCGGGATAACTATGTGAGCCTACATAGACTTCACTGAAACATTCGCGACGATAAATGGGCACTATAATTGATATTGGTGGCTTAATGGACGAATTACCGCCCAAGTTGTTGCGTTCATTGGCCAAAGAACCACATTCCAAATCATCGTTGGTTGACATGTAATCTTCGTCGACGAATTCATCATCATCGTCGCTATCGCTAACGTGCACCGTGACTTCTTGTGTCACTGGTTTGCTCCACTCAAAGTAAATTCCAAACCCAATATCATAATTATCAGTGGCAAACTCCCAAAATATAGATTTTCCATTGAGGTTTGTTGGAACGCGAACCTATAGGAAAAGTATAATTAAGCTATATTAAAACATGTATGTCACAGATACTTACTGTTACCGTGTCACCATGACCTATGGTTATAACACCATCACCATCTCCGGCAGACACTTCAAGTTTAAATTCTTCAATATCCGGCCGAGTCCATATCTTGGCTGGTTGTATGAGTACATAGTCATCCTCGTCATCGTTATGGTTTTGTAATTGTTGGTTTTCATCTTGCTGATGCTGCTGCGACTGGTGATCATTGAGCGATAATTTTGTCAAGTCTTTTGTCAAATCTTCGCTTTTGACTGTGGCTGCATTGTCGCCAAGATCTGTGACATCTCCTGTTGCAGTAGTCGTTGCATTATTATTGGCAGCATTTTCTGTGAAACTGTTGTGACTTTGCATATGCAATTGTTGCATGTATTGATGATAATGCTCCTGCTGTAGTTGATGTATAAGAACAGCTTGTTGCTCTGGATTCCCAGGAAACTGTTTTTCTGCATATGTCTGCAAGTAGGGGTAATAACATCGTTGAAAAATGTGTATATGTAAATTTTTTATGTAACATCCGTCGATAATGTAATTTAAAGAACAACTTGATCGCACGTCGCGTATCAATACAGAATTCTCTAGCAAACTCTTTAGCAAATACTCCTTGCAGTTTTTTTTATGGTAGCAGTCAAATTTTATAAGATTCTTTTCCCTGATAACAAGAGAGTCCAAATTTTATATTTCTTTTTCATCGTAATCTGTATTAGACTATTGAAAATGATTCGTTTTCGACCGCAGTCTGTGAATGTTAATCAGGACTTTTCTGTATTTGTTGAGGGAATACCAATAACTGAAGTAAGTTCTGTAAAATATTTAGGGATAACGTTGCAATGTAACTTGTCATGGGATTTGCACATTGCTGAAGTGAAAAGGAAAATAGCTCCAGCTATTGGTATATTGTATAAAATGAAAAGAAAACTTAATGAGAATGCAAAGCTTATGATATTTCAATCATTAGTACAATCACATTTAAACTACCTGGCTATAATATACGCATATAAAAAAAATAGTACTTCACTTAAATCTCTTCAATGCTCTCAAAATAGGGCATTGAAAATTGTGTACAATTTACCCATAACTTATCCGACAGTATTGCTGTATAAGAATAAAGCTAAAACAATATTGCCAGTATACAGCCTACACGAGTATCAAATTCTTTTGTTTGTTTTTAAATGTTTGCATAAAATTGGCCATCATACCATATCGTTTTGCCAGAATCAATCAAACTTTAACACAAGAAACCAATCTGATCTAAGGATTCCAAGATGTAGACTAGAAAGATTATATTGATTATATTGGTGGTGTTAAATACAACGATCTACCATCACATCTTAAAGTCAGTCATACAATTTCAAGATTTAAAATTATATGTAAAGAATACTTACTTAATAAAATGTAACCTCTGATATTATTAAATCATATGTGATTCATATTTAAATTCTCAGAGTTTATAGAAGTCGTTTTTCAATTTAATTTGTAATTATTATTATTATTATATTTTTATTATTACAATATAAATATTATTATTATTATTATAATACTGTTACTATATTATTGTTTATTTGTAACAAAATGAATTAATTAATGTTGCCACTTGCCTCTAAAATGCCGTAAAGGCGCTGAGGCAGTCAATAGATATGAATATAAGAAGAAATGTACAAATAAACATAACAATAAAAAAAAAAAAAAAAAAAAAAAAAACTGTTCGATAGTTTTTAAGCAATTTCGTCAGTCTTCATGGGGCAGATAATATCATCCAAATATTGTGAGTCCATTGGCTTAACTTTTCTCTTCTCGTACATTTTTGCTTCCTAACTAAAATAACAGGTTTGTTTGGTACATAAAAATTAACATAATAGATCTTAAGGAATATTAGTTGGTTTTTCTAACTCATTCCATTTATTTTCGTTTGTCTCTAATCCAGATGTATGGGTATCTCGAAGATCAAGAATGATACTTCAGAAGATATTACAATTTCGTCTTCTAAAATACAAAGGCATGATGCCATTATTTATCTTCAAATCTCAAGCATCCTTGACATTATACGGTAAACTTTTTGTCATGTTGGGTCTTTGTGAGTTTTAGAAAACAGATTTTTGGTGAAATTGCCAGTCTATCTATTAATCACTCTTTTCCGTCTTTTAAATTATGTCTCAAAAATAATTTATTTTTAGATAGGTCAACCACAGATTGTGCATAAATTTAATTTTAGTTTTTTAGCAGATAATGTTTCGGAGGAATATGTATTTCATGTGTATACTTTGTCAGGTTTTATTTTTACACAGAAATTGTATTGAAAGTGCATTTTATCGGAAGAGGCAAAGAAGCGAAGTTTAGAGTAATTGCTTTTTTATTTATTTGTAGTTTATGGAATCGGTATACGAATTTTAAAGTTTAATCATATTAAATTTAACTTTGTTGTGTTAAATTTTTATTAAAGCGTGCCTTGTTATTTTGGCGAAAAGAATTTTAAGATTTTTAAATATCTTGGAAAATCTCGTCTTAGTAATCGAGACAAAATTATGGTTGTCCGTAGACTTTTCGCTATGAAGCTCGTATGTTGTTTTAGCTTTTGTTAGTGATAATGTTTAATACGCAAGTAAGTATAAGTATTTTTGACTGGTCATTCTATTACATCGACTTACTGGTTTTAAAACATAATTCCTAGGGATACAGTCTACTTCACTCCATTAATTCTAGCACGACCGATAGTGTGATCTATTTGTAGTTCAAGTTGCTTGTAGTTTGGCTGAACTTGTTTGGCTTTGTTGCTTTTGATTGTTAATTTCAAGGTTTCCATTTCATCAACTAAGAGATGGGCAGCATAATTGCAGAAACTTTTTAAACTAGACTTTCGCAGTTCGATATGAAGTTTACACAAAAGCAAAAGGTATTATCTCTATGGCAAATTTCAAGTAATCTTAGCAAAATATGTATAAAAAAAACAGATGAAATAAATTATAACACTGCTAGCATATGCAACATGATTTTAATTAGCACTTTACAATCACATTTACCCTCTTCAATACTCTGTTGCTTTGCTTTCGCTGTACATTGTTAATCGTATTAAGAAAAAGCCATACACAAACCCGTATACAAAAAAAAAACAACTTCCTTTTCAGCGTTATCACTCGAACTGTGAGTACGGGACATATGTTTATACTTGGGCCTTTCAATAGCCAATGCACACGCAGCTATGTGTTCTACGTTGTATGTGTGTAATCTTTGTAATATGGGTTACCTATGAATTATTTAGCGGGAATACCCTTGTAATGTCTGGCATGTTCAATTAAATTGACCCAAATATCCCCTGCTACACACTGAGTCGTAGCTAAACAACTTAACTCCCCCACCCTCAAACGCACATAGGCTAACATTTGACATATTTACCTTAAACTGTTGATATGTTTGCTTATTTAGTGCGTCCTGTAATTGCCGCCTTTGCATTTCCTCCTTGTAGCCCTCTTCCAACAGTTCCTGCTGTTCCCGCTCCTTTCGCTCTTTTTCTAATTTCTCTTGTTCCATTCGCTTTAGTTCTTCCTTCAATGTCTCATCGCGATTTTTTCTTACCGCCTCAACGTACGGACGAAATGCACTGCACATGGTATCAAGTAAATCGATGAAACCTTCCATTGCCTGTTCCCGGCTCATGTCGCCCAGCATTTGCCAATGCATTCGGCGGTCTTTGCCAATCACATCCAAAACACCCAAGGTGGGTGCATTTTTGGGATCGAAGGGACCACACGAGGCCTGTTGTTTAAATGCAATCAATTTGAGATTATCCTCGTAGGAAAGATGTACAGCTTTTCCAGAGTTTTCTGCAATGGGGACAAAAACATCACACGTATACCACCGACAACAGCAAATATCTTGACCGTTCGTTCGTCTCTCGCTACGATTACTTACGCTTGTAGAATTGCAGTGCCATCCGGTATAGTTCCTGTAATGGGAAACTCCATTTTTCCAGCTCCGCTACATTTTTGTCCATTTTAATTTGTACTTTTGCTATATTTTCTGTTTTTGCAGCCCTTTATTTTTAGAGAAATCTTATCGACAATTTATAAACAAATAGTGCAAGAATTTTTCTGCTCTGCTGCCAAATGTTCAGTTATTCTAATGATTACTTGAGTAGTTGGTATTCATTCTTATTATATCAACAGTAGGTACATGAAAAGAAACACTATTAACTTGTTGAAATTAAACATTTAGAGCAAAAAATTAAAAAAAATATCTGTAACTTTAACATTAATAAATTTATGTGAATGAATTTTGTAAGTAACATGTTATTGTTTACATTTGCGGTTACAACTAATGCAACAAAGTTGGTCTCACGAAGAGAGAAATACACCTGCATATTGATTTGACAAACACGCCTAGATGCATTTGTCAAACAATTCAGAGACACACATGCAACTATTGTACTTTTATAGCCTTTTTACACCAAAAAAGCATTCCGCATCTTGAGCTGAAGATGCGAAATGCTAAAAAGTGGTTTTACACCGCAGTTTCGCATATTGTCAGCTGTTGTCTAGCTCACACATTTTTCCATTTGCCTTGTAAAACTGCAATATTTTCCTGCCACAAACCTATTAAAATTGTTACGGAGGCTGTATTTCACGAAGCGCGAATAGTTTTAACTAATTGGAATAACCATTTATTAATATTTTGGCAAAAATGTAAATTTTTTGTCCGTCCATGTTGTTTGGCATTTTTCCGATAAATGTAAACAAACGACCTAAATGGTGGTTACCGGATCAACATTACTGAGAAAAATCGCTTAAATTCAAATTTTCAGAGTACAACTCAGTGTATTTTTCCGCATCTTTCATGGATGCGAAAATATGTTAACATCTTTCCAACAACAAAATACATGTAACAATTTTAGCATTTTGGCCGCATCCATCAAAGATGCGGATTAACGCGGAAATATGTTAAATGCGTTCCGGTGTAAAAAGGCTATTATTCAAAACCTAGATAAATCAAGTGATTTGAATATATGTATATTATTTATAGTGTGTCATAAGCCGTCAAATGCATATATTTGCTGCAGATATTTTGACAGTTCATGACTTCAAAATATGTATTGCCATTTAAATGATGAAAATTCAACTTTATTATCATGTGGCATTACTGAAAAGAGAGCGAACATATTCCTGCGAGATCTCTATGTCTGTCTTTCTTAATTTCGTTCTCTTTAAATTCACTTTGTTATTTTACTTTTTTAACTTCACGCCTATTC
The DNA here is from genome assembly GCA_964034835.1 of Muscina levida. Lineage (NCBI taxonomy): Eukaryota > Metazoa > Arthropoda > Insecta > Diptera > Muscidae > Muscina > Muscina levida. Next base: position 133,984,762 of record OZ035882.1, read on the forward strand.
CAGAAACGGCGTTAAATACAACGTTGCATTTCGTAAAAACATAATAATTCTTTTAGAAAATTGTTTTCGGCTTCCATCTTTGCGCTTAAATTAATTTTTTGTGGTTGACTGTCGATAATGAGCGGTTGAAACGTTAATTTATGGTTAATTTATTCGTTGGATAAATACATATTGAAGAAGATAGCATTTGTTTTGAGAGCAACAAAATAACAGATTATTTTTAATGAGAGGCAACCTTAGATCATTTGACAATGCCTAAAAGCGGTTGGTAACCCAGGATAAACACTTATGTTTTGTTCAGTTTTGGTTATATCAAGTTGTAAACAGCTGTTTCGTTTATTAACTCACATCCCTCGCATCTCACACACTTTGTTTATATTTTTTACATAACTAAAAACTTTCAACAAATAATAACTGCAAGGATTCATCAGAATGACTTTATTTCAAATGAAATGGCTTCGACGCTTTGTGAGACGACACACAAATCCGATACCCGAACTTCAAGCCGCGATGTGGAAACGCCGCCTTAGTGTAGTCTATGCTTTATTGGCTTGGAATGCCTTTGGTTTCATCTGCTACATGACATACACTGGTCGTGGCGATTGGGCCCATTACTACGGATACAAGACGGACGAAGAGATGAACGAATCGCAAGCAGTTAGATTCAGTAAGACCTTGAATGTCGAGAAGGGAAAAATCGTTAGATATTCGGGTTTTAAGAAAATCGAAGAGATAGAATTCGATAATACCAAAAAAGATGAGTAAATCAATAAAGGATGAAAACAGAATGAGTAAACAGAATAAGTTTGTTTTGGAAAAAGGTGGGGGAGGTGGGTCTTGCTTTGCAAAGGCTTGCGGCATTTACACAGGCAACACCTGTTCTCAAATACAGGCAGAACCGGGCCGAACAATAAGGCAACGGTTTCTCATGTTATTACGGGATGCCAAAGCAGCTAAATATGAAATATTAACGGAATAGTAGTTTAAATAGCTATGCAGGCGTAAATTACATATCGTCGTCCCGAAGTTATCTTCACGTATCTCCAGAAAATTTTTTTGTGGGAAATTGGTTCTAAAGTTTCAAAACTAAATACAAAAAAAGTTGTGTGAAAAAAGTATTCCAATATTTTTGTCAGAAGTAGTGCTTGAAATTCTACATATATTAGTGTAAAAAAACCAAAGCCATGGAAACTATTTTTCGAGTTATAGCTATTTTTAGATTAAATTATTTTGTCACATTTTGTTGTATAGGTAACTTTTTGGGAACTATTTATTTTTTTATGGCACATACGTGAAAATAACATGAAAACCCGCGTTCATATGTATGTTTTTACTCCGAAATTATCTTCACGTATATCCACTATACATTCAGTAAGTTGCAAGTAGGCAATTGATCAATAACAACGTGAAACATTTGCGCATTCTGTACAACGTGGTACTAAATTTGACCGAAATGGGTTATAAAGTCATTAGAATTGAAATATATATGTATCGTCACCTTGAATGTAAAAAAAAGCGAAACCCTCATTTTCATAATTTTAGAGGAGAAGCAAAAAACTTTATAACATGAAAAGTATTAAATTTCTGGACACGAATTACTCACAGATTCGCTTAAGATCAACAATATATTAAAATTTTTTGGAAAAATTTTTATTTTTAGAATTTCTGAAGTAATGTGTGTTAGTCTTTTTTGATTGTTTATGCAATAAAACCGTTATTTTTGGACCTTTGACGGGACGTGTAGAATCGCCTAGTATGCCATATTCATTCCAAAAAAGAATTTTTATTATTTTGAATTTACGGTTTTTGCATTTCCATTGATGGTATGTCGAATTTTTAATTGTTTGTTTCGAAAAATTTTATTGATAACACACTGCTACAGTATGGAAAAAAATTAAGGAAATTGGAGGAGTGACTGTTGTAAGTGTGATTAAGAACAACATGTATCTGTAACCCATATTTCGAAAACACCCTCAAAAACCTGAATTACGGGTAAAAACCCGGTCTCCACTTCAGGGCTTATAACTCAGTCAATTTTTAACCGTGTTTAGTTGCTTTTATGGTCTGAAAAGAAGAATAAATAACTTGCCAGATATGTCTGTGTTTGCCTTGAAACCGCAAACTTGTATAATTTGAAAGTGACGTTCTTCGGAAAACTTCAATAATTTAACCACTGTGTAAACAATTTTTTGGGCAAATATGCGTTGTACTCGTAAATGAATGCAATTTCTTAATAAAATAATAAACATTAGAGAATCCTAATAAAATATAGGATAAAAACTTCTTCTAACTTAAAAAATAGTGAAAAATCCAACAAGTTTACGGTATCAGGGCAAAAACAGACATATATGACAAGTTATCTATATAAATATATGTATTTTTGGAAAGGCCGAGTCTTTTCTTTCCAAAACCATTAAGAAATCTAGCTTTGGTTAGGAATTGACTGAGTTATAAGCCTTCAAGTGAGGAAAGTAATGAAGAGTCGGTATTTTTACCCGTAAGTCAGGATTTTTGTAGTTTAGGGAACTTTGGTATACAGGTTATTGTTGTACTCGATATAACATACAACATGCACTAGTTTACGTTCTAAGTTCTCATTGACTGTAGCACGATGTAATTTTTTTTTCAAAATATGTCACATTTTTCTGGCACATACGTGAAGATAACTTATTTTTTTTATAATTCGAAATTTTCATAAATTTTTTATTGTATATCCACAACAATGGTTCATAAGGCATCATAACGCAAAAATTTTATCCCAAAAGTGGATATACAACAAAACGGCTGCTCAATATCTCAGAAACTATAAGAGGTAAGGACCTGGGGATTAAACAGATCGATAGATCTAACAAATTTATCCCAGGAAATGTATTATTTCAATTTTTTTGATTTTGTGATATACGTGAAGATAACTTCGGAACGACGATATGGCAATATGTATTTTATATAATAAATATTACAAAAAAAATATGAAACAAATTGTATGATTTTAAAAAACTGATTTTTAATCATAATAGCGATTTGTGGATATTCTCAAATTCTAAACAAAAAAATTTATCAGCGAATTTTAGATGAAGAAATCTTTTTTACCTGGCATATTTTTGTATAAATATATTGACATCTGTATGTTGTTAGAAGGGTTATAATAGGGGTTCCCAGGGTAAATGTTGGTGATGTGGTTGGTGTAAACGTTGTAGAAGTTACACGATGGCGAAATTCGTCGAAATGTAATTCATATGGCAAGTGCTGCCTTTATTACAAGCCCAGACATATACCATATAATCATTACAATTTGTAGCACAGTGTAGAATACAACTAATTGGCTTAAATATTGAAGCCAAGACATAAGGATAAAACGGATTATAACACTTTGGTTGCTTACTCGGTGGTATAATGTAGGCAACCATACGGAAAAAAAATGTATCCATACGTGTTGTAGAATATTCTCGATGTAAGACTCTGTCACTCGATTTCTGTTCCTTACAGTAATTTTAAGGCAACCTAAAATTCTTAATTTACCATATCGTTATAATTTTTCTAATTACTAATAAAATTGTTGTATAAAATAACACTTCTTTTATTTAGTTGCTAAAAATATTTATTTTATTCTTCCGGGGAAATAAGGATAAAGCAAAAATAATTATAAATATGCCATATTCATTTATATAGGCTTTTGTTTTCTACACACACATTTGGTGCATTTCCTCAAGCTTTATTTTGCATACAAACTAGTATATTAATGAATACGTTTAATAAGCGATAGGACCACAAAAGCAACTAATTTCATAGATATTATAAAATATTAATTTAAGAGGGATACAAAATAGTGTTTCTTTTTTCCAACTGACATAATAGTTGATACGAATTCATAATATAACAAGTAGTTCCACTTACAAAAGTAATTTTTTTCGCTTTTAACTTCCTAATATATCCAAATATATCACACTTTGTTTTATAGTTTTATGTTTTACCATTTTATCGTTTCTAGACTTTGTTGTATTTTTGTTTCTTGTTTTTTGAGAATTGTGAAACTAAAAGCGTATAAAAAGAAATTATAAAATTATAAATAGGTATACAATCATCGGTCGCTTAACATTTTCGTTATAGAGCAACAAATTTAAACAACACTTTGTATCCAATTTAAGGCTCCACGTATGCGGCGTAGACGCGCTCTTGTTAGGAAACTACAAATTAACAAATATTCCACAAAAGTACGACGCCCAGCTTGATGATACTGCATAGACGATAAGGCATCAGTGCAGGATTTTGCTTCGCACATAACTTTAGTGGTCAAGGATAAAAGCCACTGTAATATCTGGAAAATTAAAACAGGAAACAAAGAAAGATTTAGATATTTTTTTTGAAAAATAGGTTTTTAATGCATCTGACTCACCTCAGGACTGTTTGGCATACCGCCCGATTTCAACCACTGCGATGGAGCCCACAAAAACAATTGCATTACATTGGCCGCTATGTCTGGACTGACACGTTTCGAGGGATTTGGTGACAGTATATTGTAAACCAATTGTTGTACAATTGCTGGGCATTCATCGGACAATTGAGGCAAATCGTTTTCTTTATAATCCGAATTACGCAAAGAAAATGTTTGCTCTCCCTTTGCGCCAGCCATGCCACCACTGGAAGAATAGAAAGGATTGCGCATACCAAAAATTTCATAAGCTATAGCGCCACAGGCCCAAAGATCAGCTTTGGCATAATTTAATACAGCAAAAGGTCCTGGCTGTTTGTTAATAATTTCCGGCGCCATCAATGCAGCATTACCACCCTTATCTATGTCAAACGAAGTGTAAGGCACTTGTAAACCATGTACCCGATCAGACAAGCAACAGCCAAAGTCGGAGAGCACCAAAACTGGTGGGGTATCATCATCATTCAACTCAATCAATATATTGTCCGACTTTATATCTCTGTGGGCAATGCCATGACGACTTATATGGGCAACTGCTTCTAACAACTGAGTCAATAGCAACAATTTTGTTCGTGTACCCAATTGGTGCGAGTCCAAAAATGCTCTCAAACTGTAATCGTAACGTTTCATCAACAAATACAATGACATGTTGCGGCCATAACCATTAGGATTTATACGTTGCGGTTGCGCTATCGGATATAGTAAATGGCCATCGGGGAAGTTGCCCACTTCATCACAGAAAAAGCCATACATACATACAATATTGGGATGTGGTGGTAAAACCAACGTTTGGTCTTGTATCGCATGTTCCCATGCTTCAGCGGCTTCGTTTATATAACGTTGACGGGCGGGAACTGTCTCCTTGTACATAGCTCTTAAAATAGCCATGGCATTACTCTGGATGTCATAGTTAAACATCATTTTCAAAGCTAAGGGATAACGATCGATGTTGGCGTGGGCGGAAGTGTCCATTGTTTGCTGAAATTATGGGAAAAAGAAAAAAATGTATTAGTGTTATAAAAGAAATATAAAATATATGTAGAAATCTATCAATAAAAAAAGGGATTGCATTTTTATATTTATATTCAAAACTGCTGTTTTATAACTATTACAAAAACAAATTTTTAAAACTGTAGTAAAACGGATAAACTTTTAAATATGTTCTCATTTGCAAGTAGCAACAAATGTTGGAACAGATTTCAATGGTATCAATTTAATACAATACGATCCATCAAACAAATTACATCCGTTAAGATAAACAGAATAGAAAAACAAAAATCCAGTAAGTTTGTAATATTAAAGTCTTTCTATCTATTTTTTCTAATGAAAACTAATGTATTTATTAATTTTCTATAATTTCCGCTATCTCCCCGCAATTTAATATAAACTATTTTTAGGTATGTAGGTTTTTCTATAAGAAAAATGCTGAGAAGGTGACATCATTGAACACAAGAATCGTACCGCAATATAATCGATCAAGAACACAAAATATGCATTAACCACTTCTATGGAAATGTGGATACAGAATATGTTAGTAAAAAACAACGCCTATTGTTAGTAAACAAAATATAATCCTTTCACTAAAACTGACATTTTTTGGTTTGGATTCCTTGGATAAAGTTGTCGTTGTCAACTTATCGTCAGTTCTGCGACCTTAATGCTAATTTTTTCTCTAATATTTAAAAATTCATTTTTGTTTACTCACCAATCCATGCATGCCACTGCTTACTCCCGAAAATCCCACATCCGGTTTTGATACTATCTTAAAGTCGCGCTGCTGTTGTTGCTCACCTTCTTCATCTATGCGCTCAGCATTCAATGCCTGTTCAAATTGAGTGGCAGCCGTTGTTTGACTAAACAGCTGGACATTGTCTACGGATCCCCCAAAATTGTGAACAAAACGTGACATATTCTGCAGCGGTGTAATAAATTCCGGACGAAACGACTGCTGTTGCAATGACTGGCGGGAAACGGGAGAATTGTGTACCGATGAAGGTGTAGAACCTGCTGCAGATTCTGTGGCTGATGTCTCGAATGTAGCGTGGTCTTTAAGGGAAGCAGCATAAACAACGGCTGCACAGCCTTTGGCTATGGCAGGACCAATGGAAAGCTTATTAATGTTAAAGGAAGTATCCAAGGTATCTGAGATTTCGTCATAATTCCAAGAACTTTGCAAGCGACTGGCGGCTTCGCGTATCTCCCAGCACACTCCCTCCAGTTCGTCTTCTTTTGTGAGAACACCAGCTCCAGAAGCTAAACTCACGCCGATGAGTGCAAAAAATGGGGCAGAATCGCCATAGAATAACTTTTTGGTAGCTTGGCTACGCAGTTCGGCAGAGTAAGTAGTGGTCACTCGATTTAAGATGTTATCAATAAACAGCTTTCTAGCCTGTTGGCCAAAACGGAAAATCCCAGCTGAATGTGGGACATTGGCGGCCAATTGCCCTGTGGCCGTTCCAGCTCTGGAGGATCCCGTAACGGCATTGAGGACAGTTTTAGCAGCCGATTTCTAAGAGCAAGAAAAACAGTTTTTAGATGTTTTTGTTGTTGTCATTTATAAACTCACTTGTACCACCGAGGCCGCTACCGGCGGTATACGTTGTTGGCGTGTCCGATTTTGATTTTGTTCCAAAATGTTGGTGTGTATATCTCGTTTCCAATAGGATTGGAGCAAAAAACGACCATGTTTAAAAAGTCGTGAGGTTAATAAACGTACAGACATGCTGACTTCTCAACCCCCCACAGCGACGGAAGACCTTCAACAGTTGTCCAAACCCACTCACTTGAGAGAGGGTGCAATTTCTGGAAATATTCTAAATGAATTGCAAACGAATACAAAAACAAATTGCGTTGTACTTTAAATATGAAAATTTGGTCATTAACAGCCTTTCCTCCAAATGCACTCTCTTACCTTTTCTGTCACCGATTTTCACTCGCCTTGCCTTCTTAGTTCTATTTATCGTCGTTCAGTTCGCTTTTGTTTCACCGCTTGGTGCGGTTTTCACTGGTAATAACATTTAGATACCCAATGGAGGAAGAAATGCAGCGTTAGATGACCGCAAAACTTGTTTTTGTTTTTTTTTCTTTGTTTTGTTTGTTGCTTGTTTATTTTTGTATCGTTTCGTTGTCTTCCTTCCTTCGTTTGCTTGTGTTTTATGCACTTTTGTGTCTGTTGTTAGATAATCACTCACGTCGTTTTCAATATGGAAGGGACGAGGCCGCTCTGTTTCTTCGGGGACGTCACGGTTGACTGAAATTTTATATTTATTTCATTTCAGTTTCTAATGATTGGATACACAAAATTTCATAAAATTGGGATAACCTTACCTTTTTTCTACTAATGCAGTAACATTAGATGGTTAATAAACTTTTAGATTCACAAATAATTCGCAATGTTTGGGAAGATGCGTATTAAATTAGCCAGATATCCAAAATATTTAAAGAACAGCTGTAGTTGTCAATCAGCAGAAAGACAAAGCAGAGTACAAAGCCGATGGGATTACAAGGTGGTCAAAGTCCGAATCTGGCAATGACGGCGCCGTAAAATTATTATTGTTTAAAGTGGCGTTCAGACTCACTCATTTTGAAAGGATTTTCGCTTTGTGTTTAAACGTTTACTGATAGATCCAAATGTTATAGCCTTTTTACACCGGAACGCATTTTATATAATTTCGCATTATTCCGCACCTTTGAAAGATGCGTCCAAAATGCTAAAATTTTAACTTGTATTTTGTTGTTGGAAAGATGTTAACATATTTTCGCATCCATAAAAGATGCGGAAAAATGCACAGAGTTGTACTATGAAAAGTTGAATTTAAGCGATTTTTCTCAGTTCTGTTGATCCGGCAACCACCGATTTTTTAAAAAATTATGTTTTTAGATTCACAACTAAAGGCACCTACTTGTTTATCGACGAATGCTAACGTCACTGTTTGATGAGCTTTTTACTAGACATGCCGATTGACTCGACACTTATACTGCAAAGTCGTTATCAGCAAAATCGAGGGGGCCAGCAAATAATACAGATTACATTTTTTTTTATTTCATTTTATCATTGATTTGGAATTTATTTCAAGCTCAAGACCAGTGTTTTTGAAAGAAGTTTATAGCAGAATGATATTCTCATAATTCCAGGCAGTCTGTACAGTTGTTTCGGATTCAGCCACGAATCCTCGTCAGCAGACTTTCATTCACTATTCGCAACCATTTGCTAAACTTTTTTCTTGTTTAGCTTTGTTTAAGTTGAGAAAACTATCGGCTTTCAAACAACATGTTTTTGTTGTTGGTTTCGCAACCAGCAGATTTGCCATAAGCATTATTTCAGCTTTGCGTCATCATCATCGTTGTTTTGTATTTATTCGGTCTGTTATTAATTTTATTTCATTTTAATTTATTTTATTTTATTTTATTTTATTTTATTTTATTTTATTTTATTTTATTTTATTTTATTTTATTTTATTTTATTTTATTTTATTTTATTTTATTTTATTTTATTTTATTTTATTTTATTTTATTTTATTTTATTTTATTTTATTTTATTTTATTTTATTTTATTTTATTTTATTTTATTTTATTTTATTTTATTTTATTTTATTTTATTTTATTTTATTTTATTTTATTTTATTTTATTTTATTTTATTTTATTTTATTTTATTTTATTTTATTTTATTTTATTTTATTTTATTTTATTTTATTTTATTTTATTTTATTTTATTTTATTTTATTTTATTTTATTTTATTTTATTTTATTTTATTTTATTTTATTTTATTTTATTTTATTTTATTTTATTTTATTTTATTTTATTTTATTTTATTTTATTTTATTTTATTTTATTTTATTTTATTTTATTTTATTTTATTTTATTTTATTTTATTTTATTTTATTTTATTTTATTTTATTTTATTTTATTTTATTTTATTTTATTTTATTTTATTTTATTTTATTTTATTTTATTTTATTTTATTTTATTTTATTTTGGTTGGTTGGTTGGTATGCAGGCATCTCCTTCTTCAAAGGAGAACACTTAGGTCCTTATGGACCCATTGTGACACCCGTTGGGCATTTGTGCCATCCTTCAACCTCACCGCGTGTGCTGACTGATCGCGTTGCCAGTTGTCGGTTGGGAATCCGGAGTTATGATCCAATCCGTCCAGTTGATAATTTTACAAAAGTTGTTAATCCTTCCGATGTCCAACGATGCAAGTTCTCCTACACCATTTAAGAAGGGTTTCCCCAGGGTTTCCAGTCTCCTTCTGTATAGCGCTGGGTTTATTTTATTTTATTTTATTTTATTTTATTTTATTTCGCTACTAATTGCCAATTTGTTCAACAAAATATTTTAAATTGTTTATTCTAACGACTATTACTTCAGTACTCAATCTTATTAGTCTGCTACCACGAAACACGACACTGCGCTCAATATACCTTTGGCTACTCTTTGACAGTTGTCACAAGACCCCGTCAGCTGACCCTGTACAATACGAGATTTTCTTCGTCCCCATTAATTTTTGTCGTGTACGGAGGAAAAAATTGTTTTTTCGCAAAATAAAAATAATAAAATACTGAAGAAATTTTCAACAAAGGAACGAAAAAACTAAACAAACATGTCCGGCAAAGATAGATTACCCATTTTCCCATCTCGTGGGTAAGTTATTGCTACAACTTTACCAGCAAATGGTGGTTAGAAATGATTTGGCTTTGACGTCGATGATATGATAATCTTTCACGTTTTTTTTTCTCCACTTGTATGTGATGTAGTGCCCAAATGTTAATGAAGGCTCGTTTGGCTGGAGCACAAAAGGGCCATGGTTTGTTGAAAAAGAAGGCTGATGCCTTGCAAATGCGTTTCCGCATGATTTTGGGTAAAATTATTGAGGTAAGCTGCTCATGAATATAATTTCGTATGTAAAAGAGTTATGCATGTAGTGGGAGGGGTGAAGAATTTATTAGTCAAGTGATTGGATTATTGTTTGTTGTTTTTGTTGTTATAGACCAAAACATTAATGGGTGAAGTTATGAAAGAGGCTGCCTTTTCGTTGGCCGAGGCTAAATTCACCACCGGCGACTTCAATCAAGTGGTGTTGCAAAATGTTACCAAAGCCCAAATTAAAATTCGCACAAAGAAGGATAATGTGGCTGGTGTGACTTTGCCCGTTTTCGAATCCTACACAGATGGTGCTGACACCTACGAATTGGCCGGTTTGGCTCGTGGTGGTCAACAATTGGCCAAGCTTAAGAAGAACTACCAAAGTGCTGTTAAGCTTTTGGTGGAGTTAGCTTCACTGCAGACATCTTTCGTTACGTTGGACGAAGTTATTAAGATCACCAACAGAAGAGTCAACGCCATTGAGCATGGTAAGCTAGCGATAGTAGTACACAACAAATGAAATTATACTTATACTTTTACTACCTTTCAGTTATCATTCCACGTATTGATCGTACCTTGGCCTACATCATCTCCGAATTGGATGAATTGGAACGTGAAGAATTCTATCGCCTTAAAAAAATCCAAGACAAGAAACGTGAGGCCCGAATCAAATCAGATGCCATCAAGGCCGAACTCTTGAAAAAAGGCGTGGATGTTCGCGAAGTCAGCAATATTTTGGACGAGGGTGATGATGATGTTCTATTCTAAGTTATTTTTAACTTCTGAGAGAGAAAAAATGCAATCGATGATTCTATAACAGCAACAAAGTTACCATAATTATACTAAAGTTGTTTTAAGTTTTAAAGGATAAAGAAAAGAATGCATTACTCGTACGCCCGTAACACTATTGTTTCCATTTTATGTTTCGTTATTCTATATGCCCTTTACGTTTGTTAATCTTCCTTAGTTCCAATTGTTTATTTATGTTTGCGGCTCATTTGTGATTTCTAACAATAAACAAACAAAAAAAAAAGACACAATACAGTATTTTGCCCCCTCAAATTTGTGTATATTGAAAATCAATAGGGAACGTGTTGTTTAACTTATTATTATTTAAAATTCAAAAAAAATTCCATTTACTACTAACAAAATTAAGTAAAACTTTATGTATGTATTATATTAACTGTATCTACGATGTAAAGAAGTCACAAAACTATGTTATTAAAAATGCTATTCGTTTATAAATCATAAGCTCGTATAAATAAATGTTAATGGAAATTCGAAAGAAGTTAAAAAAGTGTTTTCGTAAATAACAAATGTTTAATTTAGACAGTTTCAGTTTAAACGAAAGATAATGTTATACAAAGATAAAACTTATAATTATTTTACACCTTTTGTACCAATGAAGGTGCTAAAGCATTGTGGGTGTCGTGTCTGATGTAGTTAATTATTATAAAACAGTGATGGAATTGTGTAGTTTGCTTTTGGGCCTGTAGTAAATGGTGTATATAGTAATGAGACTTATCGTCGCTGAGCCGAATCAAATCAGTTTGTGTAATTTTTGTTTTTTTTTTACTGCAATTTTTTAAAGTGGTCGTCCATGAACCCTTAAATCCCTTTAGAGATATCTTGATTGGTTTGAAAGTTAGCAAGATCAGTAATGTGTAGAATATATGAGAAATGTTCAAAAATAAATCAGTTTTTTTTTTTGGCTTTCCTGAAAAGTAATTGAAAACCACATGACTGTTTTGGTCGACGCAGCGATGATATGTCTGTTTTAATCACCGTTTTTTTTTTCGAATAATACAGAACGGATGAGGAAATTAGGACACATATTATGAAAGCAAAATGAACTACAGGATTTCGGCATTCACTCAAAGCGGAATCAAAACGACGCTAAGCGGATTGAATTAAATTTTCAAAGGCGACGCAAATAGGACCGATTCAATACGGGGCTCTAGTGTACAATAGATATATCTTGATTCCATATTTCATGCAAAAAACAGTGTTCGAGTTCGAGGAAAAACCAGGGCATATAAGATAGGCTTCCTAAATCCATTGTGGATTTCATCCAAAATAACACAAGCTGACATTGGGACCTTAGGCCTTTTAAGCTACCATCCTGTAGGTAGGATTACAGCAGACCTGTAACATCAACCCTTAACGAAGGTCTACAAAGAAAAGCCTTATATCAGACCTATGAACGTGCAATAGGTGGTATTGTATTAGGCTATATTAGGCATACGAACGAACGCGTTATAGCAGGCCTGCTGGGAAAGGGGTGGCAGTAGACGCAGGGATGCAGAGGAGGGCTATATAGAAAGCCCATGAAAAAATAACTTGCTAATAAAAAAATATCAGTCTTTTAATTGTTTTTTTTTATATTTATTTGGAGGCATTTTTGTTACGTTTGTTTACGTTTTTTAGATTTATTGAGTTTTTTTATGTATTTTTCTTTTGTTTGGTTCACACTTTTATTAACGATGTTGTGTTTGATATATCTAATAGATTTTTAATAGTTTCTCGCCTTCTTTTTAAAATTGTACTTTGACACCATGTTTGCATGTGCCGAAATAGCTCAGTTGGGAGAGCGTTAGACTGAAGATCTAAAGGTCCCCGGTTCGATCCCGGGTTTCGGCAGAATTTTTTTTTCACATTTTTATTCATATTTATTTTGCTCGATATGCTTTAATTGTTTATTTACAAATTTTGTCCAACTAATACAATATTAGATATACGGATTAAACAGAAAGCATAGCGGTTTAACATGAATGTGAGTGGCAACACTAGCAAAGTTAACACACAAGTAAACAATAACAAACCAAGAGAGTACACTCTACACAGCCCTCTCATACTGCCTTTCACCGTCAGTACTACAGCCCATAAGACAGTTATGCGAATCCTATTACGGAACGAAAAGAACAAATATACATACATATTTAGTTTTCCCAATTACAAATTTTGCTCAACAAAATATAATAAAATGCATAGCGGTTTAACAAAAATGTGGGTGGCAAAGTTACACACATGTAAACGATAACAAACCAAAAACAGTACACTCTACAGAGCCCTCTCATACTGCCTCTCGCCGTCAGTAGTACTAGTACTGCAGCCCATAACGCAGTTATGCGTTTACATTTGTATGGCAAACGAATACAACAAACATATACTTTTAGTTTTTCCCACTTAATCCTCATAAAGGGACTTCCTCAAAATACAAGTAGAGCGTATACGTTACGTCAACAAATTGTTTATAACTCATACGTAAATAAGATTTTAATTGCGACAACAAATAGCATATACATACAAGTATGTACTTAGAAATACAACGCAGGCGAACTTTTTGAATATTGACGTGAAACCAAAAATAATATCTAAACAAGAAGTTGTCAAACTGTGTATGCAAACGGATAAAGGGTAATGGGACACAGGAGAATAAACTCTTACTAGACAAAAGCAAAAGTCAAGTAAATTACTGCATATTTATTTGCAGATGTTTTGGTTTATGTATTTTGTATAATATAAAATATGATTATAATAAGCATACGTAGCAATAATCTTAATCAAATGGCTGGCTACTGTGGTGCCTCTGAGGAACAGCTGATTTGTGTGCCGAAATAGCTCAGTTGGGAGAGCGTTAGACTGAAGATCTAAAGGTCCCCGGTTCGATCCCGGGTTTCGGCAGAATATTTTTTGCGTGATTTAGAAAAAATTATAATTGAGTTTTGTAAGAATGAATAAAAAATTTCATATATATTTCAATTTAAAGTTTCATTTGTGTAACATAAATTATGATTTTTAAAATAACTATGCGTCGCAGGTGCTCAATCACTTAACCCCGGCTACTGTTGTCTGTAATGGGCTACGGGTAAACCGGAAGCCGAAATAGCTCAGTTGGGAGAGCGTTAGACTGAAGATCTAAAGGTCCCCGGTTCGATCCCGGGTTTCGGCAGAAGTCTTTTTATATGTTTTATAATTTATTAAATATATACTATATCTAAGCAGAGACTTTTATGACTCTTAAAAAAAAGTTACAACTATCAATGTGAACTGCAACAAAAAAAGCTTTTATATGTACTATGTATATAGAAATTGGACATGAAAATTGTTGTCATGGATTTGTGATTAGTAATTAGATCAATCGGCAGATTTTCTAAAGGATTTTTAATGAAATATTTGTCGACAGGAAGTTGCTTTTAGAAAAATCTCCGATTATTTAGGTAGGCAAAAGTTTTTTTTGTAATAAATTTGTCGGTAAGCAAAGTGACATATAAGCTAAGAAAATTTGTCGCTAGACAAAAGTTAAGAAATTTGTCTACCAAAAAATTTCAAATTTTCATAAAAACTGTTTCTAATCGCAATGTTTCTTATATAGAAAATTTGTCGGTAGAAAAGCTTCTTATTTAGAAAATTTGTCAGTAGGCAAAAGTTTCTTATATACCAATTTGTCAGTAGACAAATTTTCTTATACTGAAAATTTGTAGAAAATTTGTCGGTAAAAAGTTTTTTATAAAGAAAATTTGTTAGTCGGCAAAAGTTTCTTATATACAAATTTTACAGTAGAAAAATTTTTTTATACAGAAAAATTTGCCAGTCGCCAAAGTTTTATATAAGAAATTAAAGTTCTAGTTCGTAAAGAAATAGCCAAAAACAAATTTTGTTGATGCAACGATGTTTACTTTCTTCTTTGCCGGTAGATAATTTTCTCATCTACTGACAAAATTGTTACGGGGATATGAAAAAATTGCAAATTTCCTACAGGGCCACGATCAAAATCGTTGTGGGAATTTTACAAATTTTATTGGAGTTTCTGGCTTCTATGAAAGAAAATAAGTAAAAAAAACTCTGGTAGTTTTTTATCCATTTTTTTACAATTTGCATTCGATTTTCTGGCATCTGTGAAAGAAAATTAGACAAAAACAACCTCTTTGTTTATTTAAATATTTTTTTATTTAAAATAAATTTAAAAAAAAATTCTGCCGAAACCCGGGATCGAACCGGGGACCTTTAGATCTTCAGTCTAACGCTCTCCCAACTGAGCTATTTCGGCGTACAAAACAGCTGTTGCCCGGATAAAGAGACTACAATGGCCTCTATGTTGATTTTAGCAAATTAATGGTTCGGCTAATCCGGGTTCAACAGCATTTCGCACTATATTCCTGAATCTTTTGGGCGAAATACGTCTACAGATAAAAAAACATAATTTTGAATATTTCTTGATACCAAAAAATATTAAAAAAAAACTTATGCCGAAACCCGGGATCGAACCGGGGACCTTTAGATCTTCAGTCTAACGCTCTCCCAACTGAGCTATTTCGGCACATAAAGCTGACGTTGCCTAAGGACTGAGCGTTTAATAGATTTTAGCAAATAAATTAATTAAATTACTGTATATCCGCATTAATTGCCATAAAAATTAAAAAAAATGTAAATTATGAATCATAAAGATCTTGAGTCTTAGAAATTAAAAAAAAATTAATACTGCGAATTTTAAATTTCTTGATAATAAAAAATAAAAATAAAAAAATTCTGCCGAAACCCGGGATCGAACCGGGGACCTTTAGATCTTCAGTCTAACGCTCTCCCAACTGAGCTATTTCGGCATATGAATCAGCCGTTGCCCGATAGACGTCACAGTAACCGGCAAATCGAATAAAATACACGAATTTAGTAATAAGTATATTTTTTAATCTTAGTTTTTAAGATTTATATTTAAGTTTTATACAAAAGAATACGTATGTTTAGGATCTCAAAGAAAACTTGCCACCTCAAGCGGAGGTCAAGTTATGAGATAAACTTTAAAATGTTTACATTAAGTCTAAATAACTATTCAATGAGATGTTTTAAACAATTCATTGCTTCTTTGTTATAAATAAACTGCGAAAATGGGAAACTCTTCCCCGGGAAGGAAGTAGGTACATGTTCTTAGTTTGTATATTTATGGGAGAATTTGATGACAAGTTATGAACATAATTCCGTCAACAAATTTCAAGGGAGTGGTGCCAACAAAATTGTAGGTTTAAAGTAAAAAACATATGAATGATTCATTTTGATTTTTTTAAATTTTAATTTAAAATCACAGACAGATTACATATTTTTTCTTTGAAAAAAAATTATCCAATAATAAAAATGATTACCACTGAACATTTCTTACATCATTATATGACTTTATAGTTTAACAGGAGGTTTAAAAATCATTATCAGATTTGTGTTAAATGGAGTTGAGTTAATCGATTTGACTTCGAGAAGGGCTAGATATTAGCTCTGTTCGTGTACTTTTCCAGTAATTATTTGCAAGAGTAAGAACAATTTTACTCTCTTCATGCAAAATTTGCAAAAAAAAAAGTACTACAATAATATGCGGTTTCCATTAGCCTGCGTTTGGTTATCGCGTTAACGATTTATCGAAAATGAACGCATGGTGTTTCCACTGAGTTTTGCATCCGCGTTCACATCCAAACAGCTGATTGAGTTTATTTTTTTCTTGACCGCGAAAAGTTGGATATTTTTGTGTAGTTACAAAATAATGGAGTTGGGTGATATTCTTTTGCTTACCGCAATAGAAACTGAGGATGAAAAGGTATTGCGCGTAATGGATATGTGCAGAGCAAGCAGCGCTGCATATTTCATGGATAATGCACGAAACGTCTCATTGATCTCAAGTAATTCTTTTTAACTTTTATTTAATAGCTACGTTATAGAGAGGAGCATATTTCAAATGTTGGTACAGCGCCTTCATGCACTGACCAAGGAAGACACTTCATTTCGGCTCGCTGTCCCGCTAGAAAAGCGGAGCGCTGTTTCTCTCTACAATTTAATGTTTATCTTTATGCTGAAAATCAGCTGTTTTAATAGGGATGTGCAATTTGCAGTGCTGCCATTTATAGGTATGGGTGGGTTTCGATTGCAAAAATTGTCGAATTTATAGTAAACGCAATTTATCGGAAGTCGCGTCCAATATGAACACAACATTTTCCCAAACTTAACTGCCTATGCTTTTTGTATATGCTTTAACGCGCGTTCATTGATTTTTGAATGTGGATGTGGATGCGGCCGTAGTGGAAACAGCATATAACATTCAGTACAAATTTGCAAGAAAACAGCTGATGTGTTTTTAGTTGATTCTAATTTTTATGTTTTTGCACAGGAGCCGATGACTTTGTTGAATTTGAACAAATAATCTTCATCCCTAAAGACACCGATGAAACAATGGAACTCATTTTGGAGTTGGACAATTCAAAATTCAATTTTCTAAGCCTTTCTCTCTTGCAAAATTTTGGTTGTCTAAAATTTATCCAACCAAAATTTGCAAACTCTTTAATGTTTAGCTGCCTAAATTTTACGCTCTCTCGCTCTTATTTACTAAACTTTTGGAGTAAACGAATGCAATCCAGTAAAAATTTGCAAAAAATTGCACAAATTTGCAAGTTAACGAATACAGTCATTCTTTCTTAAGATTAACTCGCAAGTTGTTGGAATTTAAAATAGAAATTTAAACATTTTTGGTGAATTAATTTACTTAATCTGGACTTTACCAAATATCCGGTTACCGTGCTTCTTTTTGGCCATCAGCTGATTCATAAGCCGAAATAGCTCAGTTGGGAGAGCGTTAGACTGAAGATCTAAAGGTCCCCGGTTCGATCCCGGGTTTCGGCAGAATATTTTTTACAAAATAACTATTTGAATTGAATATGGGACATATACTGATACTGTGCTTCCTTTTGGCCATCAGCTGATTTATGAGCCGAAATAGCTCAGTTGGGAGAGCGTTAGACTGAAGATCTAAAGGTCCCCGGTTCGATCCCGGGTTTCGGCAGAATATTTTTTCAAAAATTATTATTTAAATTGAACATTTGAATTTTGTTTTTCCTATGATGGTAAATTTAAAGAAAAAAATTATTGAAATTTGTATACATTTAATTGAAGAGTTTCATTTTTATAACATGTATTGACAATATTTGACTGTCGGACCACCACGCTATATCAACATGCCGAAATAGCTCAGTTGGGAGAGCGTTAGACTGAAGATCTAAAGGTCCCCGGTTCGATCCCGGGTTTCGGCAGTCTTTTGTTAACAATTTCTCTAAAAAACATCCGATTAAAAAATATGAACGTAGAGAATTTCATTACTATAGATTTATGTGATGTGAATTCAATCTTAAAGAGTATTTTAAAAGCTTTATTTATATAGAGACCGATTATTTCATTATCTCTATAAGTTCCTTCGAAAAAGTAAAACGTAGTATGTAAGAGACTCCCCCTTCCTATATAGGATTTGTTTTAATTCTGTTTATATATGGTATGGTTTCAGAAAACATTACCAACATACCCCAATAATTTTTATCGGTTAAAGAAAAAACTCAGTTAATTAAATTTGTGTATTTTT
This sequence comes from Muscina levida, assembly GCA_964034835.1. Lineage (NCBI taxonomy): Eukaryota > Metazoa > Arthropoda > Insecta > Diptera > Muscidae > Muscina > Muscina levida. The sequence continues at coordinate 134,003,444 of OZ035882.1, forward strand.
ATTCGAACATTTTTATTTTATTTATAAAATATAATATATGATTTTAAAAATACTATATACTTAAACTGTACTTAATTAATTAACCGGCTACTGTGGCTCTGTACTGCGCCACTGTCCATACATTAGCCGAAATAGCTCAGTTGGGAGAGCGTTAGACTGAAGATCTAAAGGTCCCCGGTTCGATCCCGGGTTTCGGCAATTTGTTTTTTTATTCTTATTTAAAATTAAAATAAATAAATATCGTTTTTCTTAACTATCATCTAAGCCAACACCATGGTTTATATTTAAAAGCTTTTAGCTTTTTTCTCTCAGGATTTATAGTTTTTGGGATTTTGTGTAAATTGTATAAGAGATATTAGAGAAACCTTTAAGGTGTTCACATAAATTGTACTAAATTTATTTATTTTTTATCTAAATTTAGTTCTTACAGCTAGATATTAGTGTATTTTGCAAATTTTTCGTTTACGTCTTGAAAGAATATCGAAAGACATTTTATATTTATTAAAAAGAAATATTGCATCATATAATTTATAAAATGTTTTCAAAATTCTTTCGAATTTCGTAGACAACACAGAGTACATAAGGAAGTGTTAAGATATAAGTTTTGTATATAAAAAAAATCAGTCTTAAAAACATATAAAGTATAGAGGAGCGCTTTAAAGATAAATATTATAAATTTTTATAATGAAACATTAGCAAAAATTGGTTTAGAGCGAAAGTTCACTATAGATTTGTTGAGATAGCCTTAATAAATATGGTTGTGTAAATCTAATGCTAACTTAGTTGGCGTTAGCGGTGCTTCTTAATATACCCTACCATAGGGCAGCGTTGTAGGATAATATGGTATAAAGAATTTTGTGCCAAAACGTGCCGATTGGGCCGATTCACTGCTGAGAAAGATATAGAGAGAGAAATCAGTAACAAAGCAAAAATCAGCTTAAGAATATAATTAACTTGAATAAAACTAAATATTAGAAATATTATTTTATTTATTTTTTAATATAAATATTTTGCTAAATATTATATTTACATTTTTATATTTTTTATATTTTTTATAATTTTATAATTTTATAATTTTATAATTTTATAATTTTATAATTTTATAATTTTATAATTTTATAATTTTATAATTTTATAATTTTATAATTTTATAATTTTATAATTTTATAATTTTATAATTTTATAATTTTATAATTTTATAATTTTATAATTTTATAATTTTATAATTTTATAATTTTATAATTTTATAATTTTATAATTTTATAATTTTATAATTTTATAATTTTATAATTTTATAATTTTATAATTTTATAATTTTATAATTTTATAATTTTATAATTTTATAATTTTATAATTTTATAATTTTATAATTTTATAATTTTATAATTTTATAATTTTATAATTTTATAATTTTATAATTTTATAATTTTATAATTTTATAATTTTATAATTTTATAATTTTATAATTTTATAATTTTATAATTTTATAATTTTATAATTTTATAATTTTATAATTTTATAATTTTATAATTTTATAATTTTATAATTTTATAATTTTATAATTTTATAATTTTATAATTTTATAATTTTATAATTTTATAATTTTATAATTTTATAATTTTATAATTTTATAATTTTATAATTTTATAATTTTATAATTTTATAATTTTATAATTTTATAATTTTATAATTTTATAATTTTATAATTTTATAATTTTATAATTTTATAATTTTATAATTTTATAATTTTATAATTTTATAATTTTATAATTTTATAATTTTATAATTTTATAATTTTATAATTTTATAATTTTATAATTTTATAATTTTATAATTTTATAATTTTATAATTTTATAATTTTATAATTTTATAATTTTATAATTTTATAATTTTATAATTTTATAATTTTATAATTTTATAATTTTATAATTTTATAATTTTATAATTTTATAATTTTATAATTTTATAATTTTATAATTTTATAATTTTATAATTTTATAATTTTATAATTTTATAATTTTATAATTTTATAATTTTATAATTTTATAATTTTATAATTTTATAATTTTATAATTTTATAATTTTATAATTTTATAATTTTATAATTTTATAATTTTATAATTTTATAATTTTATAATTTTATAATTTTATAATTTTATAATTTTATAATTTTATAATTTTATAATTTTATAATTTTATAATTTTATAATTTTATAATTTTATAATTTTATAATTTTATAATTTTATAATTTTATAATTTTATAATTTTATAATTTTATAATTTTATAATTTTATAATTTTATAATTTTATAATTTTATAATTTTATAATTTTATAATTTTATAATTTTATAATTTTATAATTTTATAATTTTATATTTTTATATTATATTTTTTTATATTTTTAACTTTTGTATTTACATACGAAGTTTTCTCCCATCTCCAATTTATACTAACCTCGATGAAAACATGGACGTGCAAACTTCGGCCCGGTGTAAACGGCTACTGTTATTCGACAGCGAACCACAATTGTGTATCGCTGAACGTCTTCGCGAGCGTATCAGCGATGTTATGGCCACTACAACAGCTATCAGGAATATTAAACCCAATATACAAAATGAAAAGGCCAGTTTAGAGACGGATAAACATAAAGTACCATCGTTTACCAAAGGTCGTACATACGGCGGATACTCTTCTACTATAACAAATAAAAAGGAAGAGAATAATATCAAATCAAATTATAAAGTAATAAATGTTTGTGTGTTTTTTTGGTGCTCTTAGACTGACGCATAACATACCGCTCATGTTATGACGACGATCGTAACGTAAACGATCCACTTCAATTTGTGGTGCTGTCACCGCCAGCGAGTTGAAAACTTCGATGCGTGCCAAGTGTTTATCGGGGCTTAACACTAATTTTTCAGTCGTGCGGCAATTAACCTAATAAAGAAAAAAAACGAAAGAGGAATTTCAAAAAAATTAGGAAATATTTCAAAACATTTAGATGCTTTTACGACAACAAGGAATTTGATAAAAAAAACTGAAGAAATTAGTACATAGTTAGCAAGAGTAATTAGCTCAGAGGTTATTACCTCAGGACTTTATAATATTTAATAAAATATTATTAGATTCGTAACACGGATACATTGATTACAATACATGTGGTTTAAGTAAAAGGTCATACCATCAAATATGATTTAAAGAAATCTAGAAAAATATTATATAATTGGTTTTTTATTTTGTTATTTTATTTTAACTATACTATTTTAACTATAAACACAAGATTTAAAAATTGATATTCATTATCTGTACTTAATCAATTAACCACCTACTGTGGACCCTTTTGCCCTATAGCCAACTCATGTGCCGAAATAGCTCAGTTGGGAGAGCGTTAGACTGAAGATCTAAAGGTCCCCGGTTCAATCCCGGGTTTCGGCAAAGAATCCTTTTTTCATATTATTTAATTTTATAAATAAACTTTCTGAATAATGTCCAAAAAAAGAAAAACTTTGTATACTAAAAGTATTTTTAAGAACGTCAACAGATCGTTCTATCTGCGACTCTACACTGTCTTTACTGACGTATCGGATATGGAACATGTCACAGGAGCCAGGGAGTCCGCAATTATGCCTACTAACGGACAGTTCTGTCTGCACACCGAAACGTCCAACAATGGCATAAGACTGACAGACTTCTCTGCGGCAAAACATATGGTAGTAAGCAGCATTAGAGTTGACCTTGGAAGCATTTATAAAGCGACATGGTAACCTGCAGATCAAATGACGAGGAATAAGATTGATAACGTGGTAGTCTAAAGCTAAGCACCGACGGTTGCCAGAAATAGCAATTTTGTCAAATCTGCTAATGTACCGGCAATGTACTGACATGGACAGTGTTGCCATATAATTAATCTCTGCAAATGGTAAAATTTGCAGATGCATAAACTTCGCACATCTGCAAATTAAATGTGTTTGCAATTATCTTACAAAAATTTGAAGGTGGCAACATTTTGCGGTTCAGACGATTATCGGATGTCTGTCAATATTGTTGTTTTACAATGACTTTTCTGCAAACATTGCCATACAAAATTTAAAGTGCACACGGTTGTTGGACATTTTCTGCAAATTTTTCGGGAAATATTGTTAGATATGGCAACCGTCTGTGCGTAGCTTAAGAAAGGCAAGCATCAAGTGTTCTGGAGTACGAGGGAGCAGGGAGCGAACATTGACTCTAATCACTTCCTTACTGCAGTAAAGGTACGCACACATGGCGAAAAACGTATCTTCTGTAACTGGTACAACGAAAGCTGCACATCGGTAAACTGCAGATCACTGAGGTAGCGACTGCCTACTCTACCCACCTAACCCAGTGACAAAAGGAAGGACCTAAAAGGTCTTATAAAACGCCTTCAAAAGCAGTCAGTAGACCTTCCCTCTGCATTCTCTCTTCCTTTCCTAATTACATAGAGTGTTGTTGGGAGGCAAGGCCACATGAAAAAAGATGGACTTGAAAATTAAAAAAATATGCAGTTGGTCACCCCCAAGGTGTTTAGTTTAGTTTTAGATATTTGTCACTTCTATATATTTATCTCTATACTTAACATTTTCCAGCGACAGTAAATCTGACTGCAGTTTGAACTCACTACCTCGCGGTTGATAGTCGTGGTACCATTTAGCCTATGAAAATGCATTCGAATAGTGTGACTGAAACTAATCATTAACTGTTTAATTATTTTCATGCCTTCTATGAGGAGGGAAATGGAATGTCTATACAACCGAAATGGTGTAATAACAAATCATAGGCTCTCCCTTCTTAACCCTTATGTGAGTGACAAAAAAGCACCTTCTCCAGAGTGACAGGGGTACCCGGGTACCCACATACAAATTGTATGAAATTTAGATATTTTTCTCATCGTAAATCGATACAAAACGATGCTTTTATGTTTTGTGGCTTTTTTATATCGATTTTATGTACAGAACGATGAGAAAAATATCCAAATTTCATACAATTTGTTTTTGGGTACCCCTGTCACTCTGGAGAAGGCTCAAATTTATTATTTTATCTTCCCAAAAAATTATGACATTTTTCGAAGAATTAAGATTCAGAAAATGTTATTCCAAAAAAAAAAAAAAATCTTTCATGTAGTTTCATTGATTTTACTTTGGTGTACCCAGGTACCCCTGCCACTCTCTTTAAGGTGTAAAAAGAATATCGATATGCCACGCTCTTCTAAAGTGGTGAAATAAACCCACTCCAATGAAAATATAGAAACAATTAAAGGTTAAGAGTTGTCAAAATGTTTGAGCTTTGTAAACCATCTGCTTCCATTAAATATATTCACTTGAAAATGAAAAGGGTTCCCGGGTACCCTGTCACTCACATAAGAATTAAAGAAGGATTGCAGCATTGGAGTGAACATGTTTTCGGGATATTTCAGAAAGGTAATAGAAGGTCTGTTTTCGGGCATGTGAAAACAAAGCCTTGAAGACATGATGTCTTAATGTCTCAGAAGGCTTTGTTTCAGGCCTGCTTGTAGAAGTCCTTACAAATTTTGCCGCTGGGAAGTCATCTTCTTCGGAATGCTCTAAACCTTGGACTGCAAGAAGCGTGCATGGGTACTCAAAGCCGCCTCAAGGCGTATCGATGGTACGATGATGAGCGCACATTGCCCCAAGAGAGACAGATGCTGCATACAGGTCGAAACTGCAACCAAAGTGAGCTGTTCGTGAAAGGCACAGGGAGAAGATGCTAAAGGAAACTCTTGTTTTTAGGCGGAAAAAGAAGAGCTGAAGTAGTGACAGGATGAATGCACCGAGTTGCTCCGAAGTATAGGGGAAGTCCGAAAATCTACTGTACCATTTCCAATTGATTTTCAAAGAATATCAACCGAAATTCAAATATTCCATTTGAAATTAAAATTTTCCATTTGAAACTCAAAAATTCCATTTGAAATTCAAAAAACTTCAATTGAAATTCAAACTTTCCATTTGAAATTCAAAACTCGTCAATTGAAATTGAAAACACATCAATTGAAATTCAAAACTCATCAATGATTTCAAAGAATATTCAAACGTTGCATTTGAAATTTAAATATTCCATTTGATATTTAAAAAACTTCAATTGAAATTCAAACTTTCCAATTGAAATTCAAAAAATATCAATTAAAATTCCAAACTCGTCAATTGAAATTTAAAACTTTTCAATTGAGATTCAAAACTCATCAATTGAAATTCGAAACTCGTCAATTGAAATTCAGAACACTTCAATTGATATTCAAAATTCACCCGACAGTTGAAAGGGTTTTGAAGATTTTTAAATTTCAATTGATTTTTAATTGGAAATGGTGTAAAGAGTTAAAGCGAGAATGCGTGAAACAGGGATGCCCTCCTGCAAGGACAGCGATGATCAGCTAATGGCGGGTCCGGATAACGTTCTAAAAGTACGGAGAAAACATTTCAGCAACTTACTGGATACGGACACCAATCGAAATAACAATGATAGTATTGAATGTCCACCTCTGAATCAGAACAAAATACGTGTGGCAATATCCGCTCTTAAAAATAACAAAGCAGCTGTAACCGATGATCCCCCGATGATTAGTGTGGCTTTAGACCTGGCAAATCTACGACAGATCAAATATTCACTTTATGACAGTTTCTAAAGAATACTCAGGAAAGGCAAATCAACACCTACCACCTTATTCTCGACTACAAAGTTTCCCTTGACTCTCCGTTAAGGAAAAGACTCTATGAAGCCATTGCACTTTGGTCGGATCTGTAAAAAATTTGGCCTTAATATGAAGGGGACTTCCAATAGGCATAAAATATGGTACTTAGGGGGTTTTGGGGTCACTGATTTCAAATCCGGAGTAAAATTTAGAAAAAACAAAACTGCAGAATTTTTTTTTTAAAAAATGCTTGCATTTAACACTTATTGTGCCTAACACAGTACAAAATTTTTCAGCTCATTTATTTGGGACTCAATTCTGAGTACTGCACGTGAAAGTAGCCCCAAAAAGAAGAAGTTCTCCATCCTTCGTTTTGTCAAGTTACATACCATAATAATTTAATGTCGATTTGAAGTTAGTAAGTATCTTATAGGAAAATTTGTCACGTTTTAGGCTCTTTTGTTTGTCATGAGAAAGTCTGATGTCAACATTTCAGGCACCATATTTCATAAGAACCACTTGCCACAAGCTTACGCCGGTAATATAGACATCATTGACCGAAATCTGTGGGATGTTACTGCTATTTCCTCATAGTTCGAAAAGTAGTTATAAAAATGTATTTAGCGGTAAACGAGCACAAGAGAATAATAATGATTTCGACGATCAAGTAGCGCCCTCGATAGAGACGCGCCTTGAATGTTGAAAGCTATTGTTTTGAGATAGCAGATGAAATTACCAACCTTAGATCTTTCATCTGGAAGAAAAATAGTGTTATTCAAGAAATTAAGCGGAGCGAAATTTCTAATTTGAGTCTTTCTGTTTGTTATTCATTTAGAAATAACCAGAAGCTCTCTCTGGAAGTTTCCAAGCAGCTCACAACGTCCGAGCGATCACGCATTCCCCGGGCAATGCCACTGAACATCTGTAAGTAAGTGTGAGAAGACGAAATGTTGAGTAACCTAAGCGGCATGCTACCACCGATGCGTCTTAGGAAGTAGGTAACAGAAGTTTCTGAAGCTCAACACAGAGGCTCTCTTAGTGGCTTTGGCGGCCCCATAAAACTAGGATCGGGCGCGGTGGCCTAATAAGTCACTCTCCTTAAACAAAACAATTATTATGAAAACACGAAGAAAAGAAAAAACAAAAAACCCCCCAAATGTTGACGACCCCCGCAAACGTTATAAGGATCATGATTTAAGGATATGGAACTGGAATGTTCGAACTCTATACAGAGATGGTGCCTCTAACCAACTGGTGGATGTCCTCGACAAATACAAGGCTAATATCACCGCCATACAGAAAATGAGATGGACGGGACAGGGATGCACACGACGAAAGAACTGTGACATCTTTTACAGCTACCATGCAGAAAGATACGAATTTGGATGTGGTTTCATAGACGGCAAGAGACTTCGACATCTGGTCTCGCGGTTTAACCCTGTAAGAGGCCGAATAGCCACTATTCGCATCCGGGCGAAATATTTTTACATCACGCTGATTTGAGTACACGCCCCGATGGATATATGACCGCTGCCCTGCACATGACATTAAAATTGTTCTGGAATATTTTAATGCTAAAATAGTTCAGCAGTCGGAAAATTTAGTCTACACAACAACACGTCCGATAACGGATTCAGACTGGTTAGTTTCCCGTCGGCAAGAAACATGGTTGTGAGTGGAACCAGATTTCCGCATAAAGATATCCACAAGGCAACCTGGATATCTTTCGATCAAAATACAAGAAATCAGATTGATCACGTGGTAATTGATGGAAGGCATGTCTCAAGCGTTATGGACGTGCGTGTGATGAGCGTTGCAAATATTGACTCGCATCACCACCTAGTTGCAGCCAAGGTACGCACACGATTAAGTAGAGCTAAAAACACGCAAAAGAAGCTAGACATCACAAAGCTGCATACCACCGAAATAGCCAATGCCTACTCCAACCAACTCTCTCAATTACTCCAGACAAATCCTCCTAGTTCTTATGTTTCCGACACACTGTAGCAGCATATTGCGAATTATATGACCACAGCCGCAACGACCGTACTGGGTTATGAAAAACCACGTTCAGACAAGCCCTGGTACGATGATGATGAATGTCGCGAAATGTCTAAGGAAATGGGTGCTGCATAAAAGGCAAAACTGCAGCCAATGGCGACAAGTGCGGTAATGGAGCGTTATAATGAGAAAAGGAGGGAGATGAAACGCCTGTTCAGGCGGAAAGAGAGAGCCAGGATATCGAAAACTACAGGTGAGGCCCGAAAGTTCTACCAAAGGGTAAAAAGCTAAGGTTTTGGAACAGGGATTCCCACCTGAAAGGACAGAGACGGAAATCTGGTCACAGACACTCAGAGTGTGCTGCAAATATGGAGGGAACACTTTCAATCTCTTCTCGTTCCCGAAGGTAGCATAAGTGACGAAATCGCACCAATCATCGACGATGGAGTAGACTGTCCACTACCGAGCCAAAACGTGATCAGCACGGCAATTGCACGGCTTAAAAATAATCAAGCTGCGGGAGCCGATAGACTGCCGTCAGAGCTTTTTAAAGCCGACGGCGATGAGCTTGTAACATGCATGCACCAGCTCATAAACATGATTTGGCTCAGGGAGTGCATGCCCGATGATTGGAATCTGAGTGTCTTATGTCCAGTGTCAACTATCGCGCCGTTAGCCTTTTACTCATCGCATACAAGGTCCTGTCTAGTGTGTAATCTGGCGAACCTGATTGGACCTTATCAGTGTGGTTTTAGACCTGGTAAATTCACGACCGACCAGATTCTGGAGAAGACCCAAGAATCAGCCTGGAAATCAAAAGACGAGTATTGATTGCAAACCGCTGCTACTATGCGCTTAGCAAGCGATTTAATGACAAAGCGCTCTCTCGAGAAACAAAGATCCAACTCTACCAGACTCTGATCCTACCTGTCTTGCTCTACAGCGCAGAATCCTGGGGAATGACACAAGCGGATCAATCTATTCTGGGAGTCTGCGAGAGAAAAATACTACGCAAAATATTTGGACCCATCATCGTTAACGGCGTCGAATGAATCATGAGTTGTATGAGCTGGACAACGATAATGACGCAGTCAGGCGCGTTGAAATGGACATAATGCGCTGGCTTGGACACGTTGTACGAATGGACGAAAACGCTCCGGCTCGAAAAGCAGGAGGGGGCGACCAAAACTCAGATGGATGGACCAGGTAAAATAACTGTTAACTAAGCTTGGTGTGACGAACTATCTACGGAGCCCAAAAAACCGAAGCGCTTGGAATTCTTTTCTACGTGCGGCTACTGATAGATGAATTTCTGTTGCTGGTGCCAATAAGGAAGAAGAAGAAGATGTATCGTATATGTTAAATTTTTATTTTTTGTGCCTTTTTCATGCATTTTGACCATCTTCAAAGTAAAAAAAATGATAAACGGATTAATCATTATTATCTTAACTAAACTTCTTTATCTTTATTTTTATGTTTCCCCAAAAATTTCACAGAATTTCTGTAATGATCAATTTCGTACCTATTACCTCAATGAGTCTTTCTTTGCCAACCGTTTTGCGGCGCATGCGTATTTACTAGACCGCTTCAAACTATTTTGAGAGCATTAACTTGTTGTTTAGCAGTCAGTCACTTTTGTTTTCTACTTGTAACGAGTTCGTTGCAATTGCGTTTATGTTATTAACGCTTAAGTGATTTCAAAAAACAACTGCTCAACTTACATTTTCATTTGTTTCTTGTTTTGCACATAAATTACAAAATCTTGTTGTTTAATTTTCATGCAGAAATTTCTTCTAATTACTGAGAGAGAATGGTGGCATAATGATCGCGTGTCTGGCGACTAATTACCTGCGGACAACGTCCTTTACATAACTGCACACCGCAGCTGACGTGTAAACGTTCTCGATCGGGAAATTTAAAGGCAGGAAATGTGGCCGTATAGGTTCTTTCGACTAAATCATCTTCGCTGTGTTTAGACCAGCCATCTTCGGCGGGTTTGGTGCGCGTGTGTAAGGCGGGCATGACCTGCAAGGGGAATAAGGGTAAAATATTAATATAATATTAGAACGGAGTAATATATGGAAATCAGTACAAAAAGAGCAATGTATTTTTATAGAAACTTAGTTCTAAAAGAAAACCAAAATTCTGGTTGTTATCGTAGATACTCTTGGGGATTTAAAATTTGTAAGGAAGGAGTTAAGATTTTGTGCCCCCTTAATGTGTCAATAAGATTGTATTTGTCTTAGAAATAACTGATACTTTCAAGCTAATAACTAGAACGCCATCTATCGCTCATGAATTATACTAATTTAGTGGAGTTACTTTATAACAATATAACAAACAATAGCTTTATAAAGTTTTAACCATATTACCTATATTACATAAATTTATTCCATATACATATATTTGTTGTAATTTAATACCCTCTTTTTATACATACACCCTATAAGAAATGTGTCAAATTTTCACTTTCTTTTCTGTTGAGCGTTTACGTAAAACTGTCCCCCCATTGCAGTTTACTTCCGTTTTGTCGCACATTTGCTACAAAAATAAATAATTACTCATATTACGGAAATATCAAATGAACACTTAGTGAGACATCAAATAAATAATTCAAATTTATTTTTTTAAATCTCTGTGCAAATTGTGTGAACAACAACTACAACGGGGCATGTGAATAAGACACATGTGTAGGTGGGAAATTTCCAAACCCTTTCTGCTGCTCTAACAAACGCCTAACGATTGTTGTCGTTACTGATGGTGATGGGTTTTCATACACAATCTTAGCAACAGATAGTCTCACATGCTGGATATTAAAACGCATGCGCAGCGTTTGTATTTGAGTTACAACACAAAAGCTGCGAAAAGCTAGCAACTCCATTAAGGGGCCTCTCATTTTGGGCTCTGGGTACTAATTGAAAGAGTGTGTGATAACAAATTAACACGCACGTTCCTCGGCAATGTATTGTTACCATCGCTTATTGTCACATTTTCACAGGCCAAAAACGAGTTGTATGTTGGGTTGAAAGGCAAACATTGAACTTGACACCACAGTTAAAAAATTATGTATAAGAAACGGCGGAGCTTACATGGAAATTGGTTAATATTATGGTGGGATTTGACGGCGTTATGTGAATGACGTCGTTGAATGAATTGCATAGACAGATAAGTGTATCAAATAATTAATTAAAAAGTTGTTTTCCTGTTGGAAAAGCTGTCTGCTTGAATGTTTCTTAACGTTTTCTCAGAGGTAACGCAAATAACACAGTACAACATTTTTCAGCTCATTGATTTGAGACTCAATCCTGAGAACTGCACGAGCCTAAAACGTCACAAATTCCCCAATACGATACTAACTAACTTCACATCGATATTAAATTATTATGGCATGTAACTTGACGAAACGAATGATGCAGAACTTCTTATTTTTGGGGCTACATTTTTTTTTCTTTATTCAGCATTTGTTGCAATAGTCATACAATATTTAGTGCCTCAGCGCCACTAAGGCATTATTGAGGCTAGCTGGCAACAGTAAACAGTTTTAAATATTTGAATATGAAGCGGTAAATTGTTAAATTCATTGCTGCCCATATATTCTACTCTTTGCCTCGTCATTTCCAGTCGGCATCTTGTAGGTAGTTTACTACATATATTGTTGTTCCTGGTATTAAATGAATGCTTTTTTCTTCGGAAAGATATTGTGTGATATCCAATGTTGTTAATGACTTTATAAACGTAAACTAGGAGTTGATTTTTATGCAATCCATAGACCGGTAGAATAGTTTTTGCAACATTTTTATATAAAAGCAACGTTGAGTATGTTCGCGGCAAATTGAATATTGACTTTAATGCTCTATTTTGCAATACCTGAAGAGATTTCAAATCCATGTTTTTCTTGAAAGCGAAAACCAGAACTAGATAATTTAGATGGCTCTGTATTAAAGATTGAAATAGTATCATTTTTGTGCGTGTATCCAAGCGCAGGAGATATTTTGGATTTCAATATTTCGATATGAGTCTTCCACATTAAATTACTCTGGAGTGTAACACCTAAGTATTTTATATTTTCTACTTCCACAATTTCAATTCCATCAACTCTAAACTAACAGTTGGCAAAATTTCGATGAGACTGAGGTCTAAATCTGATGAACTTAGTTTTGTTCGCATTTAGTACAAGTCTATTTAGTCGGGCATATTCCACGATGAATGCGGCATCTCGCTCAATATTATTCTTTAAAACCACACTTTCCTTGAAAGGATAAAAGAGGCATATGTCATCTGCGTACATGAAAAGTTTTCCATTCAGCTGCAGGTTATTAAGGTCATTTACATATATTTTGAACAACAAAGGTCCCAAAACGCTTCCTTGTGGTACACCATACATGACTGATTTCATTGAACTTTTCGATTGATTTATTTGTACATATTGTTCTCTGTTATCGAAGTAGCTTCTCAGCAGTGCCAATTCTTGTACACCGTAAAATGATAATTTCTGGCACAGTATTACGTGATCCACAAGATCAAACGTCTTAGAAAAGTCGTAAAATATCCCAGCAACACCAGAAAAACCTTTGTCCAACCCGTCAAATATGTAGTTGACCACATTAACAATAGCTTCTTCAGTTCCGCAACCTTTTTGAAATCCGTACTGATTTTTGAACAGCAAATTCTCACTTGTAAAATATAACAATAACTGGGTATATATGATCATTTAAAAAATTTTATCCAACACTGATAGTAATGCTATTGGTCTATATTTCTCAACTGAAGATGAGTTTAATTCTTTTGGTATAGGCACAATTTTATGAATTTTCAACACTTTCGGATAAATACTATTGTAAAACGAACTATTAAATATAGTCGCCAATATCGGGCATAGCAATTCAGCACACTCTTTTATCGTCCAAGCAGTAAGTTCGTTACCACCGACACTTTTACATACATCCAAATCCAATATTATATCGCATATTTCTTCAATAGTTACTGTCACAAAAGTAAATATACCATAATGTCGCCGAAGAGTTCTAAGATCATTCCAATGATCATGAGGAGTAACTTGAATTTGTTGCTTTTTCTTTTACATTCCACTGTTGACATCGTCACGGCCTTTGTAACACAATCTATGACATATGATATATCGTTGGACGGATCTCCAGTTAGTCTTGAAGTCAACAGGTTATTATGAACATATTCCTTCACACGTTCATAATTACATCGTTTTTGAACAATTTCCACAGTATTACGATTCTTAGTTCGAGAGTTTAAACTGCAAAGTAGTATATTATGGTCTGTAAATTCACATTCAATAGACCTAATACGAAGGCCTGCATCAATATTGCTATATATGTGGTCGATCGACGTACCACTAGTCGGACGCGTCACAAGATCGTGACGATTTTTGAAGTCGTATATTTGAAGCAGGTTAGACAATTCACTCATATCAACACAGTCTAAAGCATTAATATTTGAATCGCCAAAAAATATGCAAGGATCGCGTGCTTTTCTCAAAATTGAGTCCCAAAATTATGTGTTGTACTGTGTAAGTATTCATATACAGGGATTTGTCTTTTGAAATGTCTTATATGCGACTGATGAAGATAAATCTGATCTGGGGATATTTTCCTGTATCTGGGTGCTTTTAAAACTTTATATAATCTTCTTATATATAATTAAAAATTAAGTGTTTATAGTTCTTTTAATATACATATTTGGCAGTGTTTTATTTATTTTCATCTCCCACTAATCTGCTTGCACCTTAAAAGTAATTCTTTGACAATAAAATCAAATGAAAAGAATATGTTAATTATATTAATGAATTGAAATAATTGAATTGAATTTTATGGTGATGAATAGTATTAAATTAAATAATTGTATTAACCGAATTCTATTTTAAATTGAAGTTAATGTAATTGTAATTTGAGTAGGGCCCAGGTGGCAACTCTGAAGCGTAAAGAAGGTATAGTGGACGGCTTAATGATAAGCCGCACGGAACACACCTCATCAAATTCTCATTTTGAATGCCGAAAAAAAGCAATGTAAGTTATCCATTGTAACATCCCAAGTACATGGTGTTATCTGCCCCTTTTTCCTTAGTTTCCCCCTTTATAAGTGAGTATCCCCAGATGGTGGAAATCCAGATTCTCTGGATTTTCTTGACAAAAACCTGAGTTCTCTACATAAATAAAACGGAACCTAAGTTCCCAAGGAAAATCCGAATTAAAGTATTCAGAATGTCTTTTTTTATAAAAAAAAATTGCTCAAGTTAAAGTTCCATTAATTAGCACTTTTTTAAAACTTAAGACTTTTTGTTTTAATTATTTCATAATAACTGTTTTGAACGAAATTTCTGTCTGTCTGTTCGATTGCATTTTGTTATATCCTACCCCAAACTTATAATTTTCTTGCTTAATATAACAGTTCCCTACCATCTCCCTTTTAGGCGCCCCACGTTAAGAAACCGGGTATTCGCTTAGTAGCTGCACTAGAAGTAGACATATGAAGTAATTTAATATTAACACGAAGACTTGAGTTTGTAATAAAATACAAGCGTATAATGTTCACACTTATATTTTGTAATTTCCCTTTGGTAACATTAACAAATAAAAAACAGACTTCTATAAGTTCATTTACCTTTGATGGTTTTGAGGTTTTGTCTTTTTTTAAGTACATAACATATATTCAGTATATTTGTAGTTTGCATTGCATTGCGCTCTGTGTGTGTGTTTGGATATGCTGATACATACTTAAGTATATTTAACACTTTTGTTTTCTTTTGCCATAAACAATTTACGCTTGATATAAGAGCGCAGCAAGCAACAAACATTAACAGCCGTTGTTGCATTTAACAGACAGTGTTGTATTGTTTACATGCGAAATGTTAACATTGCTATGAATTTATAAACCAAATACATACTAGTAGTACTAACTGCACAGAGGTGGTGTGCCGTTACTATTGGCACAGTAGTGAGTAGTACTGAGTGCATTATAGATTGCACAACTGATGTGTAGAAAATTAATGCAACGAAAAAGCGAAAGTGTATAACGACTGTTTGCATGTTTACTTAAGTGTTCAAATTTTTGCGTATTGCGATGAAAATTAGGTTTTAAGCTAAAGTTTCTGCTCCTTGGATTTCATTTTCGTAGACCTACATACTTCTGGTAATATGATTTTAGAGGAACTCTATGTGCGAGTATTGACATGCGTACACTAACGTGCAAAAGTGTATAGGCTTATGATAGGGAAGGTAATTTGAGAAACTTTAAATTTGCTGCTCAAATGTATTGCCAGCATATGTGTGGAGAGGATTCAAAGTCTATCATTTAACACGATTTTCTGACGGTTACTTGAAGTTGATCTCACAATAAAGGTTTTGGATTGCTAATATAATATCTAGTAAGGCTTTTTTAATGAAACTCTATTCATACTAGATATTCAAGTCTCCTTCATTTATCTAAATAAAACTCTTTTAAATTTACGTTAAGTGTATCAAATGATACATCAAATTCGGCTTACGATCAGAAAAGTGTTTTTTATTTTATTGTTTTGTCCACTGGTGCTGGACATTTTCGGCTGATATCTACTTCGCATGTACATGTTTGACATAATTGTAGATATATATACAGCTGATGATGTACCATTGTGTATAAGTTGGTCACAAAGGGGTCTGAAGATGAACTCGTCATGGAGTTCGAAACGCGTCATCCTAGTGCGTTACACACTGAATTTGACCAAAAATATTTAAAACAATAAAATAAAAAACACTTTTCTGATCGTAAGCCGAATTTGATGTATCATTTGATACACTTAACGTAAATTTAATATATAAAAACACGATCGACTAAAATTAACAATCAAACAGTTTAAAAATCTCTTTTAGAAATCTTAACACTTTAGGTTAGGTAAGGTTGGGGACAAGTAATGACACAGTCGCAAGACCATTAAGACACAACCGGTCATACCAAGGCCAATGGTTAAGAGAAAAACCTTAATATTTACAAGATTTTAAAAAGAAGATAGTTCAGAAGGAGAAAGAGAGAAATGTTCTAAGAATTTCGGTATGTTCTGTCTTAGTTACTTACTTAAGTGGCCTATTACAACTTACGGACGTGGTTCATAAATCTGAAGTCTGAAGAAATATAGAATTCAACACGGTTCCAGTTAGTCCTACCAACTGGTGGCACGGCGCCAACCACTTGGCCCTTATAACAAAGTTTGCGTCTCCCTGCTGTGCGCCGTCCTTCAGGTTTACTTCCAAATATGTCCCAGCCATCGTAGTCGTTGGATGCTGACGCTTTTAGCTACGACAATGTCATGGAAAATGTCATACAGCTCATGGTTCACCCGATGGCGAAACTCTCCGTCGACACAAATTGGTCCATATATTATTCGGAGTACTTTTTATTTGAATACTCGCAGGTTTTGTATGTCCGTTGTCGAAAGCACCCAGGATTCGACAGCATACAACAGAAAGGGTAAAATTAGCACCTGTTGTAGCTGTTTCTTAGTAGTTCGAGATAAGGTGGATAAGTCCGTAAAAGCATCTATTGGCGAGCACTATTCTCCGCTTAATTTCTTGGCTGATATTATTTTTCTTATTGACGGAAGATTCGAGGTAGGTAAATTCATCTACTACCTCAAAACAATAATTGTCAATGTTTACGGTGCGTCCCCATCGAGAGGACTCGTCGAAATCATTATTTTTGTTTTGTCCTCGTTAACGCTAAAACCACTTTTACTGACTCCTTTTCTAGTGATGCAGTGACATCCCGCAGATTTCGGCCAATGATGTCTATATCATCGGCATATGCTAGTGACATGTGGCTCTTGTGGAATATGGTGCCAGACAAGTTGACACCAGTCTTTCTCATCACCTTCTCCATAACAATATTAAAGCTATCACCCTCTCTAAGACCTCTTTCGGTGTTGAATGGTTCAGAGTGATCCTTAACAATCTTAACGGAGGGATTGGGCTTCGGTCTGTTAAATCGGAAATTCGGTCTGTTGAAGCGAATTTCGGTCTGTTAAATCGAACTTCGGTCTGTTAAATCGAACTTCGATCTGTTGAATCGGACTTCGGTCTGTTGAATCGGACTTTGGTCTGTTAAATCGGACTTCGGTCTGTTAAATAGGACTTCGGTCTGTTAAATCGGACTTCGGTCTGTTAAATAGGACTTCGGTCTGTTGAATCGGACTTCGGTCTGTTGAATCCAACTCCGTTTGGTTATACCGGACTGGACGGTTGTACAGATTTCGTTAGATTTCGTTGTATTAGAAATCAGCACCGTAGAATCTTGATATTAACACTCCGTCGGGTACGATTATTAGTTCGGTCGAGAAGTCGATCCTGAGTTGCAGATACAAAACTGATTTACGACGAAAACTGAATCATCGGTACAACGACGAGTTACTAAAGCCGATCTGCTGAAGAACACGAGTCATCAACATGGTCCTTAGCAGCCCCCACCGTCCAGAGCTCTGTTCTTAGAATCTTAGGTGTCTGCGAACTTTAGTGAGATAACAGAGAGAAAAAGGGTCGTTGACGACTGTTTAACTTATTTCAGTGGAACGAAAGATCGCAAAAGTACTTTTTTTTCAACTCTCGTGGAACTTTGTTTACAAAAGTTCGCTTCGTTTTCCAGGCATTTTCGACACAACATTTAACAGTCTGAAATCTTGGATATTCTTTATATTATTGCTCTGTGTCCTTAGTTGCTAAAACCAATCTGATTAACGACTAATGCCGAATCATCGATACAACCACGAGTTGTCAAAGTCGATTTGCTGAAGAGCACGAGTCATCAACACGATCCTTAGCAGCCCCTACCGTCCAGAGCTCTGTTATTAGAATCTTAGGTGTCTGCGAACTACAGCAAGGTAACAGAGATAAAAAGGGTTGTTGACGACTGTTATACTTATTTCAGTGGAACAAAAGAACGCAAAAGTACTATTTTTATCAACTCTCGTGCAACTATGTTTACAAAAATTAGCTAGCTCCTCGTTTTCCAGGCATTTTTCGACACAACATTTAACAGTCTGAAATCTTGGATATTCTTTATATTATTGCTCTGTGTCCTTAGTTGCTAATACCAATCTGATTAACGACTAATGCCAAATCATCGATGCAACCACGAGTTGTCAAAGTCGATTTGCTGAAGAGCACGAGTCATCAACACGATCCTTAGCTGCCCCTACCGTCCAGAGCTTTGTTATTAGAATCTTAGGTGTCTGCGAACTACTGCGAGATAAAAGAGAGAAAAAGGGTTGTTGACGACTGTTATACTTATTTCAGTGGAACAAAAGATCACAAAAGTACTCTCGTGGAACTTTGTTCACAAAAGTTCGCTAGCTCCTCATTTTCCGAGCATTTTTCGACACAACATTTAACAGCCTGGAATCTTGGATATTCTTTATATTATTGCTCTGTGTCCTTTGTTGCTGATACCAATCTGATTAATGACTAATGCCGAATCATCGATACAACCACGAGTTGTCAAAGTCGATTTGCTGAAGAGCACGAGTCATCATCACGATCCTGAGTTGTAGATACCAAACTTATTAACGACAAAAGCAGAATCATCGATCTTTCCACGAGCTGCAGAAGTCGATTTACCTCACGATCTTGAGTTGCGGATACCAAACTGATTTACGACAAAACCGAAACATCGATACTACCACGAGCTGCAGAAGTTTATTTGCTTAAAAACGTGAGTCACCCCACGATCCTGAGTTGCGAATGCGAAGCCGACGATATATTTCCGAATTGCTGATATAAACCTGAACCACCGACAAACTCGTATCATCATGATGACCCAGTATTGATGATATAAACCCGAATCATTAACCCGAACTACCGACAAAACCGAGTCATCAAACATCACTTGCTGCTATTAACCTGAAACCCCGACAGAAGCTGAATCAACCAACTGACCACATACTGCTGATATTAATCGTAACCACCGATGAATCCGAATCATCAGTATGCTGCCGAATTGCTAGCACGAGCCTGAATTATAGAAAATTATCGAAGGTACCTTTATTACCACGTTTCCGAATACTGATCTGATACTGACCTACTTGACCTCTACAGTTTTGGGAGTATAGTATAGAGTTCCCGATCATCTTATATCAACCGATTCGTACAGTTCCCGATCTTATCTTAAATCAATCCGAGTCCCAAAACCTGTCATTGCAGTCATAGGCCACATCAATACTCGTCGAGCGTATATTAAAAGTTCTCGATCATCTAAAATCGGCCTGGGTACAAATTACCGGACAAGACAACAACGCTATCACTAAATACGAATTTGAGTTGATTTCGTATTGATTGATTTATCCAGTAGATTATAAGTTTGAATAACACCATCAATAAGCACTACTGTTATTTTGCCCAAGTCAGGGAAAATCTACTGAGTTCTTATTTCGTAAGGTTTTGTGGGTCCTTATGGCGTCCCTGGCGACGACTGGACTTACCTCAGCCGACGAGAAAAAAACCACATAACAAAGACGCCATCAACTTTGTAACGAATAGATAATAGACCAAAACGTTGGAACTTAGTTTTAATGAGCAGCCTATAGTAGAAAATATTTGCATTCTAATCATCCTCCAAGTTAGTAAATAATACAAGTGTAGTTGTTCAGTCATCTCTTCCTTTATTTTCTCCTCATCTCATTTTATTTTACGAATTCCAAAGTATTTAAAACAATTATACACTAACAACAACAACAACGACGACACCTCAGAATTTTCTATTACGATCACCACAATCTTCTTGTAGCTTGTAATCTTGTACGCCGCTTAACTGTAACATCCCCCGAGAGCCAGCAAGAAAAACTACGAGAGAAAACTTTCTCTTCCTTGCAAGAATAATCACTAACAGTTGCTGACACGACCACGACCACCACCTGTTGCGACTGCCTCTTACTGTTGCAGCTACCAGATCAGATCTTCCAGATTATAATCTGTAGTTTTTATTTAAATTAACATTTCATGTTCTTTCATGCTAATGAACAAATTATATAGCAGCACCACATCCGTTGCAAAAACAAAAACAAATGAAATTTTATTTGGCTAAAGTTGTAAAAATTGAAAACACAGCTTTATTATTAATAACAAAAATTATAATAGACAAAAAAATTCTCACCAATGTTTGCAATAAATTGGTTATTAAATTCCCCATTCTTTGGTCAAGACCGCCAAATATATTTTCAATATCTACACAAATTGGTGTTGATATA
Organism: Muscina levida; assembly: GCA_964034835.1. NCBI lineage: Eukaryota > Metazoa > Arthropoda > Insecta > Diptera > Muscidae > Muscina > Muscina levida. The sequence continues at coordinate 134,024,346 of OZ035882.1, forward strand.
AATCATACACCTGGATGGTTAAGATAAGTTGTGATGACCGGCCAAAGATGATATGGAAGAAAGGCAAGAAAGATAGATAGATGGATGGATGGATGGTTGGTTGTGTCGATGAATTGTGCTACCAATTGACTACCCAACTTAAGCGGCACTCTTAACAACTTTCTATGGACAACAACAACTACATATCGCAGCAATTAGTGTTTGCTCTTGAAGTGTTGAGTTTGCGACTTAACAAATTTGTCTAATTTATTTAGTTAACAACTACAGAAAGACCGACATTTTTGCCAACATTTGAAGTTTTACGATAAATCATTAAAGATGATCGATCCCACCTTAGGGCTATGCCACAGAACATTTGACCCAATTTCTTAAGGTTTTCGAAGTCAACCGTTAACACGTAAAGATTTCATTCAACACAAACGCTGAAGTCATCTAAAATCATAAGTCCAAGTTTTTTCTTTCTTTTGAAATAGATTACAGCTCCTCTCAGCATAATAATGGTTAGCAAGAGCTTTAGCTCTGTGCTAAAAACAACGGTTGGGCTATTAAGTACAAATTAGAAATAATAAAACTAACTTTCATTTTTTTTATTCTATTAAAAAGTTCTCAAAAAAAAAACAGTGTGATCATTTAGGCGGTGAAAGAAAAATAAAGATGACGCGTGATTATTTTCTTTGTTCCCTATCTCTCTCTCTCTCTCTCTCTCTCTGTTATGACTACAATGAAACTGATATTTATCCCATGAACTTCTGGCTGAAATCATAGCCAGAACAAAGTGCTTAGAGGCACAGGCGGTGGTCGTAAACTTTAATCAATTAAGATTTCTTTGTGATGTAGATGTTGGGGTTGTTGTTGTAGCTGCCGTTACCACTAGTATAGAACAGTTGAACTATCTTGGGTCTTAATACTTTAATAGTTTCTGTAACAACTGGTTTACCACGAGCTTAGAGATACCAGATGGGATTTCCTAAGGACAGTGGGCAAAGTTGTTACAATTGTTTTTTTAGAGAAACACATGTAACTCATAAGCAAAAAATTTCAAAATAAAGTTAAAAAGAAAATAATTAGTCCGATCATTGTCCAGACTATACGGCTTAACCTAGAATCACGAAAATTGGGATGTATATTCTTCATATAAAATAGGTGGTCGATAAGAAGGAATTTTTTTAAATTCGTACTTTTAGGGGTAAAAACCCATCTTATTCTACGGACCGGCAATCTGGTCGCTAGATAGAGCGATCCAAAGACTGAAATTCGAATGCATTACACAGTACAACATATGATTTTGGAACTCAATTCTGAGAACTGCACGCGAAAGAAGTCCCAAAAAGAATATGTTCTGCATCATTCGTTTTGTCAAGTTACTTTCACGTACAATTCTCAGAATTGAGTCCCAAATCAATGAGCTGAAAAATTTTGTACTGTGTTATGAGACTGGTGGCAATCATGATAACAGGAGTACTTCGAATACCATACCAGAACCAGTCTTCGATCTGGGTTTTATAAGGAACATCCCGAATAGGTTCTGCTATGATGATAATTATAAGGCCCTAAACTTTGGGTAGGATGTCATCCTAAAAAAAGAGCAGGCTGTGGAATCTATTCGGAGGAGTTGAATTTGCAACTATCAATCAACCTAGAGGATCACTGTAGCATAGTTCAGGCCAAAATAGCGGCTATTAGAATAGCCATAGAGAAAATTCAGTATCGTGGGATATTGGGTGGCAATACATATTCATATGCTTACTGAAAGTAAAGCGGCTATCAGACCCCTGCTATCAGATCAGAAACACTTCGAGAAATGTTTGTGCATTCCGGTCGTCGTCTCTTGAGGAGATAGCGAGACATTCCAGGACATGGGTACATATATGGTAACCAAAGAGCCGCTACATTGGCAAGGGCCGCCACAACCGCGAACTCCGGCGAAGTTTATGGCCTCATTGGGTCTCACAAAAGGGAAACAGCTTATTTGCGGGAAAACTTAACCTCATTTCTAAGGTGAGATGGGTGAGAGAACCTACTTGCACGGTGACCAAACAAATTTGGCCTACAATGAATATACAGAGGACACGATGTGTACTGAACCTGTCCAGAGTCGACCTGAGGATCGTCATAGCTATAAAAACCGTTCACTGGCCGGTTGGTAAACACGCTAAGAGGTTGAAATTACCCTACAACGATTTTTGTAGAAGCTGCAATGATGAGAAAGAAAAAGGAGATCACGGAGCATCTTTTATACCACTGCTCTGCTTTTGGTGACCTATGATATAAAAAGCTTGGTCATCGGACACTTCGGGACAATACCTGTCTATCAGTAGGCGATTTGCGGAACATCCATGCAATCAGAGCAACGAAATGGCTTCATAGTGACTTCGACCGAACAGAATAAGAATGTTTGGTGAAAGTTTATTGGCGAGCACTATTCTTCGATTGATTTCTTGGCTGGCACTATTTTGACACTTATTGACGGAAGATCCGAGGTGCCTCACCTCAAAACAATAATTATCAACGTCCACGGTGCATCCCCATCGAGAGGACTTTTTGTTCGTAGAAATCATTTTTTAATGTTGACCGCAAACCCATTTTTGCTGACTCCTTTCCGAGTGATGAGAAAACTGCAGTAACGTCCCGCAGATTTCGGCCAATGATGTCTATATCATTGGCATAGGCTAGCGGCATGTGGCTCTTGTAGAATATGCTGCCAGACATGTTGACACCTGCCTTTCTCATCATTTTCTCCATAACTATATTAAATAGTGTACAGGGCAAGCTATCACTCTGCCTGAGACCTCTTACCGTGTTGAATGGTTCAGAATGATCCTTACCAATCTTAACCGAGGATTTGGTGTTTTCCAAGGTACATCAGCAAAGTCGAATTAGCTTTGCAAGAATGCCAAACTCACACATGGCTTCATATTACTCACTCCTTAACGGAGAGACGAAGGCAGCTTTGTAGTCGCCAAAGAGGTGGTAGGTGTCGATCTACTTTTCATGACTTTTTTTTCCCAGGATTTGTCGTAAAGTACATATTTGATCCGTCGTAGGTTTACCAGGTCTAAAGCCGCACTGATAAGGTCCAATTAGTTTTTCTACAATTGGCTTTAGATGTTAACACAATATGCTCCAAAGGACCTTATACGCAATTGGTAATAGGCTTATTCCGCGATAGTTCATACACTCACTACGATCTCCTCTCTTGTATATGGGACATAACAGACTGAGACTCCAATCCCCGAGTATGCTCTCCTGTAGCCAGATGTTCTCCATATGGTTGGGAATCCGCTAAAATATAAAATTAGCACAGCAGCAGCAGAAAAACCTATTGGCATTAAAATAACCGTTAGGAATGCATCTCGCATCAGACATGAAAGTTTTTACTTCAGAGAAGGGAGGGAAAGCCAGTGTCGAACACGCTCAAGCTGATATAAATCGTCTGAATCAAATGGTCAAAAAAAATGCACTCCGTGATAAACGCAAATGGGCGGGTAAAATTGCCAATGAAGCACAAACAGCTGCAGAAACACACACAGAGGAAGAGATAAAAAAACTGGTCACGAAGAACAACTAAAGAATGACCAGGGCGACCTCATAACTTCGAATGAATAACGACTCCAACTATGAGCAAAAGAACCACCAGGGCAAACTTATAACTTCGAAGGAAGAACAACTCCCACTGTGGGCAAAATTTTACCGATCAATGCTAAATCTGAGTAACAGCATTGAACAAAGCTTGTCCATAAGCTCTCCGAAAACATTTAAAGTATGAGCGGCAATTAAGACACTTAAGCGTAAAAATCGCCGAGGCTTGACAACATTTCCCCAGAAATGCGCTCCTAGCTTATCCTCAAACCAGCGCAGAAATTATTATACCCACTATCAGACTATTCCGGCAACGAGAAAATTTGGCACCGGAATTAGAAACGGGAGTGATCTTGCACGTCCTCAAAACCGAATGCAAAAACTAGTGGAAAATAACGCTCCTTAGCATGACGAACAAAGTTATTGCTCACATTCTGTACATATAAAATAGTTGAATAAGATGGCTTTTGTCGGAATAAATCTTGTATATGCCATGTCAACAGTTTGAGAGTAATAATAGAGTAATCTGTGGAAAGGAGATCCCTTATCAACCTGGCTTTCATACGAGACTTTGGAAAAGCGTTCGAAACCACCCTTAACCATATCGCGATATGGAGCGCTCTTGAATGCAAAGGTGATCTCACTAGAGGATTATACCGAAACGCTTCTCGTCGCGTACTCCACAATGCCTACAGAGCGAACGAACTCCCATTAGCGATGTATGTTATGCTGCACATATGAGAGTCAAAACCTGGCGACTGCAAGGGAGACTGGAGGATCTCGATTACGCAGATGATAAAAATAACTTTAATCCTCTCGTATTATTAAATAGTCTTCAAATCACAGCTCTGGCTTCTTTATTAATGCAATTAAGGTTTTGAAACTGGAACAAAAATCTCGATATTGTCACATCAGCTTACTTGACCTTGTGACTCTTTGTTTAAACAAAACTGATTAATGATGGGTCATAGCTTAAATGTTAATGCATTAAAGTTGACAACCATCAATCAATCAATTAGATATAGATAATATATGTATTAACAATACAAAATATATTTGTTTTGTAAACTACAACGGCATTGTCACAATTTAATATAATTATGACAAATTGATTTACTACGCTCGCTACTACTATGAATAATTTTCAATCATACAAACTCTTGGTACAGTCGGCAAAAATTTTGCATTTCAAAAAAAAGTTCACAAATTGATAAAAATTTGTGTACATTTATCAGGTTTAAAATATATTTAAGAAAGTAAATTATTATTTTTTAACATATTCTTGTTAAATTAATTGAAAAAAAATACGATTGATATATTGTCTCTGTTTGTTACGTACAGGCTTTTGAACAGTTTAGCTAGTTAATATGAAACTTTCGCATACAATTACGAACATTTCGGCGAAGGGTTATACATAAATAAGGATGTTGTAAATGTTTTATACGTAACAACATTTCTTTGGGTCTTTACCCCAGCAAAAAAGGGCTTACCTAGAAGTAATAAAACGGAATTACTGATTTAAAAATACTTAAAATTTTGGATGAATAACCAATTATTTAAACATTACCGTAACATAGGAAGGGATTGGTTCACTTGTTTTAATTTAAATCCGTTATTGATTTTAAAAATATTCGTAATGTACTAAAAATAATGATAAAGTTGCGAATATATTGTTTACTCCTTTTGAAATATACAAAAACTCTTACTGTACCGTTAAGGACTTATTTGGTACAAAAAAGTCCTTAACGGTACAGTAAGAGTGCTCTTTGGTACAATAAAAGCACTTTATTGCTCTATGAAAATACTATTTGGTACAAAAAAGGACTTTAAAGTACAATAAAAGTACAATTTGGTACAATAAATTTACTTTTTGGCACAATAAAAGTCCTTAAAAGTACTTTTTAATTTAGGAAAAAGTTTTATTTGGTAAAGTAAAATTACTTTTAGTACAACAAAAGTACTTTTAAGGTACAATAACAGTACTTTTAAAGTACAATAAAAGTATTCTTTTGTACAATACAGCTACACTTGGTACAATAAAATTACTCTTTTGTATAATAAAAGTACATTTAATAGTACAGTTAAATAATATTAGGTACAACAACTTTTTGGTACAATGAAAGGAAGTTGATGTACAATAAATATTCTATTTAGTAAAATAGTACTTTTTGGTACAATAAAAGTTTTTAATGGTATAGTTAAATTCTACAACAATACCAAATTGCTTGTTGATATAATAAAAGTACTTTTAAGTACAATAAAAGTACAGTTTGGTACAATTAATGTACTTTTTGGTGCAATAAAAGTTATTTTGAGTGTAAAATGGTACATTTTCGTACAATTAAATATCTTATTAATATAAATAAGTACATTGAACATTTAATTGTACAGTTAAATACTATTAGGTACAACAATACCAAATTGTTTGTTGATATCATGTACAGTTAAATACTATTAGGTACAACAATACCAAGTTGTTTGTTTATATAATGAAAGAACTTTTAAGTACATTTGATACAATAAAAGTTTTTGAGTGTAAAAAGGTAAATTTTGTTTCAATTAAATACCTTCTTGATATAAATAAGTACGTTTAAGTACATAAAAAGTACTATTTGGTACAACAAAAGTATTTTGTTACAACAAAAAAAAAGGTTTTTGGTACAATAAAGTTACAGTTTGGTGCAGTAAATGTACTTTTTGGTACAGTAACGTATATCAAGTATAAAAAGTACTTTTTAATACAATAAAAGTACTATTTGGTGCAATAATAGTTTTTTTTGTTTTAATTAAAGCCATCAGTGGTATATTAAAAGTATTATTGGGTACAATAAATTAACTTTTAAATAATAAAATCATAGATTAATAGCAAATACGTAATACTAATGCATGAGTGTGTTTCGATTTGCCCTCAGGCCAGCTCAAGAGTGTACATTGGTTCTCTCGCAGTCTCTTGCCTACTCTCTTGGCACAATATTTCCATAGTTTAGTAGATTTTTCAACATTTTGTTTATTGATCGCAATAGTACGATTAATTTTGTATAAAAGCAACTGCAATTTACCCAGTACAACACATGATTTTGGGACTCAATTCTGCACGTGAAAGTAGCCCCAAATAGAAGAAGTTCTGCATCATTCGTTTTGTCAAGTTACATGCCATAATAATTTAATATCGATTTGAAGTTATTAAGTATCGTATAGGGGAATTTGTCACGTTTTAGGCTCTTTTGTTTGACATAACTCGAGAACCACTAGTCCGATTAAGCTGAAACAAATTTAAAAAAATGTAATCTGTTCATATAACGTTTCTCTACAAAAAACAGTTTCACTATTCCATTCATTAAATAATAATGAACTGTGTTTGTTTTGTAGCAGTTACAATAAAACTGTTGTACTCCGTGGCGTATGATTTACGAGGAATATTACTTATAATAATCATACGCCACCATATAACAAAATAACAAAAGAGCCTGAAACGTGACAAATTCCCCTATACTATACTTACTAACTTCAAAAACTTAAACTTAATTTCCCTTTACACCCCATGAATGAGGTATGGGATAGCTTCTCGCGTTGTTGTGATTAACACGCTTTCTATTTGTAGATTCAAAACTAACGGCACCTACTTGCTTATCGACGAATGCGAACGTCACTGTTTGAGAAACTCTTACTAGACATGCCGATTGACTCGACACTAATACTGCGAAGTTGCTGTCGGCAACATCCGAGGGGAGCCGACAATGAAAGAAATTTTTTTTCTTTAAACTTCAAACGGATATTAAATTATTATGTATACGTTACAAAACGAATGATGCAGAACTTCTTCTTTTTGGGGATACTTTCACGTGCAGTTCTCAGAATTGAGTCCCAAAATCATGTGTTGTACTGTGTTAGTTTCCGCTTCTAGAACTTTCCCTCACTTGTCGCACCGTTGCCCAACGCTTAAGATGTCCTAGAGTGTAAGGTGGACCCTAAAGTGTAGGTTGGAATATATTTTGGCCCTCCCAATACCCTCCCTCCCGTTTCTTTTGGTAAACATTTGATACAATTTCCTCTCTCTCTCTCTCTCTTGTCCCACTGTTCCCTTTGCCTGGTTGGAAAACTATGTAGCGGTTATTGTAGTGCTTATTGGTAGTACAACAAGTGCCACTTGTTCTAATCACCGCTTAACAATAATTATGATGTTGTTGTTTGTAAAACATCACAGCAAACTCTACTACACATTTGGTAAAATCTTGAGTGGAATACCTTTGGGCGTTTTATATAGAAATTGGTGGTGGCATAGTTTGTTTAAACGGTTTGGTGGACTTTTTCTTTTGTGCCGGTTTCACTGTCGTTCTCCCGTGTAATAATTATGCTAAACGCTTAAGTGACGGAATAAAAAGAACAGTTTAGTTTCATTTTCCCCCAGTGGTGCTGCTGATCAGTCACTCACAGAGACCGCAAGAAATTGAATTGAAAAAAGTAGAAGAAAAAAAAACAATTAACTTGTGATCATCTCGTTCTTTTACAAAGTGGCCAAGATGGGAACGCAGAACGCAATGACGATAATGATAATGGAGAGGTGGACGACGATTGATAATGATGTAGCTTGTTACAGATGATAAAGATGGTGATGATGATGATGATGTTGTTGCTAATGTTGGCTGGCCGTTTGCTACTGGCTTGGCTTATAATGAAGAACAACAGTTTTTCTGCATTGTTGACTAGATTATGAGGTCACAACAATTAGCCAAGAGTGACGACCAAACGAGCAAACAAACCAGCCATGGCTAAAACCATTACTGTGGTGTTTTCATTCAAGAATACGACTGCGCGTACTATTATGTACCTGTCTGCCTAGCGGTTGGCTGGCTGCCTGCCTGCCTAGAGCTATTGCCACCAGCCTGGGGCTTTGGCGGTTTTGGTCTTATTTGCATTTTGACATAGATTTTTCCTTCGGCTGCTTGAAATATATCCAACAGCTCCCCTTAACAAATGGCGAGCTGCATTGTTTTCGTTTGTGAAATGCCAGTAGTGTGTGATCGCTATGTGACGCCGCTGTATGCGCTATGGAATATAGGCCACCACAATCAGCAATGGACGGCTGTGCTGTTTTTCTAACTTCTATACACTTTTGTTAAGTCACTTAAGAAAATATATTATAACAATTGGTTTAAAACAAATAATAGCAGAACTTTGAAGTAGCTTTTTTTACAATTCACAACTAAGACTGGTCGGACCGACCGACCGTCACGCTCTGACACTGTGAAGACTGATTTGCATTTTTATTAAAAACTATAAAAGAGGGGGAGATAGATGAGAAGACGCCAGCACCTTAAGGTGTTTAGAATTTGTAACCCCCGCAGAACAAATAACCCTCAACTAGCAAAGCATAAATTAAAATATTTGTTTTTGTTTTCTAGCTCAGCTAACTCATTTCCCTTTCATTGGTTTTGTTTTTATTTAGTTCATTGTTTTTTCTTATTCAAAAGGGTATTCCATGATTAATTTGAGAAAGTAAGTTTGTATGTTTGTTTTAATTAGCAGAGGTCACGTTGTGATCCAAATAATGAAATTGAAACGTCAAGATGACAAGCAGAACGTATTTCATATTCTCGCAGAGGGGGATGGGAGGAACAGGTTAGCTAACTGTATAATTTTTTTAAATTGGCATTAGACACCTTTCGCAATGGCTAAGACAAAGGCCAAGGCAATATAACAATATTGTTCTGAAAGAGACGAAAGTCAATTTAGACAAGAAGCGAAAGTTATTTCCGTTATCGAGGCCTTGCGGCGATTGTATAAATTTAATGATAACCGTTAATAATGTGTTAACGCGACTAACAAGAGGGTTAATATTCGACAGAATTCACCTATAAGATGCTAAAAAGAGCCTAACTGTATTCGAAATTTCTCTCAAACTTTTAACATCATATTCATAATACAAAGAATTATGATCTCAAAGAAATTTTGTAAAAATGTTCTGCCAAAATTCTGTTTTCATGTGGGTCGGTAGCTGCGTAAGCGAGTACTATCAAAACAACGATACTTTGACTATAGCGCTATTAAAATTAGGCTCACTACTGCTTAAGGCAATGAAAAAAATGGGTGCCGTAGTTGGAGCAGACATTAACTTCAAGGAATTCCGAATACTCAGAGCGTAAAAGAGCAAGAGAAATCAACCTATACCTGCGATAGGCATCCCATACACTTGCAAAGCCGGCAATAATCGTTTTTCCATACAGACACGATCGGCAGATTCACACGTATTCGAAAGTTTTGTTTGATTTAAAACAGTCAATCTCTGCAGCCCTGCAGAAAAAGGGTAGCTCTGTGGTCTCTGCTTAAGTGTTATAAAAACAACACCACACACGCTTGTTTTGCATTCAACAGACAAACAACATCTACAGCGAAACAATATTCAACGATATTCAATATTCCTACAACCGCAAATCAAGTTTGTCTGAGAGTACAACATTTGCACTGTGCAACACATGATTTTGGGACTCAATTCTGAGAACTGCACGTGAAAGTAGTCCCAAAGAGAAGAAGTTCTGCATAATTTGTTTTGTCAAGTTACATGCCACAGTAATTTAATATCGATTTGAAGTTAGTAAGTATCGTATAGGGGAATACTATAAATCCTTTATAGTGACGTATGATGCAGAACTTGTTCTTTTTGACAATACTTTCACGTGGAGTTCCCAGAATTGAGTCCCAAAATCAAATGTTGTACTCTAAGACAAACTTGATTTGCGGTTGTAGGAGTAAGCACGAAAGGGAACTGCACTGGGAATAAAGTTGGACAAACTAGAAAAATTAATGAGTAGATTATGTTGTGATGTTTTTTGTAAATCCAGTTTTTGTAGGGAGAGGGAAAGAGTAATTCTAAATATTACTTACTTTTAAGTGTACACATTTATAAGGCTCCATATTTTAGATGAGCATTTCATAGCACAATTATGCTAAGTGTACATTTATTGCACCAAATAGTACAACCTTATGTACCAAAATGTACATTTTATAGCGCAAATAGTACAATTTATTGTACATTTACGTACTTTTATTGGAGCAAAAAGTACTTTAATACATAGTAACAACAATTTATTGGAGCAAAAAGTACAATTATGATACCAACAAAATTGTTTATTGTACTAAAAAGTACATTTATTGTAAAATAAAAGTACAATTAAGGTATCAGAAAAATTTTTTATATTGTGTCAAAAGTACATGTATATCAAAAATTACATTAACTCTACCAAAAATTATAATTTATTAAGTACCATTGTACCATATTGTATGTTTATTATGTACTAAAAAGTGAAATATATTATAAAAAAAGTAAATTTATTGTACCAAAAAGTACGTTTATTGTATCAAACAGCGCTTTTATTGTAGAAATGGTACTTTTATTGCGCCAAAAACACAATTTATTATACAAAAAAGTGTTTTTATAATACCAAAGAGAACCATTAATGGTACCAAAAAGTACTTTTATTGTACCAAAAAAAAAAAGAATTAATGAACAACAAAAGCCAAAAGGTACAATTAACTTTACCAAAAAATACATTTATTGTATCAAAAAATACTTTTATTGTACCAAAATGTACTTTTAAAGTAATAAAAAGTAAAAATTATTCAGAAATTATTAAATTTATTATATAAAATATACTTTTATTGTACCAAAATGTCCACGCATGGTACCAAAAAGTACTTTTATTGTATCAAAAAGTACTTTTATACAAAAAATTACATTTACTGTACCGAAAAGTACTTTTATTGTACCAAAAAAGATCATTTATTGTACCAAAAAGTACTTTTAAAGTACTAAAAAGTAAAATTTATTCTCAATTTATTATATTAAAATGTACTTTTATTGTACCAAAATGTGAACATGTGGTAGCAAAAAGTACTTTTATTGTATCAAAAAGTACTTTTATACCAAAGTTATTTTTATTGTATCAAAAAATACAATTTATTATACAAAAAAAGTGCTTTGATTGTACCAAAAAGTACAATTTATTGTAGCAATAAGTAGATTTCTAAAATTAAAAAATACATTTAATGTACCAAAAAGTACTATTATAGTAAAAAGTACATTTACTGTACCAAAAGCACCAAAATGTACAATTTATTGTGTCAAAAAGTACATTTACTGTACCAAAAAGTAACATTTATTAAAAAGTACAATTTATTATGCCAAAAAATACAAGATAAAGAACCAAAAAGTACATTTATTGTACATAAAAGTACAGTTATTGTACAAAAAGTAATTTTATTGTATTACATAGTAAAATTTATTGTACCAAAAAGTGCATTTATTGCACCAAAAAGTAGAATTTGTTGTACCAAAAAGTACTTTTATTGTACCAAAAAGTAAACCTTTTGTGTCAAAAATTACATTATTTTTACATTTACTGTACCAAAACGTAACATTTATTAAACAGTACAATTTATTATGCCAAAAAATACAAGATACAGAACCAAAAAGTACATTTATTGCACCAAAAAGTATAGTTAGTGTACAAAAAGTACTTTTATTTTATAAAATAGTAAAATTTATTGTACCAAAAAGTGCATTTATGGTACTAAAAAGTAGAATTTGTTGTACCAAAAATTACTTTTATTGTACCAAAAAGTACATTATTTTAACATAAAGAACTTTTATAGTACAAATAGGTACAGTTAGTGTACAAAAAGTACTTTTATTGTATCAAATAGTAAAATTCATTGAACCAAAAAGTACTTTTATAGTACCAAAAAGTACAGTTATTGTACAAAAACTACTTTTATTGTATCAAATAGTAAAATGTATTGTACCAAAAAGTGAAATTTATTGAACCAAAAGTACTTTTATTCTACTAAAAAGTACATTTATGTTACCAGAAAGTGCATTTATAGTACCAAAAAGTACATTTATGACACTTTTATAGTAACAAAATGTAAACAGTGTGAGTCATAAATCTATGTAGGAATTCTGTCACTAATATAGGTAATTTGCCCAAAAGAATACGTGACCGGATTGGTGGACGTGACACTTTCCATACAAGGTGAATAGTTGTCAAAATATATCTAAAGAACTTTGAACGTAATAGGTTTGAGTGAGTTTATTCTTCACTAAAGGGGGTGGTTGGATTGTTGAGCGTTGCATCTCCTATATTCATAATAAATGTTTGAAATCAGTTATCTGAATAAGTAAAACAGTAAGAGTTCTTTTGTAACTAAAGTTCGTAATTTGTCGAAAGAAAAAAAGTTAGATTTAGGGGGTATCTGTGCTCCCGGAATTATAATATACCCAAGGTTTTCATATTGTAAAGGAATTATTTACACCCCAGGTTATGACCTGCATTTTGTTGCACAGTACCAGAAGAAACAACGAGCTTATATCAATCTATTATAATAATAATCTAAAATTCTTCTTAAATTCCTTTAAATATTCTATTTATTTATTATTTATTAAGAAATTAATTAACAAAATAAAAATGTTAACCTTTTTATTTTATTAACTAAACAATTTTTTTTATTAATAAAAACTTTTTTTCAAATATGTGATACTTTTTTTTAGATACAGGTCTTTTATTATGTTGACAGCCCTGCCAGTTGTCAACATAATACATTTCACACAGCTCTTGTAAAACAAATTCTATTAGCGATAATAAAAACAGATCTCAAACCGAACAATGGAAAACATATATATAATATATTTTAATAACTTTCCCATTTCGCCTTAGTTTGATGTTTTTCCCTAAACACCGGCCAATTCCAATATTTACTAGACAAAAATCTTTTTACAGTTTTCGCCCAACAAACACAAATTATTAATTAACTGTGAAACATTTCAGTTTTCATTTCTTTCCTCCCATTATTTTCCTTATTTCTTGTACTATACAAAAAAAAATACTCCATAGCAAAAAATTTTTTGTTTTGTAAACTGTTTTTGTTAGCAATGATTCTTTTTTTTCACCACTTACCTGCTCATCAATTGGACAGCCTCGTTCATCTAATAGCTGCTGTGTAGATTCGCCCAGACCATCTAAGGCAGCACAATCGACAATGCGAACACCCATAGTACCAGGAACAACAGCACGTACGGTCAAAGTTGTTGCTTGACCTACAACAACTGAGCCGGAACCATCAGGGCCGCCCAATTCAAGCCAAATGCGCACGCGAGGTGTTGATGATGATGATGATGGAGACGAAGATGTTAGCAAAGAGGAGTTAGCAGATGCATAAGAGTTAGCCGCTGATGGCGATGAAGATGATGATGTTGAATGGCTGTTATTGTTGTGACTGTTGCCTTCATTGGGTGAGTTTGAGGGCGTTGTAAGTGGTGTTGCTTCTATATCATCTTTATGGTTGGTTGAATGCTGTGTTTTGCTCTTAGAAGTTTTGTACGTATGTGGATTTTGCATGCGGCCATGTCTGGGGTGGGAAAAACAGAAGATGATAATTAATTATGTTAGAATTAGATTTAGTGTTTAACTATTCGTTTTCATAGACTTTGGGAATTAAGGTGAAGCAAAAAAAAACACAAATATTTACATTGAGTTAATGTTTGCCTGAGCATTAGTCATAGTGGGAGTTAGAAGATTTGGAAAATTATCTGCACAGCTGAAATTTGTGTTATTTTTTACGAAGATAGAGTACAGTAAATTTGATTAAAATTGGAGTCTAATAGGCAATGAGCTGCTTATAATTGAATTAAGAATTGTAGCGACTAGTTAAGTATTAAACTTGATAGAGCCAAGTCCTTCTGTCTACATTGCTGATGGACATACAACAGCCAATCAGGTGGGTGAGAAATTCCAAGTCAGTATAGTTAAACCACCAAAGGGTTTGGAGTTCTCATATATTGTTTCCTTATTATGTCAGTTCGCTTAGTTTTTCAGCTATAGCTCAAGAACTATTGATGATTTCTCATTTCTTTCTTCAGCAGAATTGTAGCTAAACTTAAATAAATAATTTCTATTAATATATCCAATGGATATTATCCATATTTTAGAATGAAATCTTCAAAATTTTAATTTATCGCCTTTTTTAAAAAAATTTCCAGTTTGCATATGGTACTAGCTTCTTATGTATATACAACGTATGAGTAATATTAATTTTATCTGGATTTCATATTAATCATACGCAAATCATTCCAATATTGTGGATTTATTGTACAGAAACCAAAGCCTCAAGTTTATGCTTATAGGCTCCAGTTTGCTAATGTCTTGCTAGAGAGATTCACTAGGTTTACCAATAATTTTACTCAGACGCGGCACACAATCACCTAATTGGGCATGTAAACAGGCAAAATTGCAGGTTATGATAAGTTGAAACATCAAAACCCATTGCATTCACCCAAGGTTACTGTATGGCCGCTAGGGATGCGATAGTGCTGTATGGAGATCCTTAGTAACAGTCGGCAAAATCTTCCGTTATCGGATCCGGAATCGGACCGAAGTCGTTACTAAAAACGTATGAAGTGGTTGACACGAAGTCTGACCGACGCAGCTGAGAAAAATCGGACATATGTACGACATGTTGTACCGACGTCTAAACGATTTCTGAACGTAAATCGAGGGAAGTTTGACGAGTCGTTACGAAATCGGACCGTTGTCAAATATCTTAAGGAATTCGGATGTTCTTGCCGACGCGTCGTACCAATTTCTGCCCGAAGTCTTTACGCAAATATCATCCGACATCGGATGCGAAACCGTCACTAAAAACGTATGAAGTGGTTAAAACAATGTCTGACCTACTCAGCTGAGGAAAATCTGATGTACGACATATCATACCGATGTTTGAAAGATTTCTGAATGTAAATCGTAGGAAAATCTGAAGGGAAATTCGTTAATTCCGCAATAACATTTTGTTGTTTCTTCCGTTTTTGTTCCAAAATCACTGCGAACTCCAAATAAAATAAATAAAATTTCCCTTCAACGAGTTGTACCTAATTCTGTACGATATCGGTAAGAAGAGTTTAGACAAAATGCAGACGTGTCGGACATCAGCCACGGCATAATTAACTTAACAACCCCCTCCCCCCCACCAATGGATCACTCAGGCCGTAAAACAATTAAAGGGCAACAAAGGCCCGGGAAATGACTACAGCTCCGAATACATACGCATGAGTAATGGAAAGAAAAACTCCTAGAAGACCGATAGGTTAGGATCCTAATCATATTTTCCAAAGAGTGGGATCTATTTTACTGATACAACAACGGGGGTATTTCTCTACTCGCCTTCTAAAAATATTGCAAAACTGTCGATCAATAGAATTTAAGACAGGTTGAACTCAACTCTCCGGCAGACAGCAAGCCAGTTTCCGTATCAAACACTTATGCACAGATCACATTACACATTGGTCGGATCTGTGAAAAATTTGGCCTTATTATAAAGGAAACTTCCCGTGGGCGTGGGGGGTTTTGGGGTCGCTGATTTCGAATACGGAGTAAAATTTTGAAAAAATTATAAATGGCGGATACAATATGGCGTCCCTGCGATTACAGCCGTATTTGAAGAGGTACATAGCTGACGTTCTAAGCGGAGGCTATTTCTAAGACGAGCAAAGTGTCCGCCTTACTTCCCTGCGATTACAGCCATAGGTTTGGATATATCGAGCTGAAATTTGATATACAAGCTTTTATCCAATAATATAAGCTTGAGTTGTAAGATGAGCGGGACCGACCGTGGCATAGTGGTTAGAACACGCGACTACCATGCGGGAGATCACAGGTTCAAAGCTGGCTCCAGTCATCTTAAAAAAAAAAATAATTTTTTTTTTTTTTTCCTTCATTGTCGGCTACCCTCGAATGTTGTTGACAGCAACTTCGTGTCTAGTAAGAGCTTCTCAAACAGTGACGTTCGCATTCGTCGATAAACAAGTAGGTGCCGTTAGTTGTGAATCTAAATAGACAGCGTGTTAATTCACAACAACGCGAGAAGCTATCCCATACCTCATTCATGGGGTGCAAAGGGAAATTAAATTAAGTTGTAAGATGAGCAAGATCGGACGATTACTTCTCCCACCTTTCATACAAACTCCCCCTTTTTGCGGGTGTCCGTCTGTAAGTCGCTGAATTGTATGAGCTTTCGGGCTGAAATTTGGTATTTAAGCCTCTGTCCAGAAGCAGAGGTTAAGTTCTAAGATAATTAAGATCGGATTTAAACTGTTTTGTGGAACAACGTTTAATAAAATATAGTTGTAGTGCAAATAACCAGTTTTATTGCCATTTTTACAAATGGTGAAGGGTATCTTAGCTTCGGCATAGCCGAAGATAATCATCTTACTAGTTTTTTATTAATTTGAGGTCGCTAATTTTAAATCTATTCACAAATTGTTCTCCATCAGCTCAAATTTTAAGTTACAGGTACTAATCTTATTTTCGATTTTTCTCCAAAAATTACAAATTTTAAAAAATCGTAACTTTAGTCTTCATAAACCGATTTTAAAAATTAAAAAATTTAAAAGTCACAAAAAATTGGCTGAGAGATGGTTGTATAAGTAAAATAAAAAGTTTTATTCTGTATAAAAAAATTACAATTTTGTATTTTAAAAAAATCATGAAAATGCAAAACGGAGAAAAGTGTCTAGTCTTATTACTCTCACGTAGTCACATAAGATCAAGACAATCGATGAACGCACTATGTAACAATTTGAGAGTCATTGTCTAAGAGGTGAATGGTCAAAAGTCGAATCAAAGAATATGAAAAATCATGTGTAAAAATGCATTTGGGATAGTTCATGTCTTCGGAGACCTATATTAAAATTTTCCAGGGAATATTTTCTCCGAACATTTTAAACCTCTCACCCGTCGAGTAATAACTCGATTTCTAAAGTGGGGGAATGGTACATTTGTATGGGATGTACCAGAAGGGGCATGGCTAGACTTCCAGTTTTTTCTCCAAAACTTTATACTGTTATAGCATTACTGAGTACAGAATTTGGGCACGATCTTTTTGGGTGTATTGATTTATAAAGTAGGGGGGGAAATGGTACA
Source organism: Muscina levida (assembly GCA_964034835.1). Lineage (NCBI taxonomy): Eukaryota > Metazoa > Arthropoda > Insecta > Diptera > Muscidae > Muscina > Muscina levida. The sequence continues at coordinate 134,041,892 of OZ035882.1, forward strand.
TTTGTATGGCAGGTACCAGAAGGATACTTACTAACTTCAAATCGATATTAAATTATTATGGCATGTAACTTGACGAAACGAATAAAGCAGAACTTCTTCTTTTTGAGACTACTTTCATGTGCAGTTCTCAGAATTAAGTCCTAAATCGATGAGCTGAAAATTTTTTACTGTGTACTGTTCGGGCGAAATATTGATTACAAAATTTTGGACAAAAAAAAGAATCGGTTCGAACGTGCCAAAAATGTAAGTAGTTTTCGAGGACATCTTTAATAACATGGGATTCAGCGAAATCCAACAATATTTTATTGATGAAAATTTTAAAATATTAAAAAATAACAAAGTTTTCGAATTATCTTTATTTGTTAGAAATATCATGGGTAGTTTTTTTTAATTTAATTTTTAAGTGGGAATTTTATAAAGTTTATATTCAACAAATTGTTGATCACTAATGTTACATTAGAACGTCAATAAAATAAAAGTTTTGCAACTAAATGATCAAATTTTACAGTAATTTGAGTTATTTACTCTTGTAACAAATATTTTATGATAAGAATGCATTTGCATCATCAGTAAATATGTTATTAACAATTTTAAGAGGAGACCAGATCATTAATGTAATTTGCAATCCATTTAATCGTAAAAGAAACTTAGATAAGCTTTGGACCTTTTAATTTAATAGATTTTAAGTATTTGTCTTTACCAATACAATTTATCAACTTTTAATTTTTCGAACACGGTTGACCTTTCTGTGGAATTGCCCGCATGCAGATTAATTACCTTTATTTTTGACATAATGGTATATCGCTAAAATTTAAGCTGATAGAAAAAAAACCTAGTGCAGATTCTGATTCAGCGTCCCAAATAACCTTAAACACAACACTCAATTCTTAATCTCACAAATACCTTGTTCCCTTGTGTAATCAAAACATACTATGAAAGATTCTCCTCATCAAGCAGCTGTTACCACAAATTTTAACAAATTTTTAATCAAACAGGACTGACATATATATGTATGTCATTACTACTCTGCCTAACTGAGCAACTCTAGCAGAAAAAAAGAGGTTTGCCATGGGACCTGTCCAGTCACTGAAACAAAAATCTAGCCTTCAGACAAAACTAAAAATCTGCCGGTTTGCAAATCAACACCATCAAAAAGGAATTCATCTTAAACAGCTATTCCGCAAAAAAAACATGAACATTTTGTACTACTCCTCTTACTCACCTAGTACTTTGTTTCGCACTTCTTTCATCCCCTTCCGCCGCCGCCATTGTTAGACTCATACCCATAGCATTGAGGGGCAAACGGCATTTCACCGTTTTCAAAATATCCGAACTTTGCCTTAGTTTCTCCTCCATTTGCATCATAATACGCACCGATATTTCCATAGAACCATCCGAACGAGGCTCCACTCGTACACCACAACCCGAGGTGGGTAAACGCAAGGTTATATTAGGCTCTGACGTGCCACGAGCACGACACTCCTGAGGAAACTCTTTGGCATATAGTAGACCATGAAAGGGCCGATTTAATTCCATGCGCATTTCAAACATATCTCTTGAACAATTGGTGTAAACTTTAGCAATTTTATAACGACTTTTTGAAGATTTATTATTAGCTGCTTGATCGTTGTTGCCCTTCGTAGAGAGCTGAAGTGTTTCCGTTTCCTCTAGGGGTATATCATTTATATTATCACTCTTCTTGGTGGGCCTTACATTATCAAATATTGGCGGTGTGGTTAACAAAGTAGCTTCCGAAGCTGATACCATTAAAGGGGGCATTTCGGTTATTGAAGCCTCTGCGGTGCCAGAGGCAGCTGCTGTTGCTGCTGCCGCCGCCATTGCCGCTTTTGTTATGGCCATAGCCGGCAAGTTGAACATCAGGTGGTAGATGATTATAAAGAACCATAATTCACGCATTTTGTTTACTGCTCTAATTCGCGCGTTTTTCCACTTTAATTGCTCAATTACTTAATAGAATTCTTGTTGGTGGTACGGTTCTTTTTTTTTAATGTTGTGTTGTTGGTTTTTGCTGTTATTACAATGTTAACAAATATTAACTTAGGTTTCCCGCTAAAGTTAGTCGTAACAGCTAACGTTGTCACTAAAACCGTTGTGTGTGTGTGAGTGCGATGTTTCGTCGGTTCCGCCACAATTTCACAATAACACAATTTTGTAACAAAACGGCCGTTTAATGGTTTTAAAAAATTCTGTTACTGCTGCTGCTGCTGCTGCTTCAGCTTGAGTTGTTGGTTAGGTATTTAAGGAAAATTTTATGGATCTGGTTGACAAGTGTTCATAGCATTCAAATCGTGGTTGCTTGCTTGCTTGATTGCATTCCTTTTGGCTTAGTTGCTTAGCCACAAAGTCACTGGCGTCTTCTTCACTTAAGTGCGCTGGCGGTAGGCATTAGCAGCTGCCGCCGTCAATTTAATGGTGGTCAGTACTACGCAAAAGACCACAAACACGAGCTGTTAAATGAATGAAACGAAAAAAAAAATTGCACAGAAAGATTAATGATCAATGTAAAATACGACTACTGACGATAAAACAAATAGTTAAAAGCAATGAAGTGGTAAAAACAAATATTAAGCAAAAAAGTTAAGAAAGATATTTCAAAATTGGGGATTTACGAAATTGTAAAATAAAATAAATATATGAAATATGTAAGGGTTACAGGGTACGTTTGGAGCGTACTGTTAACATCCTACAATAAGGTACACAATAACTCCTTTTTAACAACCCTGTGCTGGTTAACTTTAGTTCCAAAGATGTAATGATAAGAATATTAGCAAAACAAACAAAAGGTTTAAGTGTCTTTCATATTAATGATCGACAAAAACTTCCCATACAAACTCCTTCATTTTCGGAGTGTCCGTCTGTCTGTCCCCTCTATTACAGCTAGAGTGCTCAAAACCGAAACCGAAAACAATCTAACCAGTATTTTTTTCCGAAACCGTATGCCCGTTTCTTCAAAAATCCCAATTTCGAATACCCGGCTTAACGGGTTTTTAAGCCGGTTTTCCAAAAAAGCAGTATCTCACAGAACATTACTAGGTGAATTATACGTAAATCAGGAAAGAAGGTTGTTTATGCTTATACGATATTCATGCAAATCTCAAAAGATGCTTTAATTAAAATTTCCTTATGCAATATGTAATATTTAGCTTTTTGTGTTTATTCGACCTTTGAATATATTATAATATCCCAAGTTTTAATCAAATAGGCTCGAGGTCTGTGTATTTCGTCTTTCATCGAAAGACATCATCAGGATTGAAAAGAGTAACAACACAATATTACAGACAAGTAGTTTAGCAACCACTGTCCTCTGCTATCGGTAGAGTAGAGTACAATATGAAAATTTGTTTGGAATATGCTGTTACCTTCCATCTTTAAATGGGTGAGATGACTTCCGTATTCATATAGAAAATTTTCAATTGTCGCTATCTCCTAAACTAAGCATTTAAAAGCGAAAAAGGACTATGATAGTTGGAACTATGATATAGTTGGAATCTCATCTTGTAATGGCTAGGAAGCCGTTCATATTTAGATGAACAAGTTTAAATGCAGTTATCTCCTAAACTAAGTGTCCGATCGCTAAAAGGAGCTTAAGTTGTGATTACCATAACATACAATAGTTGGGAAATTATCCAGATACAGTTGGGATCTAATTTTGAAATAGAAAAGAGTGCGAAGCCGTCGAAGGGAAAGTATTCAAAATTTGTGAGTAACATAAATTCCACTTAAACAGCCATGTTCTGGAAAACAATTCGGTTTGAAAACAGAGCAAAATCGGTAGAAAAATATAACCTTTTTAACGATTTTGCTCTGTTTTTAAACCGGATTGATTTCCAGAACATGAATGATATACTAAGTTAAAATTTCCTAATAACTTCTTTTTGGATGAACAGGATATAAATTGAATGGATTAATGTATCGATATTCATATCTTTGCATATTTGGTTCTATTTTACAATTTCCGAAAAACCGACCGAAACCGGTTAACCCGGTTTTTTAGTAAATCATGTATTCGAAAACCAATTTGTTGGAAAAAGGCATTTTTCGAAAAAACCGCAAACCGGTTTTCTGAAAAATTCAAGTATTTGAACACTATAATTACAGCCTTAAGATTTATCGAGCTGAAATTTGATATGAAAACTTCTACGCCCTAAGCGCAGATTGAGTATTAAACTTAACAAGATCGGACTATAACTACTACCACCTGTCAAACTACTACTACTGTACCACCTGTCAAAAAAAAACTTCCGCTTTTTGGTAGTGTTCGCCTATCTGGAAGTGTTCCTATTACAGCCGTAGTTTCAAAGTTATCAAGCTAAAATTTAGTATGGAGGCTTCTATTATCTAAGCGAAGGTTAAGTTCTACGCCGAACAAGATCGGACAGGATCGGACTCTTTGTGAGTGTCCGTCTGTCTGTCACCCAGGTAAGAGCCGTAGTTTAAGAGCTATCGAGCTGACATTTGGTATACACGCTACTATTCTCTAAGCGTAGGTTAAGTTCTTAGATGATCAAGATCAGATAAAAACAAGTAAAACTTAAAACTTAATTTCCCTTTGCACCCCATGAATGAGGTATAGGATAGCTTCTCGCGTTGTTGTGAATTAACGCGCTTTATATTTTTAGATTCACAACTAACGGCACCTACTTGTTTATCGACGAATGCGAACGTCACTGTTTGAGAAGCTCTTACTAGACACGACGATTGAATCGACACTTAATACTGCGAAGTTGCTGTCAACAACATTCGAGGGGAGCCGACAATGAAAGAAAATTTTCTTTATTTTTTTTCTTTTTAAGATGACTGGAGCCAGGTTGGAACCTGCGATCTCCCGCATGGTAGTCGCATGTTCTAACCACTATGCCACGGCCGGTCCTCAGTTATAGATTTACTAAATACAGAATATGGGCAAGATTGCGCTGAGTGTATTGAGATTATTACTCGATTTCTAAAGTGGGCGGAATGGTACATTTGTGTGGGAGTTACAAAAAGAGGCGTAGCCAGACTTCCAGTTCTTTTCATTAAAACTTTATCCTGTTATAACTTTACTTAGTACAGAATTTGAGCACGGTCGCTTTGGGTGTATTGATATTATAACATGATTTATAAAGTGGGCGGAATGGTACATTTGTTTGGGAGGTACTAGAAGGGGCGTGGATAGACTTCCAGTTTTTTGTCTATAACTTTATCGCGTTACAGCTTTACTTAATGCAGAATTTGGGAAGGATCGTGTTAAGTGTTCTGATATGTTTACTCGATATCTAAAGTGGGCTGGGTGGGAAGGGGCGTGGCTAGACTTACAGTTTTTTTCCCAAAATTTTATCCTGATTTAGCTGTACTAAATACAGAATTTGGTCGCAATCGCGTTGGATCTATTAAAAATATTAATTGATTTATAAAGTGGCCGATACCTGATGGGTATGGTAGGTGCCAGATGGGGCGTGGCTATACTTCCAATATTTCTTTCTAAAACTTTTTCCTGTTATAGCTTTACTAAATACAGAATTTGGGTACGATCCCGTTGGGTGTATTGACATTATTACTCGATTTCTAATGATGTGTTTGTATGGGAGGTACCAGAAGGGGCGGGGTCATGTAGCCCATTTGCAATACCGTAAGTAGTTTTGGGGAAATATTAACTCGTGCTACATTTCAAAACATTTGGTTGCGTCTTTCGAAAGTTATCGTGCGTACCAGTCGGACAGCCAGACAGACGGAAATGGCTCAAACGACTTAAAAAGTCATGAATTGAATTTGGTTCAAAGAAACCTAGGGTCTAAAGTGACTCTATCTATGTGTTACACTTTTAGCTCATATAAAATGATATATACCCTCTTACCCGTAGGGTGAGGGTATAATAATTGTATAGCTTTTTTAGAAATAAGTAAAGAAATACTGTCGGCAAAATATTGTGTATTTTACAGGTTGTTAAAAAAATTCAACTTTTAAAGGTCGAAATTTTCAGAAATAAAAAAGAAATTTTAAACTTTGATAGAGAATATCTTAATAGCCGCAAAATATATTCTGCAACACAAAGGGTGTTTTTTGTTTGCCACACATATTAGATTCTTAAAAGTAAAACATCTTTGTAATCCGCCTATAAGTGTAAAAGTACCAGATTTCAGCAGCACTAAATTGGTCAACTTTGACACCTTGTAGCGCCAACTGGGTTGACACAGGGTGCCTCTGAATGCAAAATTCTAAAAGCCTTACTCCACCTTTACAAAAGTCTAAAACATTTTAAAATTATCAGAACAATACTTTAAAAGTTGTAAACTTATTAACGTGTTTTTTCCAAACGTCCCCATAGTGCATTGTCTTATCATTTATACAGTACAACACATGAATTTGGGACACAATTCTGAGAACTGCGCGTGAAAGTAGTCCCAAAAAGAAGAAGTTCTGCATCATTCGTTTTGTCATGTTACATGCCATAATAATTTAATATCGATTTGAAGTTAGTAAGTATCGTATAGGGGAATTTGTCACGTTTTAGGTTCTTTTGTAATATTGTTATATGGTGGCGTATGATTTAATATTCCACGTAAATCATACGCCACGGAGTACAATGTTTATTTTTTTTTGATTTTTTTTTGATTCAGCTTAATCGGTTTCAGCTTAATCGGACTAGTGGTTCTCGAGTTATGTCAAACAAAAGAGCCTAAAACGTGACAAATTTCACTATACGAGGAATATTAAATCATACGCAACCATATAACAATATAAAAAAAGAACCTAAAACGTGACAAATTTCACTATACGAGACTTTCTAACATCAATTTGATATTATATTATCATGGCATGTAGCTTGACATAACGAATGATGCAGAACTTCTTCTTTTTGGGGCTACTTTCACATGCAGTTCTCAGAATTGAGTCCCAAATCATGTGTTGTACTGCGTAATTGAGAGAGCTTGTTGGAGCAGGCATTTACTATTTCGGTGATATGTAGCTTAGTGATGTCTAACTTAATTTGGATTTGGTTGCGAGCGTCAAATTTTCTCACACATTTTGTGTGTTATTATAGAAACCCAGAGCTTATTGTGAAAAAAAAACTGTATTTAATGCCTACTAAATAATAAAAAAAATAATAATTAAAAGTATTCGATGTAATCAATTAGACGAGTGTGAACGCCCTAATCATTTACATAAACGTATAAGAGTTATTTATAACTACGCCCTTAAGTGTTATATATACAACGCCCTTAGCAGTGAATGTGACTTCATCAGACATCTCTGAGCTAGCCAAAAGAAAGTGTGAATGATAACTAATGGTAGAGTCTTAAGTCCAATCAATGCTCTACCGCCAAGGTTAATGTACAAGAAATTACAAAAAAATTATAAAATTTAAATAACACTTAAAAGAAACTAATTCAGCAATCAATTAAACATGTTAAAAACTAACAAATACATCCACAATTTAAACTTTTGCTTTGTGATTCTATTCAACTAAACTATAGCAGTACCTGTTACTGATCACACAAACCTCTTTATGGTAATTTCATACCGTTTACTTTAAGTCTTGTGTTTATAATACCCATTCACTAATTTCTCAAGGGTTTTTTACTTTTACAACAACCACAACAAAAAACTAAAACTCAAATAGTTATAAATATCGTTAAAGTAAACAAAAGATGGCTAATAAGTTAATTGTCTCCATGGATCACTAATGTTACCAAGTGCCATCCCAAAGACATTGACTAATCACAAATTACCAGCATGATGAACCAAATCAAAACATTAACCTACCATGCGTATGACCCCATAATTGGAAGGGAAATACTGTGAACTATGTTCCATACTGATATCTGCCCATTGGCAATGAATTTTTTTTCTTTAACTTTTTTTCTTCAACTAATATTATGTCAGTCACAATCACAACCAACAAAAATTAAGATCTTCTTTCATTGTGTCCAACTAAATTTAACACTTTAACATCATCAGCGACGTCTTCAAATCAACAATAAAAAACAACCTTTCTAATAACAACAAAAGCCTTAAACAAAAACACCCCAATCTAATACACCAACAATTGATCAATATTATTAACATGATTAAGCATAATTATCATTAACAGCATCATGATTGCCATCAACAGCATCCACGATCCACCATCTAGCTAACCATCTTCATCGTCATCTTGCTGCAGCGCTCACGATCAAGAGCATCATCAGCCAGCTAGCTAATCATCTTTAGCAGTATCTTCACTAAAAAGTCGGAGGAAAAAAAATCTAACAAAGCTGTTGCATTTGAATTGAACGTGTGTCTAACAATGAAACTGCATAAACATAAAAGAAATATAGGAGCCAATGAAATTTGTACGATTGTGTCAGCCGAAAAAAAAAACACAGACGAAAGAACAGTAGCCGGCCTAAAAATTGAGATGGAGACGGTAAAGAGCAATCGAAAACAGCCCTCAGAGATATAAATACAGAAACTGTTACGTCAAAAGTGTCAATGAGCTAAGAGCCTAAAGCGTGACACATTCTCCTATACGATACTTATCAACTTCAAAACGATATTAAATTATTGTGGCATGTAATTTGACAAAACGAATGATGCAGAACTTTTTCTTTTAGGGGCTACTTTCACGTGCAGTTCTTAGAATTGAGTCCCAAAATTATGTGTTGTACTGTGTTATTAATCTGGATTAAATAAGTTCGCGTTTTTAACGACAGTTGGAATGCGAGTTATTAAATAAATGCAAGAGGAAACAAATCCAATTCCTGACAAATTCCAATCCAATAAAGATCTTTCACTGCAGAAGTTATGAAAAATAGCAATCATATGATTATGGGAAACTAAATAGAGGAAATCATCATTTTAAATTGACTTTGAAGTGCAAAGTGTTCAAGAGCCATTGACAAAGCATGAACCACGATGTTTCGACAGAACGTCAAATCACAAACAGTCCAAAAAAATCTAGTTGACCCATATGTAACACTTCGTTCAATATTGTGTGTGACTAATTAATTAAAACACACGTTTTTGCCAAAATTCATTTTTATTCATGAACATAGTCCCCTTTTAGGGAGATACAATCATTCCAACGCTTTTCCAATCTTTCGATAACGCCTTTGTAAAACTATTTTTCTTTGTCTTCAAAATAGGCGTTAGTTTCGGCGATTACTTCATCATTAGAGCGAAAGATGCTCTTACCACGGAGCATCTTTTTGAGGTCTGCGAAGAGCCAGTAGTCGCTGGGGGCCAAATCTGGAGAATACGGTGGATGGGGAAGCAATTCGAAGCCCAATTCGTTCAATTTGGCCATCGTTTTCATTGATTTGTGACACGGTGCATTGTCTTGGTGGAACAACACTTTTTCTTCGCCATATGAGGCCGTTTCTTTGCGATTTCGTCTTTCAAACCCTCCAATAACGCTATATAATAGTCGCTGTTGATGGTCTGCCCCTTCTGGACATAGTCGATGAATATTATTCCATGCGCATCCCAAAATACAGACGCCATAACCTTGCCAGCCAACTGCTGCGTTTATGGTCGCTTTGGGCGGCTTTCACCGGTTGCATGCCACTCAGCAGACTGCCGATTTGACTCTGGAGTGAAATGGTGCATCCGTGTTTCATCCATTGTGATGTACCGACGCAAAAACGCCGACTTATTGCGCGTAAACATGTCCAAACAGCTCTTTGATTCGTCGATTACTTGTTGTTTTTGCTCCGGTGTGTGCAACGCGGCACCCATTTGGAAAACACCTTTTTCATACCCAAATGTTCGTGTATTATGGTGTGTACACTGCCTGCTGATATCTTTAGAATGTCAGCAATCTCCCTCACTTTCACTTTACGTTCGGACATAATGATTTTCAGTGTTTTTTCAACGTTTTCCGAAATAACAGCGTCATTTGGCCTTCCAGTAGATGGAATGTCATCGGTGTCTGTACGACCTCGTTTGAATTCGGCATACCAATAACAAATGCTCCTTTTTGATGGAGCAGAGTCCGAATAATGTTTTTCAAGCCATTCCTGGCATTGAACAGTATTTTTTTTTCATTAAAAAACAATGATAAATCAGCACACGGAATTGCTTTGAATTCATTTTTTTTAAACTCAAAAGTAGCGTCACTTAAAGCACTGTAACTTGTAAACAAATAGTTGGATTAACATATGATTTTGACAGTAAGCCTAAAAAGGTTGCCACTTTCGAAAAAAATATTGATTTAGTACTAGTGCCGCCATCTATGTGTCAGTCACACACATTATTGAACGAAGTGTTATGATGCACGGATCAAGAAAGAAATTGGTGTTTGAAAAATATCCAAAGATATACCCCATAAACGTACGGGGTGTCTACATCAATTTTGTATGTGGTCCGACACATACTAGTGTCATTACGAGTAGACGGTGTCGAACTTAAACAAAATTAGTGTTTGATAGGACGCAAAAGTGTAGCACATAGAAGGAGTCACTTTAGACCCTAGGTTTCTTGGAACCAAATTTGATTCATGACTTTTTAAGTCATTTGAGCCGAGTCCTCCTGTCCGTCTGTCCTGCTGGTACGTACGATAACTTTCGAAAGTGTTTAAAAATTGTGCACGGCAATTCTGGTACCTTTCGTACAAATATGTACATCATTCCGCGCATTTTCGAAATCGCGTAATAATATCCATACACCCAACGGGATCGTAACCAAATTCTGTATTTAGTAAACCAATAACAGGATAAAGTTTTGGAAAAAAAATTTAAAGTCTAGCCACGCCCCTTCTGGTACCTCCCATACAAATGTACCTTTCCGCCCACTTTAGAAATCGATTAATATTATTAACAGACCTAACGCTATAGTGTCCAAATTCAGTATTTAGTAAGGCTATAACAGGATAAATTTTTGGAGAAAAAATCAGGAAATCTATACACGCACTTTCTGGTACCTTCCACTTTAGAAATCAAGTAATAAGACCAATATAATAGAAAATTCTATGTTATACTGTGGGTGAGGGTAGGTCATTTGATAGCCTCGATCCAGAGGTGCATGAACTTAACGCTAAAGGTCTATGACCTCGACGCAGGGGACAATTAACTTGACCCAAAAGGTAATGAAAAAAGAACTTGAAAAAGAAAACGTAATTTCCCTTTACACCCCATGAATGGGGTATGGGGGTTAACTTCTCGCGTTGTTGTGAATTAACACGCTTTCTATATTAATATTCACAACTAACGGCACCTACTTGTTTATCGACGAATGCGAACGTCACTGTTTGAAAAGCTTTTACTAGACATGACGATTGACTCGAAACTATAGTGCGATGTTGCTGTCGACATTATCGAGAGGGTCGGCAATAAAAGAAAAATGTGGATAACTGGAGTCGAAAATCGAACCCAGGATCTCTCACATGGTAGCCACGTCCAAATCCACGTCCACCAAATCATGTACCACTTCAAAGTTATAATTGTCAACGTTCACGCAGCGTCTCAGAGGAGTGTACTCTTTGTTCGTTGAAACAAATAACTGGGTTTTGACCTCATTTATCACCAGACTCACTTCCGCCGACTGCTTTTCAATGCTCGAATAAGCCGTAGTAACATCTCGCAATCCACGGCCAATGAATATATATCATCAGCAACGTGTGACTTTTGTTGAAGATGGTACCATTCCTGTTTACTGCAGCCTTCCTCATGATCAACTTCATTACGATATTAAGGAGATCGCAGGACAGACTATCGCCTTGTCGAAAGCCTCGCTTGGTAGAAAATGGCTCTGTCATATTTTAGCCAATTTTCACTGAAGACTTCGTGTTAGTCGGTGTCATCCCACAAAGTCGTATTAGCTTCGCGGCGATACCAAACTCAGCTATAGCATCCAACAAATTTCTGTCGTATCGGACTGTCGAATGCAGCTTTGTAGTCGATGAACAGATGGTAGGTGTCGTTCTGCATTTCTTGGGTCTTCTCAAGGATTTGTCGTAGTGTGAATATTTGGTCTGTCGTGGATTTACCAGGTCTAAAGTCAATAGATTTATCATTGATTTTGAATTTATTTCAAGATTTAGACCAGTGTTTTTTGAAAGAAGTTTAAAGCATAATGATATTCTCATAATGCCAGGCCGTCTGAAAAGCTGTTTCGGATTCAGCCACGAATCCTTATCAGCAGACTTTGGTATAATGATTGCAAATTGTTTATCAAGTCTTATGCACCAGAATCTCACAACAAAATGAGAATTCTTTCTTAAGTGCATAGACTTCACAACCATTCACAATAAGAAACCATTCATTTGTCGATTTGACAAATGATGAATCCATATGAAAGTTCCTCTCTGAGCCATTTACTTATTGTGCTTAACTCTCTTATACGCGTTACTCTTAAACACTTTATATATAACTATAAAAAAAACATTCTTAATACATATACCATGACAAAAAAGTCTTCTCAAAGGCCATTTTTCAAAAAATCTTTTCACATGCAAAGAAGTTCCACTCCATCCTCTAATCTTTCATCACTTCCGAAACCATCCCCACCTAATAACTCGGCAAACTACCGTCTCAGCTCGCTTAGGCTTATTGCAATAAATTTTTATAGCACGTTTTGTATATTTGGTGCTATTGAAATACTAATGTTGTAAAATTTATTAATATTGTTTTATTTGCATTGATTGGTCAAGTTCGTTATCGTGTTTACACAACAATCATAAGTAAATAAAATAATAAATAAATGATTTGTAATAACAATCAAAACAGATAGCTCCGGCTGTTTATGCTCTGCAATAGCCAATGTCTGCCTATAAGGCGCACATAGTCTTGTTAACCTTATTTATTGGCATTAACATTGTTATGAATGTTCAAATGTTTTAACTAACATTAATCGTTAGTTTGTGTGTGTGTGAGCGCCAGAGATTTGTTAACAATTCATCATTGTTGGCCGCCGCAGTGGTTTTTGTTTTCAATAGGCCGCAAATGAAAGTATTTTCATGGTTTTCAAGTTTATATGAGAATGTATTTTTGTCTATTCACATTAAGTTTGTTGCGATTTACATCTTTGTTAGTTAGTTATGTTTATGGTGGCGGAACAATTAGAAACAAAAGGTTCAATGTTAAAATTTATGCAAGTCAACAATTGGTAGTTAATTCTTGATAATTTAAAGAGAAAAAAACTAGGTAGAGATTCAAAATTAGGTCATAGCATTGAGAGCAGACATGAGATTCTGTATTTTATGAATATGTACTTATATATGACTTAAAGGTAGAATGTTAAAAATGAGCAGCGGGTTATGGCTGTTAGGTTTAAAACTGTGTATACTCGTATATTAACGGGGCCAAATCGGACAGAGTGAAACCATTGAGCTTGTACTTGCCAGTCAATATAGTATCCATGCATAAGAGATATGTACAATCTGAATAACTTATTGCATAATTGAAATAAGTCCCGGGCCGTTTCCTCTCATCTTAAAATAGGTGGGAAGCCGTCGGTATTCACATAAAAAAACTTGAATTGCCGTTATCTCCTAAACTAAGCATCCAATGGCAAAAAGAGCTTAATTTGTGATTACCATAAATTAGCAGTGAAATGACTAAAATATAGTTGGGATCTCACCTTAAAATGAGTGAAGAGCCGTCGATTTTGAAAAACTTTGTCAAGTTATTTCCTAAATCACAATACAAAAGTGGGTACAAAGGTACAGTTGGGGTCTCATCTTAAAATAGATTAGGATCTTACATTGAAATGAGAGGAAAGAATTCGATATTCATTTGAACTATTTTAAATTGCTCTTTCTTCTACACTAAGCGTCTAATTGTAAAAAGTGATACTTTAATTCTAAACCATGCTAAGTGTTAAACGTAAGTTTTACACGAAATGTGTTCAAAGTTTGTAATATACTTATAGATGTCACTTATATGCTGAATTCAAATTTCCTAATAAATTCTTATCGTCCTGAGATTTAAAATAGTTATAAACTGAAGCAAACCAACTCGAATTAGTTGAAAACATGTTAAGCCATCTTAGCATACTTTAGAATTATATTATAAATGTTCATATGTTTTCATATTTAATTTCATGTTTAGCTTTATTAAAATTTTTTCGAAAAAACTAAACAAATCCGGTTCAAGGTTTTTTTTACTAAATCAGATATTCGAAAATCGAATTGTTGGAGAAAGGTATAGTTTAGTAATAGGTTTTCTGAAAAAATCAAGTATTTGAACACTATAGATGAAGTCCACCATCAGGTCAGGACGACAAGACGATGCTAGATGTAAAACCCAGAGATATCTGTACCAAAAAGTACAATTTACTGTATAAAAAATACAATTAATTGCACCAAAAAGTACATTTATTGTACCAAATAGTACAATATATTGTACCAAAAAGTACCAAATTGTAAAATTTATGGTAACAAAAAGTAAAACAAACTTTTTAGTCAAAAGTACTTTTTTTGTTGCAAAAGTAACAAAAATTTAATTTTTTATACGAAAAAGTACAATTTATTGCACCAAAAAGAACTATTATTTACTTTTATTGCAGCGAAAAGTAATTTTATTGTACCCAAAAGTACTATTTATGTACCAGAATATGACTAAAGAAAGTACATTTATTGTAGCAAAAGGTACAATTTATTGTAACAAAAAGTACAATTTAAGTACAAAAAGTACAGTTATTGTACAGAATAGTACAATATATTCTACCAAAAATTACAATTTGATGTACCGAAAAGTACCAAATTGAACAATTTATTGTACCAAAAAATAAAACGTATTTACTAAAAAGTACTTTTATGTTACAAAAGTACGAAAAAGCGTTTATTTTTTTACCAAAAAGAACAATTTCTTTCACCAAAGATAACTATTATTAACTTTTATTGCCGTAAAAAGTACTTTCATTGTACTAAAAAGTACTTTTTATGTACCAGAAATGACTCAAGAAAGTACAATAGGTACAATTTATTTTAACAAAAAGTACAATTTATTGTAACAAAAATTATTTTTATCATACCAAAACGTACAACTAATTGTAGCAAACTACTTTTACTGTTCGAAACTACTTGTACTGTTCTAAAAAGTACTTTTTACCAGAAATTACTTATTTTACTAAAAAGTACTTTTATGGTACTACAATGAACAACTTATATTTTTGTTGTATTAAAATTTTATCAAAAAGTACAATTTATTGTACGATAATTTACGTTTATATTACTAAAAAGTACAATTTACTATACCAAAATCAGTTTATTATACCTAAAAGTACTTTTTATGTACCAGAAATAACTTATTGTATCAAAACGTACTTTTATTATGCTATAAGTTACAATTTATTGTACCAAAAAGTACTATTATTAAGCCAAAAGTAAAATTTATTGTACAACAATAAAAGTTATTGTACCAAACAGTACTTTTATCATACCACGCTTTTATCGTACAATTTATCGTACCACAAAAAGTACTTTTATTGTACCCAAAAGTAATTTTATTGTGCCACACAGTACTGTTATTATACTAGAAGCAATTTGTATCACACCAAAAAGTACGTTTATTGTAAACATAAGTAAAATTATTCCACCCAAAATTACTTTATTGTATTAAGAAGTACAAATTATTGTACCAAAAAGTACTTTTTGTACCAACAATTACATTTATTGTACCTAAAAGTACTTTCAACGTAGCAGAAATTACTTTTGTTGTACCAAAAAGTACCTTTTTGTACCAACAATTACATTTTTGTACCTAAAAGTACTTGTATTATTCCAAGAAGTACTTTATTGCACCAAAATGTACTTTTATTGTACCAAAACATACAATTTATTGTAGCAAAAAGTACTACTACTATAACAAAAAGTAATTTTTTGTACTAAATGTACTTTTGTCATACCATAAAGTACAATTTATTCTAACAAAAAGTACTTTAATTGTACAAAAGTGCTTTCAATATACCAAAAATTAAATAAAAAGTAATTGCACCAAAAAGTACAATTTATTGTACCAAACTTCTTTAATTGCTCCAAAATGTACTTTCAACCTACTAGAAAATATTTACGTTGAACCATAAAGTACTTTTTTGTACCAACAATTACATTTATTGTTCCAAAATGTACTTTTATTGCACCAAAAAGTAATTTTATTGCACCAAAAAGTACTTTTATTGTACCAAAACAAATAATTTTTTGTAGCAAAAAGTACTTCTACTATAACAAAAAAATACTTTTGTCATACCATAAAGTACAATTTATTCTAACAAAAAGTACTTTAATTGTACAAAAGTACTTTCAATATACCAAAACTGAAATGAAATTGTTCCAACAATTACATTTATTGCACCAAAAAGTACAATTTATTGTACCAAACTTCTTTAATTGCCCCAAAATGTACTTTCAACCTACTAGAAATTATTTATGTTGGACCAAAAAGTACTTTTTTGTACCAACAATTACATTTATTGTTCCAAAATGCACCTTTATTGCTCCAAAAAGTACTTTTATTGTTAACATATAATTTATTGTAGCAAAAAGTACTTTAATTGTAGAAAAGTACTTTCAATGTACCAGAAATGAAATGAAAAGTAATTGCACCAAAAAGTACAATTTATTGTACCAAACTTCTTTAATTGCCCCAAAAAGTACTTTCAACCTACTAGAAATTATTTATGTTGAACCAAAAAGTACTTTTTTGTACCAACAATTACATTTATTGTCCCAAAATGCACTTTTATTGCACCAAAAAGTACTTTTACTGTACCAAAACATACAATTTATCGTAGCAAAAAGTAACTTTTATTGTACCAAAAAGTACTTCTACTATAACAAAAAGTAATTTTTTGTACAAAAAAGTACTTTTGTCATACCATAAAGTACAATTTATTCAAACAAAAAGTATGGAATGAAAAGTAATTGCACCAAAAAGTACAATTTATTGTACAAAACTACTATAATTATTCCAAAAAGTACTTTCAGTGTACCAGAAATAAATTTTATTGTACCAAAAAGCAGTTTTTAGTACCAATAATTAAATTTATTGTACCAAAAAATACTTTTGATGTTTCAAAAAGTACTTTTATTGTACCAAAAAATACTTCTACCACAACAAAAAGTAAGTTTTTTTACCAAAAAATACTTTTGTCATACCCTGAAGTACAATTTATTGTACCAAAAAGTACTTTAATTGTACAAAAGTTCTTTCAATGTACCAGAAATGAAATGAAAAGTAATTGCACCAAAAAGTACAATTAATTGTACCAAACTTCTTTAATTGCCCCAAAAAGTACTTTCAACATACCATAAATTACTTTAGTTTTACCAAAAAGTAGTTTTTAGTACTAACAATTACATTTATTGTACCTAAAAATACTTTTGATGTTTCAAAAAGTACTTTTATTGTACCAAAACATACAATTTATTGTAACAAAAAGTACTTTTATTGTACCAAAGAGTTTTTTTGTACCAAAAAGTACAATTTATTTTACCAAAAATTACTTTAATTGTACAAAAGTACTTTCAATGTACCAGAAATGAAATGAAAAGTAATTGCAATAAAAAGTACAATTTATTGTACCAAACTTCTTTATTTGTTCCAAAAAGTATTTTCAACCTACTAGAAATTATTTATGTTGAACCAAAAAGTACTTTTTTGTACCAACAATTACATTTAGTGTTACAAAAAGTACTTTTATTGCTCCAAAAAGTACTTTTATTGTATAAAAACATACAATTTATTATATCAAAAAGTACTTTTATTGTGTCTGAATGTACTTTTATTGTATTAAAAAGCACTTTTATTGTATCAAAAAGTAGTTTTATTATACTAAAACATACATTTTATTTTGGCAAAAAGTACTTCTACTATAACAAAAAGTAATTTTTTGTACTAAAAAGTACTTTTGTCATACCATTATGTACAATTTATTCTAACAAAAAGTAATAAATGGTGTTTATCCCATAATTGCTTTTTATGGGCTACATGATCAGCAGTAACACAAACTTTAAAAAATATGAGGAAGCCAAGTAGGTTATAGCGGTAAACAAAAATCATTCACAATTGACGACTAATTTAAATATAATTACTATGTCACTCATATAAATATTTTCAAAATCCGTTTAGTTTTGCACGTCATCCAAACCTTTATAAAACAGCAGATGAATGAAAGCATGCCCCAATTCAAATGGAATGAATATTTGGAATTTTTTGGCTGCTTTATAAATTTTTTTTATTATTATAAATGTTTGCCACTAATAAAATGCACTGCTACGAATAATGACACCCACTAACAATATAAAATATATACAAATTAACAGATCATTTAGCTGTTTTCAAATTGCATAAATTTCCTCATTTACTCAATCACAAAATATACAAATATAAAAAAAAAATCTTTAAAATTCGTAGTAAAGTTCAAATATAAATCTTAAATCATTATTTTATTTTGTAATATTTTCGCATTTTTCTTTAAAGCAGCGCAAACAAATCTCCATTAATTAAGCCAGTGCAACAAATTAATTATTCATCAACTCCCTGGGCCCGGCTACACCTTAGCAGCGAGATAAATTCAACAACCAAACAACAAACTGGATTTGTTTAAAGCTTTTGCAAATCTTGGCTAAAATGTGTGAATCTCTTAAATAACCACCGACTACGACGACGACGACGACGACGACGGGGTGCACAACAAATAATCGGAAACACACAGAAAAAAAGAATTGGTCAATTTGACACATTTGGTCAAACGAACTATCAACGATGTTCGATTGCATAGCATTATGTTTATCTAATAAACTTTGATTTGCGAAATTAAGATTTACGGTTTCGTTTAATGGTGGCGGTGGTGAACGGGCAATCAAAACCGAGCGCTAGGGTATTGGCTATTACGTTTTAAACGTTTTTGTTGCCCTGCTGTGACTATGTTGTCAGTCAAAGCGAACACTTGAATTCCCTTTGATTACCTCTGAGATGTTTTTAGGGGTGGCTTTGCCAACGCTATATTGTTTTAAGCTAATAATTGTTTTAAGTAAATATTTTTTAAGACAAAAAGGTTTAATTTGTTTTACAAATTTCAGCTAAACAATTAAGACGAAGTTTAACTCATGCAGCTAAATAACTTTAAACTTTACATACGAGTATTTATTTATTTGACCCCCTTTTCAAAGGTGTGATGTTTAATAGATGTTTGTGAAATAGTTTCAGCCATTTGAAGTGCAAATTGAATTAAGTCATTATTTATTATCCATTAAGATGTAAAACATAATTATTAACATAACATCAATGGATGATTGAACAATGCAAATATTACAAATGAAATTGAAGATGGTGATATGATGTTTATATTTAATAATTATTACATATGATTATTCATTTGCACATTAAGACGAAAATTTCGTAATACATCATTGGATAAACACAAATTCAAAGAATGCTCTATTTTCTTCATATATGTTACTTACAACGGCTTTTTCAACATAAACAAGAAAGAAGTTATGCAAATGGTTTCTCATAGTGAATATCATTCTGCTAAAAAAAAAAATTCTTTCAATAAATGGGCTTGGGCTTGAAATAAATTCTAAATCAATGTTCAATTTAACAGACCGAATAAAAACAAAAACAATACTTACATATATTTAATATACTGGATTAATGATAGTACAATTTATATATAAATTAAATTAAAAGAAATTAAAAGAAATTAAAATCATCACTCTGTTTTTAAGCAGAATCTAATTTACAGCCTTGTTCTGGAAAACAAGTCGGTTTTAAAACAGAGCAAAATCGATTTTAAAATTTCAAACCATAGTATATTTTCTTTACAAATTTCAAAAACGCTTAAACCGCTAATCATTTTAAATTTTCATACCAATTAAATAACAAATAAAATTAATGGGTCACTCATCTTAGTTTTTGACACACACCACTTTAATCCATTAAATCTTCTATCTATATTGTTTTAATCATTTATCAAATGACAAAACTCTCATTTTCTATTATAAAGTATTTTTTAACAATCTCACATTACAGTTATCATATCAACATTTAAAACTTTCAATTTTATACTTAACACAAATCTTTACATCATTTGTCAGTTAATACATCATTATAAAATCATTAATCAAGCATTTGCTAGAATAGATTTGAAGACATTTTAGACTTTCGACATGTATGAGAAAAAAAGCTATCACTTTTAACGTAAAGACAAACGGCCATATTCATAAAAATTGTCTAAAGTAGGTATGAAGCGTTCTCTAGCTAAAGTCTTCTTTAGCTCTAAAAAACCTTTAATAAGAAATTGTATTCATAAACGTTTTTTATCAACACTTTAGCTTTATGTGTTCAGGTGGCAACGCCGACTGCTATTGGTCGTTAGTGACGTAAAAAAAACAGCTTTATAATCGGTTACAAAAGCTTTATAATCGGATACCAAATATGTATTTGCACTTATAATAACTATGAACATTATTGTAGCTCAATTTTTCATTGAATACGATTCTCATGATGATAAGAAAGACGTTAAAGTAAAAATTATATTAAAAAATTTGATTTTCTTTTCCTCATGTTGAAATTATAATCGGATACCGATTACATTGTTTCCTTGTTTTGATTGTTTATACATCACGAATATTATTTCATTATTTACAAATTATTTTTGAAGAATTTTGGAGAAATATTTTTCAAAATGGTTTTCATGAATGAAAAGTGTCTATTTAGATACTTTTCTATGTTCGCAATGATTAAGAAGAAAATTTCCAACACAATGAATGCATGCAAAAACTCTTTCCAATAGGAAAAATGCCGGAAAACTCAAAATAAAGATCTCAAATTCATAAATATGCAATAAATAGTACAAACGTCAAACGTACAAACGTCAAGTTATAGCATGCTTAAAGTGGAGACAACCCTACTTTAACGTATTGAAGATGTAAATCGTTTATGAATATTGTTTTCTCGAAAATTGCTTAAAAATGGTTTATAAACCTCTTATAAGTTTTTATGAATAAGGCCGAAAGGTGTTAAACTATAGAGAGCTTTTAAATGTCATGCTCAAATATTCAACAGACTTTTTTTTGTAAGAAAATTTGTATTTTCGATAACATCTTTTAAAAGTCATTACTACAGAACTTTGAAAGTTTTAATTTTTAAAACAAGGTTATCCTTATTTTACGTGAGTAGCATTTTTCCAATTAAATTGTATACAGCATGTGACAGTGAAAGTTGTCAAACTATCTCATCAGCAGCCTTAGCTGTAACATCTCAAACAATTTTCACAACCTTAGAAAGCTTAAAAGTTTCAAGAAACCATCGAGAAGCTCAGTAGTTCTTGCTACTGTACCAAGAGATCTTTTTGGTATTGTAAATGTACTTTTGATACTGTTAAAAGCATTTTAGACATAATTAAAGTTCTTTTTGGTACAATAAAAGTTTTTTTTGGCACAACAAAATTAATTTCTGGTATATTGAAAATTCTTTTTGGTACAATATTTTTTTTTTTTGGTACAATAAATTGTACTTGTACATCACAACCTTAAGTGTTAAAAGCTTCTAGAAACCATCGAGAAGCTCAAATACACCGGCGTTTGTAGTTCTTGTTTATTGTACAACAACAGAACTTTTTGATACAGTAAAAATACTTTTGATACTGTCAAAAGGATTTTAGACATAATTAAAGTACTTTTTGGAACAATAGAAGTATTTTTTGGCACAACAAAATAAATTTTTGATATATTGAAAGTACTTTTTGCTATAATAAATATTCTTTTTGGTACATTAAAATGTATTGTACCTCACAACATAAGTGTTAAAAGTTTCAAGAAGCTCAAATACACCGGTGTTTGTAGTTCTTGTTTTTTGTACAACAAGAGAACTTTTGGATACAGTAAAAGTACTTTTGATGCTGTTAAAAGGGATTTTAGACATAATTTAAGTACTTTTTGGAACAATAGAAGTATTTTTTGGCACAACAAAATTAATTTCTGCGATATTGAAAGTTCTTTTTGGTACAGTAAATTATGCTTTTTGGCACTATAAAAATACTTTTGGTACAATAAATGTACATTTTGGTACAATAACAGATCTTTTTGATACAGTAAAAGTACTTTTGGTACTGTTAGAAGGATTTTAGACATAATCAAAGTACTTTTTGGTACTATAAAAGTTTTTTTGGCACAACAAAATTAATTTCTGCGATATTGAAAGTACTTTTTGGTACATTAAATTATACTTTTTGATACCATACAAAAACTTTTCGGTACTACAAAAATACTTTTTGGTACATTAAATGTACTTTATTTGTACAAATAAATTTATTTGTGATGCATAACAAAATATTTTGAAACATTAAAAGTACTTTTTGGTATAATAAACGTTTCAACGTAAAAAGTACTTCCTTGTACACCAAACTTACTTTTTGGTACAATACTTTTTCTGTCAATTAATTGTGGTTTTAAGTACAAAAAATTTTACTTTTTGGTGCAATAAATTCTACTTTTCAGTACAATAAATTTTTCTTTGGTACAATAAAAAAAAGAACCCCGCTATCGGGATCAATAAAATCATACATCCACAGGTTGCGGATTGTGGAACGCCCCCGCAGTTTCTAACTTCGGAGTAATTTCCTTTACGGAAATTACTTTTTTGTAGCGGACACCTCAGCGGTAATAAGAAGAGGATCTTGAGGGGATGTCTCTGTGCAAGGACTATCCCACAAAACTCAAGTGGATGTTGTTTGCTATGTCATTGGCGATTGCTGGCGCCAGTAAATAACTAGTACGCACGCAGTGGCGTCACTAGGGTTGGTGTCACCCAGTGCGGTAACTCATGATGTCACCCCCCTCACGACACCCCATAGACCTTCAACAAGTCCGCCAGTGCAAAATAACGGAAACATACAGGATCCTTAGTAACGTTTATAAACATACATACATAGGTCCTATATTTTCAAAGGCAATAGAAGAAAAAATTAATTCAAGGTGTCAAGGTTGGTTAAAGATTGTAAGAAGTTAAGAACTAAGAACTACATAAATAGAAAATATTTATTATTTTTAGAAATATATTTTTTATTGGTATTTTAACATTAAATTTTATGTCATATTAAATCTCGACTACATCAAAACTTTTCTTTCCTTGCCTTTAGAGCTGCAAACTTGTTAATTACTTCATCAAAATCAACTTCTTTCACCAAATCACTTTCAATTGATAATATTGCAAGATCAGAAAGCCTTGACTGTCCCATGGTAGATCGCAAATAGTTCTTTATAAGCTTTAGCTTTGAAAAACTCCTCTCACATGAAGCCACTGACACACAGATCGTAAGAAATAATTGTAAGCTCACTGAGAGAAATGGAAGAGATTCCAGGAAGTCCCATTCAGCTATGAATTTTAAAACGTCAAGTACTGACCAGTCTTTGACTTCTTCGAGATCAATCTCTGCTGCCTTTAGGTGCCTTCTCAGCCTTGGTATTTCTAATAAAAGCTCTTCCTCTGATAACTCATCATAGAAAGTGGTCAATTTTGGAATGGACATCAGTAACTCTTCTTCAGTGGCAGATATCAAACTCTTGGCTTGAACAGCCTTCAACATAGATGCTACTTCCTTGATGGCTCTTGATCTGATCTGGAGTTCAGAATGGAAACGATCAATACACTCAAGCATCGCTCTCTTGTTTTCTTCTTGCAGAGTTAGTCCAGCATCTCTCGCCTTCTCACCTGGCATCCTCTTCTTGAACCTGGGTCTGCTCTCTACTGAAATTCCATATTGGTCTGATTTTAAAAGCGCCTGTTCAATTGCCTGCTCCACAAGATGATTGCGCTGCTCGTATATAAAAAGTCTTAGCTTCTCTAGCTTTGTCACTACCTTGTCAAGAGTTAGCCCTTAGTCTGAAGGTACAGCTGTGTAAGATTAACTTCTTCAAGTACATCACACCAAAAGAAGAGGTAGCACAGAAACGTGAAATTGCAGACAGCAGGTAAGAGCCCTCGGGCTGTACCTCTTGTATCTAAATTTTCCTCTGGATCACATAGAGCTTCAATTGCCGCCACACATTCATCGAATTTTTCTTTCACTGCCCTTACTGCAGCATGATGAGAACTCCAGCGTGTTGTTGATAATCTTTTTAATGAGACTCCAGTGCAGTTCATTAAAACATCCCATCGATGAGCTGAAGCAGCAAAGAAGGAAAACATTGTCTCAAGAGTTCCAAAAAAAAGACACGCATGAAGCGTTTTCAACAAAAGAGTGTTGCCCGCACAAGTTAAGCGAATGGTCCACACATCCATTAAAAACAGCTTTTCTGTTCTTTGTTTTCAAAATAGCTTGTACACCCCCATGGATTCCAGCCATAGTCGCAGCATTATCATAGCCTTGAGCGCGGCACATCATAATATCGAGTCCATCACTTTCCAGATTTTTGAGAATATCAGAACTGAGGTCAACAGCTTTTTTCCCCTTTAAAGGAAAAAATCCCAGAAACACTTCCCTTACTTCAACTTTCCTATTGTGAATTTTCACATATCTGATAACTTCGGACATTTGGTCAGTGTGTGATGTGTCAGGTGTGCTATCAAACATGATCCCAAAATACCTGGCAGATTTTATACCCATGACAAGCTTCCCCTTCACATGATTTGCTAGGACATTAGGGCGTTTCACCAAACGCGTTTTTTGCGATTTTTGCAACTCTTGAAGCGGAATACTAAGGCTTGTAATCTAAAAGAATTTCGAAAAAATTTTTTGATTTTTTGAAGATGGGTATGGGGTCGCTGAAATAGATTTTATCAAAAAAATGAGGTTATGGAGAAAAAAATTTTATATTATTATTTTTCTGGTGCTTTTTGTTCATACAACTAAACAATTCTCTTCTTATGGATCCGATCCCACGACAAAAAATTATTGGTGTGAAAAATTATTATATTATGGACCACTTTGATAGTCTTAAAAATGAAAAATTATTTTTCCTAGATTTCAAACATCGATAACTGGAAAAATTTTCATCATTTTTTTCAAGATGTAAAATGCGTTGGAAAGGTCTTTAAATTACCTTTCATCGGTACATAGATTTATTTTTACTTGTTGGAAAAATATAAGAAAAAAATTAAAGTTTGGGAAATTTTTTTTTATTTATCAAATTTTAT
Organism: Muscina levida; assembly: GCA_964034835.1. NCBI lineage: Eukaryota > Metazoa > Arthropoda > Insecta > Diptera > Muscidae > Muscina > Muscina levida. Next base: position 134,066,950 of record OZ035882.1, read on the forward strand.
GAAAACTAAAAGAATTTCATTATGTTTCGTTCTTGGTTAAGTACAAAGAAAACCTCTAAAATACATTGCATTAATAAAAATATCAAAAATATCATAAATATATTTGTATTCCCATACAAAATCAACATATTTAATGAACAAATTAAAATTAAAAAGTAAATTTGTATCTAAAATTACAATACATTATCCACTAAATGTGGAACAACTGTGGAAGTATTTTCAAATTGGTTTCTTAAGAGCTTTTTCAATAAAATTTTTGTTAACAGTAGATATAATTTTTTGATTGTTATCAACTCTAATCAATAAATTTTGAAAATAATACGCATTTTTTGTAATTTTTTTGTTATATATTGTAGCCGACGCCACGCCTCTTTCTGATAAATCATTCACAACACATAGCTTTTCTAGCTTTTTCTTTGAAGAAACAAAATCAAATGATGATGATCCCATAAAAGTGTATCTTTCGAAAAAAGGAAGTGGGCAACTTTAATTCATCAAAAACCCTTTTACTGTTTGAGGTTACAAAATTATGCATTATAAATTTTGTTACATTTTAAAAAGGGCCTATTTCAAATATTTTAAAATTCAAATAGTGTGAGTTTAAAAATAAAAAAATTTTTTTTTGTCTATTTTTTATTTTTTGCAACATTTTTCACAAGTAAGATATAAACTTATATATACCAAAATAAAGGTATCTAAATTATCTTTCTAACGCATTTTACATCTTGAAAAAATTTTGAAAACTTTTCAAGTTATCGAGGTTTGAAATTTAGGAAAAATAATTTTTCACTTTTAAGACTATCAAAGTGGCCCATAATATAATAATTTTTCACACCTATAATTTTTTTGTCGTAGGATCGGATCCTTGCTAAGAGAATTGTTTAGTTGTATGAACAAAAAGCACCAGAAAAAAATAATATCAAATTTTTTTCTCCAAAACCTCATTTTTTAGATAAAATCTATTTCAGCGACCCCATACCCATCTTCAAAAAATCCCAAAAAATTTTCGAAATTCTTTTAGATCACAAGCTGTAATATTCCGCTTCAAGAGTTGCAAAATTTTTTTAGTGAAACGCCCTATAGGACTTGTATAAACTCGTTCTGAGTTTTTGGTGCAAGATAAGATACTGATGCTTTGATTTTACATGTGCTTCGCTTTAATCTCATTAGGTGCTCTTTCAGCACTAGGTCATATTTAGAAAGCATCTCAACCATTTCGAGAAAATTTCCTTTATTCAATGAATATTCATCTTCATTGCGGCCCCTGAATGCTAGATTTTGCTTGGCGAGAAATATTGTGATATCGAGCAACCTATGCAGGATGTCTCTCCACTTTTTCTTCTCCATGTCCATCAAAGCAATATTTTCGGCGTTATAAATCGATTTTTACAACAATTATTCAAAATTTACGAAAAAAAATTTTACGAACCGCCATAATTTTGGTGTCACCCCTTGTGATGGTGTCACCCGGTGCGGTCCGCACCCCCCGCACCCCCCTAGTGACGCCACTGTACGCACGTCATCGCCCAGCTTTACTTGGGTGGTGAAGAACAGTAACACCATATCAGAAAGAACCTTGACGTATAGGTAACGCCCTCTGTCCAATTATCCGGGTGAGAACCGTATAACATCCTGGCAGATAGGGTTAAAATGCAAAAAATGCGGGCCGGGTGCCTACCAACACTCCCTTCTAACGGCGAGAGTAGGGTCACCAATAAGTCGTAGTTGCCTAGGGCTACTTATATTGGTTATAAAGTGGATCAACCCAGTATAGAATGTTTCAATGGAGTCAGAAAAAGGTAAAAAGCGGTTTTTAATATACACCCAACCGTCGGTGACGGCTGTGGCTGCGACTACCGGCGGACACGGTGAGGAGTCTAGCTTCACTCTACGTGTCGCCAGCGGCCACGTATGAACTGGTTTAAAAGTTGACCGCAGGCATAACGAAAAGGATAATGATAACGATACTAAGGACGGACTAAATTTTCAAGAGGTAAACGTTAACATTTTAGCGCAACAAGACGATATGCGCGTGCGCCTCTCTCAGATGAGGGTGAAGGATAAAGAGAGAAGCCAACTCGTTCCCCCAACCCACAATGATTTCACAGACAAGGCCTAGTCATCTACAGGCACTGGTGAGCCTACTTTTGGACCTCTCTCTGATGAGGAAGGTGTCATTATTGTAGGTAAGCCTTTGTCTGATGGCGAGGTTCTTCTGAAATCCTTGGGGACTGGACTCGATAAGGCTCCACTTCCGACACCTACTTCTACCTCGTCTATTGCCATTGATAGTACCGACCAGGCATCGGCCAAAGCCGATTCGAGTGTCCCTCCTCTCTGTAGACAGGATGCTATGGAAACCTTAATAACGGAAGATCGAAGCCGGTCTTTTCCTACTGGATCTTTATGTAGGACCAGCTCAGTGGCCTGCATAGAGGCGATATCCAAAAAAAGGGGGCCGGTGGTTCATCTCCTCCGTGGTTGAGACAGAGGAATGGGACCAACAGAGGGAGCAGAAGGCCATGGTTGGCTATAGACAATCCAGCGGTCTCCTTAGGAGATTTGTAGGGAAGAATATTGATCTGCTGTCCGGTAAGGAAAAGGGACTGGTATGTGCCTAGATTCGACAAATCGTATCCCCATGTACCAAAAAAGAGCGAGGACTTCGTCTCTCTTTCCTTCCCAGAGCCCCTCACCTCTCAGAATAAAAAGGAGATTGCTGCAAGACCCTCTGCCAAGGAGTCTGTTGTATGCACTCCGGGACCCTCTAAACCGCCGGAACCTTCTGTCAAGTCGGCGTACACTAGTGAGAAGCCAACGAAGCGTGCCCGTTCTGGTGAGGAATCTTTCACAAATGCAAATAGGAAAAAACAGGGCAGTGGCGGTTATTGGTAGGGGTGATCGTGATGGTAGGATCACTCCGGATCATTGTCTGCTGGTTGAAGGCAAACTTATGGATGCAATGGTGGACAAGGAGTGGGACTAGAACGAGATTGACTTCAGCGTTGCCGACTGGTTCAAAGGCGTCAAGATTGTGGAATGCGCAAATAAGGAAACCTTGGCTTTCCTTACTTGCATAATTGATAATACAGGCGATGTTTAGTCAGGGGCAAAGTTCAGCGTCATACCTCAATCTTTACTTCCACACAATTTCAGGCAACACTTCCGATTGGATGACGATTGCAGTATGTTCCAAGCGGAGATCTTCGCTATCTGTGGAGGAAATACTGGCGAGAAATTTGAAGGAGATCGTCACAATCTATGTGGACAATCACGCGGCCTTAAAGGCTTTGGTATCAAACGTTATAAAGTCGAGATAAGTGTACAGATGTAGGACAGCGCTATCAAAACTGCCGGCGAATAGTGTTCGACTCTGTTGGGTCCCCGGACAACAATAAAAGTTCCTTAGGCTACATAAAAGTTCATTTTGGTACTCTTTGGTACAACAAAAGTACTTTTTACTACAATTAAAGTACTTTGCGTTACAATACAAATAAAAAGGACTAAAGTGCGGTGACGAATATTCAGCGAATTACGAGCTAATCTTGAAGAAGAATATCTGACACTTCTAAAGTCTAAAAAATGTTTTGCACTTTTACCATTGGAGTATTAAATACTTTGGCGGAATTATTCCTAAAATTTTTCGACAAATTCTCCCCTCAATTTAAATTCGTAATAACTGCTTTCTTTCTGGGGATAAGTTTCACATTTTCGAAGTTCGTTCAGTAGAAAGGTACAGACAAAAATATATCTCGGAGAGGTTTTATTTAGTATAGGGGAACAATGAATAGGGAACAAATTTCCAGGGAATTATTATTCAGAATCAGGATGAGTATTAGACTGTCCATGAAATACATAGAAAAATTCTTTTTTTTTTTGGCTTTTTTATTTGGTTTCTTGCTCATTTCGTAATAGATTAGACATAAAATTAATATTTATGTAAAAATTTCTTCCATTGAATACAAACCGACCAATCACCCACTACCTTAAGCCCTAAAAATGGAGTTAAAATAGTTCAAAGCTTTTGTTCAAGCTCAAAAGACTATCACAAAAATATAAAATACAAATTTTTATTACAAATATACAGGCATAAATGTTTCTCACAAGAATTTTTGACCTATCTTTGTCCAATTTGTTTTAAGTCTTTTGCTTTGAAACACTTTTCTGAACTATTTTTTTGTATTTCTTAAGATTTGTTTGTAGAAGTTTGCTTAAAGATTATTAAAAAGGTCATTTTTCAAACTGAATTTTAATTTAATTATATAATTAATTTATTAATTATATATTTTAGGTCATTCTGCTAACGTTGTGGGATAGAAAGTAGCTTCTTGTCATCTTTTACGGAAAAGTCATCAAAAATTTTCTTGAAAAAAAAATTATTTAAAATTTTATTGTTTTCAACTTTAAAGTTTTTAAACATTTTTCTGAAACTTTTTAAGGCTCTTGCCGTAATTTTTTCACCAATTTTCACTAATTTGTTAATCCCCGTATTTAGGTCAACTCATAGAAATTGTTGCAAACCCAGTGGGAAAAGTTAAATAACATCAAGTCATCAGCAAAACACTTGCGCCACCTACACTAGGTGTATACATAGAAAATTACCTACAATTTGTTTTAATTGTAGTCCAAAAACAATAGGTTCCCAACGGAATTTAAACTAAATGTTGGCTTTTTGTAAACTTTAAGTATGAAAAATATTAAAAAAAACGCATTTGTTTAATTAACGGCTATTACATTGTTGGTCAAATGAGTTCAAGAGATATATTTCACTATTTGTGGAAAACAAAAATATTTTAATGTTTTTCTATGCGCGAAACAATGACACAAATCGGACTAATTATTTAAATAGGTTAAATTAGTTGAAAGAAGAAATATATCATAAATACCAAAACAAGAAGAGTAAGCTAGTTAATATAGCTACCAAATAGTTGAAAGCTTAAAAACATTTATGTTTGCATTTGTAGTTGATGATGGTTTGTTTGTTCCCCAAAATGTTTCTTTATCACATGATCGACGTTTTCTGAAGTAGTACGATTAATGACCGATAGGTGTCCGATTTAGGGAAGTCGATTTACATCTATGCATATCGATACTAATATTATAAAAAGAAAATGTTTGTGAGTTTGTTTGTTTGTATGTAGGAAGTAATCTTCTAAACTACTCATCACTAGTGATGGCACGATTAATCGAAAAATTAGTAAAAATCGATTATTTTCTTTCAATTGACGATTTAATTGTATCGTGAAATTCTTCTTCGATTAATAGCATTAATCGATTATTCCAAAAAAAAATCGATAGACATCCAGGAAAACAAAATTCGTGGCCAGCCAGCAAATGTATTCATTGAGCTTTGACGGCTGACGACGAAAGACCTAAAACTGCAACCCTAGTTATTAACAGTATTGGGAGCGGCAGTGAAACGTCTTCTGCTGGTGATGCTGAGTTTGATTTATGAGCGAAGAAGGAAGGACAATGCCTCAACACTTCCTCAAGATGAACTAACTTTATCAATGCTCCAGTACTAGAATTAAAGCGCAATGTAATGGATGCATGGGAAGAAATGAAATCGGTCTACCCTAAGCTGTACCCCCTTGCACAAAAATTTTGCTTTTTGATTGGTACATTTGTACCAACGGCTATCAAAGCTCCTATTTTTAAATTCTGTACTAAACAAATATATACTTTTTTATTAAATTGAATAAACAGAAAAATTTGTAATTAATGAAATTATTTTTTTTTATTTATGATAATTTTAAATTTTAGGTGAAAATATCGAATTATCGATTAATTGTTTCCAATTAATCGCAATTAATTATTTGTCGTTTAGATTAATCATATAATAATCGATAAATTGATTATTCTTTTTTAATTGCCATCACTACTCATCACCAGTAGAACGTTACGTTATCACTGAGTGATATAGGCTATATTTTATTTTAAAAAACATTATGCATTCACGTGTAAGTATCGTCGAAGAAACGCGAGCCGGGAAAGCTAGTAAAACTTATAAACAACCACAGAGCAATAATATAAAGAGTATCCAAGATTCCAGGCTTTTAAATGTTGTGTTAGAAAATGCCTAGAAAACGAGGTGCTAGCGAACATTTGTAAACAAACTTCCAAAAGAGTTGATAAAAATAGTACTTTTGCGATCTTTTATACCACTGAAATTAGTAAAATAGTTTTCAATAATCCTTTTTCTCTCTGTTAACAACCTGTAGTTCACAAGCACCTAAGTTGTTATTAACACAGCTCTGAACTGTAGGGGCTGAAACAAATACTTTTTATACACTTTATGACTTCATTTCAAAGTAGAGATGTTTTAAAGACACTATTTGTCATAACTTCTTCACATAAAATGTCTGGCTTTGTATACGTTCGTTTTTTACACTATTTACAATGAAACTTCGTAATATCGATTTCTATATAATACAATAAATTGTCGATAGGTGGCGCCTGATAAATATATGTAATATCACGTAAATTTGTTTATACAAATTAGACCAGAACAGTTAAATCTCTGTAAACAAATGAGTAAATTTGTCGATCGGCAAATATTTGCAACTAAAACTATAGCAGTAAATTTCGAAAAATTTCGACTCCAACAACTATGGAAAAAATTGGTAGTCGACAAAACATTACAACAAAGATTTCATACTGGACTTATCGGATCAGAATCAAGACAATTTTTTATGGAATATTCTACGGTTGACAAATTTTTTATGACACATTAGAAAGTCGACAGTATTTAAATTTTTTTTTTTATTTGATGGGCGATTTTTTTTGTCGGCATTTACTATTGTATTTCCGTGTACAATATTCAGTCGTATTTAGACATTTTCTTAGAAAATTATCTTATAAGCAACATTTTTGTATAAAATGTGATATGCGACTGTTTTTTTTTATAGAAAATTCAACTATCAGCAAAAATGTTTTAACAAGTTATAAAATTTGAGGGTCAGCATATATTTTTTTACAAAAGTTAATAGTTTTTGTTAAAAATTTGTTCTTCGACTAAAAACTTTATAGAAAAATGTAGTGTCGTATATTGTAATTTTTGAGTCGTTCTATCGATGTTTTTGCATTGAATATTTATGGGTACCATTATTTTTATTGGCAATTTTTATATGCTGTTTCCACTACGGTCGCATCCACATCCAAAAATCAATGAACGCGCGTTAAAGCCAATACAAAAAGCATAGGCAGTTAAGTATGGGAAAAAGTTGCGTTCATATTGGACGCGACTTCCGATAAATTGCGTTTACCATAAATTCGACTAAAACACGAAAAATCGTTTAATTTACTAAACAATACAAATAAAAATAAAACTTTTTAGCAATTAACTTTCAGAAAGTGTTATGAAAGATATAAATAGAGGTAAAATAAAAATATTAGGTATGAACCGATAAAAAATTGAAGTTCGACAGATATGTCTACAGTATATAAGGGAAAAACAGATGTTTACGCGAACCTTTTGTTTCCCAGACATGTCTGCCAGTAGAAAGTGCCCTTAAAGTAAAAACGGTTTCTGAAGCAATTCTATCATGTTCATTTGGGCGGCAGCGAAATGTATGAGCGATTTATGTTGCAGAAATTTAAAAATCCTCGACCGAAATATTGCGCCACTTGATGTTAAAAATACATGTAAACACATGTAGTAAATCCTATATTTTTTACCAATGTTCGATTGTAGAACTATAATTTTTTCTAAATAAATACCGTTATACGGGTTTCTTTTTAATGGGGCACACACACAAATTTTCAAGGCGATTGGAGAAACAGTCCTATAGATATTGCGGTTTTGAAAGAAATTGTTGATAGTCAATATTGATTTCGACAATAATTTTAATCATATCAATTAAATGCGTTATTAATATTTATTTATATTTATTAATATTAACGTCAGAAATAATTATTAAATTCAGTGCACAAAAAAATTAGTCCTCTGAAAGCAATATTTCATACGCCCCGAATTAGTACGAGAAGATGCCCGAGATCTAACCTCAGCAAATTTCTAACAAATGAAAATAATTAATACAGAAGGATGGTGAACATCCTCCGGCAATACCACAGGGTCAATTCTACTAACCGCAAAAACTGTAGGATCGGTCGTTAATACCAAATCAAAAAGCCTATCTTTTGAGTTATATATTTAATTGATGCAAATTAAGATCTCTGAAAAATGTGATAATTTTCTCAGAACATTCCGTAGCTGCAAGCGGAGTTAATGCCGGCGTGTCAAGCTTATTCAACCATGACACTAAGGGCGTGACAGGAAAAGTTAACAAATTGAACCAGCACTCTAATTATGTATTACCTTACTAAATATTTTAAAATATTAACCAAAAGTAATATTTTATTTAACCATTACAGTCTAAGACATTTATAACATTCTTCCTATTCACTTTCAATCGAAAGTAAATTGTAGAACGCCCTTGGCAATAGACACGTGACCTTAATGTAATTTATATACCTATTCGTACTTTTAATAAGAAACTTACCAATTTTTCAACTGCACCTATAATCCCACAATGTTTTCTCGATTCAGCTTATTAACTATTCGCCACAATTTCACATAAATTTATACAATTTAGTTGGTTTTAGTTATACGCTTTGCATTTTTTTTTTGTTTTTGCAAATTTCCCCAATGCAATTTCTTTCCTTTTCTCTTCCTCTCTATGACAAAAGCCAGAATTTTGTTGTTTTGTTGATTTTTTTTTTTTTTTTTGTTTTAGAAAATAATTTGTAACACACTTTTCAAACTGGACAACCGGTACACTTGCAACACTGCACCAGTGCCGCTGCTGTTGCTATTACTGTTGCTGCCGTTGTTGTTGTTGTTGTTACTCGTGTTGTGGCATGAAGCATGTTCCACTTAGAATTGACACAATTTTAAACCGGCATCAAGTGAAGACAAGACAAGAAGAAGACAAGGCAACAGCTTTTAACAGCCAAACCGAACAAAAACTCATATTTTTACATTCACAGGAATCAACGGAATTTTTAACAGATGATGACGACGTTAACGTTGACGACGACTACGACGACGTAGACTACGGAACTGTGAGGAAGATGTGCTTGCCCCAAAAAACAAGTAGGCGCAACGAGTAGCATAAAAGAAATACCGCAACTTTGGCGAAACACTGTCTTTCGTAAATTTTCGTATTCGTACTCGTGTTTGGACTACGCGCATGCGCACAAGAGAATGTGGTATAACTTTACTCAAGCGCGTTTAAAACCGTAATAACATAAGCTTATCACTTAGCCAAGCTAAGAAGCTCTTGTGCATTACGCTGGCTGCCAAACAATAGCATGAATACCCCATCAGCGTCATTATCACCATAGTGGTGGCGCTGACAATGACGATGATGATGAAGATGAACAAGACGATGATGATGGGGAGTACACTGGCTAAACCACCGCAAAGAGTAAACAAGAAATGCAAACAAACCCCGGGAAGCGCTTTTGTTTTCTTGAATCAAGTAGTGTAGAAAATCGCACAACACATCACTCAAAGCAATCAGTACGAATAGACTGAAATGCGGCCCAGGCAAACGAATTTAAAATACTCTATTCGAGAACTAAAAGACTGATAATATTATAAAAAATTGTAACTTAATCGTCATTTATATTTTTTGTTTTTAATTCTTTTTATTTTACTCCAATAAATTAATTTATTCATTTATTGATTTATTCATTTATTCATTTATTCATTTATTCATTTATTCATTTATTCATTTATTCATTTATTCATTTATTCATTTATTCATTTATTCATTTATTCATTTATTCATTTATTCATTTATTCATTTATTCATTTATTCATTTATTCATTTATTCATTTATTCATTTATTCATTTATTCATTTATTCATTTATTCATTTATTCATTTATTCATTTATTCATTTATTCATTTATTCATTTATTCATTTATTCATTTATTCATTTATTCATTTATTCATTTATTCATTTATTCATTTATTCATTTATTCATTTATTCATTTATTCATTTATTCATTTATTCATTTATTCATTTATTCATTTATTCATTTATTCATTTATTCATTTATTCATTTATTGATTTATTCATTTATTCATTTATTCATTTATTCATTTATTCATTTATAGATTTATTCATTTATTCATTTATTCATTTATTCTTTTATTCATTTATTCATTTATTCATTTATTCATTTATTCATTTATTCATTTATTCATTTATTCATTTATTCATTTATTCATTTATTCATTTATTGATTTATTCATTTATTGATTTATTTATTTATTCATTTATTCATTTATTCATTTATTCATTTATTCATTTATTCATTTATTCATTTATTCATTTATTCATTTATTCATTTATTCATTTATTCATTTATTCATTTATTCATTTATTCATTTATTCATTTATTCATTTATTCATTTATTCATTTATTCATTTATTCATTTATTCATTTATTCATTTATTCATTTATTGATTTATTCATTTATTCATTTATTCATTTATTCATTTATAGATTTATTCATTTATTCATTTATTCATTTATTCTTTTATTCATTTATTCATTTATTCATTTATTCATTTATTCATTTATTCATTTATTCATTTATTCATTTATTGATTTATTGATTTATTCATTTATTCATTTATTCATTTATTCATTTATTCATTTATTCATTTATTCATTTATTCATTTATTCATTTATTCATTTATTCATTTATTCATTTATTCATTTATTCATTTATTCATTTATTCATTTATTCATTTATTCATTTATTCATTTATTCATTTATTCATTTATTCATTTATTCATTTATTCATTTATTCATTTATTCATTTATTCATTTATTCATTTATTCATTTATTCATTTATTCATTTATTCATTTATTCATTTATTCATTTATTCATTTATTCATTTATTCATTTATTCATTTATTCATTTATTCATTTATTCATTTATTCATTTATTCATTTATTCATTTATTCATTTATTCATTTATTCATTTATTCATTTATTCATTTATTCATTTATTCATTTATTCATTTATTCATTTATTCATTTATTCATTTATTCATTTATTCATTTATTCATTTATTCATTTATTCATTTATTGATTTATTCATTTATTCATTTATTCATTTGTTCATTTATTCATTTATTAACCTTTTTGACCTTTCCTTAAGAGCTACAAATAGTTAGGTTATGTCAACATAACCTCTTTTATGTCGTAGGGCATTCGTATAACAACAGCAACATAAAACGATGTTCCTCCCCACACCAAACGAGCGTATGCCATAAACTTGAATGAATGGGTTGCTGACTGTCGTAGCGCCTGTCTGACGTTTGTTGCGCTGTCGAAGTAGTACCGGCGTTGTGGATTAGTTGTGTGGCTCTTTACAAAGTGATTGAATATCCCACAAATAAACATGTTTTATTAGCCAAATGTACCCAAAAGAAAACAAACTATGCAAAACAGTTTACAGTTGTAAAATGTTGGTTAAAAGCATCACACACTCACGACTTCTTCTAGCCGTTCGCATCCATCCACTTGTGCTGATATTTAGTAGCATTGACCGTTAAGACCACCACCACCAGCACATTACCATCATGTCAGTAATCACCAGTTTGAATGCCGCCTCTTAAAATCTGTTAGATGCACTGTTTTTCTCTGTATTTGTGTGTTTTGTTTCTTCAGTTCGCTGATGGCAAATATGCCACACCAAAACAAGTACTTAATAAGCCCATAATGCTACATCCACAGACAATATTGCCACTACTACTTACCTTGATGTCACTCAGCCTGTCTATGTGTCTTCAAATGAAATAACAACAAAACAATCAATTTATGAATTAAACTATAAGTAAACAGAATGAATGCCATTGGCGTCAACACTATACGAAATCTGTTGCACAGGCGATCATCTTAGTATGTAGTTGTTGTTGTTATTGTGGTCATCCAAGGCACTGTGTCCAGTGGCACTGTTGTTCACACTTGACCGGATTTTTGTTAGATCTTTCCAAGTTAGGCCATAGCAGACAGATTATGTTAACATGTTAACACACATTGACTTGACTCCCAAGGGTGGGGGGACTTTTAATGTAGAAAAAGTTGTCACAGATGAATGAAACTTTGGATAAATTCTGTATAGTATTTTAAAAGAAACATCCCATAGAAAGTTAAAAGGAATAACAAAATCGTTCAATAGCAGCTTTTCGCAGCTTTTCATTTTGTAAAATATATATTTTAATCCTCTGAAAGAAAAATTAAGAATATTCGCAGTCAGCTGCTGGGTTCGGAATGTCTTGTTTTTCCTAAAAATTTTCAAAAAAAACCTTTGTTGTTTTTGCTTTTTGGTACAATAAAAGCACATAATGGTACTATCTGGTACAATAAAGTCATTTCTGGTACCTAAAAATTATCTTTATCGTAAAATATATGCTCTGTTTGGTACAATGAAAGTACTTTTTGGTATAATAAATTTTACTTTTTGCTTCCGAAAGAAACAATAGTTCAACAAATTGTACTATTTATAATAATAAAATAACTTTGTGAAACAAAAAGTTGTACTTAATTGTATATTTTTGGTAAAATAAATTGTACTTTTTGGTATGATAAATTGTAAATTTGTTAATAATAAAAGTACTTTTTGACACAATAAATTGTACTTCTTCATATAAAATATCTTTTTGTACAATAAATTTTACGTTTTGATATAATAAATTGTACTAGTTGATACAATAGAAGTACTTTTTTGATACAATTAGTTGTAGTTTCAGTACAATAATTTTTTTTCAGCACTAAAAGTATTTTTAGGTACAATAAACTGTTCTTGTTCGTACAATAAATTGTACTTTTTAGTACAATAAAAGTACTTGTTGGTATCACAAAAGTACTTTTTACTTTTTAGTGCAATAAAAGTACTTTTTGGTACAAGAAAACTTTTTTTTAAAATAAAAGTACATTTTGGTACAAGAAAATTACTTTTTTGTTAAGAAGTAGCTTCTAGACAATAAAATCACTTTTGGTAATAAAAAGTTATAGTGCAATAAAACTACATTTTGATACAATAAATCATATTTTGTTTTTAATTTATGATACAAGAAAAATACTTTTCGGTACAAAAAAAGTACCTTGAAGTACAATAATAGTACTTTTTGGTATAATAAAACCGATTTTGTATGCAATAAAAGTACTATTTGGTGCAATAAGATTACGTTTCGATTTGCAAGCTAATATTGAGAACAAATACCTTCCCTTCACTAAATTTGAAATATGTTTCGCACATTTACCATAAAATCATTAAATACTGCTTTTTTTCGTACATTTCGTTTTTAATAAAGTATAGAGATAAACGGCCTTATTCATAAAAAATTTCTAAAGTAGGTATGAAGCGTTCTATAGCTAAAGTATTCTTTAGCTCTAAAAAACCTTTAATAAAAAATTGTATTCATAAACGTTTTTTATCAGTCCTTTAGCCTAATGTGTTCCGGTGGCAACGCCGACTGTTTTGGTCATTAATGATGTATAAAAAGAAGCTTTATAATCGGATACAAAAGCTTTATAGTCGGATACCAAACATTTATTTGCACTTATGTATAATAACTATGAACATAATTGTAGCTCAATTTTACATTGACTACGATTCTCATGACGATAAGAAAAACGTTAAAGTAAAAATTATATTAAAAAATTGTATTTTCTTTTCCTTATGTTGAAATAATATTCGGATACCGATTACATAGTTTCCTTGTTTTGATTGTTTATACATAACGAATATTATTTCATTATTTACATATTATTTTTGAAGAATTTAGGGGAAATATTTTTCAAAATGGAATTCATGAATGAAAAGTGTCCATTTAGATACTTTTCTATGTGCGCAATGATTAAGAAGAAAATTTCCTACACATCGAATACACGCAACAACTCTTTCCAATAGGAAAAATGGCGAAATACTCAAAATAAAGATCTCAAATTCATAAATATAGAATAAATTGTACAAACGTCAAGTTATAGCATGCTTAAAGTGGAGACAACCCTACTTTAACTTATTGAAGATGTAAATCGTTTATGAATATTGTTTTCGCGAAATTTGCTTAAAAATGGTTTATAAACCTGTTATAAATTTTTATGAATAAGGCCGAAATATTGGAATTCCAGTTTTATTGAAATTCCGATGCAAGAAATGTTGGGAAGTGTTTTTTTTTATTATTGCAGACATTTTTTTGTAATACGTAAAATATAAAAAAATCTATTAGTGGAGTTAACCGATTTGGCTTTTAGCTATTTATTTTTTAGCTCCTCGTCGTTTATCTGCATTTCCTGTACATTATACTTTATGTGATATATAGCCTGCAGTAATACCTTCCGTTACGATTAAATTTAACCTGGCAATATCATAAACCATTGCGATTGATTTATGTACTTCACATTTTATTGTGAATGGCTTACTTCATTCACTATCAGCCTCATCAGCTGTCACAGCTAGTGTCGCTGATAGGTTACTTCAGCAAACGGTTACTCATATCCTAATAAATAAAACCTTACTAGTACTTATATTTCAATTTAACAAAAATATTGATTTAGAAGAATTTTTAAGCCGTATGTAATAATAGCAATTGATAATGTTTTATTATATTACTTCTATAAACCGTTAAATGTTTGTTTTTCTAACTTTGTTTCGGTTTTGCCAACCAAGTAACCGGATCATTAAGCGATTATCGCTTGTTTGTTAGTTTTCTTTACATCACCATCAACATTAGGCAGCGTTGGTAATTTTTTCCTGCCGCTAGTTTTTTTTACGCAAAAATCATCGGTGAAATTTTTGAAAATCCAAAATACTATGAGCGACACAGAATCTATCGTTGAGGACACCGAGGAGTATATCACCCTTGACGCGGCCGGCTATGTGGTACTGGCCGAAGGCGAAGAATTGGAAAATTGTGACGATGTGTCCAACGTCATTGTCTTGGGTGGTGAAGCGCATGAAATTGTCGATAGTGGCGAGGTGATCGAGGAACATGACGACACCACAATGATGATTACTGAGGATGGCCAGATGATGTTTGTGGAGGAGGTGCACGACATTGTCGACGAAGAGAGCGGCGAACAGCTGGAGGTTTATCAACACGAAGAGGTGGTAGAAGAGCCGCCAGCACCGGCTATTCTCTGGTCGGAATTGGAAAAGAAGCGTAAACGCTTGGATGTGCCCAAAGTGCCCAGAAAATTTATGTTATTCGATGGCATTTGTGCCGAAATTGTTGACTACGACGAGGAGGACGGCGCACCAATTGTGGAATTCTCTATGGTGGCTGACGACAAAGAAGCGGAGCGTTTGCAGGTCGAGTGTGGGGTTTGCCCGGACATTATGCATAGGTCGAAACTAGATGCCCATCTAAAAACCCATTTAAAGCCTGGCACAAAGCGTTACAAGTGCATATACTGTGATGATGACTTTGTGACGCGCGCCTATGCCGCTGGTCATGCCCGCAGACACATGGGCATAAGGCCATATGTCTGTTCACCTTGCAAGATGTACTACTGTACCAAACAGGACCTTAAAGTGCACGAACAGAGGCGACACATGGCCAAAGAGCACATATGCGAGCATTGCGGTAAAACGTTTGCCCAGAACACTTCCCTGCGCCACCATCGTATGCTGGTGCACGAACAGCAACGCAACTATGAATGCGAACATTGTGGCAAGAAATTCCTACGAAAGTACGCCATGAATGAACATATACGAAATGTTCACTACGGCGACCGGCGCCTACTGGACTGCCCCTTCTGTGATATGCGCTTTAAGGACACCCACAAGCTGGCACAACATCGCAAGGACATGCATTTGAATCAGGGCAAATTTGAATGTCGCGTCTGCGGTCTGGAATTTAATCATATCGACTTTTTTGATGCTCACAGGCGCTCTTTGCAATGTCGCAAGAAATTAGGGCGGCAATTGTACCAACAAAGACAAGAGCCCATCGAGGAGCAGGAAGTGATTCAAAATCACCATGAACAACAACAGCAACAATTGACCAGCCAGCACTTTCAGTACGAAGATGATGGCGGCCATCATTTGTTTCATCAAGACGATCAGTTGGAACAACATCAGTTTAAGCAAGAGCAATTAGAGCAGCAGGAAGTGGTGGTCGAAGAGATGACCCATGACATGCATACGGAAATTGTAAATGAAGAGGACGTCGGACACGCGGATGATCACGAGCATATCGAGGTAGATGAACATGAAAAGGTTAAAGCAGAGCAAAATCTGCTATATGAAATTGCGGCAATGGACAATGCTTAATACAAAGACGACGACGGCAGTGACGCAGAGCGAAATTACCAAAATATACGTACGACAAGTCATTTCACCAATAAAGTTATTTTCGAATTTTTTAAAATATAAACCCCTAATTAATAAGTATGTCTCTTTAATTAAATATTATGAAAGATTGTGTAAAACAAGAAAATGCAAGCAAAATATTAGAATAAAGTAACGTTAAACAAATAAAAGAACAATGGGATCAACTCACCAGACGTATAAATTACAAACTATTGTGAATGTGTTTACTGAGTGTCTTCGGTATTGATTTGTGGGGCAGGTTGTTGAATTTTTAAGTTTTATTTTTTTTATTTTAAAAGTTAATAATAAATAAAAATACACAGTAAAAGCAATTTATAAAAAGCAAAATGGAGAAAAACGTTGCAGTCGACCTTATATGCAAGCAAAATAATGAAATGAGGAATATAAATTATTTATTACTTTAACCTGTATATTGAAGGCAATTAACGGAAAATTTGAATAACGATAATAATAATTTTACAAAATCTACTATAATAAATGCTAATTTTGATTAATAAAAAAGTATAACTTAATATAAAAGCATTAACAATAATAACAATTAAAATTAATTATAAATTAATAAACGAATAATTAAAAAATTTTGTTAATTCACTAAACATAAAGAAAATTTGCCATTTTTAAGAATACAGATGATTATTCCATTGTCATCTAGCGGAGCGTTCTTTTAAAATCAGAGTAGCTCGTATCTTTAACATTTTGCATAATGAACTAAAAATTTGTCATTTTTATTATTTCATATTTCTTTCAGCATTTTTAATTTTTTTTTTCGTTTTTATTTTATATATATAATTAAGGTAATTAAGGTAAGTGCTAGTAATACACTTTGTTAGGAGCGATATTTGCTATTTACAACTAACTAATATTAATGAAAAGTTGCCCTATATGTTATTTATTTGTATACATATATTTTTACCATACGGTATATAATAATCTTATGCATATAGTAATTTATTAAATAATGTCCAAGAGGCTTTAACTACAAGATTGTTAATAAATAAATGAAAAATGAAATGAAATTTAAGTTAAAATGAAAACAATAATAATGATTGAAAAAGATATAAACAAACAAAGCATGTGCATTAATGCATAAATATTATGATTTTTAAAACCTTACGAATTTGTCTAATTTTAAAATTTTTACGAGTTTTATAATATTTATGAATTTTATAAATTGTATAAATTAATAGTTTTTCGAACTTTATTCCTGGAAAATGTAGACATTTAATTAATTTTGTGAATCTTATAAAATTAATAAAATTTGTAAATATATTAAATTTTACAAATTTTGTGAATTACTATATAAATATTATAAAAAAGTTAATATTGTTAAAATAAGATTTTAAAAGAACAAAATTTAGAATTTTAAAAACAGTGCTATAATAAATAAATTTAAAAAATATTACAGAAGAGCAATGTTTATAAATAATTATAATATACTTACATCGACAGCGCTTCCACTTCTGTTCAATTCTTGTTAAATATCTATGTTTCTTAGAAAAATAGAAAGTGTTGTTAATAATTTTTTTGTCAAAATTTCATAATTTTCATGTATTTAAAATATGTAATAATTTTGTGAAGTTCCTGAATTTTACGGACTGTGTTTTTTATTCTTTAAAAGTATTATTATTTTATTATTTTTAAGAATTTCATGAAATGATAAACAGTAAGAATTTTATATTTTATTTTGTATATTATAATAAATATTCCAATAACATTTTCAATATTATTAAAGATATACAAAAAAATTCAATATTTATGTAAAATTTGAAAATATGATTTTTGAGTATTTCGTGATTTATATGAATTTTTTATGTCTATAAATTTTATAACTTTACAAATATTACAGAATTCTATGAATTTTTTAAAGTTTTTGGTTATTTCAATTTATGAAATGTTATTTTAGAAGAATTTATAAATTGATGGTGAAAGAATAAAAATATATTTTGTTGTTTTAAATTAACGAAATTTTTTAATTCATTATTGTCGCAGATTCCTCTATGATCAATAACGGACAATTTATTTTGAAATATTATCAAAGAACCTTAAAAAAGTTTAACTTTCACTTATGCCAACTGAGCCACTTCTACAAACCCACATCAATTATTTACCCGCGTATTTGCTACGATCTGGCATTACCTCTTCTTTTTGTCATCCGCTGCTGTCATCTAACATATACTCTTACCGTGAATAGTTATACAAATTTGACAACTGCTGACGCCTGTCTTTGGTTAAAAAAGGAGAAAAACGCGCAGAATTTTTCCACAGTCTACCTTTTTTAAGCAAAACAAATTCCATTATCCCAACATTTCCAAGTTTAATTGCACCACCCACACAAGGAATCATGTGTGACACGGTTGAGGACATGGACGAATTCATAGAATATGAATATGCACGCGATTGCTTCGAAGTTGACGACGACGACGATGGTGGTGGTGGTGGAGTCGGTGCTTTTGACGGCGAGTTTTTGGCGACTGATGCTGCAACAAAAGAAGAACCTGAAGAGCATGAAGATGAAGAATTTCTCTCAAACGACGACTACGAAATTGTCGAAACTCTTGACGAGGAGGATGATCAAACCTCTCAAAATGCCATTGATATAAAGCCAGAGCTCATGCATCCAGATGAGGACGGGCACATACTCTCCGTGCACACAGGAGGCCTCGAAGAGGAAGATGTGGAGGAAGACCATTTGATAGAAGACGAAACAACCGAATATGGCTATGATGAGTATCAAGAACTTGAATATGATGAAACGCTACCAGAGGAAGTGGAGGAGACAAGCGAAAGCCAAGCAGATTACGAGAAAATAGTACCTGAAAAACTAATAAAAACTGAAAAGGAAGAAAATAATGCCCCAGAAAGTAATAAAAAGGCCACGACGGGCCACAGACGATATATGTTATTTGACGAACTTGTTGCGTGCATAGTAGACCATGATCCTGACGGTACTCCCATCGTGGAATTCTCCATCTCCAACACCGAATTAGACGAAAAATTGCCAGTGGAGTGCGGTATCTGCCCTGATGTCATGCCACGCTCAAAAGTGGCCAAACATTTGAAAACGCACCTTGTGCCGGGAACTAATCGTTATCAGTGCATTTACTGTGATGAGACCTACAAAGATTGCAAATATCTAGCGGGACATGCCAGACGACACATGGGCATAAGGCCATACGTCTGTGAGATATGCAAGCTTTACTTCTCCACCAAACAGGATTTGCGAGTGCACAATAAAAGGCGCCACCAGGAGAAGGATCACATCTGCGAAGTGTGCGGGAAAACCTATTCCCAGAATACCCAATTGAAAAGACATCGAGAGGCCACGCACGAGAAGAAGCGTCGATTTAAGTGTGAACATTGTCCCAAGTCATATTACAAAAACTTTAGTCTCCAGGAGCACGTGAGAGCCGTGCACATGGGCAAGCGAAGAATGATTGTGTGTCCCTTCTGCGGCATGCAATGTCGCGATGCGCACAAAATGGCCCGACATCGCAAGCAAATGCATTTGCATCAGACGCACTTTGAGTGTCATATATGCAACGAAGAATTCAGGGATATCAACTACTTTGACGCCCACAAAAGGTCCATTCAATGTCGCAACAATACACGACGGAAACTGGAGGAAGAGGCGCTGCAGCAACAACAACAACAGCTAAAAGAAGAAGAACAGCAGAACGACAAAACCGAAATTCTGCTACAACCGACAGAGTCCAATGAGCACTACATTACACATTTCGCGGAGGACGTTGAAGGCATTAGTGGTCATCAATTAGAAATTATAGATGAGGCAGAAATTAAACATTTACTACCTCAGCAAGAAGTGACGGAAGATGAATTTGTGCTGCACACTGAACTGCTGCAACATCACAAAATTGAAATGGTGTCTCCGGACGAGGTAGCTGATGACGAGGAACTAGTTTATGAAATAACCATAGATAGTAATGAATAATTCGTAGTTGCTTTAACATTATAATGAATAGAAATTTATTTGAACACAAAAAAAAAACAAAATTTACCTACCCTCGGTATTTTTTTTATCATGTACATTTGTTTCCTCACGAACTTATTTTGTTTTATATCAGGTTTTTACTATTTCGAAAAAAGAAGCGTAAAAACCAAACTCAATTTTGAATATAAGAATATGTTTTCTTAATAGTTAAGTGTAGTTTATTTTTTTTATAAACAAAATAAATAACTAAGCTATTTGCCTTTAAATTGAGAGAAAAAAAATAAAATAGCATTAATGCCAAAATATAAGAACAAAAATTGTTCAATTTCATGTGATTGAAGTGGAGATAAAATTATCAGAAAAAATTGGTATTTACAGGAATTTTATATCCATTAACATGCTTTATTTTTTATTTATTTTTTAAAAATAAAAATATATTGTTAAGCCATTCCGAAAAATTATATTTCATAAATTGCAAAGATTCGAAATGCCAGGCGAAGATTATAAACCTATGGCTATGGGAAAAATAGGCTGGGTTGCGCTGAACATAATCAACGTTTTCCTACAATTAGTCCTTGGAATATGAACAAGTTGTATTAATACAAATGTTTTGAATATTTGTTTTTAAAACTCAAAATTTGTCTTCATATTAATTTAATAAGCAATGAATTTCCATTTATGGTCGAAATATTAAAATTCTTGTTGTAAATAAACAAGTTTAAAGAATTTTCGACATAAAAATAATACATATTGAAACAAAGAAAAAATTGAATATTGTAATTACTCGGAGGAATATTAGAGATTAATTGTTTGCGGAGCAGTGATATAATGGATGTATTTCCATAGGTTGGAGGAAGAAATAGAAATCCAAGTATAATTTAATGTTTTGTTGCTATCGTCAATAGCGTTTATTTGTGTTACCTTCGTATAAAGGATTTAAGGATATGTTTGTAAGTAGAAAGGGTCGTAGAACCCTTGTGTGAGATGTAGGTAAGATGGAGCCGTAGATGCTCTTTTAAGAAAAGTTGGTTTACGATGGAGCTGTAGATGCTATTCTTAGAAAAGTTCGTATTAAACTTGTCTATTGCAGGATCTAAACCAAGATTAAGAAGGTGGCGAAGATAGTGTTATCGATATTAACTTTTAATCAATTTGCCTAATAACACAACAAAGTTTCCACAAAAAAGAGTTTATAACAGATAGTAGTGAGTGAAACTAAATCGTATTGTGAGCAAGAAAAGATACGTTTAGACTTAAACAGTAATAGTTGTTGTTGTAACAGCTGGTGGAAGTATCTGGGGTGAAAATTCTTAATACCGATTTTCAATTTATCGGAAGTCAATCGGGCATATAGAGATTAGTTGTCATAAATTGCTGTGTCGTATTATATAAAAATATCAATTTTGGTTGAAAATAATTTGGGAATATTGAAAAATAAAACTTAAACTTAATTTCCGTTGTTGTGAATTAACACTCTTTCTATTTTTAGATTCATAACTAACGAATTTAAACGTCACTGTTTAAGAAGCTCTCACTAGACACGCCGATTGACTCGACACTAATACTGCGAAGTTGCTGTCGACAACATTCGAGGGGAGCCGACAATGAAAGAGAAATTTATTTATTTGTTTTTTTCTTTTAAGATGACTGGAGCCAGAAGTTGAACCTGTGATCTCCCGCACGGTAGTCGCGTGTTCCAACCACTATGCCACGGGCGGTCCCCATATTGAAAATTAGTTTAAATAATTTCATAGATCCGCTATAGGAACCATAAAAGAACATCGATGGACCCTACAAATAAAACTATCTTTGGAAAATTTAGATTTTTATATAAGAATTAAGAATTCAAGTAATTTCTGAGAAAGTTCTCGTTGCAAAATGTAGTTTTATAGATATTTCCTTAGTTAAGGAAATATTCAGTCCAACTCTAAATATTTTCTGAGAAATAAGTTCTTGAGAATTGTTTTTCCCTTGTTGCAAGTAGGGCTGTTTTGATTAAAAATGTACAAATCTTAAGAAAAAACATTGTTATGCTGTTTGGTACAATAAAAGTCCTTTTTTGAACAATAAATTGTTATTATGGTAGAAAAATTTTCTTTTTGGTACAATAAATATTGTTATTGTTACAATCAAACTACTTTAAGGTACAATAAAAAGTACTTTTTGGTACAAAAAATACTTCTTGTAAAAAGGACTTTTATGTACAATGAAAGTACTGTTTCCCACAGTAAATGTAATTTTTGGTACAATAAAGATACTTTCTGGTACAATAAATGTACTTTTTGGTAGAATAAATGTACTTTTTTGGTACAATAAAGGTACTTTCTGGTACAATAAAGGTACTTATTGGTAATAAAATAAAAGTACTTATTGGTAATACAATTTAAGTACTTCTTGGCACAATAAATGTACTTTTTGGTACACATAATGTATTCTTTGGCACAATAAAGGTACATTTTGGTACTATAAAAGTACTTCTTGGTACAATTAATGTTATTTGTAATGCAACAAAATATATTTTCTTACAATAAAATATATTTTGGTGCAGTAAAAGTATTTTTTTGGTACAAAGAAATTACTTTTTGTTACAATAAAAGTATTTTTTGGTACGAAAACATTCGTTTTTGTAGAATATAAGTACTTTTGGTACAATAAATGTACTTTTTGCTACTATAAATGTACTTTTTGTCAGACTTCCCTATTTTTGTCATCGAACGCTCTAATAAATTTGATTTTAGGCAATTCCACATAAAACGGTTCTTAGGGGGGGAAAATCTTAATTACTTATTTTTTTAATAAAAATCAGTCAATTGATGCCTACAAGAGGACGACTATTATGGACAAATGGAATAGAGTTAATTTGTTTATTCTTACCAATTTTTCAAACTTAGAAATTTTTTTATACCGAACACTGTGCTTTCCTTCATTCGCCCATGTCCAGACAATCGCATTTTGATGAAATTTGCGTCACAAACTGGTGTCATAGAGATTGCAATAGCATAATATTTGGCGATTGACAATCATATTTTTTTTTTTTCATATTTCAAAAATTTTATTAATCAAATATTGCCCAGTGAAGGACTACTTATTGATAGATGTACAATTCAAATAATTTCAATATACTTAAATCTAAGAATTAAACCCTAACACACACTTTTTCAGACAATGATTTGACAAATTTTGGTAACACATTTAGTAAAGATAAGATTATCAGCGAATATAATTGTAAAGCGTTATTGCAAAGTTATTGCTCTGCTCTAGCGAAATAATTAAGCAATTTTAATTTGAAATTAGCAGGAGTGGCAGAAAAATCTTTTAAATTTTGAGGAAGATTATTCCACATTCTTGATACACGAATAATATACGACCGTTCAAAAATACTGCTAGCATACCGATTTATGCGAATTAAGGAATTTCTATTTGAATTTAAAAATGTATAGCAGTTACGTAGGTACTCTGGCTGGTTAGATTTAATGATACAGAAGAATAAATAAAGGCATCTCAGTTTAATGTAGTGTTCGAACGAACAACCAAGAAAATACTTTTCATATAATGGATAATTTATTCTGCAGTGAGAACCATAAACATATTTTAATACTCTGTGAAAGTATGAAGATAGACAATTTACTTGAGACCTATCTGCACCATGAATAATTTCCAATCCATAAAGTATATGTGGCATTAATATGGCATGAGCTAAAACATATTTTATACGAACAGGTAAAATTACATTCATATTATATAATTTTCTTAGAATAAGACTTATTGTTGAACACACGCGCGATATATGCATAGAAAACTTCAGTTTGTGATCTAAATAAAATCCCAAGCATTTTATCAAAGGTGAAACACAAACGGTTGTATTTTGCACAGTAATACTGTGATTAGCTACTGTTTGTCCGTGGCCTGGTTCGAAAACAATGCATTTAGTTTTAGCAACGTTGATACTTATGTTATTTCTAGAAGCCCAAGCACAGATACGACCTATGTCATTGTCCAGAGGAACAATGCTATCACTAACAAATTCTGTGGGGCTAGAAACAAATAATTGTATGTCATCAGCATAAATGCTAAGGGAAGAATTAAGAACACTCATTTTTATATCATTAACGTATAACATAAATAATATAGGTCCTAATATGGATCCCTGAGGCACACCAGATGAAATACTACACAAACTAGAAATACTACCATTAGAAGTAACATATTGAGAACGTTCAAACAAAAAAGAATAAATTAATAGGGTGGAAGTATTTGAAAAATTAAATTGATTATAAAGTTTATCACACAATATTGAATGGTCTACAGAGTCAAAAGCCTTACTAAGATCTAGTATAGCCAGGACCCCTGGTTTCTTCATGTCAAGAGAGTTTCGTATATTATCTGTAAGATTGATCATAAGTGTAGTTGTACTGCGGTTTTTACGAAAGCCTGATTGACATGGATATATTAAAGAGTTTCTGTCGAGATACTCACAAATTTGATCTTTAAGCAATATTTCACAAATTTTTGAAAGTGCAGGTAGTATGGAGATAGGCCTATAGTCAGCAAAGTTTAAGCCGGTTGTATCTTTCTTCCTTACGGGATTCACGATTGCAACTTTCCATTCAGATGGAAAGTTACTTGTAGTTATAACGGTGTTAAATATGTATAAAATATGGTGACCTATAAAAGGAAGAATTAGCTTAATAAATTTAATAGGTATTGCATCGGTCCCAATGGCGTTAGACTTAATCCTAGATATTGCACTATAAAGTTCTATTTCATCAATATTGCGAAAGTAAAAACTGCTTTGTCGAGAGTCAACAGAAGGTATAATAAAGCTAGAATTAGAGTTGCGTGAAGCAGATGTAAAAAAAGTATTTAAATTGTCAAGATCAATATCACAGGGTTCAGTATCACAGCTATTAGCACCCGTAGCATTTATTCGGGACCATAAGTCCGCAGAGTTTCTTATGCCACTAAACAATCGTATGCTATTTGCGCGTTTTTTACGCCTTAATAGTTTACGAGCAATTGCACTATATTTTTTAAAGATTTTTTTGTTACTCTCAGTGTGATTCTCCATGTATGCCCTAAACGCAAGATCTTTATATCTCTTTGCCCTGAGTATATCAGAATTGTTTAACCATCCAGCGGTGCTGGAGTTACATAGTTTGCTTTTAACAGGTACATGACGAGTATACAGGGAAAAAACAATTTGATTGAGAATCGATGTTTGTATGTCAGTATTGTTAGTTACATAAATAGGAGAGAAGTCAGAATCATAGATGTCACAGATAAGATTATCAACATTAATTGCATTATAATCACGATATGTTTTGACAAAACTTACATTATTAAAATTGAAAATGTATTGAACGAGCATGAAGGCATGACTAGAGTTAAGAGGTGGGAAGTAGAATTGGCTACTACGTGCAATCGCAGATTTATTACTTACAAAGGTGTAATCAATTAAAGAGGAACTATTCCATTGCATGTTAAAGTGCGTAGGGATATTATTGTGTAATACTGACAAATTGCAGCGCAGTAGTAACTCCCGAAGGCAATCATAATTTTGTCGACGTAAAATGTCCAGATTAAAATCCCCAACAATAACTACATCTTTAAATCTAGAAGATATGTCAGCTATATAATCTTCCAGTGAATGTATGTTACCCCTGGGTAAATAAACTACACCAACAACTAAACTAGACATCGAAGAACCAACATGGACAAACAAAGCTTCACAAACATTTGGTTCTGAGATTTTTCTTAAAAGTCGTACTTTAAGAGAGTCTGCAATATAAAGAGCAACTCCACCGCCTCTTGTTCCAAGACGATCGTTGCGATAAAGTTTATAACCAGGAATGCTAACAGTTTTATTTGACACGTATGATTTAAACCATGTTTCAGTCACTCCAACTATACTAAGCGATCGGTTACAGAGAATTTGTTTAACCTCATCGAATTTTGAGGAATTATTTGCTGGGTTAAGCGACTGAGCGTTAAAGAAGCCAATATTTAAATAATTATCATTAGAGCAGAAATTTCGTAAATAAGAACAATCACTGACAATCTCACCAATGTGACTACCCATGATCGCAAACCAATTCTGAAAAAATGTGTGTTAAGTACAAAAATTTCACTAAAATTAAACAACAATTATCTGTATAAAACATTCTAATAACATATAAACTGGCTAATGATTAATTGAGATAAAAGCATATTATTCTCCAGTGTAAATCGGGTTACTTCGCCAACAGATGAAAAACGGCAAAAATAACCCAATTATCTTACCCTCCCACCCGGCCATATCATATATAAATATTCAATTATTGCGGTGTGCCAAACCTTGGTGTTCCATAATTATCCAGTACGGGAGCGCTAGGGTTACTGCGACGACCAGGTTGTCTTCGTATCGCAAATAGATCGTCAGGAGTACCGTCCGAAAGTTTGTCCAAAGTAAGGACTTTTCTCCTACCATCATTATACGTTACGTTCGCCGCCGGTATAGATGATATAATTTTGAAATTTTTTATTTCCTTTTCTTTCACGAGACGGCGACAGATACCCTTTATTTTTGCTGCTTCCGGAGGTAAATTATCATTGAGATATACCCTGGACTCTATTTCAGTGGGAATTATTTGACTGAGTTTGAGATTCTTTCCAGTCATGTACTTTCTCATTACCGCGTCTCTGAAGTACACAGAACAGAATTTAATTAGCAGCGTTCTTTTCTGCCTACCCAACCAGAAACAAGAGCTAATGTCAGTTTTCGTTAACTGTACGCCCATCACCTGCGAAATTTTTATGGCGATTTCAACAGGATCAATATCAGTAGGCAGTCCACTAACCAAAATGTCTCCGCGGTTGAGCATATGTCGTGTTCTATGGTTTTCCTTAGCCAAATACTCAAACTTTTGTTTGGCCATTATTTGAAAATCATCGCATTTTTTCCTTTGTTGACTAAGGGCTTCATTTAACTGTGCCAGGCACCCATTTACTTCAGCTTTAACAGTTGCCGGCAACGATGTGATCAGGTCATTCACCTTTTCTGTGAGCTTATTAATTGCATCCCATATTTTGCCCGCACCGTCTACATTTTGGCATAGGGACGAACACTGCTCACATCTCCAACGAATGGATCCATTCCTCTTAACGAGCATCTCATAGGAGGAGTCCGTTAGCTTGGAGCAAACTTTTCGGTGAAACCAATTTTCACAGATGAAACAACATACGCTGCCACAAGTTTTTGTAATGGCTTTTTCGCATGCAGGGCAAATTGTTGTTGCAGGTGCCATAATGTAAACAAACAGCCAAGTAAAGCGATAGCAGCAAGAAATGATGTTTACAGAATTTGCGGGAAACGACAGGAACACAGCAATATTTGATATTTATAAGACACTGGAGCTTATTTTAAAACGCTTTTAGTTCAAATTTGGTATTTTATTAGTTGTTTTTATTATATTTTACAGATTTAGCCAGCGCGCCTTAATAAAACTACTCTTGCATGTTTAAGAGTTGCCAAGTATTCTCAAATCACTTGCGTCTAACCTGGTGAACTCATATTTTGTACCTAGAATTTATTTAAAAAACACAAAAACACGATGCACATGTTTTAACATGTTTTCTTTTATTTTATTATATTTATTTAAATTTTTGGTCACACCCGTCACAGTACAAAGTAATAGCAACTAATAATATAGTGAAATTTTGTAGCCATATGTATTAATATACGACGGGTCACACCCGCCACACTAAAGATCAATAATAGAAGCGACATATAAGGAAGAAATTTAAAGAAAATAAAAAATAATATGAGGGTAAGAGATAGGGACAGAAAAAGAAGAATTGCTTCTAATATAATGAAAGATAATGGGTTAACATTGGTTCATCGAAAAGAATTGCTGCTATTAGGCAACTCATAAAAGACGTCTCTAATGTGGATATTTATATAGTACTAGTGGGTCCGGCAATGCTTCGCTATTGCATATAATTTAAAAAAAATGGG
Source organism: Muscina levida (assembly GCA_964034835.1). Taxonomy (NCBI): domain Eukaryota; kingdom Metazoa; phylum Arthropoda; class Insecta; order Diptera; family Muscidae; genus Muscina; species Muscina levida. The sequence continues at coordinate 134,095,263 of OZ035882.1, forward strand.
CGTAAAAGTGGGCGTGGTCAAAAAAAAGTACCCTATAAGTCATGCCAGAGTCCCAGTTAAATGCTGTGAAAATTTCGAGAGATCGGGCCAGAGGTTTGGTCTCCTATAAGGTACAAACAAACACACATTCAATTTTATATATATAGATGTGTATTGGTTATGTAATTTAACGGCCTTATTCATAAAAAATTTCTAAAGTAGGTATGAAGCGTTCTCTAGGTAAAGTCTTCTTCAGCTCTAAAAAACCTTTAAGAAGAAATTGTATTCATAAACGTTTTTTATCAGTACTTTAGCTTTATGTGTTCCGGTGGCAACGCCGACTGTTATTGGTCGTTAATGATGTATAAAAAAAGCTTTATAGTCGGATACAAAAGCTTTATAATCGGATACCAAATATGTATTTGCTCTTACAATAAACTATGAACATTATTGTAGCTCAATTTTTCATTGACTACGATTCTCATGACGATAAGAAAGACGTTAAAGTAAAAATTGTTTTTACAAATTTTATTTTCTTTTCCTTATGTTGAAATAATATACGGATACCGATTACATTTTTTCCTTGTTTTGATTGTTATACATCACGAATATTATTTCATTATTTACAAATTATTTTTGAAGAATTTTGGAGAAATATTTTTTAAAATGGAATTCATGAATGAAAAGTGTCTATTTAGATACTTTTCTATGTGCGCGATGATTAAGAAGAAAATTTTCTTCACAACGAATGCACGCAACAACTCTTTCCAATAGGAAAATTGCAGAAAAACTCAAAATAAAGATCTCAAATTCATGAATATAGAATAAATTGTACAAACGTCAAGTTATAGCACGCTTAAAGTGGAGACAACCCTACTTTAACTTATTGAAGCTGTAAATCGTTTATGAATATTGTTTTCTCGAAATTTGCTTAAAAATGCATTATAAACCCCTTATAAGTTTTTATGAATAAGGCCGTAAGTCTAGATTTTTCAAATTTTCATACTATGTTAAGCTCGTAACATAAATAGGTAACTTGTCACATTTTCTAAAAAGATTTTTTCATAGAAAAAAAAATAGTTTTTTTGCAAGCAGTATGTATTTAAAAAAATCTAAAACAGATTTAGCAATTAAAATCAAAAATAATTGTGCCCGTTTTACGAAATTTATACAGAAAACAACTTAAATTCATATTTCTCTCAAATTTTAAAGGTCACATCCGTCAAACTCAATTGATGGCCATTTTAAGCATCCTTGGACATAGCAGAATTTTTTTAATACTATATTTTAAATATTTAAATTAAATACAACGAAAAATTTCGGTCATACCCGTTACAATTAAATAAATATTATACTTTTTTCCCGGGGATTAGTTTCCCATTTTCAAAGTTCGTTTAAAATAGGGAACAGAGAAAAATAGCCCGGGCAGACTTTTTTACAACAGAGAATAGGGCAGAAATTCCCAGGGAATTGTTATTCAGAATAAGGACGTAAGTGTATAAAATCGACTTTCAAACGAACTGTAGCACTTGACAAACAAACAGAAAAGTAAAATTTTGAAATTGATTACTTCAACGTCATTTGCTGGCGCGGCATAAATTAATATTGTTTAATTCAATATTTGTACAACAAACAAGTAGTATATTTGTATGCCAGTATTTAACTGTAACAACATCACTTTGAACACCGCCGATAGGGATTCGTAAGCCAACGTTATCGGCTGTTGGCTATACACGATTCAAACTACGACTGTCCCATAAATTATCTTATCAAATTGCGAAAAATTACCTTTGCAATTGAATTGAAATCGTTATCATTGAATAAATTAGTAATAGAATTTTGTCAATAGGAGTAACACCTTACCAACGGGTTGTAAAAAATATGGTTAAAATAAAATTAAAAAAAAATATTAATCATGAATACAACTGAAGTACAAGCTTCCACCAACGTCCTTATAGATTTTATAAACGAACATGAAGTAATCGGCTACGATATATTGTCGGAGTTAAATAATTTCGATCAATATATAGCTGGTCGCAAGGTGCCTACTTTACCTGCCACCGCTTGTCCCATGAAGACTTCTTTGGCGGAGACAAACCTGCGCAGCCAGGCAACCAAAGTTTTGGAGGAGAAAAAACAACAAATGCTTGATCGGCAGAGCGAGAAATTGTGGGTGGGAGAATTGGAGAAAATGAGAAAATTTCAATATGATCGACACAGCGACGAATTTCTACAAGAAATCGATGAGGTAGGTCAATAATACTATAATCTGCAAACAATTTATATAATCAAAAGCATTAGACGGCAAAAAAAAAATAATATTCGAATTGTATATAAATGTAATCTGTGACCACCGGGGGCAGGCTTATAAAAAAGATAAGCTTATTTTGTATGTGGCGTCATCGATGGTAGGCAGGCAGGCAAGCTAATAGTTAGTTAGCATTTCTAGATAAGTAACAAGTGAAAGAGTTCAAGTGTACCTAAGCAGTGTACAACGTTTATACATAAGAGAAGCTATGCACACCGGTGTTAGGAACTAAGTGAAAAACGTTTAAATTTGTTGTTAAGGCAAAAGGAATTACAACAAAAACAAGAGAAAACATTTCCATTTCTTTGCTGTGATTGAAGAAAATCTTAGCAATATAATAGCAATAATTCTTGTTGGACCAGCATAGGACCAATATAGTCGCGTGTTTTAACCATCATGGAACGATATCAAAGTAAACCCTCTTTATTAAATATGCCTTAATTTTCAAGAATACACATTCTTTTGTTGTTCTTTTGGGACCGGCCGTGGCATAGTGGTTAGAACACGCGACTACCATGCGGGAGATCGCAGGTTCAAACCTGGCTCCAGTCATCTTAAAAGAAAAAAATAAATAAAATTTTCTTTCATTGTCGGCTCCCCTCGAATGTTGTTTGACAGCAACTTCGCAGTATTAAGCGTCGATTCAATCGTCGTGTCTAGTAAGAGCTTCTCAAAACAGTGACGTTCGCATTCGTCGATAAAAAAGTAGGTGCCGTTAGTTGTGAATCTAAAAATAGAAAGCGTGTTAATTCACAACAACGCGAGAAGCTATCCCATACCTCATTCATGGGGTGCAAAGGGAAATTAAGTTAAGTTTTTGTTTTCCTTTAGTAATTTTTTTCGCTTATTTTCATAAATTAGATTAGATAAGGTTACACAAAATATTATAACAATATTAGTATAACGTCATTTGCCAAGCCTCATAACACCTCTTAATATGCCGATAATACAGTGAAAAAAGGAAAACTAATAATTTTTACATGTCGTTTTGAATTTAAAAGGGAAGTTTTTTAGAATGTTAGTTGTATTTGCACATTATAATTGAAATTGATTGCAAGAATTTCTTATTATATATACATACTTATAAATTTTATGTTATATATCATATATTTCATTATATATAAATAAAATATTACAAAAGTAATTATTTTCACTAATTACATTAATAAATTTTCTGGCAATTTTCAGATTTTATGCGACGATATTAATAATACAAATAGCAATACTCACCCCAATGATTCCAACAACATTGATGACAATTCCTCCAATACCAGTAGTGTTTCCACTACATCAACCTTCTCCACTGTCGCTGCTACCACCCCTACACCTACTATTACAACGCCCTCACACAACGATACCAATCTCCGCCAAAACACTAAAAAGAAAAAGAAACGTATTTCCGGCCAATGTGATGTCTGCAATCGCACCTTTAACGATTTGTACAACTTGAGAATACACAAAATGATACACACAGGCGAAAAGCCCTTTCAATGCGAAGAATGTGGCAAAGGTTTCCGACAATATAATAAACTTAAAATTCACTGTATTACGCACACAGACAAAAAACCCTACATATGTGATATATGCGGCAAAGGTTTCCGTTTCCGCAACTATCTATCCGTCCACAAACGTCTACACTCGGGTGAGAATCCTTACAAATGTAAATTCTGCAATGAGTACTTTCATTCATTGCACTCTCGACGATTGCACACAAATATGGTGCATGGCGAAACTAAGCAATTTACATGTCCCATATGCCAGAAAGTTTTAACCGCTCAATGCTATCTAACGGCTCACATGAAACGACACAGCAACCAAAGGGATTTTAAATGTGAGTCATGTGGCAAATGTTTCTTTAGTCAATCACAGCTAAAGGATCATCAATTAGTGCATACGAATCTAAAGCCATACCAGTGTAACGTTTGCGCGGCACGTTTTCAACGGAAATCGAATTATACACAACATCTGAAAATTCACACAGGTGAAAAGTCCTATATATGTCCGGTTTGTTTCAAACAATTTGCCCAGAATGCCGGTCTCTATGGTCATATGAAGTCGCATGCCAAATGTATAACAGTGTAGTAAATACATAATATTGTAAAAGTTGCACATGAAGTTATGAATAAGAAATGATTTGATTTATTTAAAACAAAAAAAAACAACATTTTTTTAATTTACTTTTATGCAAATAAATGGAAACATGAAAGAAATTGATTGGTTTACTGCATCTACAACGCAGTGCCATATACGTATGATAACTGTAGAAAGTTACGTATACGCACTGAAGCCCCATACAACAAGTGTATACAATTTCCCTGCAAACATTTTGCAAACGCGATTCTTCGTGGCGATCATTTGAAATTATTTTATCTGCGCGATTTGTTTGAAACTCTTCTCGACAATCATTTGACGATTGTTTGTCAGCGCGATTATGCGCGATTCGTAAGTAAAACTTCTCGGCAATTGTTAGAGGTTTACTTTCCAGTTGATCCTGCACGTGAATTATTTGTAACCCTTTAATGCAATTGTTTGCTTGTTAATCGTGTGTACGATGGATAGATTACACAAGGGAACAAAATTGAACTTTTTGAGTGTTGTTTGGAATTCGATAGCTGTTTTTTACTAATTTGGGGTCGCTGATTTCAAATCTAATCTCCATTTTTCTCCATCAGCTCGAATTTTTAAGTTACAGGTACTAATCGTATTTTCGACTTTTTTCCAAAAAATTATAGTTCAAAAAATCATAATTTTTTGTTCAAAAGCCGGATTTTAAAATTTTATTTTTTTATTAAAGATATCGTTGTTACCTTCGAAAAAAATCAAATTTTTTAATATTACAAAAAAAAAATGACTGAGTAACGGCTGTTTTATTCAAAAAAAAAAAAAAAAATTACACAAAAAATTACACATTTTAATTTTCTTCACGCTGAAAGTTAATCGGTTGGGGGCAAATTGTTATTTTTATTAGCTTTATTGAATATCATTTTAAGATAGCTTTCTAAAACATATATGTAAATAATAATCGATTGAAAATTGAATGAGTTATGCTAAATTCGGTGATAACAGATTTTTCGCAATTTTTTGTTTTTATCCAAAAAAAATTAAAATTTTGTATTTTTAAAAATCATGACAAATTTGCAAATTTATTTATAGTTTAATTTATAGTTTTGCCTCCTATTACAATATTAATTAACAGACCAAATTTAATTAATCGGCAGGTTTCAATTTGGAAGTTAAGGAAGAAATATTAATTTTCCAAAAATAGGTAATTTTGAATGGGAGGTACCAGAAGGGGTGATCCGATATAGTGCAAATTCATTCCTGATTTATATTTTCATAACCGTAAAACTTCCGCATAGTTTGACTGAATTCAGTGTACTTACAAAAAAGATATGTATGTAAGACTATCGGGGTGAGTTCGGTCATTTGTATGGGAGGTACCAGAAGGGGTATGGCAACGCTTTCGGTTTTTCTAGGGGTTGCCTACTTTTGCAAGATAAATAAACTGACCAAATTTCAATATCCTCCGGTAGTCTGTTTGGCAGCTATCGAAGATATATTAATTATCCAAAAATAGGTAATTTTGTATGGGAGGTACCAGAAGGGGTGGGGCTATTCCGCCCATTTACAATCCCATAAGTTCGTTTCGAAAAATATTAATACTGATAAATTTTCATAACGATCCGTTAAGGTTTGCTCGAGTTACACTTTCACAAACATATTAATAAATGTTATTTTTGTATGGAAATCGTGATTTTTGTAAATTTAGTTATCTCAGTAAATTGTTGACAAAATCAAAAGTTGTGCAGATATTTTAATAAAATAAAGCTCATTTGATTCACACTATATCAAACTAAATGTTTTAAGACAAACGCTGTGATTTTTGTTGCAATAATTTTTTTTATGAATTTTTAAAAAACAAATTTTTTTTTTTTTTTGTAAATTTTTTGTTTTATTTTTTAAAACTACAACGATATCTCTGAAACTACTAAGCCAAATTAAAAACAATGTAGGCACGGATTAAAGATAATTTTGTTGACGAGTTTAAGTTTTTTTTTTAATTGAATATGGTAAACCGTTTTCAAGTTATTTAAATATTTGTAGTGGAAGTGCCTTAGTTATGGACATAACGGTATATCGCGAAAAGTCGAGCTGATACAAAAAAACCAAGTGCAGATTTGGATTCAGCGTCCAAAATTACCTTTAAAACAATATTCAGTTCTTAAACAACAAATACCTTGTTCCCTTGTGTTATCATAACACTTCTCTCCGAGAACCACAGAGAGGCTAACTGAGAAAAACTTTTATCTAATCATCTCCTACGCAATGAGTGGAAGATCGTGAGCGATTAACCTCAGCCAACTCTTTACGGTAAAAAATTATTGTTTCTTTTTGCTAAAACAGCGAAAATTATCTTTTTAAGTCAAAAAGTGAAAGTGAGTGGATCATTTGTAAAGAAAATTAAAATAAAAGGTTTACTATTTTTTCCAGAAACGAATGATTATAAGATATGGTGGACATGATTTACCAAGCTTCGTTAGATCTGTCATTAAGGGGATCATAACCGACGAATTTTAATTGAATTGTAGGGAAATAGGCAATTCGTTTGGGGATCTTCTTTACGATTCGTGGGGAATTCTTCTATTCTTTTCTCATATAAGACATCTTCGCAATTCGTTCCCAACTCTTCTTCGCAACTTGCTTGCCACACTTCCACGCAATTCTCGAGCAATACAAATACTTTTTTGGGCAATAAAGGTAGTTTTTTGGTACAATAAAAGTACTTTAAGATTTCTGACACATCCAAAGTACTGTTTGGTACCTTAAAAAAAAAGTACTTATTTTTAAAATAAAATCACTTTTCGGTGCCATAGGTGTACTTTTTAATGGAATACAAATACTTTTTGGTACAATAAAAAAACTTTTTGGTACAATAAAAGATCTTATTGATAGAATAAAAATTCTTTGGTACAATAATTGTGCTACCTGGTGCAATAAAAGTACTTTTTGATACAAAAAATGTAACTTTTAATACAATAAAATATTTACTGGTACAATAAAAGTATTAATTGGTATTATAAAAGTACTTTTTTGGTACTATAAAAGTACCTTTTGGTACTATAAAAAAACTTTTTGGTACTATAAAATTACTTTTTGATAGAATTATTGTCCTTTTTGAAACAAGTACTTTTTAGTACATAAAAATTACTTTTTGGTCAATGAATGTAGTTTTTGAAGCAAAACAATACTTTTTGGTATAATAAAAGTTTTTTTTTGATACAAGAAAAAAACTACTTTTTGCTATATTTGTGGTATATCAAAAGTACTTCTTAATACTTTGCGAAACAATAAATGTTAATAAAAGTACTTTTCGGTACATTTAAAGTACCTTTGGCACAATAAAAGTACCTTTTGCCCAATTAAAGGACTTCTATATGGTAAATCAATAACTTACCTGTTATTCATACTTCGGCAAATCCTGGAAAAGATCCAAGAGAATCACATCGACACGTACCATCTTTTCGTCAACTATAAAGCTACTTTCGACAAAAATTACTAGAAGCCATGGCTGAGTTTGGTATTCCAGCGAAGCTAATACGCCTTTGGGGAATGACGCTGACTAACACAAAGTGTTCTTTGGCAAAGACATTACGAAGCCATTCTATACCAGACGAGGCTTAAAACAAGCCGACGGCCTATTGTGTGACCTCTTCAACATAGCAATGGAGATGATAATGAGGAAAGCTTCAGTGAACACGAGTGGCACTATATTAAGACGTAGACATCATCGGTCAAAAACTGGGGGATGTGACTGCAGCCTTCTCAGGTATACATAAGGAAACAGTGAAAATGGGTCTAATGGTGGCATATCAAAAGTACTTTTTGCTACTGAAAAAATTGTTTACTTAAGGGTACAATAAATGTTTTTATTGAAACAATATAATTTTTTTGGAACAATATAGGTACTTTTTGTATATTGAAAGTACTTTTTGGCAAACTTTTCTTTTAGTCTGAAAATGTTTTGCACTTTTACCATTAAAATATTATATACTTTTTGGTACAACTTACTTAAAAAAATTGTCATCAAATTAATTATGTATTAATTTTTAATAGATTTTTCCTGGGAAATAAGTTCCTCCTTTCAAAGTTCGTTTAGAATAAGAGAAAAGAGCAAAATATCCCGCATAGATTATATCGCTTATTTGGTGCAAGAATGGCATAACTCCAAAAACGTGATAATCCATCTCGGAATCGATTTCCCCTGGCCTAGCGATATTTAGTATAGGGAATCAAGAAATTGGAACAATTTCTGCGAGGTTGTTGTTCAGAATAAGCGTGACAGTATACTGGCCCACCCCACAAACTTCATCCTTCCTCCCGACTATCACAAATTGGTGCCGCTATTACGATTTACAACTCATCTGAGTAATTGAAAACAACTGCTATGGATTAGTTGTAATATTTTGGTTGAATTATTTGGTTCAGTTGTAATTTTTAGGTGTACTATACAGGTTATAATCGGTAATACCACATTGTAAAATGACTACTCAACTCAGTTGAGGCATAATGTCCTTTTACAGCATAGGTGCTAAGTTTATGATTAATCTAATTAAGCTCCTTTTTGCGACTAAGTGCTTAGTTTAGTAGTTAAACGCTTTCAAAGTTTTTCATTTAAGATCGATGGGCTCCTAACTATTGCAAGATGATTCCCCGAGTATAGTAATAAATCTTTCCTCTGTCGATTCAAAACAACTGCAATTTGTCTATGTCCTTTTTAGCATATATATATACTTTATTTTACTCTCTGTAATCGTTTCATAATGGTTTGATGTTTTGTTTTCATTGATATACATATATATGTGTTATTACGAATATAGTTCATTTGGATTTTCATAATGTTCATGAATTATATATAGTTGTTATTTTTCTCATTTGTTTGTTTAGGTCTCAACAAACTGTCATATATGCATACAAGCATGTTATCAATTACTTTTCAAATTTTATTTAAATATTGAATATTTATTCAGGGTTTTTTTCTCAAAATTTGTATTTTATTTTATTATTATATAAAATATATATGAATGTTTTAATATATTATTTTGGTTTTGTAAATAGTAACGCGTGTCTTGCTTACCAGCGCTTACAATTTTTTTATATAAAAATAGTTATCGTTTTAAATTTAATTCAATTAAATGTTTTTAAAACTACTTAAAAATGAATTTTGGTTTTCTCAAAAACAAAAAAAAAAAAACAATAATAAAAAGTAAAAAAGAGCAGACTATATGTTCTGTATGTAAGTATATTGTAATTGATTTTTCTTTTTCTGGTTTGGGGTTGGTTTGTTTTAGTATATGAAAATTGGTATAAATGTATGTATATATTTTGTTTTATTCATTATTTTTATATGTACGGGTGTGTGTATATGATTTTGGTATGCATATTGTATAATAATTCATTTAAACTGTTGTTTTTTTTTTTATTTTTATTAATGCTAAGTTTTATTTAAAATATGTCAATTTGTTTTTGTTCTTTGTTGATTGCTGGGTATATATATGCATGTAGGTATGTCTAAATTTGTGTGAGGTTTCAATTTGAACAATTGTAAAAAATTTCGCAATTTTTTTCTGGGGCAGTTGTATGTAACATATAAAATTCACAATATTGGTTACTGAAAACGGACAAATAACCCTTAAAATCGTAGAGAAAATAAAACATTTTGAAAATATATTATTGTATTTTTATAAAGTAAATCAGCATTTGTGTTGTTTTGTTTGTTCAAAAGAAAAAAAAAAACAGAATTGAATATTATTTCACATCTATTGTTTGCGTTTTTTTATTTGGTTGACATGAAATAATGTGAATGTTTAAAATGCTTACCACTTTGTATTATGCTTAATAGTTTTGTTTACAATTTTCTTCAAAAAGTCTGCAATAATAACATTAACATAAGAATTATCAATAGTTGTATATGACTAATAGTTGTTAAAATTTTAAAAATTTTAACAGTTTATGCATTTAAGAATTTAAAACATTTAATGTTCATATGACTTGTAGTTTTTTTTTATATATTTTTAAAATTTAAGACAAAAAAAAATATGAAAACATAATATATGTATGCATTTAAAAAAAGTTGTAATAACACATGATCGTGTTGCTGTTGTTAAATGGTAATAAATTTTATAACAATTTTTTTTTGTTAAACTGTTTTTGAAATAATTTATAGAAGATTTTTAGTTTTTATGTGTTAAGTGTTCTGGTTTTTTTTTATTTTTTTACAATATTTACCTGATTTGTATTCTGTGTGTTAATTTTTGTTCTTCTTTATAAGAATTTTTCGAATATACTATCTTACTAGCAATAATTTTTACTTTTAATTTCTAAATATTAAATTTCATCACCAATGCATTTTTCAGAATTGTATTTTATTTATTTCAAATCTAACAACTCTAATCAACTGGAAACAAGCTAAATGTTTTATATTATGATATTATTTAGGCTTAAGAAAACTAGAAAAAATAGAATTAGTTTTAAATTGGCCATGTGCGTTCAATATATTACTAAATTTTGAAAGATAAAAAAATGTATAGAGTTCCGACAAAGATAAAGGCTTTTGACAAGGAAGAAAAAATAATTATAATTGTAAGGACTAAAGAGCATCGTTGGTGCATTGTTATGCTTTGCAACAAGAATGAAGACATTTTGGAAAAAGATGTTGAGGCAAATACTGCACTACGTATGTATGTGTGTTGAGCAGTGGCATCATTTTATATTAACACTATCTTTAATTAGGTATCTTGGACTAAGGCCGCATACCCGCTGCAGTAAAGACATGCTTTAATTCTAGTTTACAGGTTTCTTGCCAGACTTCTCGTTTCAAGTCAATTGATTTTAAAGATTTCCATTTGAAATTCAAAAAACATTAACTGAAATCCAAATTTTTCATTTGAGATTCAAAAAATATCGATTGAATTTCAAAACTCGTCAATTGAAATTCAGAATTAATCATATGAATTTCAAAACTCTTAAATTGAAATCCTAAACGTTTAGATATTTTGAATTTCAATTGATACAGTGCGTTAAAATATAATGCATTAGTGCCGGCGGCAAATATTTTATCAAATTGAAATCAATTGAATGAAATTGTCGAAATCAATTAAGGAGAGTATGTACTTAACGTATAGTTTTCATTTGAGAACCAATTTTTATACGAAATAAGAGTTTCAACATACTTTAAGAGTTTCAACACAATTCTAAACAAAATCTCAGAAATATTTATAAACCCAAAAAATTTGATATTAATGTAAAACTTTTAACTTTACTTACAATTATCTTCCTACAATTTGCTTATATGTGATCCGTTGTATTGAACTCTGCTAAATCGTATAAGAGAACACCTTTCCTTAATTAAATTATTCTTTAAGTCTTCACCAATTGTCGTACTCTGGCGAAGACGGTAAGATTTTTAAGTGCCTTTCCCCAAGCCAAACACTTTGTTATTTCCTTTAACAGTTGAATCACAACAACTTTACAGCTGATAAATCGCTCAAAACATTCTAGCAATAAAAAATATCTCACACATGAGTCTTTAAATATCAAACAATCTGTTTCTTTCTTTTTACGCCAAAACACATATTCAAATATCATTCTACCAGAACTACTTACACATGTTAAACATAATAATTCTTTAACATTTACGTTCCAACAATTAATTTCGTCTATGCGACTAGCTGTTGTATGCGTAACAATTACTACTTTTGAGCCAAATTAACAAAACAAAATAAGTATAATTAACAAAGTACTACCAAAGAATATTGTGGGAATTATTAGTCACTTTGCAAAATACACTTCCAATATTACTTAGTACACAAAAAACTACTTGTTGTTGCTCATCATGCATGCTTAAATATAGTGTAATTAGAAAAAGTAATCAAAGAAACATATCCTTTCTAAATCATCCTCTAGTCTAAAACTGTATATGCGCTGTAATAGCGCTGTTCCTGCGCTATTTAAGACATGGAACTGCATGGCATACGTGGAGAACCCATTTGTGTTAGAACACGGTCTAACCATTGCAAAGGACCATTCAAATGCAACTCAATCCAACAGGGGGTGGACGTTACTGTCTGACGACGGTATTCGGCGCCCCATCCTTTGACAAACGACATGCGTATGGTGCACATGCGCGTCAACTGGTAGACAGCCTCAAAACCTTGGGAAACCGATTGTGAGAGTAAGGCTGCAAACTCTTGGTTATTGAAGATTTTCAAATTACAGCCGGGTGGTATTTTGCAAACGGTCGCAGGATGCCAACCGTAACGTTGATTACAATTAGGCGATTGAACAAATATCGAAGAGTCACTGAGACATTCTGCAAAGACTTCACCACCGATATAGTAAAGACGTACACCTTTGCCAATGTGGCGCCTAGTCTGTTCCACCACTTCGTTGCGATTGACATTGGATAGCAGTCCTAGGCAAAATCTTTCCGAGTTGGAAGGATCGGTGAAACCATCCACTGTGATGGACGGCTGGGAAGCATGAAATGTTTCCCCCACACGAGTATTCAATTCATAGTACGATATGGAACACCAGAAAGCTGGCTCATGATACATAACGGGCGCTGATTCAGCTGGAGGTGTTAGACGCGTCATATTCATATTATCATTGGGGTCGACGGGATCGCCGTCTTCACTCATATAGCCTGGCGGAGGAGTGCCTGTATTGGGCATACTGTTACTACCAACACTTAAGACACTGGACTGTGAATCCATGTTGCACGCTCCTGGCGGTAAGTTATTAGTAGACATCTGTTGCTGCTGACCAGTCGCATTCATGCCACCCGAAAAGAAACTGCCAGGGGATCGTTGTTGTTGCTGATACTGATGCTGCTGCTGCTGTTGATTTCCTCCCAAATCCATGTATTGCGGTGGACTTAACGATGCGCTGCGTATAGTTGCCGCATTATATTCTGTGTTATTTGGTATTTGGTGCGTGTGATTATCCAACGGGTAGTCGACAATGCTATCTGGCGGTGTGGGCAATGACTTCGGCACCAATATCGATAGTTCCAACTTCTTGTAGTGATATGGATTTATACAGATTTCATCTTTGCGCAGATGAAATGCATATTCGCAATGATCCAAAGCCTTCAATTCATTTTGCGATTGCAGATCGGGCCAACGCCACAAACGGCAATAGATAACGTGCGGCAAACCCTTGCGTAGGTTTTCACCCGAAGCAGTGGGTTTGCTGCGCGGTACTGTGACGCACCTTGTATGTGGATTTTGTGTTGATATGGCACGTTCTAACTCCTCCAATGATGAGTTCTTTTTGATTTTCTTCACCAAACTCTTGACGGCCTTTTCAGACCACTTACCCTCGACGCTATCTTCGTTACACTTTTTTAATGCCAACAAACGTTTAACGACTTGTGGGGTAAATGGCAACATTTCACGTAGCCCAAGGGTTTAGAGAGGATGGTGTGCTTTGCAAGACAGCGACGCAGTGCTGCTTTCCTTTTAGTGTGTTGGTTTGCAATAAACCTTTTGCAATTATTAAAATCTGTCTCGGGATCTAAGGGACAAAATCCGAAACCTGTACGAATAAAAGAAAATCGAAAAGGAAATAAGTTTGCAATAGATTGAATTACAAATAAGTAAGTAAAAGAAGATATAAGACCATTAGTGTGTACATTAAAAGTCCGGTGCTCCACAAACCACCTAATGTAATCAAAAAATATTTGCAGTATTTGAAACTCAATTGAAGAATAACAGTAGACAGTGGACTTATTGTGATATTGTAACAATTTTAGTATTCTTAATAAATCCTGCAATTATGTATACATTTTTTAATAAAGGCGGATGTGTGTCTTTATCCCATGTGTGGCAGTTCAGATGAAAAATCTATTTAAGCTAAATCTAGTGTTTAAGGCAAAAATTTACTCTGAGGACATTCGGTTAAACTTAGGGCATTATTCAAAGTGCATTTATTTACCCACCTATCAAAATACTTTTTACTTTTCTCCTTTTTGCTTTGAAATTAGTTGCAATTCATTTTGCCACATTAATTTAAATTGTAAATTAATTTTAATTTATTTGAATTGGAAATGAATTGCAATTCATTTTTGATAAATTTATTTGAAATGGTCCAAGATTCATTCTATTCGATTTAAAATAAAAAACTAGTGTTTCTTTTATAATTCTGAACCCAATATCCATTCACAAATTGTAATACAAATACATCACAAAGGCTCAAGTTCCTCATGGGGGTCGTATTATATTGACATTTGTTTTGTTATTTCATATTGCGATCTTGTTATCTTATCTGGCTAAATTGCTCTCCTATCTAGTCCATAATTGCTGTAGGCATAAAAATAAGACGGATTCCTCTTAATAAATCCGTCGTTTACAAAATCTCTCTAATTGGCCAAGAAAAAGGCAAATTTTAAGAGAAAAAACTGTTCGGTCGCTTTATTTGTTTGGTAACTTCAAAATCCCCATAAACTGATCTACCCCACTCGCTGTCTTTACCACAATGACCTTTCGGCCTTATTATAAATATTGATGGCGTTGGCAACTCTGACTGTAACCTCAACCTACGACACAACGTCAAGTAACTAGCGCAACACAATTGCCATAAATACATACACACACACAATGTGCATTGAAAAGACCGTTATGGCGTATACTTAATTATTAACTACAAAAGCCGGCAAATCATACAACAAAAAGTATGTTTATAAAAAGGTAGAAAATTTATACAAAGATAATTTTATAATATATGTAGCTACTATTGGTACACTAGTCCTTATGTTATGAATTATTTACTTAGTATAGTGTGTTCCGTTATTTTTTTTAGCATATCTCTTAATTACCAATTTCATTTCTTCTTTATTAGCTATTTGACCTTTAACACTTCAGTACGCACTTTAGAATACAGATACATACACACACACTCAGACGTAATGTCATGGAAAATAATTTTCCATAGAAAAAAGCACGGAATCACAAAAAAATAACTAAAAACAAAAACAACAAAACTGTCTGCAGATATTCGTGTATATATATATATACATATGTGTGTGTGCGTACGTATGTATGTTTGTATTTGGTTTTGTCGTCGCCTGGCGTTTTCAATCCATTTTCGCACTGTGTTTTGTTTTTCTTTATGTCGCATAAAGTGCATTCGCCATATGTACGAACAAACAGGTTTAGATCACAGAGCTGAGGTAGCAAATAGTTAAAACTGCTGCTGCCCATGTTTGTGTTTCGTTTTTATTTTATTCACTCATTTCGTTTTCTTCTGATTTATGTATGTCTTGTTTTCATCTAGATACTTGCCTCCTTTGCTCTTATGTTATGTTGTTCTGTGTTTTGCTTTCGCTTTTGCTGTGTACGTTCTGCTGATGTTCTTTGTGTTCTCCTCTGCCCTGTTGCCACCAACCTCCTCTTTATTCTATCTGCGGTTACCTTCCTCCGTATCTTCGCCTTCTCGTAATTGTGAATGTTCTGAGTACTTTGTACAAAAAAATCTTTGCACTATTTTCCTTTGCCACACTCCGTCAATGCTTTAAATTCTAATCATTACTTATTTATCTGACACTCTTCTTTTGTTTCGTTCTTGTTCTGATAATTAAAAGATGCAAGAAATTATATTTTTTGCAAAAATTTTACGAACAAAAATGAAAAATAAAAATAATCGTCGCTTTGTATAGACTACAGAGTCGTATTATATTATTTAACATGGACAAGAGAGCAAACTTCTATGCATGGTAGTGCCGGTGTGAAAATTTGTGCGACGGCTTAGTATGCTGTCAACGCTCACATAAACCGCAATCACAGATAATGAATTCAGACAAATCTGCATGATAACGAAAATAAATGATTATGGCAGTTACAACGATTTTTTGTAAAACTATACCTGATCGGGCTTGGGTTGGAAAAAATGTTACCATCTTTCCTAAATATTCACTAAATCGCGAAAATAATGGACAAAGATGTGACCGGAGCCACTATTGCGAAAAATTTATTTTTTTAAAGTTCTTGTATTTTTGATTTGTTTTATTATTTACACATTTTTTCTTAATAATTAAAAATTTAAAATTTGCAAATTTAGAAAGAAAAAATATAATTTTAGTGTCTTGATTCTTTTTTAAAATTTTTATGTGTAGTTATGGCTAGGGGGCCAATCATTAAAAAAAACATTATTTAATTATTTTATTTATTACATTTTCGTTTATATTTATTATATATAAATAAATGGTTTCTTTTTAGGTATATATTGTTATGTAAAGCATTTATTTTGGCCTTAAAAGCTTTAGTGTTACTGAATGAATGAATATATAAATAAAGTAAAAATAGAAAAACTGGATATTGGAAATTTTTGTAGAAAAAATATAAATTTTTAGAATTTATCTTTGATAATTTTTCTGAGAAGTAAATAAAAAAATTAATTACAAAAATAAATTTATTTTTTTTTCAAAAAAAAAAAATCACAAAAATAGGTCATATTTGGTACAGAATTACTGTAGAGGCATAAAAATAGCATATAATAGGATAATAGAATTTAATACATACTTTTAATGTATTTTTGTATGGATAAAGCTTTACAAAAATATTTTTTTTGTGAAAAAAATTATTTTTACAGAATGATGTTAGTAACAACTGCTTTTTGTTTTATATTTTTTAATTTTTGTACTTTTTTATTCTATTTTTATTTGTTTATAATTTTTTTAATTTATGTTTTATTTGTAATTTTTTGTGTTTAAATTTTAAAAATAATAATTTTAAGAATAAAAAATGGCCATTTTTGCGAATTTCATTAATAAGATGATAAAAAATTAAAAATACATCTATCAAAACTTTAAAAAATGTTTTATCATGCCTGGTAAATTCAGTCACAGACTATTGCTTCATAAAAGTTTGCAGGATTTTTTTTTGGAAAAATTTATCCAATTTATCCAAATTATCTAATACGAATATAATTCAGTAAGAAGTATTGTATATAAAGTCCAATTCAACTTAATGAATATACTAGTAATATTTTGTTAGAAAAGATGATCTAGAGATTATGCATCATTTTACAGAAGCATTTTATGTGCTATTCGGAAGCAACGCACCTGTCGCAAAAGCATTGCTGTATCAAAAAATAGCAGCATCCTCTAATTTGCCTATAAGTACACAATTATATGCCCAATCAAAGAAATTTTTGCTAATTCCAATGACTTATTAGATTCCATTTGGTTTGTCAAACACGATTTTTTTTCTTATTGAGTAACAAAAACACGCTCAATTTTCTTAAAGTAGTGCATGTCAATGGCCATACATTTTTTACAGAATTTGACGTTCGCTTGTCGTAAAAACTTGTTCGTGTATTGAGCCCTTATTGTCATTTTCGTTATATCTCACACAAGTGAGTGAGAACAACTTGACAGTGTTTATAAACCGATTTTTCGTATCTATCGGGTGCGAGTGGAAAAATAATAAAGAAAAAATCTTATTGATACAGAAACTATGAAAATTTTTTAGATATCATTTAAGATAACATTTAAGAACTTCAACAAAAACTTATTTAAAGAAAAATGGCTGCAATTTCAATTAAAGAAGAAGCACCTGATACATATTTCCCGAAAACACCAACGAAAGGAGGTGGTTGCGGCAGCACAAAAGTTTATGAAGAAAAACCAAAAACCGCCCTGAAACTACTAACAAATGATGTAAATCGGAAAGCCGACCAGCGTATTAAGGACAATGGTGCCACAGCAAAAAGGCTACGCAATGGATTAATGAAAGGCTTGGAGGACACTGTGCCACAGAAAAAATTGGCCATGGAAACGGCGACAACAAACACCTCAAGGTGTGGAGAAATATTTGTAACAAACAACGCTAAGAAGTGGACGTTCGTGTGTACTTTTTGTCAAAAGTCTACAAGAGATATCGGCGAATTCGTATGTCACATAAAGTTTAAGCACATGAATAGTCCATACTATGAGGATGATGAGTACGGCAATGATGATTATGAGGTTCCTGCCAAGGAGCAGGCTATGGAGGAAAATTTTAATCAAGGACAAGATGTAAGCACATGTAACATTAGGTATTTATCATAATAGATACAAACACGGTGGGCACTGTAGAGCTTAGTCCAAAAGAAAAAGTTAACATTAATTGAGCCTTCCACGTCTTTCATATTTTTTTTTCATAAATACACACTAAACCATCTCAAAATTAGTCTGAATTTTTTTCAAAAGCACTTGATTATCGATTTTCCTTCACACCAATTTTCTTTTTCATAAAAAAGTCGTTTATCATTTCGTTTTGCGACTGCTCTGTTGGCTGCTTACCTGTCTTTATTGTTGTTTTGCCATAAAACCATTTATTGTGGCTGCTCGGTTCTGTTTCTTTTTGCTTCACATTTTGTGTGATAAAGCCAATGTTCCGTCGTCGTTTAAATTAATGTGTGTAGGGGTTGAAATCGTTTTTATGAAAAATAGTATTAAGAACGTTTTGTGGCAAGTTGTCTCAGATTGGTAATGAAACATTTTTTATGAGTTTTTAAGAGATAGGGAAATCTCATGTATGCATTTATTGAAAATATAGCAAATGTTTTATTATTTCTACACTGGTAATAATCCAAAATATAAAATGTTTGAATTTTGATAAAAAATGGATTATTAATATGGGAATAGAAAATAAAATAAAATTTGTGTTTTGGTTAGAAAAAATATTAAATAATTCCATATTTTATCATTACACACTTTGCTAAGACTAATATTTCGTGGCTGCACCGACCAAATCAGTTATGTGTAAGTTTTCGATTTTTTTATTTAAATTTTTTAAAGGTCGTCCATCGACTCTTAAATCCCATTCGTGATATCTTATATATGAGAAATGCCAGTGTTCAATTTATCAAGCTCGAGGAATTAAAGATAACAGGTCGAAAAATAACCGAAATATTATATGAGAAATGTTTAAAAAATAGTTTTTTGCTCTCCTGAAAAGTAATTGAAAAACACATGACTGTTTTGGTCTGCGCAGCGACGATTTATTTATCTTCCGCAAAGGCAAATGTAAAAATTTCGATTTCATTTAATACGTCCTTAAGGATCTTTAAAACAACTTAGCAAGGAATGACATGTTTGAGATAAGTTGAAGATAATTTAATAAAGTTTGAGGGTTATTTTAAGACGTTTGAGCCATGTCCGCCTATTTGAAAGGCTGGCTGTAGGCACGATAACTCGAGAAAACCTTCAGGCACCCTTTGATAATGTACTATGAATAGGCTAAAATGTAGTTATGCGATTGTAATTATGCTGAATAGCCACATACCTCCATACGGAGAGTTGCAGGAAAGTTATTTTGTTAGAATAATAACCTTATTGTAAAAACTTAAACCTCAGAAAACCGAAACATAAGCCGAGCCCCTTCTGGGACGGCAAAATCGCCGTCTAGTCTTACATACATACCTTGTTCGGAAGCACACTGAATACAGTCAAACTTTGCATAAGCTAAACGCTTAAGAAAATCTGACCCAGGAATAAAGCCGGTATTCTACAAGATATTTTAATTTGATAATTTTTATTATCTTAAAATACTAAGCAAAATTTCAGGAAACCAAATCATTTGCCACACCCCTTTTAGTACCAAACCGAAATACGTGTGGCTATTTTAAGTACATCTTTTTCAATTTGTACTATATCCTTTGTCATCTCTAGTTTTTTTAGTTGTTCATACTCAGGCCTACGTTTAATTCTTACAGTATACCCCCTCGATTATATAATATATTAATTCTTCTTTTTTCATATTCTCTATTTAGTATATAGATTGTACAAATTATTTGGATATTAATGTTCACACAGAAGATAGCCATGAAGCTCCGCTGCTACAACAACAACAACCACAACATGAGCAAGAACAGTCTTCATTTAAATCTGATGTAAAACCGCTCAGATTGAAGCAAGCTAAAATTGAACCAAGTCACAAAGACAATGATGTTGTAAGTCTATTGGATGATGATGATGATGACGATGATAACGGTAACGATCCCAATGACCAAACAGCCGACGACGAGCCCATGTATTTCCACTATGATTTTGATGCTCAGGATGATGAAGACGGCATTCAAGTTATAGATGACATCGATGATGAAGCCGACCGTATGGATGATGACAGCAACCAACTATTGTTGAGACGTCCATCAACCGAGGGTGAATCCAACAATACCTATGCTTATGACGATACTAAAAGGTATAGATCACATGTTAAGGGTACCGCCTATTGTGAGCTGTGTGACAAAACATTCCAATACTATTCGTTATATCGAAATCATATGATCAAGCATTCCAATGTCACACCCTTTAAATGTCAGTTTTGTGATAAAGGCTTTAAATCCAAACAGGCCATACGTTATCACATGAATACACACGCCAAGGAGAAGCCATATCGCTGTCCTGTTTGTTCGACAACTTATGCCACTTCCAGCCTATTTATGAGCCATGTCCTCAGCCACGAGGGTGAAAATTGTTTTCCCTGCATGGTGTGTGCGAAGATTCTCAATTCCGAACAGGAACGTGAGCAACATCTGGACAGTCATTCCCAAGAACGGCCTTATAGCTGCAGCTTTTGCTGCAAACGTTTCCGACAAAAACATCATCTGTCCAATCACTTGAAACTACACTGTCGATACCGTTGTGATTTTTGCAGAGAGTCTTTTACGTCTACACAAACGCAACGTCGGCCGTATGCTTGCCCAACATGTGAAGAAATGCCCGACATACGTCAACAAGTGGAGCGGCAACGTTCGATCTCATCGCTTAAATCCCAAGATGGTCCTCTAATGAAATTTGAAAATGTTATGCTGCAGCCCACAGAAACTGCCGCCACATCTGCAGCAACTTCGACGGAATGTGTTGAGGTAGCAAGCGATGATGAGGAAAGTGAAGAGAGCAATAGTTTATTAGTAAGTACAAGCAGAAAACAGTATCCACAATGTAAATATTGTCTGACATCATACACTCACATTGGTGCACTTAATTACCATATGCGGCAAAAACATCCGGAGCATTTCAATCAAATGGATTAAAAATAATTTTACTAAACATTTGTTATAAATAAGATAAGTAAGACCTGAAGTTTGAAGAAACAAGTAATTTTTCAATTAAACATCATAATGCATTAAAATTAAAAATTATTTAAACTTGATATTGTAAGATGTTATAAAATAACATAACGTTAGCTGGTGAGCAAAATCGTATGCGTAAATAACAAAGAAATGTAATTGACTATTGGCCGATTGGAATGAATATACGTCATTTAAAAGCATAGGGTACATGAATATCCTTCTAAGCTATGTCCATAGTAGTTACGATGTTTTGCTTGCCAGCTGACGATATGCAGTTGTACATTAATAACAACATAAGTGCATATCTGAATGTTAACTATTGATATGGTAGGAGAATAACAACCCAAACACACAGGTATTCACAATCGCAAGTTCGTTATTTCTTGTTTTACGAATACACTTTTTAGGCTATTCATAAATTCGGTTACAGTTTTAGTTTTGAACCTTTAAGATACCTAATTTATATAATGCAGAACACTTGATAATTTAATTATAATAATTAATTTTTAAACGAGTTGTTAAGCACCGTAACAAATATTTTTTTTACCCTACAATTTAAGCAAATACATAAGAATTTTCAAAGAAAAAAAAACAAAAATACTGATTCCAGCCTTAACAATTGACTTGGCTATTTGTTTATAAGTTCAGCATATTTAAGTTGTATTATTAGTTTTCTTTTTTTGTTCGTTTATTAAAGAACTGATAGTATATATTCTATCAATTTTCTGTATTTTTATTAAGCAAATAAAATGCTAAAGCAACATGAATATATCATCTTTTACACAAAATAATGAAGTGACTATTTCTCTTTAGTTGGGCAATAATAGGTGGTACAAGAGAGGTTGGAGGAACTTTTCTATGTTTCCAGCTACAACAACAAAAGTACTTTTGATACAACAAAAATATTTTTTGGTGGAATTTCAATAATTTTTAGTACAATAAAAGTAATTTTGACTCAATGAAAGTGCTTTATTACAGTACTTTTATTTATTATTATTACAATAAAAGTACTTTTGAGTAAAATTAAATTACATTATAGTGCAATAAAATAATTTTTTGCACAATAAAATAACTTTCTGGTACAATGAAAGGTACTTTGTCTTACAATAAAAGTATATTGTGGTACAGTAAAAGTTATTTTTGGCACAAAAAAAGTACTTTTTACTACAAATATGTAATAAAAATACTTTCTGGTACAATAAATGTACTTTAATGGTACAACAAAATGTACTTTATCATAATTAAAGTATTTTCCGCCACAATAAAAATAATTTTTGGCAAATTAAATATACTTTCTGGAACAATAAATGACTTTTTTTAAGTACAAATGTTCTCTATGGTACAATAGAGGTACTTTATGATACAAAAATATTCCAGGGCATTGTTTTTTAGAAAGTTTAATTACTTCTACGTTGAATCGTTTCCTGCTGGCAAAGACTTATTTATCTGCTCCCTAAAAATTTAAGGATTAGTAGAAGCATTTTTTTCATAGTTTTCCCCAAATCGTAAAAAAACCAACTGAATTATTTATTTTGTACTATACTTTATTTTACGCACTTAAACATCTAAAAAAGTCGTTTTTTGTTTATGCAAAAAGAATAAAAGATCAAATGAGGGAGTCGCTTTTTGTTTTGTAAAAAAAGAAACAAAATTTCTTAAAACCGTCGCATAACTAAAAATAGTCAGTAAATTCTTTACACATTTATAATCCAGCGGATTTAATTATACAGGCGACTCTTGGATTTTCTCAGTGCCTCCAATACCTTGTCGTCTGGTGATGGTTTATCAAATTGAAACGGTTGTATAAGGTGTTTGACCTTTAGTTTATTCCGCTGAGTAAAATTCAAGCATTTTAAAGGAACCGGTGTATAGTGTTTTTCCACTAAACACAAAAAATGGCCAACGGGTGATGGCTGAAGCTTGCATGAGGGTTTGAGTGGCACTTTGGAAATGTCAGTTAGGCAGTACTCATTAGCTGAGGCCAAAAATAACTTCCGTGCTATTGCTGCAGTACTCGCAAGATCACAGTCTATAAAGGGTATTTCAAAATCGACTTTCGATGACTGTTGCTTTGGTCTGACCTGGAAATCTCTAGTAGGCGGGGTGCTTTGATGATGGGATGTTTTTGAAGCTAATGCAGTCGATAAATCGATGGCAGATGCAGGAGCGGCCGGAACGTTAGCATTTAGCGCAGGCGTGATAACAGTATCTGCTACTTGCAATTTATTTATAGCCGTAGTTAAGCTACTTATCCCACTGCCAGTGGATGAATTTGCCGTTGACGTTTTTAACAATGGAATTTCGAAGCGGGAACCTAACTGCTGGTCATTTCCAAATTGTAATTTTGGTAAAACAAAACCATTGCCAGGTGGGTCCTTAACCAACTCTTGATTCGAGTGTTTTTCTTGTAACTGTTTTAACAAGAAGTGATTTAGCTGGTGTGTAGTACCATTGATTTCCTGCTTTATTGCCACCGATGCAGTTACCGTTGGAATCTGTGGAGCACTGCCAGCTGTTTTCAGTGAGGGGATTGTAAACTTTGGCGGACTGAAAGATGCTGCTTCGTGGGCCGTTTGTGCGGCAAATTTATTTTTTATAGCATTTAGCAATAATTGATTATTCTCTTGATTACTGTCTAACGCCGTAGTTGTTATTGGTATAGGATCCATGGAAGGCCGTTAACTTTTGTATATTACAGCTTGTGATTTTTCTATTATGAATTTTTAAAGCCAAAACTTTTTTCGGCAGTGGAGCAAACGAATAAACGAAATAATTTATTTTAATTACATACAAAGGGGTTTTAGCAAAAATAAAACTTTTTCTCTGTTATGTTACAATGACGCATTTGGAAAACAAAAACAGCTGTCGTTATTGCAAAAAGATGAAAGCCATGACAGAGTTGTTTTAAATGGAAAACATGGTAGGGTTTGCTAATCGGGAAAATACATGATAATTATGGGAGAGTATTTTAAGAAATACCCATGCCGTGAGGAAAACTATAAAAATTGTGTAACAATAGTAAAAGGATGTGGTAAGGAAAATATGTTAAACTCAAGATAGGTATTTCTGGTAGTAAAATTGCAGTTAATCAACCGAGGTCGAGAAAAAAAACAAGAAAATCTGAAAATAGTAAGTAAAATAAAAATAATCTTTTCGAAAAAAATATAACACCAAGGTTCGTCGTTAGAAATTTAAAAAATTAATTGTTGAAACACTTGCTTCAAAGGTCTTTGGTAAAATTGCAATTGACCCACGAGATATGTGTGGGATCAATTATGACCCCATATGTAAGGGTAATTTAATTAAAAATAAGTTAGACCTATTTTTGTATTTTTTTGTAAAACTAGTATTTTTCTTTTTAATTTCTGTATTTTTTAATTTTTTGTAATCATTGTATTTTTTGACTATTTTTTTAGGTTTATTTTCGGATATTTTTAATTTTTTCCTTACTTTTTTATTTATGTCGTTTTTGTTTTTTAACGCAGCGATTTTTTATAATTAAAGAATTAATATTTTTTTGTAATGAAAACTATGAACATTTTTAATTATTTTTTTTAATTTATTTTAAATGTATTCAGAATGACAATTAATAATTTATAGTTTGAATTTCCACACAAAGGTATTAATTAATTTTTTAAAATCACTTGCCTTAAAATATGTCTAGCTCGGTCCAGTGGACCCGTAGGATCTTGCAAAATACACCTTTCATTTGAGTATTTTCACATGAGGGGTCAGCATAGAACCCAAAGGGCCCCTTTTTAATCCCCACGGGCCTCAGCGCCAACTTTGACCTACCATTCCTATGCTTGGGGACCAAGACAAAGAGAATGGCATTTTTTGTATTTGAGCTTACGCTCCAACTTCTGCAATTCAGCCGCGATTATTTTAATTCCGTTCTTGATAATATTTCTAAAATTAAATTCAAATAAGCCGCATAGTTCTTAATACAATTGTTCTAGTCTACAAGCAGCTCAATTTTCTGCCAGTGTTTTACACTAACTTGGCTTCACTTTTCCCAATTTTGTTGTTGTGCACAAAATGTCAAAGAGCCTAATTATCGGCATATCTCCAGAGTGCATGGCAAAGAAGTGCCAACAGATTTCGATTTTTGTTGATTAATCTAACTAGAAATCAATAGGTAAAATGCATCCCGATCTTACCGAAAGAATTCTCCAGCATTTGGAGAACGTCGAGACAGTAGACACGTTGGATTTGGTTGATGTTTTCGGTGTTGAACATCAGAAAATTGTGGGAGCCCTCAAGTCCATACAAGCGCATGGTGAGTTAGTCAGTGCCGAGACAACGTCACGTAAATCGCTTGAGGTTACTGAAGAGGGTCAATCAGTCGTGGCCAATGGCAGCCACGAAGCTGTTTTGTATAATGCCGTACCTGCCGAGGGCATTGTTCAGGCTGAACTTATGAAAAGTAGTCCGAACGCCAAGGTTGGTTTCAGTAAAGCCATGTCACAAGGATGGATCATGGTCGATAAGACGGTAACTCCTCCTTTGGTTAAGCGAAAAGTGAACAAGATTGAAGATTCGGTCCAGCAGAATCTCATTGCTGTGTCTAATGGCAAAACGGATTTGGCCGCCAACTTGGTTACGGAGTACAAGAAACGTAAGCTTTTGCAAGAGATAACCATTAAAAGTTTCGTATTGTCAAAAGGTCCCGAGTTTTCCACGACATTGACTAAATTGGAAACTGATCTGACAGTGGATATGTTGGCTTCTGGACTGTGGAAAGATCTTAAGTTTAAGTCGTACAACTTCGATGCCCTAGGTGCTCCACCAACCCGTGGTCATTTGCATCCTCTACTGAAAGTGCGTACGGAATTTAGACAAATATTCTTGGAAATGGGTTTCTCTGAAATGCCAACAAACAACTATGTAGAATCATCTTTCTGGAACTTTGATGCCCTCTTCCAGCCGCAACAACATCCTGCTCGCGATGCCCACGACACATTCTTTATTAATCACCCCTCAAAAAGTTACAAATTCCCGCAGGATTATTTGCAACGTGTAAAGGAGGTACATTCCAAGGGAGGCTATGGTTCTCAGGGTTACGGATACGATTGGAAATTGGAAGAGGCCCAAAAGAATCTGCTGCGTACCCACACCACAGCCGTCAGCGCTCGCATGCTGTACAAATTGGCAAATCAGCCAGAAGGTTTTAAGCCAGCCAAGTACTTTAGCATTGACAAAGTTTTCCGCAATGAAACGTTGGATGCTACACATTTGGCCGAGTTCCATCAAGTGGAGGGCGTTATAGCAGATGTGGGTCTAACACTGGGCGATCTTATTGGCACACTCTACGAATTCTTCCGCAAATTAGGCATAACCCAGTTAGAATTCAAACCAGCTTACAACCCCTACACCGAACCTAGCATGGAAATCTTTTGTTTCCATCCAGGCCTTGGAAAATGGATTGAGGTTGGTAACTCTGGCGTATTCCGGCCGGAAATGTTGTTGCCTATGGGATTACCAGAGAATGTTAATGTTATTGCCTGGGGTCTGTCACTGGAACGGCCAACAATGATCAAATATGGCATAAACAACATTAGGGATTTGGTTGGACCCAAAGTCGATTTAAAAATGGTGGAAGAGGGCCCTATTTGCCGCTTGGAGAGAGCATAAATTGTTATAAATCGATAAATAAATTAAAAAAAAAATAAAATGTGGGAGGTGGAAGTTAAACGTTTTTGTATGCATTTCTGCTTTAATTATTTATGTGATTCGAATTTTTAAAATAAATATAATAAAGTTTAAAAATCAAAAATATCAAGCTGTTTTATTGCAATTTATTTATAACTATCTGTGGACTAAGGCCAAACGCCACTCGTTAAGTTTACACACGTGCCAAAAAAAAGTGTCACAAATAAACGTTGACGCCCTGAGAAGCCCAAAATACGGGGCTTCTGGATCCTATTATAACCCCCTATGTGTAGGTGCTTAAATTATTAGTCATATCACCAACTATGCTTTCAACTATGCTATTTTTACATATTCTGGATTAAGATAGACATGTTTTTGTAACACCATAGGTGTTCCATGGAAAGCAGTAGAAGGAAATGTTTAGAAATAATTATGGTCATTTCATTTAAAGGTTTTTTGATGTCAGAAACAACATTTTTAAAATTGTTTTTTTAATTACCATTAATATTATAAAAATTTAAATAGAGGTGATTTTTTTACATAATTTCGCCAGCGGCGTTTTTTTTCGTCCCAACTTTTCTCTTCGTAACTAAAATTTTGTGTTTTATAATTTTGCTAACAAATTTTAAAAAATATTTCTATTAATTTCATCACAAAAATTTAAAAAAGGGCAAGAATTGATGGCAATATGCGAATACCTGTCCCGCTTGCAACCAGGGACCACATGACACCTGTTCAACTGCCCTGCCAAATCAATTAACACCTAATTGACAACAAGACACATAAACTGCTACAACAACAACAACAAAAGAAGGTTAAACTTGGTCTGTAGGGGATTCTAATTGAATCCAAAGGGCCGAATGGATGCCGGCGCCAACTTTGGATGGGTAATTAATAAAAATCAAGATATCGATAGCGAGACATTTATGAATATATTAAATTCAGTTATAATATTTCTGGCGGCTTGATTACAGCCCTTTGCTATAAAAGCCGCCGACTTCTTTGTAAGATAGAAATATATCCCAATTTTCAACAGTGCAATAATTGTAATAGACGACGCTACTAACAATAAATAATACGCAATCTTAAATTTCGAACTTACAGTGTTAACTCTTTTTTTAATCCAAACTTACATGATTATTTCAAAATTTTAAAGGATTACAAACGTATTACCTACAAATATACATGGAATTTTATAATGGAATTTTGCCAGAGAGGTTTAACCGTGCTCTATTTATTTAAAAAAAAAAAAAGAAACGTGATACACATTAAAAGTTCAAGTTCTTACTTAATCCTTGTGTGGATGTGTGGAAATAGAAAAGTCTAAGCGTTTGCCAACAATTGCTAGCACAAAAATTATAAAAACAAACGAAATAAGCAACAAAGGTTCTTGCAAAAGTAAAATCTTTGAGAAGTTATATGTTAGCTCAAAGTTGGCAATATGGTTTTCCACAATATTTTTCTTAGTGAATGTTATTGTGGGACGACCAAATGTATCCAAATATGTGTGAGTCAAACCATCACCTTTCCTTTCCACACCGTAGGGCGTCTTCAACTTGATGTTTGTGCATCCCTCGGGTAATATTATTGTAATAACAGCCTCTTCGACGTTCATATCATCGAAAATATGATCAACAAGGCGCATTTTCAGTAGATAATTGCTACCCTCATTGAAGAGATACTCAAACGAAGGCATGTTGTAACCCAAAACATATTGAGTCTTCCAACCACCGAATAGCGGGAAACGGGGTCTCAGTTCAACGTCGACATATTCGCGCAAAACATTCATATTTGAAGTGGAGATATTGCCATTGCTGTCGCGGTAATATACACCAAAAGCAGAGGCGGGCAACATGGTTTTGTACGACTTAACAGCAGATTGACCAGATCGTGCATCTTTTTGGAATTCGTAACGAGAGAATGAACCCTTCAATTTGGCTCCCGAATGAGTCAGCTGGATGCTTTCTTCCACAGCAATATTGCCCCAGTGAGAAATTTGTATGGTTCTTTCCAAGCGATTGACAGTCATAAAGGGGTTTTGGTTTTCGAAATGAATGTACAAATTTTCCCTGGTAAGGCCTGGAAGAGAAATTGTGAGAATTAAATACATTACATGAATTAACAAAGATGAATTAAAGTTCATAGATCGAATTGGCAAATTAAGAAAGTATACTGGATTCTTTGTTAATCGACAGTTGATAGCCATGTTCGGACCTTTTATGATATACATATATATATATATATATCTCGTAGAAACATATTACAAAAATTTAACAGTTTTCACTTTTAAAGGACCAGGATTAAAGGAATTTCTTATTTTTCTTTAACTGGCCATTCGCTCCATAAATGTTGTTAAGCCAAAAGCACTTACCTTCAATATTTTCATAGGGACCATATTTCAATTTGCTGCCAGACAAACTGTATGGTTTGGTTTGATTGTAGGTGAGGACATTCGAAGAACCTAGAACCACCTGAGTTTTTTGCTCAGTAGTTTTGTAGGGAGAATACAAGTACAAATAACCATTATATTTCACCAATTGCTTATCGGACTGCTTGATCTCTTCGGGGTACGGCTTAATCGCATTAATGTAAACTAATTCTACAAAGACTTCTTGAGTGGAGGCGGCTTTGGGAAATTCAACATTGTAGTAGGTTACATCGTTCTTGACTTCCTTTTGTGCCTTCAGTTCCTTCTTCTTAGCGTCTTTTACAGAAATGTACGAGAGGGAGGTAACGAATTCATCCGGAATGACTAATTGATAAGTGCTGAATTGCTTGCCGGCATCATCGGCGGCCGTGATTTTGATATTTTCCTTGGCCAATTGTGTTGACAGATCCAGTACGCGGTCTACATTTTTATTGACTATTACGGATGTAACAAAATCAAGATTTTGTACAAGCAGAAATGAGAAAATTATAAATGCTAAAGGTTTGGAAAAACGCCGCTCCATTTTGTTGTACCACGTAAGAAATTTTTCACACCGTGCTGGTCACAGACATGCAAGCCGGCCAGGTACGATAAAAACCCGTAACGGCGGTAGATAGCCGCTGCTTGTCATGTAGAAATCGCAAACTTTAAACGGCATCATTTACCGGCGCAATCTGTTTGCTGTAAAATATAGTACTGTTGTGAAGGAGTGGAAACTTACCAAAGAGGTTTTTAAATTTTTTAATTGTTTTTTAATTTCGAGGCAAATCAAGTCGGTACTTATATTATTTTCAGATATAAAATATAAATTTTCTCTGCTGCTATGTTAAATTCAAAAAACATAATTTTAAAAAATAAAAAAAATATACAATGAATACAAAACAAACCTACAAATAATTAATAAAATAAATACAAAAACTAAAATCATTAAATAAAACTTTAAAAAAAAAAAAATACAAAAGTTACATAAAAAAAGGTTTTTCTCAACATTCTTTAAAATTTAATTTTTTTATTAAAAAAATACATTTAAAAAAATTTTTTTCCAGTACTTGGGCTGTGTTTTAAATAGTGTATTCTTGTCTGCATTAAAAATTGTTTGTGAGAGGTGAAGAAAATTAAAATTTTTGCTGTTTCATTTTGTCAAAATGACTGAATTAAAAAAATCAAGTCGGGAATAGTATTATTTTCGGTACTAGAATTATTTTCCTCTGCTGCTATGTTAAATTCAAAAAAACACATAATTTTAAAAATAAATAAACTATACAATGAATACAAAACAAACCTACAAATAATTAAAATTTTAGCTTTTTCAAACATAAAATTTTGGCAAATAGAGTTTTATTTGTTTACATTTTTCAAAATAACTGAATTAAAAAAATATGATATCTTAGTACGAAGAATGCAGAACTAAACTTTATTGTTCTCTTCTGTCAGAATTTTTAAAATCCCATCGGGTAGTACAACTTTAGACTCATCACTTCGTTAAACGGAAAAAATTTAGAGCATTTGAAACACAGCCAAATAAAAATATTGTTTTGTCCAGAATCGCCGTAGATGCTTAAAAATATCATAGTTGGACCTTATTTAAGTACCCACACAACCCCCCTTAGTGTAATAGGATTAAATGGGCTCCATAAAGTCCCATGGGCTCCGGCTCCAACTTTGACCTTAGTTTTCAGTTTTTTAGGACTCAACTAAATTCAAAACCTCGCCCACTATCTAGCTAGACCCTAGACTACAGAGCTGTGCGGCAGCTAATTGATTGTTGTCAAAGCAGAGAGACAGTATTGCCAGAATCGAAATATATTTACATTGAGTGCCTGCAACAATTACATTATAGCAACAATTTGGCATTCATCGAATCCCCGACTTATTAAAAACGTTGGCATCCCTTTTATTGACTAGAAAACAGAAGATGACTTTTTTATTTAGAATATCACAAAACTTAAGTAAACTTTTTGTTTCCCTCCTATAATGGTAAATATATAAAGCCAAATCGGTGGCGTTCCATTACGCACATTATGGAGTTCATAAAACTGGAGTCCCAAGAGCAAAGATTGGATGACGATGGTTTTGCTGATAAGCCAACTTGCTTGCTAGAAGATGATGACTTCCAGTGTGGTCATATTGTTTACAATGAAAACTCTCGCGTGCTCAAGTATATCTGCACTTTCTGCCATAAGACCTACGATAACATAGAATACTTTTGCCAGCATCTAAGCGAGCACATATACACATCTCCCGAGGAGGAAGATATTGGTTGCATTGAGCCGCCGTGCGAAGATATAGAGGATTGCAAAGAAAATGTGATAACAAATGTCAGTTGTTTTGCTGGCGATAATAATGATCTTAGTGGGTATGAAAAAATGGATTCACCAACGACCCACGAATCGCTTTACTCTCATAGCGATTGCTTTAGCAATCCTGAAATAATTTCGAATGCTGTTGCTCACACTATTCCCAAGGATCTGGATTGTCATTCAGATGTATCTGATATGATAATAGAAGAAATTGAAGATGTCGAAGATATGCCTGCCCATACTCCAGAACATCTGCTTGAATCATTAGCAGACAATGAAAGCAATGTTGGATTTGAAGACAAGAGCTGTTCAAATGAGTTTATAGCATATGAAGATGAAGAGAGGAAATCGTATAATGCGGAATATAGTAGTGCAAAACATGGGAATAGTTTCGAAGAATGTTTTCTAAAGGAATCCAATATTGAGAAAATACGCACACAAGGTGTTTGTGTTCTCAGAGAAAACAAAGGCCAAAGTAAACCAGCGCAAAAGAAACGAGTAAGTTTGTAAAATTTGTACAAAATGTATTTTTTTTTTAAATTACTAACTGATTGGGTAGGAACTTCAGCTTTTCATCCATTTTAGTTTTCACCCAACTTATATTATCAATTCCTTATTATACTTAACTTATACTATCTCTTTTTCAGACCAACATGCAAGATTTGTTACGTTTAAGACGTAAACGCAAAAAAGTCACCACTGTAAAGGTGATAGCTGTTAAAAATCGCATCGCTGAACTTTACGATCGTATCAGAAAACAGCAGGCTCACTCTCAGCAAATATTGGCATCCAATGGATATCTACATCCTGACCATTTGTCGGAATCGGTAAACCTAGCCCATGTCGAACAGGAGACTCAGGATGCAAGTGAAACATTTGCCAGAACTCATGAAGAATCTTATAACGACGCTCACCTCACTACAGATCCTTTAAAGGAAGTGGAAACAAAAGAGTTAACGCGTAAAATAATAGGAGAAACTTTAATTACCTTAATACCAGAGGGAACTAAAATACCCAACACTTTACCTTCGTCCATGGACAAAATCCCCGAAAACGTGAGCTTTTCCCTGTCTACTAAAATGGAGAATACATCCTCCATACCACCTTTCAAGCATATGACCAACGACAAAAGGGCCATTTGTCCAGCTTGCGGTAAGACGTTCCGCAGTCATTTTAGTCTAACGATTCATAAACGAATTCACTATTTGGAATCCGACAGTTCAGTTAAACTTGCTCATAAATGCTCAGATTGTGACCAACTCTTTAATAAACTTAGTCAACTCAAGCAACATGTTGAGTCAATTCACTATCCAGATGGCTTTGTTTGCAAAATATGCAATCGTAAGTTGAGCAGTCTTTCTTTGTTAGAGCGTCATATGGTGAAGGTTCATTTGGATCGTCCATTCAATTGCCAGCAATGTGGTAAGAATTTTTCAGATCCCGTAACTTACGAAGAGCACATTGTCTCGCACACCTCAGGCGAGATATATAAATGCCATATCTGTGGTCGTAAATATTCGACAGAGTTTTTCCTCATGGAGCATATGCGCAACCATAAGGAGCAAGTGCCTCAGACCTGTGTTGTGTGTGGCAAAGTGACATTGCGTATAACACAGCACATGAAAATACACACACCACGACCTAAACGCTTACTAAGTTGTTCCGTATGTGGCAAAGTTTTCAATTTTAGCTCCGGCCTAAGTCATCATTTTAAAATAATGCATAAACTACCCAGACCCCCGCCCAAACCGAAAAAAGAACCCAATCCTAATGCACAGAAACGAAAACGCAAACCTCGTAATGTGGAAAAATTAAATAAGAAAAAGAATAATCTGTTTATACCATCCAACGAGAGCTCTTTCCACGACGCTGGCCAAATTATAGAAGAACCATCGGAAATACCTGAAGAAGTATATAATGAAGAGGACGCTCAGGCTATTTTGCAGCTTACACCCTCCACAGAGCTACATCATACGCAACAACATACAAATGAGAGCAGTGTTGGCGGCAACGATGAAAGTCACATGCAGCATTTATTGCATCATCATCACGACCACCATCATCTTGATGAGGAAGATGTTAATCACAAAGAGGAAGAAGCCAAGCGCGTCATTGTTGAGTTAATACAGAATTCAACGTATACATCATTTTTTCCTGATAATTTATCGAGTGTATTAGAAGTAACCCCGCCAATAGCAAGAGAAGAAACTATTTCAGCTGTAAATAGCATTGTGCATGACTGCTAAAGAAAAATATAGTCTTATTTATGTTAAAATAGCTGTTTTATAAATAATAAATCTCACGCATAATGTTATACAAAGAATATGTAAATGGATTTTGTTAGTTTTGCAACTCTAATTATGTTATTTAATATATGATTGTAGATTTCCACTGGGCGGGTTTTTATGTAAAAATAATAGATGTAAGAGTATATAAATGGCAATAAATTAAAAAGTTGAATTTTTGTATACTTTTCCGGGGGAGGGATAACTAAATAAAATCGGAGCGATTTTGTATGTAATGTGTTAGATAGGGGTTTTTTAAATGCCTATAAATTCTTAATTTGTTAACATAAAACTAATATTTTTTGTACGAAACGTGTAATTGAGTCCCCTACCAGATATGCAAAAAACGCGATTTTGTAAAAACTTGTACAAACTTTTATATTAAGCCAACTATATCTATATTATTGTTATATTTGAGAACTACTAATCGTAATATTATCTTGGGCCCCGTGATAACAGTTGACATAACGGCTCTTTTGAAATCATTATATTATTTCCATAACTCTGTGGATACTAATCAAATTCCCGGCCTAGACAAATTTAACGCGTTGATCATACAAAAAATAGTACTGTTTAATTTCCTGCTTCTTAATGAAACAATCCTCTTCAAGTTTCATGTTATATCGTCTTTTATTACATGTATATTTCTATGGCTGTCTAATTGTTCCTGTTCCACAAACTTTTTGCCGCATTGTTCACATGCAAACTTAGCCGTTCTATAGTGTTTCTTAAATTTGTGTGTACTTAACATTGAGGCACTACGATATCTTTTCACACACAAGTCGCAGGCATACGGCAGATTGCCATCTAATACATTATGCATTTTTCGCTTGTGTGTATCTAATTGGTTGGGAGTATAAAAGTATTTGTCACATTGATTGCAGGGCACTTGTCTTTCTTGCGTATGGCGTGATACATGACTGACATAGGCAGCTCGATGAGCGAACTCCTTGGCACAATGTTTACAGTGGAAAGTTTCACGCTCGCCATGAGTATTGAGGTGGCGTTGCAGCGTATTAATGGCACGAAATTGGCGACCACAAACGTCACATTGATGAGGTTTCAGTCCGGTGTGTATATTCAGATGTGTGTCCAGTTGATAACGTCGACGAAAAGTTTTCCCACAATAATTGCAACGATTTGGTTGATTTCTCGGTTTATAGGGACGTTTATGAATATTCTTAAGCAATTGCGGTGTGTAGGTAAGCGACCAGTCTAGTTCATTACTTGGTATGTCTTCCAAGTTGTTGCTACTATTTATATTGTCGCCTGGATAATCTTCACATTCTAAAAGTGATATAGACTAAACAATGACAATATAAATTTTATCATTCGTATTTTGTAATCGTTATTTTAATAAATTACGTGTTCTGATGCTTCTTCCAGATTCATGCAATCCAGAGACTCTCCGTATTTTCTTAGTTCCTCTTCATCGTCCTCATTTGCATCCACTAAACAGTTTAGCATCCACTGATCTTGTTGGTGCAGCATCACTTCATGTTGAGTTTTAATAGGATCAGTCTCCCCCGATTTAGTTCCATTGTGTACGGTTACATAGGAGCTAGCCTCCTTGATATCTGCTGTAAGCTCTGCACACACATGTTGCTCTCTGTAATGCTGGACAAATTCTCCGTAGTCATTGTATATTAATCGGCATTCAACACACACTATAGAAAATGTCGATGTGCAATAAAATATTTCAGCGCATTTTGTATTTACATCTAATTTATTTGTATCAATAATACAGATTTCAACAGTTTTCGACATTTCCGTACGATAAAATGTATAAGCCAACAAAAAACACTGCAGCATCAGCTGTTCACATTTAACAACAATACTACCAAGATGTATCAATTATAAGGTGGTGTTAACATGACAGCTGATTTGAGCATAAAATTTTTTAGTGTGGCGGGTCATCATAGAACCGAAGGGGGCCCCTTTTTTGACCCCCCGGGTCCCATGGGCCATCTGGATTCTTTGATGACCGCATGTGTGTGGGTACTTAAATTAATGACATTATCACCACGATTTCAACTACGACAATATTAGGTCTCTACGCCTGAATCAAGTTAGATAAAATAACATAATTTTTTTCTTTATATTAATTTACGTTAAGTGTATCGAAGTGATACAACAAATTCGGCTCAAGATCAGAAAAGTGTTATATTATTTATTGTTTGATATTTTTGGTCAAATTCAAATTTTTTTCTTTGTAAAAAAAATTATACGATTTTCCTTGAAAACTTACCCAATTCCACAGAATAGACCGGACTGCTTTATTTTGTTTTCCATTTATAAAATTGAATTATAATTTGTTGTTTTATTATGAAGTCGCATATTTTTAATTTTTATTTAATTAAAAAAAATATATCAAAATTTAAAAAAAAATCATATTAAAATTACAATTAATTCAAAAACTAAAAAAGTAAATATTTTACAAAAAAAAAAAACAAAACAATTATAAAAACAGTTAAAAAAACATTAATTTCTTTTTATTTTTTTCTTACTCTAAAATTAAATTTTTTAATTTTTCTATTTTTTGTTCTGAATTCGCAAAATTGTAATTTTTATTTATTTTTAAAAAATATATTATTTTTGTCTATTTCTAAAAAATAAAAAAATAATGTCCAAAAATTTAAATAGTAAGGTTAAAAATATTTGTTTTTCGGTTTATTAAAAACCAAAAAAATATCAAAATTTTCATTTAAAAACAAAGTACAATCATTTGTCAAACTTAATTGGAATCGTGGATAAATTAAAAAAAAATTTAAATTAAAAAAACATACGAAAATTAATAAAAATACAAAATTACAAAAAAAAATTCACAAATCTTAAAGTAAAAAAAGAATAAAAAAATATTAAATCTTAAAAAAATTACCAAAACTTCAAAAAATTTGTATAAAAAAAAACAAAAATTACTAGTTATATCTTTTATAAAAAAATCTTTTTTAAAATCATATTTAATCTAAAAATTTAATTTAGTTTTTTTTGTCCCCATGGGCACTGGCGCCAATTTTTGCCTTGTTTTTTCTGTAATTCTGCAACTGAACTTCGGAGAATGGCATCTTTACTTTTTTCATCAAGACTTCACCCGGTAAATGAAATTCAGCCATTGGTCGGTTAAAAGCACGCAATGGTAGAATACAGTTGGAAAATACCCTTACCGAAGTAGTCACAGATGCAAAAGTAACAGTTACCGCGATTTTAACACTACAGCAATATTATACAGTTACACTGTGTGCTCACCGTATTATTATCGTAGCTGTATTTTCTGATACTTTGGCAACCTCTAATGCATCAGTATCTTATTGTGATTGTACCCAGTTTAACATTAAATTGAGAAATTATTTCACGCAGTACACACACATAAAGGGTTAATGAAAAAGAAAACAAATAGCAGAGACATTCCAAATTTACCAAACAAAAGGTCCTGTGTCCTGTCCAAGCATTAGTTTCCGAAAGCAATGTTAAAAATCCTACCACCTGCCATCATTGGCAATCAGGCTAAAGCGAAATGTGGCGAGATTTTCTGTCACAGCTCCACGGAATTCACCATCTATTGCACATTCTGTGAGATGAAGTCCTTTACATTCGAAGACTTCCTGTTGCACGTACAAAATGTTCATTTTGAAAATAATCTACTTAAAACGGAAACGCTTAATTCCGATAATATCCAATACGAGGAAATTGATGTCAAGTGCGAAACTTATATTGAGTCCGGAGATCAATTACATGAAGAGGAAATATGGGACACTATGGAACATAATCTAGACGATGACGAGTTTTACTCGGGCAATGAACACCTTGACGAAGAAAGCGAGGAAGAGGAGCCAGTCTCTGTTCTGAAGAGGCCACGTAAGGTAAAGGCAGCGAGGAAGAGCAAAAAAATTAAAAGAGAAGCCGACAGCGATGACGGTGGTAATGATCACAGTTCGGATGAAGATTTTAAACCTATGGTATGTTATATAAAATTAATGTGGAATGTCACTGCATGTACTACATTACGGCCAATTTGATTCGGTTGCTAATGGATTTCTCATTATTATTTCCAGATAATAAACAAGTCCACATCTGTAGCAGACACCGATGAGACACACGCCCAATGTGGTATATGTGACAAACTATTTAGAAATTCAGGCCATCTTAAGATACACATGAGCAAAGTTCACATTGACAATGAGAAAAAGGTTGAAAAGGATAAAGAAGACAATAAGGAACAGCCTTGCTCAGATTGTGATCAAATATTTCCTAATAGGAAAACGCTGGATCGTCATGTTATCGACGAACATGGCGGATTTAAATGTTCCCTATGCGATAAACGTTTCAAACAGCGCCACCAACGCAAACGCCATGAGCAATGTCATACGGCGGAAAGGATCTATACCTGCAATGTGGAGGGTTGTGGAAAAAGTTTTACGGAAAAGTACTATCTTAAGCGGCATATAGATGTTCATACAACGGACCGCAATTTCGTATGTGGTTTTGAGGGTTGCGGCAAAGCATTCCATACCATGCGTCGCTTGAGGGCTCACCAGAATATTCACACAAAACCGAAGAATTTAGTTTGCGATGCTTGTGGATACACCTGCAGGGAGAACGAGACTCTAAGGGTACATCAGCGTGTGCATACAGGTGAAAAACCCTATGCTTGCGAGGTATGTGAGAAACGTTTTATTTCCAGCTCAGCTTTGGGTGAACACATGGCTTCGCATTCTACCACAAGACCTCACATATGTAAAGTATGCAATGCCTCGTTTGCGCGACAAAAAGCCTTATATCATCACAGCTTCTTGCACTCGGATGTCAAAAAGTTCAAGTGTAAAATATGTGGTAGCGCATATAAACAGGCTTCCGGCTTAGCTGGGCACATGCGCAAACATCGGGAAGAAGGTATGATGTCAATGGTGCCTGAGATGTCTACACAACCCGTGGCACCGGCGCCACAAGTTACTGCTGTACCAATACCTCCAGCGTACCCCTTCTTAACATTTTAGTGTTAGTTAAATAGTTTACTTTTAAGATATTATAAGTAGGTTTCTTTTTACAGACTATGTATAAAAGAAAATAACAAATAAATATACAAGAACTTTTAAAGTTTGCAATAAACGTTAAAGATCGGAAGGTCTAAAGTTTTACAATTGTATTGTATATTGGAATTTTAAAATAAATTTCTTCAGGAAAAAAAATTAAGTTTTTAAATATTTCTTTAAGAAAATCTTTAAAAATATTTTTTTTAAATAAGCTCTTTTTCTTTTTAGGAAAAAATTTAATTTAATTTTCAAAAAACATTTTTTTTATAAAAGTGGGAACCAAAAGTAGAATATTTAAAATTTTTTAATATTTAATTCTCATAATAAGAAATAATAAATTGAATTATAAATTTCTTAAGGAAACTTAAGACAAATTCTATAGGAAATGTATAACAATAATTAATTTAATTTTCCCAGGAAAAAAAGGTAATTTAATTTTTTAAATATCGATATTTTTATAAATTAAGAACTACACGAATGCAAAATTGAAGAATTGGCCAAATATAAACAAACTTTAGTTATTTTAATTTTCATAATTTTTTTAATTATAAATTACAATTTTAAATATCAAAATTTTTTAAAATATTTTTAGATTTTCAAAATTATTTTTTGTTTATTTTTGGAAATTAAAATTATCAAATTAAGTAAGAAAATTTTGAGAAAAGTTAATTTAATTTTATATATTTTTTTAAATAACAAAGGTTTGAAAAATGTTTTTTTAAATGCCAATTTTCTTCTATTGTGAAATTCTCCAGAAAAAAAATAATTTTTTAACTATGTATTTGTTTTTAAAAAGTTTGGAAAAATTAATTTTTTGAAATTTAAAATATTTTCGTTCATAAAGTTGTTGGGGAAAAAAATTCAATTTAATTTTTAAATCCGAATATTCCAAGACATATTTTATTAAATTTTCAATTAGTCTTTCACTTTTTTTAGTTTTTTTAATTAATAGGATAAATATGCTATTTATTTGTTGAAAACTTTTAATTTTTATAGCCGAAATTTGGAGAGGTATTCTTGAATTTTATATAGTCCATATATGTATGTATAGTCCACTAACTGATGACATCTTATGTTGTGATATTTAAAAATTTACCATGGCTTTGGCATTAAACATTACACAGTATGTGCATTTAGTCAGCACATGAGTACATATATATATATACCAAACAAATCTCTATACGTACACTTGAATGTATAACTACTAGACGATTAGACTAGCAACATAGCAAGAATTCGCAACATTTACTATAACAATTTAATACTAAAAGTGAATTGATTAATTTCATTGCTAGTTTGCAAGGGGCGAACCGAACCATCAGCCAAACACCTCTATTGTTATATTTAGATTATCTCAATTAATTTTATTTGTCTAAAAGATCATCATGATTTTGGTCGCTTTAGCGCTGAAATCAATAGAACTAACAAATTACTAGCAAAAGCATTTGCGGTGATAACACTATACGCGATACAACAAAATATTATGGTTAGAAAGGTAAAGAAGGAAGTAATATACGTATACAAAATAAATTTCAAATACAGTAAGGATTTTGTTTTTGTTTTGTCTTACCTTTTGCTGTAGATAAAACGCTGCAAGACCAACACCTTCACCTGTGATGATTGTAATAAAACCTTTAAAACTAAAGCTACGCTACGATATCATATATTTTCGCATATACCTGGATCTGGTACATATCCATGTAAAATCGATGGCTGCCAACGTTTGTTTAAAAATCCCAAACGTCGAAGTGATCACCAAAGACGTTATCATTTGAACACGGAAAATTATATATGTGAATATTGTGGTTATCACACTCGCATTAAAAGTAACTTAACGGTTCACGTGCGTCAGCATACGGGCGAAAAGCCATTTTGTTGTGAATACTGTGCTCTTAGCTTTCCGTCATCCTATCAACTAAATCATCACCGGGATACGCACAGTATCGAACGTAAATATTGTTGCATTATATGCGGTGAAAGTTTTACAGATGGGCGAACTCTGGGGCATCACAAAGCGTTACATGCTGCTGTTAAGAGGTTTACCTGTACGATATGTGACAAATCGTATCAACAGTCGGCTGGTTTGTCGGGACATATGAGGCGGCACAAGGAACAACAGAAACGTTGTAAAACAAAGAGTTGCTAAAGCAGAAATAATGAAAAGTAAAGAATTAAATATTTTAATACAGGGTGGCGCACGAATGGTGCTATGTGTAACAGTAATAGCTAATGGTGACCGTTATTTAAAGATGTTGAACTAGTTTGTTTGCCCATAAATGTGTCGAAGACGTATTCGACAGCATTTGGTTCAAGCAAGATTGAGCAACTGCACACATATCCAGTCCGGTTATGGCGGAGCTCCAGCGAAAAATCCCAAACAAATAAATTTCAAAGAAACTACACTTTCCGCTGGCCTCCAAAGTCATCTGCTTTGACTGCACCAGAATTTTTTTTTTGGGTTATGTGAAGCAGGAGGTGTACTAAACGAAACCAATGAATTTGACTTAATTTAAATAGTCCATTAAAACATTAATTAAGGCGATTTCGACTTCAACCCTATAGGCCACAATGAATGATTTTTCGGTGATACGGTCTCGCTTAGGGGTGGATGAACATGGAGACCATTAACGGTATATCATCTTTCAAATTAGTTATATAAAATAAAATTGAATTTTCTATACAATAAAAAAAATGTTCAAAATAAAACGAAAACCCTAACCCTGTAAAATCAAATTTTACCTCTCCAAAATGACATTTGGCACATCTCTCAATTGAGTAGAGAAATACCGCTACTTTAGAAAAACAAAAAAAAAAACACGATATTTTTATATACGTGACCTCTTGTGAATATCTAAAATAAAAACTCATCAAACAATCTCGTATTTTGATTACTGAAATATATTTCTGAATTTTTCATTTGAAATCAATATTGTTACAAAATTGAAAGAAGCTTCATTATTAAAACACCAAACCATTTAAAATGGATTTAAGTCAAATGCTAAAATCAAAAGCTTCAAAAATTAATTTTGATCCAAAGGATGTATTGAATAAATTCACCAATTTAAAATTGGCTCAAGGTAAAAACAACACAACAATGGCGCCGGATGGTGAGCTAGTAAAATTGAGGGCTCCTAAAGCCGAAACAACACGTAAAATTCAAGAATCGTTATTTGCCTCAAAGATAAACAAGGAGGGCTTAAAAAATGCACAGAAATCGGAATCGGTGTTAAATAAAACGGATGGAAAGCTTCAAAGCAAAAAGATAGCATATACCCTAGGTGAAAATAAAGCCATTAAAAAGGTATGTACATATATAGGTGTGAAGACGAAGGAGATGCATTATACACAGGCTGTGTAGTGAAATAGATACAATATGTCCAGGTTATGTTTTTTTTTGGATGAAACGGTGAAAAGATTGTTGTATCTAAAACTAGTTTTATTAATTCATAGTGAGATCTGACGCTAATCGAATTTAATAATCAATGTTGTCAATGTAGTAGCTAATGGCTTTAGAAATGGCGCTCTGTTGGGGTTGTTCAGTAACTAATGCTATTCAAATTGTAAAGGGTTTTCATATTCATTCTGATTCTGATTAAAAATTCTCTGGCATTTTGACAAATTTTGAGAATACCGTCATTGAATTCGAGAAAAAAGGAAGTGCTAAAAAATTAAAGTTTTTGATATTTAAATGGTAACATTTGCAAAACATTTTTCAGACTTATGGAAAAGATTGCTCAAAAGTACTTTCAATGTACCAGAGAGTTCTTTCAATGTACTAGAATGTACTTTCATTGTACCAGAAAGTAAGATTTATTGTATCAAAAAGTACAATTTATTATACCGAAAGGTACTTTTATTGTACAGGAAGTACAATTTATTGTATCGAAAAGAACTTGTACCAAAAACTACTTTTATTGTACGAAAAATTACTTTTTTTGTAAAAGAAAGTACAATTTGTTGTACCGAAATTAACTTCTCTGTACCAAAATGTTATTTTGTATATGTATTTCGATATCTTGGTATACG
This sequence comes from Muscina levida, assembly GCA_964034835.1. Taxonomy (NCBI): domain Eukaryota; kingdom Metazoa; phylum Arthropoda; class Insecta; order Diptera; family Muscidae; genus Muscina; species Muscina levida. The sequence goes on from OZ035882.1 coordinate 134,138,387, forward strand.
CAAATATAATTTTTTTTTGTTAAATATCAGCAGGTCCCTTTGGTTTTATGCTGATAGGTGGTCATGTACGAAATCAACAAAATAATTGATATAATTTATGTACCGTTTAACATGTAAACCTATTTTCTATGTGTTCCTTTGGCTTCCAGTACATTTTCATTTATTTTGCTCTCATTTTATTTTCAGAAATCAACTAAACTTACCACAAATGCTGTAAGCAAAAAAGATGTAAACATTACAAATACAACAAAACCAGACCAACTCAAGTCGCGTGCTTCTGATTCAAAACACACAATTGATGTTAATGACAGTGTAGGTGATACAACAAAACATGCAAAACATAACCATGTACCTGTTGTACCCCTTACTAAAGCAAATGAATCATCGATGTCGTACTCCGAAAGACACATAGTCAACGTGTTGCATACTAAAGTCTTGGCTCATCCAAATGGATTTTTCGCAAATAATTTGCCAAATTGGTTTGAAATGACATTCGAAAAAAAGTTGCCATCAAATTGGTTAGATTTATTAAAGAAATCAGAAAAATTCAATATTGAAGAAATCAACAATAAAGTTGTGATTTACGCTATAGAAGAGGGAGGCGATAAAGGATCTACCGTGCCGGAGATGTATAATTAAATTATCAATATATTACATAAAAAAACATTACTATCAAACACTAAGGAACCTTTTAAATGCTTATTATTAATAATATAATCTTAGTGGTTCAGATGCTGGCATTAAGACTGTTCAAAATAGATTGAACAATATTAAATAAGAATATTTTAGTACTTGAAAAAAAAACACAAAATTAATTGATTTACATAATCTATATACATATATTTGTTAACTTTATAATAAATCTGAATACAAAAATAAATTGCTTTGATTGATTTTATTTTTATACTGAACACATTGCATCGAAATTATATTAGATACAACTACCAGTATACATTAACACTATGATGGTTAATAACAAAGTACCTAGGGAACTTTTGCTTTATTCCTTGTTCCCCTATTTTGAAAAAATCTTCCTGTGCTATATTTTCCGGTTATATGCCATTTTACCCAAATTTGCAAGACCGGTATACATTAACACCTTGATTGTGAATAACAATTTCCTGGGAACTTTTGCTCTATTCCTTGTTCCCCTATGTTGATACAAATCTTCCTCTTATACTTTTTCCTTTTTGCCTTAATCTGCAGAACACGCCCGGTTATATACCATTTTACCCAAATTTGCAAGACAGAAATCGTTTTCTTTTTTTATTATCTAGCTTTAAACTGCCAAAAACCTCATTTATTGTTTCATTTATTTCATTCTATGGCAACCACATAAAGTGAATATTATTGTTAACCATCTGGCATCTTTCGATTTATTTCCAATTGGCACCATTGCAGAAAACGTAAACAACAACTCCTAGAAAGTGCACAAATGAAACAATTACTGTAAAGGAAAATGCTAAGGAATTGCTTTCTTCCAGTTGATTATAATAAAAAACCATCACGAACGTGTGGCGAAATTGTTTATCATAGCTTCGATGAGTTTGTTATCAATTGTACCCTATGCAAAATAAAAATATTCGAATTTCAAGAGTTCGTCACCCATCTGAAAAATGTACACTTGGAGGAGCTTATTAACGATGGTACTTCCAGTACAAGTAAAAAAGAGCTGAATTGTACAAAAATCTCAACCAGAGATCATGAGGAAGAGGAGGAAGAATACTATTTTGATAAAATTATTAAATCAGAATATGAAACTAATGCCATTGATGGGAAGTTAGCCAAAACTGATTGCCAAGACTTAGAAGTGAGCGATGAATGCAAATGGACCGATGAACACAATGATCAGTTGTCGGACGAAGAAGTAGAATATCTTTTTTTGGACGATAATGATCAGCAAGAAGAAGATGAGGAAGAGGAACCAGTTAAAAGTATAATTAGAAAGGTATTTGATGATATAGCAAATGTATAATGATATGAGCTTTTATAACAATATGTACCTTGAACTTTTAGAATCGTAAACCAAAGGAATACACCTGCGAGATATGCAACAAAAAGTATGCTAATGAACGCCGACTACAAATGCATATAAAGATTCTTCATCTCCGCGAGAAACCCTTTAAATGTACCTACTGTGATCAATCATTTGCGGAGCAACGCTCATTACAGAACCACATTGGTCACAAACACACCGGATACAATTGTCCAACTTGTCATAAGAATTTCTCTTCAAATCGAAATTTAAAGCGTCACATGCATATACATGCAGAAGTCAAGGAGTTCCTTTGTCCCGAAGAGAGTTGTGGTAAAGCATTTGCCAGCAAAGGGTTGCTCAAAGATCACCAACGTTGTCATAGTAGCGAGAACTTCATATGTGAAGAATGCGGTTACAAATGTCGTCAACGTGAATCTCTAATTGTCCATAAACGTCATCATACCGGGGAGAAGCCGTTTGCCTGCAAGCAGTGTGACAGCCGTTTTGGATCTAAACCTCTGTTGAAGGAACACATGGCGACACACGAAACGGAACGCAATCATGTATGCGATGTGTGTGGCAAAAGTTTCAATCGGCCAAAAGCGTTATACCACCACAAGCACTTGCATTTAGGCATCAAAAAGTTTGTGTGTAAAACATGCGGAGCAGCATACGCCCAAGCAGCTGGCCTATCGGCACACATGCGAAAACACAAGGATGTAGCAACGGCTTTTACAAACGAACTATCATCACCGACCAATCAGGCAAATATACTTAATGTGTTTTATAATTTATAAGATAAAATTAATAAATGTATTATAATAAGAGCGACAATATGACGATGCTGCACCAGAAATGGACAGAAGATAAACATGGAAAGTTGCAACAATCATAAATCATTGTGTATTTGTATTTTAGAGAGTTATTTTATTTTGCAAATGACAAACGCTCAGTCACTGCATGGAAGTAATCCAATGTTGCATTTAAGTAAAATACTTATAAATGCTAATGGTGTAATAAGGTCTAATAAGGTAATTTAAAACTTATCCTGGAAACAAATCTCGGCAATAACAAAATAAGAAAGTTGGCTGAATTTCACTTTATCTGTCGAGGTCTGGCTGGAAAAATTAACGATGATGTCAACTTCAGTTCAGTGCTAGGAAATAGCAAATCCAGATCCTTCAATATTTGTATTTTTAGAAACAATACAATAAAAGTATTTTTTGGTACTAAATATATACTTTTTTGTACTACAAAAGTACTTTTAATAAATTGTTCTTTTTGATACAGTTAAAATAATTTTCGTTACAATAAAAGTAATTGTTGGTACAATAAATTGTACATTTTAGTACAATAAAACTACTTTTTGATACAATATGGTTTTTGGTACATTGCAAGAAATTTTTGGTACAGTAAAATTATTTTTTATGACACTACATAGAACTTTTTGGTACAACAAGTTGGACGTTGTGATACAATAGTACTGTGTGGTACAATTAATTGTACATTTTAGTACAATAAAACTACTTTTTGTTACAATAGAACACATAGAACTTTTTGGTACAACAGGTTGTACGTTGTGGTACAACAAGAGTACTTTTTGGTACAATAAATTTTACTTTGTGGCACTGTTTATATTACCTATTGGGACAATAAATTCAACTTTTTGGTAAGATAAAAGTAGTTTTTGGTACAATAAATTGTCAGGGCGTTAATATTCCCACAAATATACCCATATCGAATTCGATTAGATACCCTATTTTTTATTACACTTTCCCTTTTGTAAATATAACGGTCTGGTAACTTTTCTAGTTGGATGCACTTGGCATCACCACAGATGTAAACAAACGGCTTTTTTTTGTCGACAAACAAACAAACCAACACAATACAAATTCCCTCTTCGTAAATTCATATACAAAATGTTAAAAACTTGTTTTATGTCCCTACCACCTGAAGATGTTGCGCACATAACATGCGGACAGATTGTTTGCCAACCAGATACTTTATTTTTTATAGTCTGTAAAGTTTGTGATGTAAAAATTTTCGAATACGCCGAGTTTATTGAACATGTTCGAACGGTACATTGGTCAGAAATATGGGATAACAGTAAAAATGAGGAAGATAGTTTAGAGTTTGCAACATTTGAGGAACTACAGCTGCCAAGCATTACTAAAAAAGAAGATTGTAAAACAGAAGATGAAGTGGAGGACCGAGAAGACGACTTTTCCAATGCAGAAGATGATGCCGATTTTGTCGTAAAAGAAATAACAACTTCCCGGGGCAGTAAATCTAGACCAAAAAAGGTAAGTTGCGTATTTTTCGTAAAGTAGCAATGAACTGACGTTTTTTCCCTTTCTTTCCTAGGCCGCAAAGTCCAAAAACCAACAATTTGAATGCACTCCATGTTCTCGGACGTTTACCTCAAAATTCTACCTGCGATTGCATGAACGTCAGCAACATGCACCCAAAGAATTTCAATGTGATAAATGTGACAAATCTTTTTTGGAAGAACGTCATCTTAAGCTACACCATCGCGTCCATGAGGGTTACACCTGTAAGACTTGTGGTAAGCTCTTTGAAAAATATGAAAGCCTTCGTTACCACGAAGAGAGCCATATAGAGACGCGGAATTTCATATGCGATTATGAGAATTGTGGAAAGGCATTTCCCAATAATCGTCGCCTCAGTGCCCACAGACGCAGTCATTTCGCCCAACCCTCCTATGTTTGTGAAATCTGTGGATCTCGTCAACGCAGCAAAGAGTTCCTAAACGTGCACATACGCACTCATACGGGGGAAAAGCCATATGCTTGCAAACTGTGTGACCGTCGATTTGCTTCTAAACATTTTCTTACCGACCACCAGGCAGTGCACGCAACCGAGAAGCCACATGTCTGCGATGTATGTGGCAAAGCATTTGCGGGCCGTAAATCACTGTACCATCATCGTCACCTGCATTCGGAAGTTAAAAAGTTTGTGTGCAAAATATGTGAAAGTGCGTATTCACAAGCTGCTGGATTATCCGCCCACATGCGTAAACATAAGCTGGAAAGTGGGATGTTGGAGAAAAGTCCATGTTCCAAAGCGGCAAAGGGTAGTAAAGATGCACAATAGTATTTGCAAGAATTGCTAACTCCAAAGGCGATGGTTGTTATATGCACGATTTTACATGACATGTCCAGAACTATAAAATTGTATGTTAAAATGTTGGCAACATTTCTATTCACAAGATGTTATTGTACAACTTAGATTTCTTTTACAAATATGTACGTTCATAACGAAAGCGTCATTAACGCTGGATATTTTTTTTCATGTGTTTATAAAGAGTCATTGTATATTATGTTAATTAATGTAGTTGGTATTACAGTAAATTACTATTTTTAACGCTAACTTAACATTGATGTAATATATGTTCCTCCAAATAAATATATAGTAATCTATAGTTAATATTGTATTTTATACTCTTTTTATTTAAGCTTTCACATTAAATTACTTGTATTTTATTAATAATCTCAATAACATTTTACAACAAACTACTTAATTTTTTTTTAATTATTGAATCATCAGAGTACTTTGATTTCCATAGTTATACACGTTTACCACTTTCAATTAAGCCCACACACGTATGGTGTAATCCCAACTGCCCGTGGAAAGTGCAGTACCATCTGGTGATACTTGTACACAGGATACTTTGTTCTCGTGACCGTACAACAAGCAAATGCGTTCCGATTTCAAAGTATCCCAAAGATTTACGGTATAATCATTGTAACCCGCAAACAAAAGACGTCCGCTAACGGAAAAGTCAACGGAATTGACTCCGAATATAATACTATCTTTGGAGAATACAGCCACTTGTCGATCGGCACGCATGTCAAATAAACGGCAACTGCTATCGTCGGAGCCTGTGGCTATAGCATCACCACTAGGGTGGAACTTGACGCTATTAACATCTGATTGGTGACCTTCAAATGACTGAACCACCTGACCGGAACGCATGTCCCATATGAATGCCATACGATCGCAACTGCCCGATACAAATGTGTTTCCGGTCTCATTTGGTGCCAAATCTATGGCCATAACATCACCCGAATGACCATGGAAACTTTGCAATAGTTGCCCAGACTCAACATCCCATAGAGCACAAGTTGAATCGCCACTTCCTGTGAGAATTTGTTGATCTGAATTGGGATAGATGCAACAAGACATGTAACTGGTGTGAGTTCCCACAGTGCGTTTCTTGGCAGCCATCTCTTCATCAAAAGTTACGGGATAAACAGTCACCTTATTGTCCAAACCACCACAGGCGACAAAATTGCCCGACGGTGCATAGGCACATGCCATGATCCAAGTGGTAGGCATCGTTACTCCGTGTTCCTTATTGGTGGTAAAAGCATCCCATATAATCAAACGACCATCTTGGGACGATGATATTATGTGACGCTTGTCAGGACTCCAATCGGTGCACAAGACCTTGGCCTGATGCCCCTTCAACACTTTGCGGGGCTTAATGTTGACAAACGATATTTGGTCCAAACGTTCGGCAATGGACGACAAACTTACATCGTTGAGCTTTTGCCGTTCTTCCTCCAGTTTTGCCTTTAAACTTTCGGCCTCCTTCATTAAACTTGCCATTTTGTCTGTGGCATTCGTGTGAACCTGAGTATCAGACATTGCACCGTACGTCGATAGGACTTTAAATAATTTTGTAATAACAATTGCCGATAAATATCTTACTTTTTGTTAACACTTGGAAAAAACATTAAGGTGTATACCACAATTCTACTCGGGATACATAATAATCGTAAAGGTAGTGCCATTCAAAAAGTTGACATATTTAACTTGGCAGCACTTTAGATGAGGTCGTTACAGTTTTACCGTTAATGACAGTTAATATAACTATACTGTGTTTGCCAAAAAAAAAAAAAAAAAAAAAAATATGTATAGCGTTTTAATAAGCAGTTAAATATTATACGTCAACGAATTACATACACAAAATTACTTTAGGTTGAAGCTCATTTTTGTGTTTAGTTTAGTTTGTTTAGTTTACGAGAAAAATTAATTTAAAGATTTGCATATCGTGTGGGCAATTCTTTAAAAGGTTAGTATGTAATTTCGCACATATTACTAGTGATTTCCCACATTTTTATAATGACTACAAATTTCATTTTTTTCGATAGGACGCTTAGTTCTGAGATAAATGCATTCAAAAAACTTCTTATAAGTATCGTCGGATTCACTTCTTATAATGAAGCCTTAAGTATGGTTTACACGCTATCCACCCATATCCTCTATCCCCAATTTTAGAGGATAGGAAATGTCACTTTGCCATAAATGAGTGAATACAATATATTCGTATTTGCTATAATATATGTTTGTAAACAAACTTGTTTTATCATAAGTTCACAAAAAAATAATCTGTTGACAAAACCTTTAAAATTTAATAATGGATGATATTGTAATGTGGGAATCGTCATCGTCGTCTGAGGATGAGGAAACATGTAGATCGCATTGGGTCAGACCGTTTTATCAGGACCGTGAGAAAGATGGAGCTTTTAAAGTGATTTTCAAGCGTTTAAAAAATGACCCCGATCTTTTTCATTGTTACATGCGTATGGATGCAACGAAATTTGAAATGCTGTTTGGAATGGTTGATCCCATTATTTCAAAGCAGTGCACTATTCGTCAACCGATATCCTCGCAATGCCGCCTAGCTATCACTCTACGGTAAGTACTGCGCTTGGAATCGGTACATGAATGTGACGAAAATTCATTCTTTAAATTTGCGGTAAATTATTATTTTAAGGTATTTGGCAACTGGTGAATCGCAAAAGAGTATATCACTGTCGTACAAATGTTCTCCATCTGTCGTTCATAACATAGTTAAAGAAACGTGCCGCGCTATAGTAGATGTTTTAAAAAATAAGGTGTTTCCAAAGCAAAGTACTGCAACTTATTTGGATGTTGCTCGTGGCTTTAAAGAAAAATGCCAATTTCCACATTGTTGTGGTGCAATCGATGGAAAACATATACAAATAGAGGTAATAAAGACATGTATTTAGCTGACTGTAATATTAAAATACAATTTAATTAAGGCTCCTGCTAAGTCCGGCTCTATTTTTTTCAACTATAAAAAAACATATTCTATTGTACTGCTCGGAATATGTGATGCAAATTACCGTTTCATTGCTGCAGAGGTTGGTGCTGCAGGCAGAGAAAGCGACAATGGAGTATTTAACAGATCTGAATTTGGAAAATTATATTTCTCCAAAAAAGTTCCGTAAGTTTTATAAGTTATTACTAATAAAATATGATGTAATACTATAAACCACTTCCAGACTTCCAGCGCCATCTGATATTAATACAACATTTGTCAACATGCCTTATGTTTTTCTTGGCGATGATGCATTTCCATTGGAAACAACGTTAATGAAGCCTTTTTCTAATAAAACGTTAGATGAATCAGAAGCCATATTTAACTATAGGCTAAGCAGAGCACGTAGAATGATCGAAAACACGTTTGGAATACTTGCTTCAAAGTGGAGAATTTTCCGAGGTCCAATTAAAGCTGACGTTGATTTGGTGGACGATATTGTGTCTTCATGTGTTTGCCTACATAATTGGCTGCGAAATATGAAATGCAACCAGTATTTCAATTCTAAACTGGTAGATACAGATGCAAATGGTGTGGTGCAAGAAGGATCCTGGAGAGGATATTCTACAAATTTAATAAACCTACGGGCTACTCAAAAAAGAAATTCTTATAAAGAAGCAAAAGACACGAGAAAAAAGTTTATGAACTTTTTTACAACTGACGATAGCGTTCCGTGGCAATGGAGTATAATTGCTGCCAGGAAACAAAGCATTTAATGTAACTAAATAAATATATCAGTATCCCTATTAAAATTATAATAATGTTTATTTGTGCCTCAATCACGTATTAACGATTGAACGCATTTCAATAAAATTTAGTAGACATTTTTTTTAACTTTTTAAACCTATGGCCAGTGTAGGCGCAGCAAAACTTTTTTAAGAGCTTGAGAGATACAATTTGAAACTCAGTACTCGGCAACACAGATATTAATATGCCGATGAAATTTTAACTTTCTAGCAGCAAAGTTGACAAAGGATGACTTGTCTGAGATTAATGCAAGTCTATTAATTTGCTGTATAAAAATCTAATGTGTCAAGTGATCGGACAAGGCTAAATACCCAAATGGTAAATTGGGTATTTAAATGTAAATACCCAAGTATTTACCCAAGCACCTGGGTATTAACCCAAAATGTGGGTATAAATCAAAATAAAGAAAAATTAAAATAAATGAAGAGAATTAAATTTTTTATTATTTATTATCGGCTCGCTAGCCAGGAGACAAGTGCCAGCTCGAGAGCACATTTGAAATTTTGTGGCTCTTGGTTCGAGAGCTAAGTACCAAAGTTATGTACCAGAAGTACTTTTTTATGCCAAAAAGTACTTTTATTGACCCAAAAACACCTTTTGCTGCACAAAGTACTTTCTTACCAGAGTACTCTTTTGTACCAAAAAGAACTTTTAATGTACTTTTCGGCACAAAGTACTTTTTGGTACCAAAAGTACTTTCAATGTACCTTTCGGCACAAAGTACATTTTTTTGTACCATATTACTTTTTTGTATCAAAAAGTACTTTTTGTCATAGAAAAGTACTTTGGTACAAAAAAAGTACTTTGTGCCGGAAAGTACATTAAAAGTACTTTTTGGTACAAAAGAGCACTCTTGTACAAAAAAAAGTACTTTGTACCGAAAAGTACATTAAAAGTATCTTTGGTACAAAAAAGTACTCTGGTACAAAAAACAGTACTTTGTGCCGAAATGTACATTAAAAGTACTTTTAATACAAAAAAGTATTCTGGTACAAAAAAAGTACTTTGTGCCGAAAAAGGTTCATTAAAAGTACTCCGGTAAAAAAGTACTTTGTGCAATAAAAGGTGTTTTGGGCCAATAAAAGTACTTTTTAGTATAAAAAAGTACTCTGGTACAAAAAACAGTACTTTGTGTCGAAAAGTACATTAAAAGTACTTTTGGTACAAAAAAGTACTCTAGTACAAAAAAAATTTACTTTGTGTCGAAAAGTACATTAAAAGTACTTTTAATACAAAAAAGTATTCTGGTACAAAAAAAGTACTTTGTGCCGAAAAAGGTTCATTAAAAGTACTCCGGTAAAAAAGTACTTTGTGCAATAAAAGGTGTTTTGGGCCAATAAAAGTACTTTTTAGTATAAAAAAGTACTCTGGTACAAAAAACAGTACTTTGTGTCGAAAAGTACATTAAAAGTACTTTTGGTAAAAAAAAGTACTCTAGTACAAAAAAAATTTACTTTGTGTCGAAAAGTACATTAAAAGTACTTTTGGTACAAAAAAGCATTCTGGTACAAAAAAAGTACTTTGTGCCGAAAAAGGTTCATTAAAAGTACTTCGGTAAAAAAGTACTTTGTGCAATAAAAGGTGTTTTGGGCCAATAAAAGTACTTTTTAATATAAAAAAGTACTTTGGTACAAAAAAAGTACTTTGTGGAACAGAAAAGTTTTTTGGGCCAATGAAAGTACTTTTGGTACAAAAATTTGCTCGCGAGCCAAGAGCCATAAAATTTCAAATGGGCTCTCGAGCTGGCTCTTTTGTGGGCTCCTGGCTTGCGAGCCCTATCTGTTCAAAATAAATTCGAAAATGTTCACATTTCTCTTAAGCGCCCCATACACGAGTACTGCCGCATGTCATGCCGATGAACCCCTTGGGTACGTGTGTGATTGAAAGTTCCGATACACACTTATCAATCATTGTTTTATTTTGAATTTTGAAACAGCAACAACTTGGCTATTCCTTCAAAATTAAGTTCCACAATGCAGGAAAGGACTGGTACAATCCAACAAATTTCAGAAACAAATCGCTTTTCTATTTCCCCTTTTTATTTTTCACAACAAACAATTTCCAAATTTCGTTGTTTACACTTTTGTAAAACAATTTTGTAGAATCTGACATATTTGAAATATAAAAATTACACAAAGTTCATCAGATTGATAGGTGTTCATTTTGAAAATCAAAATTGTTTTGATTTTCATACTGCATTGTCTGTGTGACAAATACATTCTCATGTACTCTCAAATTTACAAATACACATATATTGCCGTTCCAGCGGCAGTACTCGTGTATGGGGCGCTTTAACACTACTTAACAGCGAGTATTTGTTATTCAAATGAGTATTTACCCGAAATTAGATAAATACCGGGTATGAAAGTGGGCATAAATGGGTAAATACCCAGGTCTAAACCCATCTATAAATGTGCCCATATGTCTATGAGGATTCACAACTTTAAATCAATTTCCCGTAATATTAAGAAAATTGGATACATCAACTTTTGCCATAACGGCATAGATAGACCATTTCATTGCATTTGTTACTCCTTATAAAGACCCCAATGTAAATTTATTTCAATAAAACAGGTGATATAAACAACAATTGTTTTTTTATTTAATTTAACAATATGTACTATATTTTTATTAATCAATATATATAATTTTTTTACAATTAATTTATGTCATCTACAACTTCTAAAACTCTACGTCTTAAAATTTTAAATTGGGTCATATCGAGATCTTTTATTTCTGCATATAGCATGTCACAAAAATGTTTTTTAGGGTCTGCTTCATTATCTATTTTAGATTTTAAAAACCTTTCTTTTAATTCTAAGTCTTGACGTTTTAACTTTATTTTTTCCTGGAGAAAACAGTTTTTTCTCTTTCTTCCAGAACTGTTCGCATTTTCAGAATCTTTTTCAAATCCATTACTAGAAATTTCAAGATCATTTTGTGTGCAATTTTCTACCATATCAGTCTCTTCATCTAAATATTCTATTTCTAATTGCGTTTCTTCATTTGTATTTAATTCTAGAATTAAAGTTAAGTAACAAAATATTATGCTTATTTTAAGAAGCAGGTATTATACTAATATGTGTGTAAGTACAGCAGTGGAACAAATTCGTTATTCTATATGTACCTAATGTTATTATCTTACCCTTTACCGAGTCTTTACACATTTCTTCCTTAGACCACAGGGGTTTAGAACTAATAAAATAAAGTATGTAATATGTGTTTGCAATATTATACATATATATGTGCCTAAATATCGCATACCGTCTCGGAGCCATTGAATCCTTCAAAAAATCTAAACGTCTTGCCCAAATAAATTCTTTTGATGTACCAGCAGCACCGCTTCGCCCCATGTTTTGGAACGCATTAAATTTATACTTCAAAGCTGCGAATTTCTTAGAAGCTGCTGACACGTTCTTTTCGTTTACTGAAATATCTAAACAAAATTAATGTTAATATGATAAGAACAAAAATTTTTTAAGAAACGAAGAACAGTCTTAATGAGTCAGTTAGAAGAATGCATTGTGCTTCTTCACAAGGTGACTCTCGGCACATAGCCCATACTATATTAAGCCAGGCTATTGCTCATGAGATCTGAAAGATGTCTTCAAAATGTCACGTCTTCCCAAATTGCACTTTGGGTATTGATCCGCAAATTACCTACCGAGATCTGAAAGTACATTTTTCCATCCGGCTTGCCTGGCCAAATTATTTTTATATGTTGAGCATGTTGAGTCCCATAATGCTCGATTAGATCGAACGCTCTCTATAAATTGTTCTAAAAATAAAACATGATTAAAAATCATAAGATCTAACAAAAAACACAAAAAATCTTACCTGTGCTTACGTTTTCCATTATGTTTATTTAAATTTCCCTGACAACACTTTGACAATGTAAAATTTTATAGCATTTTTGAAAGCAGAGTACCTTTTTATAGCAAAGTGGTAGGAAAATCAAAATTTTTTGATTTCGCTATCTACTTTGCTATAAAGGTATATCTACTTTCCTATAATTTTTTAAATATGACGTTACTCTTTTCTCTTAAAGCCTTTTCAATTAAACTATCTCTTTTGCACATTTTTGAGGATAAAGGTAGATATGGGTAGATAGCGTGTAAATCAGCCTTTATCTCAAAAAAGGCGCTTAGTTTAGAGGATAAAGGCCTTGTTTTTTGGTATCCTACATAGGAGACCGGTATAGGATACCACAACGCTTCGACGTTAACAAAAAGAAATTACTTGGCAGCACAGTAATTTATGTCAAAAAATTTGTTGTTTTCCTTTCATTCATTTGTAAATATTGTATAATTGTAGTTTTGAATTTGTTTTTATGAATTAACATTTCATGGGAGTAAAACAATTAAATGCAATTTTATTTGACGTTCTTTTTCATCTCTTATTTTCTGTTTACATCTGCAATATAAAAATTGATCACATTTTTATTTATTTTTTAAACAACTTCAGCTTGGAATTTAATTACATTAACATAACATTTTAATGGCTAAGCGCATTACCAACAAAACGCAACCAAAAATAGTTAATTTTTCAAATTAAATGATTTCAATCAAAAATACGCTTTGCGCGCTCAGACGCACGGATCTGATGACGGATTTATATAATCTGAGGAAAATGTCGTATGTGATCGGTCGACAGCCAAAATGCCATAAAATTTCGTTATCGATTAAACTACCGACAAACAAATTCGTCAACAGATTCGTGTGACTGAATGCGTCTTAAGAGGTATCAGATATATGGAATTCACAAAACGATTAAGATTTTTAACTATCAATTCTTTATATTCATAGATATTTCGTTAACTATCTATTGTAATTTTTTTTTGAAATCATATTTTCATATAAACTATTCTAGAAAGTACCCGGTACTCAATAATTTACCAGCTCTGAAACAACAAACAACCATCACTTTTCCTCCAATCTGGCCACTAATGCTAAGTGGCGTTTGACATTTGTGATTCAGTAAAGCTGGTATTACACGAGGTGTATTTTACACATGGATTGTCAATTCAAAAAGCGATATGTAATTCTGCATGTCTGTCAAAATGAGCGTGCACATTTGGTTTATAATTTTTGCGTTCAAACGTGCTTGTGTATGTATACATGTGTTTATCATTAACAGCTGACTTTGCTATATTTTATCATCGCCAAACACAGATTTATTTGCCAAATTTAACTAAAAATATGTTAAAAACACTCATTAATTGTTCTATGTACTATTTGAAATAACATACTTATCCTTTTCAACTTTTTGTCAGCAAACGCTTTGTTGTTTTTCAAAAACAGCTGATTGCCGATATGTATTACATGTCAAAATAGAGCACGCTCTAAATGAAATGTATACATATGTTATCCAACACATTGTTTTACACAAGCAGTGTTTGAAAGGGGTCACACGACATGTATAAATTTTACACTGTAAAAATTGACATGTCATATGTACAACACATGTCGTGTAATACCACCTTAAATTCGGTTTGCAGTGTGTATACAAATTTATCTTGATTGTGTATATTTTTCTTAGAAAATCATAAATTTTCGCGAAAAATATACTGCAAATTATTAAAAATTGAAAATATTAACAGTTGACGAACCATAATGCAGTGGATTTATATGAAATCTATTAAATAAAGTTAAGTGTAGCTCGGGAAAAAGCTGAAAACTTTCACACTATCACGCGCACCGTGGTGTGTACTTATTTTATGTATAAATGAATTTGGGTATATCGGCCGAGAAAACAAAACAAAAAAGGCATTTCAAATGACGGACCAGTATATGAAAGAAATCTTGCGGGTGGCGGTGGCACAAATATGCCAGACCATTGGCTACAATGCCACACAAACGGCGCCGCTGGAATTATTGCAGGATGTGATGGACAAATTTCTGCGGGAATTTACAAGGGATCTAAGGCGTCAAGTAGAGCACTGTAAGTAGTTAATGTGTACACATTACGTCGCAACCGTGTGTTAGTTAGAATGACGGAATTTGCTAATTTTTGTTTTTTGCAGATAATCGTACCGAGCCCAATTTGGATGATATGGCGTTGACCATGAATAGTATCAATGTTAATTTGAACGAATTGCTGGATTATATCAACAATGTGGAGCCGGTGCCTTTTGCAGTAGAAGTGCCAAAATTTCCGGCACGCAAAGATTCGTATTTAAATTTCTTAAAGCCAGGCAGCAAAGAAGTTTTAACACGCCCGGTGCATGTACATGACCATTTGCCGCCTATGCTGCCGCCAGAGATATCTCAACAACAGCCTGAAAGCAATTTAGCATCCACAAGTGGTTTATCAGATGTGAAGCCTTTAACAGATGGCATGGCTTCTGGTTCTCATACGGGCGATCTAATGAATGGAAATGGTATGTATACCAAAAGAGAAAAATTATGAGACAATACAACAGGTAGATTCATCATCATTTTTTTACACTTTATCCTTAGACCCCTCAGCAGGCACCTCTGCTTCTGCTGTACTGGATAAAACAACACTACAGTCGTTGTTTAAGCCTGCTTCAAGTTTAGATGATGGCGATAGACCTACAAGGGAAGTTTCAAGTGTCGTTATGACGACAGGAGGCTACATATCACCAGCTGTAGAGGGAAAAATGCCCGAAGCCATTATACCAGATATTATAGGTAAGTTGAAATTGACACAATTGGAAAGTTATCTTATTTTTTTTCCTATTCCCACCATTTGCAGATAAACTTTTGGGCTTGGATGCGCCTCCCCCACCTCCTCCACCGCCACCACCTCCTGCACCCACACCTGTACCCGCAGCAGTTGCCAGACCAACGTCAAGATCCAACAACTCTACTCCTGTACCCACAACGGACGTAAAACCCTCAATTTCCGATGAAATAGATAAGGATAAACCAGTCGGCCCTTCGACTAGCAAAGAATCAAAAAAATCTTTACTTAACAAGGCTATGGAAATCACCGCGCCCGGTAGAAAATTTGATGATATTTCTCACAAGAAGGAAAAATTGTTTAAACCTTTGTCATCAGTATCAAATAACACTCCGTCATCGATGCTGCCCGGAAAGTTCAATAAAAAGATGTTAATGCAGCACAACACAGCCGGCGGCTTAAATCATGGCAATCAATCAACCAATTATGCTAACATGTTGTTAAAAAAAGCCAAAAAGCAAAAGGTTCCCCTTGCTTCCCAACAGCAAGCCGTGGATAAGCATGCTGTTGGCGAAAAGCCCGGTAAATTAGATCCTGCGGAAAAGACGCAGAAAAAATACATGAAAATGTTACAAAAAATGGCTAAACAAGGTAAAATACCACCGGATTTGTTAAGCACCATTATGGGGCCAGACAAGAAATCAAAAATGTTCAATCCTAACATTTTGGCGATCATGCCTCCAGGTCCCGAGAAACTTCAGTTGGAAAAACTGCTGAAGAAACAAGCTAAACAAAGACAAAAAATTATTAAACAGCAAATGACACAGGAGCAGAAACAAAAGAAGAGTCAGTTGCTGCAAATGCAACATCCACCGCCCCTAGTGCCGCTGTTTACACCCGGCCCTATTAGGGACAACCTCAATAAACCATTAAGTGTAGATTTAGACGAGCACAAACCTAGAACCGAACCGCAGGATTTGTGCAAAACGTCTCCACTAAAATCCACTTTCAATCCAAATTTAAAAACACCGCCAGGACCACCACTTCCAACAGAGTCATTTATAAAAAAATCTTCAAACACCCCCGTAATAACAGAAACGTTGGCAGGAACCACCGAAACTGCTGCCCCACCGCTGCAAATTGTAGATGGAAAGGAACATAAGCTATCGAATGAGCCCGATCGCAGCAAATTGAATATTTTCAAAAAGATATCAAAACAAAAAACTCCAAAATCTTCCTCACCCACACCGTTGCGTTTGACAGGCATAGCGGACACACCTATTATTAATTTACCTTCGGGAACTACAATAACACCTGCTCCTGGTCCAGGTCCTTCTTCGTCTATAAACAGAACCTTATTTCCTCCGCTGGCAGACAGTTCAGGGGGCAATGTTATCAACTTGGACGATATAAAGGATAAACCTTTGGCAACTAACGCCCTTTCGGCGGATGTTCCCGGTTTAAATAGAGTTTTTGGCGAAAAGCCACCAGGCGGAGATCTGGAACTTGCTAATAAACCTAAGAAGAGAGGACGTAAACCTGGCAGTAAAAATGCCCCAAAGATACCCGGAGCTGTGCCAGGTGTGAATAACGCTTCAATGAAAAAAAGCAAGAAAATGAAAATGGATGTCAACTTGTTTGGGCCACCACAAATTCCACAAATACCGCCCGAATTTGCAGCTGCGGCAGCAACCGGAAATCTAACATTTGACAATGTGGCCCATTTGTTCGGTAATCCTCTAAATCCCATGGAGTGGGCCCAAGGTAAGCAATTGCAGCAACAAATGATGATAATGGCAGCGGCCAAGGAGAGGAAAGAACAGAAAAAGAAGAACAGGCTGATGAAAAATGAACAAAAGCCCGATTTCTTAAATAACGCCGATAACGCCTTAAGCATTACACCCAATCATCCAATGGGCGGAAGTTTAGGGCCCACCAGTGAGGAAGTGCAAAATATTAATAAGAAATTAATGCGTATGGATACAATACTTAAGCCGGCACCATCGTTACATGGCACAGATTTATCCGTAGACACAAGTCTTATCACAGGCAAAAAGTTACCCTCTCCTTCGTTATTTCCTCCTTCAAATACGTCTACATCGCCTTTGAAATCACCTCTAAAGTCGCCCGGTTCAGCAGCTACCAAACGAATGTTGCAGGGTGTTGATGCTATTGCGGCAGCTGCCGCAGCTGGCCTTGCTCAGCCATTTATGCTAGGCAATCGCCCAGGTTTTACCAATCTTTCTTCAAATATGCTGTCAATGTTACCGTTTGCCTTTCCTCCACGTCCAGGGTTAATTCCCACGCCCGGCCTTTTTCCAACACCAGGTTTAGGAGCATTTCCTAATAATTCCAAAAATCCTTTGTTGCCGGGTTTGTTTCCGTTTCCAAATTTAAAACAGCCACCAACAGGAGGGGATTTGGGAAACAATCAAGGTACGACAAAGTTTTACTAAAAACTTTATAACGTAGTTATTCATATATTTGTTTATTTCTTGCAGATACGGAAGATTTGACTATCAACAAAAAGAAAATGGAATCCGCGGAACGCAGTTATTGCAATGTAGCTCCTTTGGTACCTGAGTTCTTAAAGCTTAGCAATCCGGATATAATGAAACATTCTGCTGATCATCATCACCACAATGATAGTGATTTGCCTAAAACTCCGAAGCCCCGTAACTCCATTCAAATGTCAAATCCCCAAGACCATTCGCACAAGAAAATGCCACCAATGGATACTCACACTCCTGAAAGTGCAGCCAGTTCTGGCTCAAAATCTATACCCTCCACTCCGGGAGGTTTAGCTTACAATGCATATGAGCAGTTCATGAAAAAGAACGATAGTCCTCTAGAGTTGGTCACTAATAAATCAGCCAAGGGTCTAACATCCTCACAAGACTCTGGTTTAGATTTCTCCATAAATAAAAAACACACACCACCGGGATTAGGCATCAAACCGCCGCCTATTACGGTGAATAACGAACCCATAGAGGTGTCTGATGATTCGGATGAAACTAGTCAGCCACCAGCACAACCACCGCCGGCTAAACATACGCCAGCTCCGCCAACTCCAGTGGCATTGCCACCACCACTAGTAAACCCTCCCAGTGCTGCCACATTTAATATGGATGAAATGTTTGTGGCCAACACGGGAGCCAGTAAACCAACAACTCTTGAATCTGATCTATCTTCCAAGGAACTAAAGAAACTTAAAAAGCAAGTGAAAAAGACGTCTACTAGTATTACCACCTCCCTTATTAATCCTGAGAAGTCCGATGGAGTTAGCAAACTTGCAGGTGGTGCTGACCTAATACCTTTAGCTTCCACGGGATTGGCATATTCGGCGAAAAATATTCCTTTTAATAGTCTCACAGCCAACGCCAATCCAACATTTAATCCCCACAAATCTGAATTCAATGCGGCCTCGTCCACAGTTTTCGACAACGTAACAATAACAGCAGCCATTCCATCAGCTTCTTCCACGTCCTCAAATGTATTTGATATACAAAAGAAACGTAAGGAACATAAAAAGTTAAAGAAGATCAAAGAGTTCAAAGAGGGTAAAATCAAAAAGAAGAAGGACAAGAAAGATAAATCAAAAAGTAAAGACAAGGCAGAAAAATACTTGCTTTCTCAGCAAAATTCTCCATCGAAAGAACGTGACAAAGAACCCGCAGAGGTGCCAGCTGCAAGTATGAGTATAACTGGCGGTGGGGTCGGTGGTCTTTTGGGGGACAAAGTGAAAGAGAAAGATATACTTAAGAAATTAAAAAAGGAAAAGAAAAAGGTAAAACAACGATCGACTGCTGAAGAGACTTTGACGCCAAACCAAACCCTGACGCAGCCCTCAACAACTAAAGACTTAACTATCAACGCGACAGAGGGTGAAAAGAAGCAAAAGCATTCGCCTTCTTCTAGTAACGTATCATCTTCTGGTACTGAACAAGAATCACCAGGTTCAGCAGCTGCACCCACCATTGCGGCTTCTGTGGTACCGAAGCTGACATTAAAATTAGGTTCTACACTATCGCCCACACCTATGGATGATTTACACCATAAAAATGCAAGTAGCTCTCAAACAGCTACCGTGGTCGCACATACTGTCACAGCATCATCACCTTCGCGGGAGAATCAAAGAGAGCCCTCGCCAGAGTTGGCTAGAATATCACCACTTGTAACTAGGCCGCCTAAGAATAAAGCTAATCCAAGTGAGTACATTTTTAAGGCTATTTAGACTTTTATCACAATCCAAAAAAAATACAATTATGTAGGAGAGTTATACAATTTTCAGTTCTGCAATTACTAATTTTTTCTATTTATTCCTAACAGATGATTTGGCATCTGCTGCAGCTTCTACAACGTCCTCTACCAGTGCCACAGCATTGGACAACTTTACTGACCCCAATAAGAGTAGTTCATCATCTACAAGTGTCAACATGATTGTACCACCGCCAAGTCCTTGGCTGTCGGGTGGAACAATTTCGGCTAGTTCGGTCTTACTGCCGCATCAGCTACTGCAAACCACAAAACAACACGATATGACAGCGACATCAAGTTCAAGTCAAAGCACGGATAACACAAAGACTCACAACACTGATAGACAAAGTCCTTTAACTTTAATAACAGAAACAAGTCGACCGTCATCATATATCGTAAGTAAAGAAACATCAAAGTTAAGACTTAACAAAGTTAAAGTTAAAAAATTGGACAATCTGTTGCAGGATGCGGAGGGTCATCGTGTGTGGATTTGTCCGGCTTGTGGAAAAGTTGATGATGGTTCACCTATGATTGGCTGCGATGGTTGCGATGCTTGGTATCATTGGTAAGGTTACATTTAAA
This sequence comes from Muscina levida, assembly GCA_964034835.1. Taxonomy (NCBI): domain Eukaryota; kingdom Metazoa; phylum Arthropoda; class Insecta; order Diptera; family Muscidae; genus Muscina; species Muscina levida. The sequence goes on from OZ035882.1 coordinate 134,158,747, forward strand.
TGTTTATAAAAAAGACAAACTGTTGTAATTTCTATCTGTATTTCCTTAGGGTTTGTGTGGGCATTTTTGTTGCACCCAAAGACAATGAAGACTGGTTTTGCCGGGTTTGCATAACGCGGAAAAAAGGTTTACATGGCTCTGACAAGAAGCGTAAACGCAATAAGAAAAAATAATTTTGAAAAAAATTTTAAAACACAATAAGTTTAGCTTTTAAGAAGTTGTAAAATTACAAGAAATTTGTTAATATGCAATAGAGTATATAAAAAAACAATTTAGATTTGTATTATAATGAATATTCATTTAAGAACGTACATAATATTATTGTAACGAAAAATGTTAAAACACAAAAAACAAAGTTAAAAGTAGATATTGCGGATTCGTCATTTTTGACTTGTTTGTGTAACATTAAAGTTTTGCATTGTATTTTTTTTTTTAATGAAAATGTCTTGTTTAACAAATGTAGGACAGAAAATAAAACATATGACATTATCTCATTTAGTTTTTATTAGTTTTGTTTCTCTATTTTTTATATAATGGAAATTTACTCATTTATGTCAGATGATTTTCTCTGACCGTATTTCGCTAAGTTTTCAAGGCAACTCAATATTGTAAAGTGAATTTCATACGCTGTTTTTGCATAAATTGCATATTTTATATATAACATTAAATGCATTTAATGTTCATGACTACGAATATAAGACACAGTATTTACATAATAAATCAAACTGCTTAATCTGTACAAGAACTTAACATTTTGCAAATATTATGGAAATATAGCACAGAGAGTAGGCAGAAGAATCAATGTTATCTGTGAGCTGTTTTAAGATCTTATCGAAGTACAACCAAGAGCAAAATAAATCAACTATATGTAACAACAAAGATTTACATCTTAAATACTGTATAATAAGTTGTCATGTTCGCTTCTAACTTTTTAACAGAAATTGCAACTGCTTCTATATATCGTCAGCTGAAATGCAAAAGTCCCTAACTAACAGAATAATTGAAATCGATGTTTTAATAAATCAGGATGTATTTGAACAAGCTCCATGTCCAAAACATTTAAAAGTGCTGCGATCAAGTATAGAGATTTTATTAACGAAATTCAATGGGCTCTTACTATAAGTATTCTTTTAAATACACAAGTTTTTTTGCTTCTCCTGTAAAATAATAAACATGTTAGTTAGGGCTGTTTGTATTACAGCCGACGATATATTAAATTAAATTGATATACATAATAAGAAAAAAAATAGTAATCAAAATCTGCGAAAGAATTAATTTAGATTTTCAGCAGATCTGACAAACTAATCGAAACACCTCAGAGAAAGTTGCCTCCTCTGTCTGTAATGGTACTCTGTGATACATGTGTGTGATTACTATTTCTTTGGTACTTGTTGTGTGCATCTGGCAATGCTGTTTTGATTATCATTGGTACTTTGTCATCTCAGACGATTGCCATTCGATCAGTTATGTTTTTGCAACAGTTTGTCTGCTCTCTTTAATTTCCACAATACCTGTTTAACAATAATTACTGTATTTGCTGCTTATGGTTTACGTTAAGTAATTTTGTCATCTTTAAATATATATTTCGCGTACAACAAATTATACGAGCGGTGGTATTTGTGATATTTTTGTGTGTGAATGTGTTATGCTTACTCTTGAACCAAATTTAATGAGTTTTAAAAAAATGAGCAAAGTTAGTATGTCTGCTAAGTTTTTCAATTATGCTGTCAGTATAGAGAAACTACAAAAGCAAGATGTATTAATACAGGTGGCTTTAACAGCCAGCTGGTTTTAACTTTTTTTTCTGATTTTGGTGCCTCTGCACTGTCAACTACATATACTCGCCGAATGGTGCCTTTCGGTTGTCAAAATTTTGTATGGAGATTTTGACACTAGAGAGGAACTACACAAAATAAATTGCCTGTTGTTGTTGCAATGCCAAATTTGTTGTACAGATAACTACACCTTTATTAATACATCTTGTACAAAAGCCTTTGGATAACATCATAGTTTCGTACCTTCATTTATTTTCTGCACGGGCATGCAACGGCGCGGCTTCATACATGTATTGCCGTATCAGTAATTCTCTATATTAAGGTAAGGGATTTATGCCATTAGCAAAAGCAAAATGCCTTACGGCGTGTAAATTTAAAGTCGTAGTAGTTGTTGCATTTAGTTGGCAACTTATAATGATATTCCATGTACGCTAATGGAGATAAAGTTTCAAGCTAATGTCATGCGGGTAGATTGAATGTTGTACCAAGGCCACTATGCTTACGCATTCGACCTTGGATTTGTATCACCAGACTGAAGGCTGTGCTGGTATGCTGGCTTTAAGCCGGGCTATCGCTCGCCGGATGGGGCGGAGTTCTTGCCAACACATCTGGTGCTCGACCTCACTTGACCAAATAATTCATACCAGCGGGAGAAAATTGCCGAAGATGATTAAGGCAACAAAAAAAAAGTTTAAAAGAGGGCCCAAGCTGTGAACTTACTTCTACCTTATCTCTAATACACTCACCTAATATGTAATATGTACTTGTTCTTACCGTGTTCTCTTCAGTGTAAGTTTTCTCTTCCGGCCGCTGTTTTTGCCGGGAACATTGCCCACCCTTTAAGCAATCCCGAAGGCTGCTCCTTGGCATCCCTTTGAATTTTGTTGAGATGCCCCAAAACCAATATGCCCTACCTTTTGTGGTTAGGGCTTTCTTTGTTGCTACCAAAAGTCTATTCCTATTCCATATTCATTTCAGTACTCAAGGCTTCCTTTTTTTTTTAAAATTCATTATAAAAGATTTTATTTTACTTAATTCTAACTGTACAATCTTATCTCCATAGTCTAACTAACTTCTATGCATTTCTAAAATTACTTGTATAGTTTTGCGTCTTGAGATCTCTTTGTTTTGAAAATTTACATCAAGTTGAAAAAAAAATTTGTACGTTAAAACTTTTTGAAAATTTTTGTCTATTTGGATGTGTATCTTATGCTTCTGGCATAAATTATAATTTGGTTATTTGATTTTTGCTTTATAGCAAAAAAAAATAAATAAAAAAAAAACAATACAGAACGTAATTTCTGTACACCCATGAGTTCTCCACTTTATGGTGGCAAACAATGGGATTTCAGTTATAGATACACTATTATTTTCTTTAAGAACAGAAAATCCGAGGGATTATATTTCTTTTAATATCAAGTTTTGGATTAAATTTGCGGGATCTTTTCAATGAAAGGCCCTAGAGCGCTCTATTACCTAATCAAAAAAAAAAAGTCCCTGCCTAAAATGTTTTAATAAAACAATTTTAATCTATCGGATGTTCCCCCTTTTTATCTAGAGATAGACAAAAACTTTTTACAAAATGCTAGAAATCAAAAGAATAATATAATATAAAGAAATTAAAATTGTATAATATTAGGGCATAGTTAAAAATTCAGTAACATAATAAATTAGAAATAATAGAAACAAAGAAAATGTATAATATGATGACGGAGGTAAAAAGCTAATTTAAATACTTCATTATTCTTATTTTATCAGATGCAATTTTCTTTCAGCTCAATCGGGAAAGTTGTAAGGCACGTGTAATTTTCACTTTTCTAATTATTACAGATATTGCTGCTAAATTTGGGCGGCCATTTATTTCTATACTTGGTTCCCGATTTTTCCCTTTCTTTTTGTACAAATGTTGTTAGATTCGGGAAACCATTTTATTTTATACTTGGATCCCGACTTTTTGTACAAAAGTTACTGTTAGATTCGGGAGACCACTTATTTTCATACTTGGTTCCCGACTTTTTGTACAATTGTTTTTGTCAGATTCGGGAGACCATTTATTCTTATACTTGGTTCCCGACTTTTTATACAATTGTTTGTGCTAGATTCGGGAGACCATTTATTTTTACACTTGGTTCCCGACTTATTGTACAATCGTTTCTGTCAGATTCGGGAGACCATTTATTTTCATACTTGGTTCCCGACTTTTTATACAGTTGTTTTCGTTAAGATTCTTTGGATTTTCAAGTCTCGTGCCATTTGTTTGTCCCTACATTTTCCCTAACATGCCACTTTCCCGATCTTACCAAGAGCCTTTGTATCCCGTTCCCCCGTTATTTGGGCTCCTCCTTTCCACTTTCGCCAATACGGTCTCGTATGCCGGGGTTCTTTTCTTTTTGAAAATATATCTTACATAACCTACATATTACATACCAAATCCAGATGAACTTTTTGATTGAGGTACAGGTGCTGATGTGGAAGAGGGTTAGTTTTTCAGATGTAATCCAGGTGTTGATGATAATGATGGTAAGTTTTGCTGATGTAGTATAGGTGTTGATGACGGTAATTTTTTTTCAGATGTAGTAAAGGTTTTGATGACGGTAATTTTTTTTCAGATGTAGTATAGGTTTTGATGAAGGTAAGTTTTCAGATGTAATACAGGTGCTGATGAAGGTAAGTTTTCAGATGTAATACAGGTGCTGATGAAGGTAAGTTTTTTCAGATGTAGTATAGGTTTTGATGAAGGTAAGTTTTTTCAGATGTAGTATAGGTTTTGATGAAGGTAAGTTTTCAGATGTAATACAGGTGCTGATGAAGGTAAGTTTTCAGATGTAATACAGGTGCTGATGAAGGTAAGTTTTCAGATGTAATACAGGTGCTGATGAAGGTAAGTTTTTTCAGATGTAGTATAGGTTTTGATGAAGGTAAGTTTTTTCAGATGTAGTATAGGTTTTGATGAAGGTAAGTTTTCAGATGTAATACAGGTGCTGATGAAGGTAAGTTTTCAGATGTAATACAGGTGCTGATGAAGGTAAGTTTTCAGATGTAATACAGGTGCTGATGAAGGTAAGTTTTTTCAGATGTAGTATAGGTTTTGATGAAGGTAAGTTTTTTCAGATGTAGTATAGGTTTTGATGAAGGTAAGTTTTCAGATGTAATACAGGTGCTGATGAAGGTAAGTTTTCAGATGTAATACAGGTGCTGATGAAGGTAAGTTTTCAGATGTAATATAGGTGTTGTAGGTGGTCCTCGTGTCCACGTGTCGTGAGGGCCGGTACCAACAGGCCCTACGTGGTAGTTCCGACGTCTGGCAGATTGGGCTTACCTCGTGACTTTTACTCTATCTTGATTTTTCTGTTAAAAAAAAACCAAGGAGAACAAAAATATCAGACATATGTTGTGCAGTGGTAAATCCTCTTGGATTTACGCTGCTTTTCCTCACTTACCTTTGGTTCTGCGTCTTGATGTATTGGGATACAAATCTTATTGATTCCACGTTAACTGCTTTCTACTTACTTCACAGCGCAATTCGAAATGGATGTTAGTTATGCCGGAAATGTTCTTCGCGCTAGAACTTTCTGCTTCAGGGTTGTTTTCAATGACATTTGACTGTCATCTGTCCGCGGAATTGCCAGCAGACATTGCAAAAAAAATTGCGATGGTTTGTTGACACTTCGGTGTTTTCACCCCCTAAGGTCGTTCACACTGACTGCGAATGTTCGACAGTCATATGTGTGTATGCGTATTATGTTAATACGCGCACGCCACAAACCCAACCATCCTGAAGACTACCCAGTTGAAGGATGGGAGGGAAATTAAGTGACTCCGAATTGGCTCGTGATTGGGTTCAGTTTTCCATCCGTTTATTCTTCAGGGTTTCGGAATTCTTAAAGGCTTATATATAGTTCGTTGTCTTTTCCATATGTTTCCGATTATTTTCCCTTGCCGTTTTTTTTTTGTTGTTGTTTATGTTTCCTTTTTATTTTTTTATTGCTCAGGCCGTCGTTGTCTGTCACGGCGACGGGAACGTCTGCCACCAGCTTGTTGCCATTCCCGTAGTCGTTGTTGGCTTTTTGTGACAATTTCATGAACGTCTTCTTGCGTTTGTAGCTCGAAAAGGGTATCAAGACCAGGTAGTTTGACAGTGATCTGGTCATATTTAATTCTTATTTGTCGATAGCCCCTCTTACCCCGTATCAAGGAAGTAGCGTATCTGTACAACTCCGAAATTTGAGCACTGTCGACAATTTTCAATTCTCCAATCGCAGCACGGGTTTCAGGTAGGGGAGAATTATATTTGGCTAAAATTTCGAGCTTCAGGCTGGTGTCGACGCATTGGATGGTTATTTGCCATTTGCCGGGTTCTGCTTGTAGTTCGCCGCAATAGATGACTAAGAAACGGGATCCTTCGGAGCGCAAACAAAGACGTTGAAGAAGGCTGAGAATAGCTTGATGAGGGTCGCTAGCTACGGATTCGTCAAATCCTCGGAAACTGAGGTTATGATCAGTCCAATGGCTGCTACGTGCTGCTGGATGTAATCTAGCGTATGTTCTGCGAACGTCCTCGCTCTCCTGCATCAATATGGAATTCCTTTGCTGCAAACGCTGGTTTCGGGCGCGAGTTCTATCCCGTTCTTCTTCAGCTCTGGCCGCGTCTCGCTGCTGTCGTCGTAGCTCCTCGTTCTCGGCTCGCATTTCTTCAAACAATTGACGAGCATGTTGTTCTTCAGACACTAGGGCTTGTACCTGCAGTGTACGGGCGACTGCATCCAACTCACGCTGAGCGCGCAGCTGCTCCAGCTGTGATTCCAAGTTATCAGCAACTCTTTGCTCTACCATCGGAAGCTCATTCTGAAAGGCCAAGAACAATTTGTGGCAAGTTACTCCCCCCTCACGGCAGACTGGACAGATTGGAGTATCGGCTAACCACTGGATTATGCACAGTTCATGAAACAAGTGTCCACAGCTGGTCGAATATGTGTCCTGATCCGGGCTGTTGAGGTCGGACAGGCAAATGGAACATTCCATGTACGCTGCCATGTCTGGAAATGAATCCTGGAAGTTCAATGGGTCTTGATTTATTATTTCACTACCTTGGCTTGTCAGCTGTAACGATACACAAAAGAAATCCTAATTTGCTTAGTATATTCTAACCTAACAAAAAGTTAAAATATAAAAAATAGCAAAGTGTCAACTACTTCTAAACAAAACTTGCATATATATGTGCTCTCAAATCTCGCGAACCTTGAAGCGTATGGTTGTTCAATTAAACTAACCAGGGGAATGAACGAAAACACGGAGTTTTGTTACTTAATGAAGGCTGAATACTCCCTGTTTCACTTGTCCCAATCATACACAGTCCCTCGCCTAGTGGACAGCGTGGAAGACGTTGACGTCAGACCATATCTCACCAGCTACTAGGATGTAATGACTGGAAGCACGAAATTCCACCTGAATAGTAGAATATCTTACTTTCTTCTTTCTTTTTACTGTTTCAAGTCTTTAGCGTGAAAGACCCCTAATGGTTTGCCCTGCATATCCTCAACTTCGTAAAGGCTATTACCAACGGGTTTAACTATTCGGCACTTCAAAAACTTCCTAGCTAATTTTGCGTTAAAGTTGTTTTTGAAATCACTTTGCTGAAAATTTCGGCGGAACACTTCCTGACCTGGAATGAATCTCACGGTCCGACAACGGGTGTTGTACGTCTTTTCGTTTCGAAGGTAGGCTTTATGCAAGCTGTCACGTATCTGATGTCGAACTAAGTCTTGTTTAACACTGTTCGGAACGATTTCTACTTCAGGGTCGTCAAGCAATTTTAATTTCCGAGCTAATGAATATACGCTACCATGATTGATCATGTTAACGCCGAATAAAGCGAAATATGGAGTAACTCCTACTGATCCATGAACAGAAGACCTGAGTGAACATTCGACCTCGGACAAATGTTTGTCCCAGTCACAATGATCTTCATTTAAATAAGAGCGTATGGCTGATAAGATCGACTGATTAACACGCTCTGAAGCGTTAGCCTGTGGTGCGTGGATAGCAGTTTTAACATGTTTAATGCCGAAAGTATCGACCATTGTCTTAAATTCCTTTGCCCCAAACTGTTTCCCATTATCTGACACTATAGACTCCGGTGTACCAAACTTATGGAACACTTCCGAGATTAAAAATTTAATCACGTTTTTGGCGTTGGCCTTAGCCATTGCTTTAAGTAGCACAAACTTGGATAGGTGGTCAAGTACTATGAAAATGTATGCGTTCCCCAAACGTGAACGTGGGTACGGACCAAGAAAGTCGATGAATATGCGTTGAAATGGTCTCTCAACTTGCCTCTCCCTACCCATAGGTGGTCGTAGAGTTTTATTGGCAGCCTTTGACTCCTTACATATTCGGCAATTTTGAACGAAATTTCTAACTTGGGTGTTCTGGTTTGGCCAATAAAAATATTCTTTAATCCTCCATAAAGTTTTACCAACACCTCCATGAGAAGCTGAAGGTGGATTATGCGCCTTCTCTATGATTCCTTGCGTTAGTTCGGAAGGAACCCAAAGTTTCCAACAAAAATCTTCGTTCACCGGTACTCCGTCATATGTTTTTGTTCGTTTGTATATGTGCCCCTCGCTAATTCTTAAGTCCGGCAGTTGGTTCGCGTTGTCTTTAATCGCGGCGATGAGATCTAGATAGTCTTCTGACTTAAACGCGGGTGATTCTAAATCGATCCATTGCAGAACATCAATCGAAATTTCTTCCATCTCGTATCTCGAGAGCGTATCGGGTACCACATTCTGCGACCCTTTTCGATGTTCAATTGTGAAATCATATCCCTGAAGATGAAGACTCCATCTTGCCAATCGCCCGCTTAGGTCTTTATGAGACATGAGCCATTTTAGACTACTGTGGTCAGTAATCACTGTAAACGGCTGTAGCTCAATGTAAGGTCTAAACTTTTTAATGGCGAGAACAACGGCTAAACACTCCCTTTCCGTCACCGAATAATTCTTTTGAGCTGACGTCATCTTGTGGGAAAAGTAGGCAATGGGATGTTCGCCCTCAGACTCATCCTTTTGGAAAAGGACTGCACCTACTCCCACATCAGAAGCGTCACACTGGAGAAAGAATGGTTTAGCGAAATCCGGGTGTACTAGAACGGGACTAGACACTAAACGTCGTTTGAGTTCATCGAAAGCTGCCTTTGCCGCTTCCGTGAACTGGAATGTCCTATTTTTCTTTAGGGTATCGAAAATTGGAGCGGCGATGGTAGCGTAGTCTGAAATAAATTTTCGGTACCATCCGGTCGCTCCCATAAAGCTCCTCACCTGTTTGGGAGTTTTCGGAGGTTTATAGCCCATAATAGACTCGACTTTCGAGGGGTCTGTCTTCAGCTGTCCTCCCCCAACAATATACCCTAAATATCTTAATTCGCGGAAACAAAATTTGGACTTCGCCACATTAATAGTGAGGCCGGCTTCGGCTAGACATTTTGCGACTTCACTTAATAATGTAATATGCGTTTGAAAATCGGGAGAGACTATAAGTAGATCATCAAGATATACGAACACGCGTTCACGAAGTGCTGAGGGGACCACTTTATCCATTAATCTACACAACCTTTGGGCAGCGTTACACAGCCCAAAAGGCATTACGGTGAAATGATAAAGAGGTCTGCCCGGTACGGTGAAAGCCGTTTTTTCTTTACTTGCCTGGTCGAGGGGAATTTGCCAAAAGGCATCCTTCAAGTCGACACTCGAAATGAAGTGGGTGTCCCCCAGTCTACTAAGTAGACCTTCTATGTGTGGCAAGGGGTAGGCGTCTTTGATGGTAAGCGCGTTAAGTTTGCGGGCATCCAAACACAGGCGATTCTTCTCCCCCTTACGGACGAGTGTTACGGGATGACTCCACGGACTCTCGCTGACCTCAATGACCCCCAACTGTAGCATTCTATCTAGCTCGGCATACATAAGCACCTGGACGGCCGGTGAGACCGGATAAAATCTATCCTTGACAGGGGTGGCATCACCTGTATCTATGGTGTGTACTTCCATATGGGTCTTCCCTAGGCCTATCTTGGTAAAGCATGGAAACTTATCTATGACCGAGTTTAGCTGTGAGCGTTGATCACTGGCTAGCTTATGCATGACTTTCTCTTCATTATCTTCTGTCTCTTCGCAGAGACTGATCCCATTGGTCGTCAAGCTTTCGATATTAGCGAAAAATTTGAATGTACGCATAAAATCTACACCTAAAAATAATTCGCGGTTGAGACTAGGAACTAGGTAAAACATAACTTCGTGTGTAATCCCATTAACCGTAACGTCAGCTTTAACGCGGCCGATAATTCGGTGTGAAGTTCCATCAGCTGTTCGGATATTTGAATAAAAGTTGTGAATGGTCAGCCCTGCCCGTGACACGAACTCCTGGCAATTGAGCCCTAAGCAGGTCACTGTGGCTCCACTGTCAAGTAGACCTTCGATGCGTTGTCCGTTTATTTCAATTTTCAAATAGAAGCGCGAATCTTCGCCTTCGAACAACGTAGCGGCTGATATTTCTCTTTGTCGTCTTCTTCGAATCCTATAACGTTCTCTAGCCCCTTTTACTCTTCGCGAAACTGTCCCAAAAATTCGATTTCTGATTTCTTTATATTTTGCAATTCTTTCGGCTATCGGAATAATCTTTCGCAACGTAGGCTGCAAAAATCCATCCTCTTTTCTGCTGTGGTTCTTTAGAATCGTAATTTTGCTTTGTCCTACTTGTCCGTTAACTGAACTGCTGGACTGGTTGTTATCGTCATTTAAAATTTGTGTCAGTATTGCTGTACTTCTCGTAGTTTTCTCTTCCACTGGAGTTAAACAGGAGTCGACCTCGCCTCTCCAGTGTGAGACAGAGGTTTCAGTCCGTTTCCCTGGCATCGTGTGCATTTAGGAGAAACAACGTTATCTAGACCACATTTGTAACAAAACAGTCTACGAGTCGTAGAGGTGCAGTTTCTGAATAAATGTCCAGTCTGTTTACAATTCCAACAGGTCATGTTAGCTTCAGCCCGAAGCGCATCTATTTCTGGCTCCGGAAAAATGTCACAGGTAACTTCATGCACACGGTGCGCCTGTCGTTGCTGCTGGAACTGCTGGCGCTGGAAAGTGATTTGTAAATCTGCCGACCTGACAATCCTACAAAAATCTGCTAATGTATTCGCTGATACTGCGAATACCATGTTGGCTAAAGACGGTTTAAGATTGCTTTTGAGTACCGACATCAGTTTCGCCTCGTCATAAGGGAATCTCTGTTGATTGTTTAAACCTATTACAGTATTGTAGAAATCCTCAAATGATTCTTGAGACTGCTGACGCCTGTTTAATATCTGTTTCTGAATTTGTACATCATTTTCATAAGTTTGGAATTGATTTACCAAGGCATTCTTTAACTCATCCCAAGATCTAAACTGACCTAGCTTACGGTGGTTCCAATACCAATCCAGCGCAGGCTTGTCCAAAAGCTGATGGAAATTGGTAAGGAAATCGTAGTCGCTACACCAATAGTCCCTTTTAAGTTCTACCGCTCTGTAAATAAATTCCTGAATGTTAAGACTTTTCCCTGACCCATCGAACTTCAATCCCCATTTAGCAAGATTCATTTTACCAATTGACTCTGGATAAGAGTTGGGATATGAACGAAGCTGTTGTGGTGTCCATGAGCTCATTTGCGGACCGAGTCCAGTGGTAAAGTTCGGCAACGACTGCCTATTGTCCGCAAAGAAAGGTGGTTGTGTCTGATATGGCGGCTGATGTTGGCTGCGCGCCTGTGGTTGTGGTCCGGGTCCAATATTTGCGGGATTTACTGGAATATTGGTTGCGGGCGGTTCGTAGAATCCAACGTTTGAACGGGAACTGGTTACTGCCTGTTGTGCTGCAGCTGCTTGTGTAACCCCAATGTTGGCCTGAGTATAAATTGTAGGATACGCTTGGCTTATCCCTATATTTCTATCCAGGGCTGGAAATTCAAAGTTAGGTGCTGATATTAGCGGTGGCAAGTGAACTGGACTAAGGTTGGTTCCGCTTAGAGCATCCAAACGTCTGGTAGCTTCCACGATGCTTGGTATAAGTTGCTGGAACTCGGACCTCGCTATTCCCACCGATGATCGTATGATCTCTCGCACACCTGCGCTCACCTCCGGTCGCGCTGCTGCCTGGGTCCTAGATGTTGATCGAAACTCACTGCGAACCTGCTGCGCCGTTAGGCTGCTGTATGATGGGGAAGTTAACGAATCATCGTCGTTTAACACGTCTTCAACTGTAGGCCGATTATCACCTATTGAGGCTGGTTGCTCGTTGACTAGAACAGGATTTGACTGTGGCGCCAAATTCGATTGTAGTACTAGATTTCCATTGTTCGTCCCAGTGTCTACCAATGACGGATTTACCTGGGCGTTTACGCTACGGGCGTTACCTTCGCTACAGGAGCGACTTCTGGCCGAACGTGTTTCCATTCCAAAAAAAAAATAAAATCTCAGCAACAAAAAAAAAAATGTACGCACCGGTAGATATTACCGATAGTATGCCCAAAAATAACTGTGTTGATACTTACAGAATTCAAAATTGTTCAACAAAAACTTTGCTTCATTCAAAATCCACAAAGAAATTATGTTTGACCATAAAAAAAAAATCAAACGAACCAAAGTTATGTTAAAAGAAAAACTTTTCTAACTTGCCTTCTCAAGAGTATACAAGCAAGACTTCAACCGAACTGCTATGCACGATTACAAATCTAATTTCCCAAAATTTAACATATACTAAAAAAAGAAGAAATTACAGCTCGAATGAAAAATTAATTCTTCAAAAACTAAAATTTGCTCAAACTCATTTAAATAAATGCTAAGTATTAGTTAAACCTAACAAGGCGAAACCCCTTGAAATCAAAAGCAAAATCTAAATTAAAATAAGCAAAAGCAAAAAACAAAAAAATAATAGTTCAACTCTTCAATCTAACCCGAACTCTAACAACTTAAGCGAAACTACGATGCAAACTCAAAACTGTAATATGTTATATCTACTAAATTCAAAAACTTCAAACCTACAATCTAATCTATAAAAATCCTTAGAAAATCAGTATCTCAAAACTTAAACCTTGAACTCAACATCAGAAGATGCGATACAGAATGATGCACAAAAAATTAAAACCGAAAACTTAAACTCAAAACTTTACGTTAGGAACTTAAAACTGAATGAATAAGCACACGAGCTCAAATATAAATGCTAATAAAAACTAAAACTTATCCACAACTAAGTTTTGTTGAACAAAGTCGGAACTAAAGTTAAACTTGAACAAAATTCTCAAAACTGGTAGCTTCAAAGAAAACCCCAAGCTCACAAAGGTAGCTCGGTAAAGACTTGTGTTAAATTTAACACATAGAAAACTTTACTGAAGAGACGTATTTCATATAGCTGTGCCATAAAAATGGATGTTTAGCACACCTTGCGCAGTGAGTACTTAAGTCTAAATTGGTAAAACGAAGTCACTCAGTCGAGAGATACCTTTCGGATTTTGCGCAGCGCGATCACGAACTGTAAACTCGCATATCGGGACTTCAAGACCCTAAGCCATCTCCCATTGGAGACTCCACGAAATACCCAAATGGAAATAAAAACTAAAATTAAACATATCTTATCCCTAGCACACTACAGCGCAACTCGCTGAGGACTCTTGAAAACTCAAACGGGACTTCTATAGAGTACTTGAAACAAGATAAATGTTCAAAAATTAATAACAACTGAAACTAATTTAGTATCGGAAACCTTGCCCTGTTTATTCGATTTAGCGTCGCGACTCGCATCACACTAACTAAACAACAAGTGGACGAGGACTTACGGTAAACTTCCAAAACCAAACAAAACTTCCTTTACAGATTTGCATGAGACAAATTCTGAAGTTAAAACTCGGTGCTGCACCCTTTTCTTATGCATAGCCAACATGGCCATTCATCTCAAAAGAACATAACACCAACTTCAAAACCACTAACAAAAAAAACAATTGAAAATATTTCTATGTTAAAATTCAAGTTGAGACTCACTTAACCAACGTCGCGGCTCGCCTTTCGATTCCCGAGACTGGTTGACGAGGACTTACGCAGAAAGTAGAAACTAACTATCCTCCTAACATGATCTGCTAATCAAAAAAAACTAACTTACTCTAAGCTGAAACTAACCTAACTATCACAACTCGGGCCCCACGTTGGGCGCCATATTGTCATGCGGGTAGATTGAATGTTGTACCAAGGCCACTATGCTTACGCATTCGACCTTGGATTTGTATCACCAGACTGAAGGCTGTGCTGGTATGCTGGCTTTAAGCCGGGCTATCGCTCGCCGGATGGGGCGGAGTTCTTGCCAACACATCTGGTGCTCGACCTCACTTGACCAAATAATTCATACCAGCGGGAGAAAATTGCCGAAGATGATTAAGGCAACAAAAAAAAAGTTTAAAAGAGGGCCCAAGCTGTGAACTTACTTCTACCTTATCTCTAATACACTCACCTAATATGTAATATGTACTTGTTCTTACCGTGTTCTCTTCAGTGTAAGTTTTCTCTTCCGGCCGCTGTTTTTGCCGGGAACATTGCCCACCCTTTAAGCAATCCCGAAGGCTGCTCCTTGGCATCCCTTTGAATTTTGTTGAGATGCCCCAAAACCAATATGCCCTACCTTTTGTGGTTAGGGCTTTCTTTGTTGCTACCAAAAGTCTATTCCTATTCCATATTCATTTCAGTACTCAAGGCTTCCTTTTTTTTTTTAAAATTCATTATAAAAGATTTTATTTTACTTAATTCTAACTGTACAATCTTATCTCCATAGTCTAACTAACTTCTATGCATTTCTAAAATTACTTGTATAGTTTTGCGTCTTGAGATCTCTTTGTTTTGAAAATTTACATCAAGTTGAAAAAAAAATTTGTACGTTAAAACTTTTTGAAAATTTTTGTCTATTTGGATGTGTATCTTATGCTTCTGGCATAAATTATAATTTGGTTATTTGATTTTTGCTTTATAGCAAAAAAAAATAAATAAAAAAAAAACAATACAGAACGTAATTTCTGTACACCCATGAGTTCTCCACTTTATGGTGGCAAACAATGGGATTTCAGTTATAGATACACTATTATTTTCTTTAAGAACAGAAAATCCGAGGGATTATATTTCTTTTAATATCAAGTTTTGGATTAAATTTGCGGGATCTTTTCAATGAAAGGCCCTAGAGCGCTCTATTACCTAATCAAAAAAAAAAGTCCCTGCCTAAAATGTTTTAATAAAACAATTTTAATCTATCGGATGTTCCCCCTTTTTATCTAGAGATAGACAAAAACTTTTTACAAAATGCTAGAAATCAAAAGAATAATATAATATAAAGAAATTAAAATTGTATAATATTAGGGCATAGTTAAAAATTCAGTAACATAATAAATTAGAAATAATAGAAACAAAGAAAATGTATAATATGATGACGGAGGTAAAAAGCTAATTTAAATACTTCATTATTCTTATTTTATCAGATGCAATTTTCTTTCAGCTCAATCGGGAAAGTTGTAAGGCACGTGTAATTTTCACTTTTCTAATTATTACAGATATTGCTGCTAAATTTGGGCGGCCATTTATTTCTATACTTGGTTCCCGATTTTTCCCTTTCTTTTTGTACAAATGTTGTTAGATTCGGGAAACCATTTTATTTTATACTTGGATCCCGACTTTTTGTACAAAAGTTACTGTTAGATTCGGGAGACCACTTATTTTCATACTTGGTTCCCGACTTTTTGTACAATTGTTTTTGTCAGATTCGGGAGACCATTTATTCTTATACTTGGTTCCCGACTTTTTATACAATTGTTTGTGCTAGATTCGGGAGACCATTTATTTTTACACTTGGTTCCCGACTTATTGTACAATCGTTTCTGTCAGATTCGGGAGACCATTTATTTTCATACTTGGTTCCCGACTTTTTATACAGTTGTTTTCGTTAAGATTCTTTGGATTTTCAAGTCTCGTGCCATTTGTTTGTCCCTACATTTTCCCTAACATGCCACTTTCCCGATCTTACCAAGAGCCTTTGTATCCCGTTCCCCCGTTATTTGGGCTCCTCCTTTCCACTTTCGCCAATACGGTCTCGTATGCCGGGGTTCTTTTCTTTTTGAAAATATATCTTACATAACCTACATATTACATACCAAATCCAGATGAACTTTTTGATTGAGGTACAGGTGCTGATGTGGAAGAGGGTTAGTTTTTCAGATGTAATCCAGGTGTTGATGATAATGATGGTAAGTTTTGCTGATGTAGTATAGGTGTTGATGACGGTAATTTTTTTTCAGATGTAGTATAGGTTTTGATGACGGTAATTTTTTTTCAGATGTAGTATAGGTTTTGATGAAGGTAAGTTTTCAGATGTAATACAGGTGCTGATGAAGGTAAGTTTTCAGATGTAATACAGGTGCTGATGAAGGTAAGTTTTTTCAGATGTAGTATAGGTTTTGATGAAGGTAAGTTTTTTCAGATGTAGTATAGGTTTTGATGAAGGTAAGTTTTCAGATGTAATACAGGTGCTGATGAAGGTAAGTTTTCAGATGTAATACAGGTGCTGATGAAGGTAAGTTTTCAGATGTAATACAGGTGCTGATGAAGGTAAGTTTTTTCAGATGTAGTATAGGTTTTGATGAAGGTAAGTTTTTTCAGATGTAGTATAGGTTTTGATGAAGGTAAGTTTTCAGATGTAATACAGGTGCTGATGAAGGTAAGTTTTCAGATGTAATACAGGTGCTGATGAAGGTAAGTTTTCAGATGTAATACAGGTGCTGATGAAGGTAAGTTTTTTCAGATGTAGTATAGGTTTTGATGAAGGTAAGTTTTTTCAGATGTAGTATAGGTTTTGATGAAGGTAAGTTTTCAGATGTAATACAGGTGCTGATGAAGGTAAGTTTTCAGATGTAATACAGGTGCTGATGAAGGTAAGTTTTCAGATGTAATATAGGTGTTGTAGGTGGACCTCGTGTCCACGTGTCGTGAGGGCCGGTACCAACAGGCCCTACGTGGTAGTTCCGACGTCTGGCAGATTGGGCTTACCTCGTGACTTTTACTCTATCTTGATTTTTCTGTTAAAAAAAAACCAAGGAGAACAAAAATATCAGACATATGTTGTGCAGTGGTAAATCCTCTTGGATTTACGCTGCTTTTCCTCACTTACCTTTGGTTCTGCGTCTTGATGTATTGGGATACAAATCTTGGTTGTGTATGGCTTACACTTATTGATTCCACGTTAACTGCTTTCTACTTACTTCACAGCGCAATTCGAAATGGATGTTAGTTATGCCGGAAATGTTTTTCGCGCTAGAACTTTCTGCTTCAGGGTTGTTTTCAATGACATTTGACTGTCATCTGTCCGCGGAATTGCCAGCAGACATTGCAAAAAAAATTGCGATGGTTTGTTGACACTTCGGTGTTTTCACCCCCTAAGGTCGTTCACACTGACTGCGAATGTTCGACAGTCATATGTGTGTATGCGTATTATGTTAATACGCGCACGCCACACTAAATAAACGGGGATAAGCTGTTTAAAAAAAGTAGTAAAATTAAAATGAGACCAAATTTTTTAAAGTAAATGTAAACAAATAATGAAAATGAAAACGTTAAAACAAATAATAAGAATACCATGTATTTCTTGTTAATTGTAAAGCAAGGTGCATTGTTTGGCAAATAAAGAGATATTCTTAAAAAATTCCACGTAAATATATGTAATATCTTAGTTGTGCAAAAATCGAGATCTTCTAATAGGACAAGAGCTTTTTAGTCTGTCGACAGTGAAAGTGCTTCTAAACCTACGAATATGAAGTTATTTTTCATCATGAAACGACGTACCGCAAACTTGACGTGTTATGAAATTCAGAAGGAACACAAGTTCCACATATAAAACGATATTTTAGGCACTGATGTCTATTCGCAAGGACTTTAAGTTGTCTAGGACTAGGTGCTGCATATGCTAATGAAATGCAAGACTAATGTCTAATGTCACCTATTAAACTGAGGGCAAAAGCAGTCGATATTTCGAGAGACTACTTCAAATTCCATAAGGTTTTTTGGGTACAGTTTTCCGCAAATATTAAAATTTTATAGAATTGACTTATTTTGCTTCCTTACCAGGAAACTTCACTACTTTTCTTAACTAAGTTTGGGGCAACTCTCTAAAAGTGGTTCCACTATGCTCAGTCGTTTTAGTTTGTCTTTGTTTATATCAGAAAAACAAGCGTTTTTGTTGTAATTTGTAAATACGAGAATTAGAAGGGAACTGTAAAAGGAAATTAGGCTGAAATATTTATTAAACTTCCTACAAATCTATAATGCTTAATAAATAACATTTATTCGAAATATCTCCCTTTTTTAGGTATTAAATTTTTACTGTAGTTTTTCTATTCATCGCCTGGTGGCGCTTGTGGGTAGTGAGTGCAATTTATGCCCAAAAAAATATAAGTGCCAGTGCGGCAAAATTGTTCCATTTCACTTTTATTTTAACGTTCCAGCTATTGTTTTGTGGCTAAATATGTGTTTAGGTAACTACCGTAATGTATGGAAAAACCCTGTGTAATATGGCGGCAAATCCTGCTAATGGATGTAACGACGATAGTGGAGTTGCGGTATTAAACACTTTTTCAGCTGGCATTTAAATCAATCTGTACTTGTATAAAACAAACCTACAACTTGGCATCACTTTTGACACACGATTTTCAGCTGTCATTTGGGCAGAGCTGCTGAGTGCAATATTTGTATTTACCTATAAACAAAAAATTCTGAAACTGCATATTAAAAAAACACAAAACTGCAGAAATGTTAAAGTTATCCCCCTCGGGAAGTGAATCCTTTCACAATTTCAAGTGTGGCGAAATATTTTGTATAACAGCAGCGGTTTTCAATGTCAGCTGCTGCCTATGCGGCAGCAAGATGCATTTGGAACAATTTCCTAGTCATTTCCAAATACATCATCTTACTCAGGCGGAGGAATGTATTAACTATGAAGAGGTGGATAAGAGGAAACGGAAAAATTTGTCAGAAGAACAAAGTTTACTGGAGAACATAACTATTAAGGAGGAAGAGCCTGAAGATGATCCTATTAAGCAAGAAGATGAGATTTCTGGCTTAGGAAATGTAGCCACCGATATAGTGGCGAATTGTGTTAGTATTGGCAATGACGATGAGGACGATGAAGATGATGATAAGTGTTTGCAAGAAATAATTATAGAAGCAAAGCGCAAACAGGCAATTAAAAATACTCATAGCAGTAACGCTAATGAGTTGGGCAACAAAACAGCTTCCAGGAAACATTTAACAAGAAATGCTAAAAGGAGTAATGAGTTGAATAAAGGAATCTCAAAAAAGGCATCGTCGCCTTCGCAGGACAACAAAATTGATATTAAAGTTGATGTCACACCTATGATGGTAGAGATTTTAAAAGAAGATGTGAGTTGCGACGATGACGACGTAGAGGGAGAGGACTTTCATGATGATGATGACAAGGAATGGGCGGCAGAGAATAACGTGTCGGAGGTTGATGTAAGTATAAGGAGGAGTAGTCCTATATCCAAAAAGATATTTTGCAATCTCTTACACCAACTTCTAACTTTCATTCCAGTCAGATCCCGACAAAGATACCAATGATGAACTTCCTTTTCCCTGTTTAATATGCAAACGTTCATATCGCAGCAAACATAGCTTGCAAAAGCACAACTCTAGTGTCCATAATCCCAATAAACCGGTTAGGAAGACTAAAGAATCTAAACCACAACACAAGTGTGATGAGTGCGATGAAGTATTCCGTTCGGCTAGAGATCTTCGGGGTCATAAATGGAAACATACCGGCATATTTTGTGATATTTGCGGCAAACCGTTTACACAAGCCGGCAATATGATGCTTCATAAAATTCGTCACACCGGAATAAAGGCTCACAAATGCAAAGAATGTAACAAGGATTTTTTTACGTCCAAAGAACTAAAATCTCATATGATTTGTCATACCGGTGTAATGCCGGTCATATGTGAGATCTGCGGTAAACGTTGCCGAGATCGAGGCGTGCTAACAGCGCATATGCGTCGTCACACCGGCGAGCGCCCCGCCAAATGTAATGTTTGTGGCAAAAGCTTCTTCTCCTACCACGATTTGAATGTCCACGCAGTAACGCACAGCAGTGAGAGACCATTTAAATGCGATGTGTGTGGTTCAACATTTCAGCGTAAAAAGGCATTGCGTGTTCACAAACTAATACATTCGAAAGATCGCAAACATGTCTGTAAAGTATGTGGCAAAGGCTTTGCTCAATCGGGTGGCTTAAATTCCCACATGCGTACTCATGACGCAGCCGTGACAGGCAGTAATGAAGAGGCTTCAACTGTAAATTGTGGTGTAGCCTTTTTGTGTGTGAAGTAATTAGCGCCATCTATATGTGAAGTCGCACAACTATGTGTATGACAATACAGCGGTTTGCGTGCTGTTGTCAATGTTGTGTGTGGGGAAATTTTAAGGTTGACGGAGGGAATGGTTTGGCTGGTGGACTAGAGTTGGCTTGGGTAATTCCTTGCCCAAAATGGAGATGAGAGACCGTTTTAAGCCACCGAAAGAAGAACATCTTCAAGAAAAAAAAAAAGGCAATTATTTTAATACACGCAAAGAACGAAAATTTAACTTACAAAAAGCCAGTAAACTGTCTATAATTAAAAAAAAGACATTCGCGGAAATAAATCTATAAATCTATATGCTAAAAGCGAAACAAAGCGATTTGGTTAATTAATTTTAAATTAATTATAATTTAATTAAAAATTAAATTAAAATTTATGGTTTTTGGTTGGATTTATTAAAAAAAATTCCGAAATTACCTAAACCAAAGACAATATCAGAGACATTTGTGTTGGAGAAATATTATTGCCACGGTATCCAAGCCACCAGGGCAACAGCCGTAGAGCCGCAACGAGAAGCCGAGGTGCAGCAGTCCTGAGTTGTCCAATATTTGGGGTCCACCAGCCGGATTTTCCCTCTGGGAGGAGCTTTTAGCCAGCCAATCAGCCAGTCCCAGTCAACGTCCGAAGCCATTACAACACCGCCAAGACCGGGGTGTTGCCCAGGTATTCTAGCCGTAAGGGGGTTTTATACGCGACCGTTACGTACTTTAACCAATACGTTACTATCTGAAAATAAAAAGAAAAATAACATTAGTAAATTTTTAAACAAACGGTTCGCTAGGGTGGGCAAAACTCTTACCAGCTAACATTTTAAATCCTCCAGTGATAAAAGGAGAAAACCAACGATTAGGGGTTGAGCGCTCAAAATCAGAATCGTTAGGGTAGAGTAAAACGCGGGAAAGTGCCCGAAGGAGTTGTTTTGGCCATCTCAAAAGAACTGAGAAAAATGAAAATAATTTAAAGATAAGGAAAAATAATCTTTTTATTTTTATGATAAAAAATTACGACCTTATACTTACAAAAACTTACACTTAACCCCCAAAAACGCGCGTTTACCGAGTCGGGCCTGTGACAAAATGGCGACCCGAAATGATGTTAATATGGCGTACCCGAAATAAAAATCACATTGTAATAAGATTTTAAATTGTGCAATAAAGCGGCAATTTTTATAATGTTTTTGGTTAAAATAACTATGTTTGATATGGAGGGCTAAAGGTTATAGGGTCACAGGTAAGTGATCTCCGACAGCAGCTGAAGAGGGAAATTGTGTTTTGGGGTATCCTAAAATAAGATGGCGACAGGATACCATGGTCGGGGTGGGATTCGCCAGAGGCTTTTAAAAAGGTTGTAAGCCAGGCCTCATAAGCCAAAACTACCTGAAGTTTATTGTTTCCATAGTGTTGTCCTTTTTTTCAGTGTTTTGTGTGATCAGTGTTTGTTTATTGTCCCCCATAAGCTGACTGATAATTTTTTGTCAGCTGTCAAAGAGAGGAGACGGACAAGAACCGCGCCCGAACCCCTGAACTCTAGCCGGAGCCAACGCCAGCAGTCAGCGCCGTCCGTCCTTCTCTCTAGTAAAATGACAGTTGGTGTCCCAAAGGGGCACGCGACAAAATGGCGCCCAACGTGGGGCCCGAAAAATCGGGTTCCAGGATCCAATAACGAATTTTGCTGCTGATTTCTCCATATTCTAATTCGGGTGCCTCGTAAGTCCGGTACGCATGTTTTGGATTAAGGCCGGCGTAGTGTTGCGACGAGTTTTTCGATGCGGAACTTGGAGAAAGTTAGCAGCAGGAGAGTAGGCGAAGTTTTACTGAGGTCTGGAGTAAGTCACGTCTCATAGTATCTTTGAGAAGCTTGGACGTTTGCGACTCTAGACCAAAGCAGAGCTGAGCCTGCGTTCTTTTGTAATAGTTTAGTTTCCATAGTCCAAATTGTGTCAGTTCATTTTTCGTCTCGGAGTTTGTAGTGGTCAGCCACTGCTTTATTTGTTTTTGTTGGCAGGAAGCAGTTGCGATTGACAATAATCCCCGGGATAGCGGCCACAATACCTGTTTATTTCGTTTGTCTGGTCACATCATAATCTGAAAAAGAGAGAATATGAAATCATTATATGTTAAATAAGGAAACAATGAATGTGTTGGTGTTTTGGTTTATTTTTTTTGTATATTTACCTCTTCAGCTTAAATCGGGATCACGAGCCTTAACCTGCTTCTATAAAAACAGTTATTTATCTGCGGTTGTTATTTTTCCTGCGGAGAAAAATTAATTAGTGTCGATTCTGAGTAATTGATAAGTTACATATACTTACATTGAATCATTTTTTTTTTATTCAGGATACCTTTTTTTTGAAAGATTGCGTTTTTTTTAATTTTCAGCACAATTTTTTTTCATTTGTTATTTAACGTTAATTTTGTTATATAGTATACTTTTTGGAAAATATAGGGTTTTTCTGAAATTGTCATTACATTTTTTTATTTTTTTTTTTAATTTTGTAATATAGGTATAATTTTTTTTCGAATATTGGTTTTTTTGAATTGCTACACAATATTACTTTTTTTGAAGTTTGTATATGGTCATAATTTTGTTTTGAAAAAACATTGAATTTTTGGAATTTCAAAACAATACCTTATTTTAGTTTAATTTTATAGTTATTATATATTTACTTTTACGAAACCGAAACCTTCATCGAATTAGAAGTTTTTTAGGTTTCTCTATTTTGGTTTATTTTATTTTTCTTATTTTTTTTAATACTTTAGTAGAAATTATTGGATTTTAAACATTTTTGTTTTGGGGGTATGTAACAAGCGAGCGGAATGGTAGGTTCAACAAGGCAAAACAATTACGAGGACAGAGCTTCAGTTCCTGGGTCTTCGTCGTCAGGTGTTGCTGGGGCGTCTAGTGCAAACAATTTGAATAACCCCATACTTACAACAAGTGCAAGCAATGCAGCGAGAAGACCGACCGGGGCAAACATTGATGTGACACCTACTAACGCCGGAGCAGTTATGGCCTCCGCTATGTTCGTGACATCGGCTGTCTCTAGTGAAGCGCCACAGGTAGACAATATGAGTGACGTCGACCTTTCCAGCCCGGAGACTCCGAATTTTGCAAGCGAAACAGCGAGACAGCTTCAACAAGAACGGAGAGAGGGGATGAATGCTAGAGTCACCAGAGAATTAAGTTCGACGAATGAAGTTATTAACTCAGTGATAGATTCGGCTATTAGTGTGGGACAACAAGACGTAGTACGAGTTCTAAGGGAAGAATTGAGACAGATGGTTCCGCGACTGGTCCAGGAGATGTTGTCGGGGTTAGTGGGGCCACAGAATGGGCAACAATATGCAGCGCCTGTATCTGCAAACTATGCTCCGCAAATGCCAATGCCTCCATTGCAGCCGAGACCAACTCTACATCAGCAGCAACCACTTTCGCAGCAAATATCACGACCACAGCAGCAGCCGCTGCCCCAGTCACAAACAGTTTTGCAGCAGCAACCTGTGTCGCAGCAGTACATACCGTCGCAGCAACCCCTATCACAGCAGCAACAAATAGCACAACAGGCAGGACGGTTACACCAGCTTCAACAACAGGTAATGCAGCAGGCGCAGACGATGGCACCACCACAATATGAACAGCATCCAATACAGCAGCAGCAAGTATTGCCTCAAATTCCAAACCAACCGCACCAAGTACCACCACAGCAACTTATACAAGCCCCCCAACAGCAAATGCAAACACAACCACCATCGAACAGGGCTTACCAGCAAGTACAAATAGTCCAGCAGCCACCACCATTGCAGCAAGCCGAGAAGTGGTCAGAGGTCCAGTCCCGACCGGTCTCAAACATGGTCAGTGACCACAATATAGGTCAGACGTGGTCTATGGGGCAACAACCACCGGAGGGTCAGCGAAGTCAGCAGATGGAACCGCCAGCGGTGACACAGGTGGTACATTCGCAACCACCGCCGCCAGCACAGAACACACAGAGGCAGCAACAATATCCTCTAATGCAGCCACAATATCCGCAACAGCAGTACCCACAAGAGCAGCAACATTACCAGCGTTTTCCGCCCGAGACTCATCATCAAAAACCTTATCTACAGCAGCCACAGCAACCTTTAGGACAACCACCACAGCAGCATTGCAATCAGCACGGCTACCCTCCGCCTTCAATCCGCAGAGTCGATGTGGAAAAATGGGGTATTAGATTTGATGGGACCCCGAGAACAATGGGCGTAGAAGATTTTTTGTTTCGTGTAGAAGCTTTGAGGGCAGACTACCAAAACGAATGGGATGAAGTGATAATAAAACTGCATCACTTACTTGAGGGACCGGCATTAGACTGGTATTGGCTGCAGAGGAGACCACCAGGTATCGTTGGGTGGGTTAACTGGAAGGAGGCGATGTTGACTCGCTTTAGACGTTTTGAGAGCGATTTTGAAGTACAACGTCAGATGATGGATCGACGCCAAGGGTCCCATGAGTCAGTAGAGGATTTCTGCAACGCATTAATGAGGTTGAGGAACCAACAGCAACAGCAGATTAGCGAAGACGATCTGGTGGCCATGATGAAAAACAATTTGAAGCCACCCATTGCTTCGCTGGTGTTTCCAATACGCATCTTCGGTCTGAATCATTTTAGGCAGGAGTGCAAAAAGGCTGAGGCGCTGTTGGCCAGCCAGCGTCAATCTGCACCGGTTTACCGGCAACAATTGGCACCCAGAGTGCATGAACTAGAAGGGCCTCAAATACCAGTGGAAGAAGAAGTAGACGCTTTAACCCGGCCTGTGTATGTTTGCTGGGACTGTAAGGAGACGGGCCATGGCTTTAGAGATTGTCCTGCTCCAAGTGGACGAATCTTTTGTTTCCGCTGTGGTTTTGAAGGGGTGCGTTCAAGACAATGCCCTAAGTGCGCGGAAAACCGTCAAGCGGACACGAGAAAGGGGGAACCGCGTCCAGCACCAAAGAACCCCCAGTAATATCTGCGTCGATTGACACTGAACTGAAGCCCGTCACAGTAAAAATTTTAGAAAATAATAATAAAAGAATTGTTGAAGCAAGTGCAAATCCAAAACTAAAAGAGATAAGACCTTGGCACGTACGAATGCACGAATATGAAGAAGCGAGATCGAGGATTTTTAGTGAAGGTAATACCAAAACGCGCATAGAAAAAGCTAGGGATAGGTATAAGGTAAGGAAAGCAGCTAGAAAAGAAATTGCAGCCGCATCATTGTATGAAGGCGAAGATACACGAATGTACATCAAAATTAAGATTTCAGGACAGGAGGTTGAAGGTTTGCTTGATAGCGGGGCAACGGTAACGTGCCTCGGCAAAGGGTGTCTGGAATTAGTGGAGAAAGCAGGTGTACCAATTCACGCGTATTCTGCGATTATTAAAACTGCTGATGGCACAGGTCATCCAATTATCGGGCGAATACGGGCCAAGATAAGATGTAACAAAATTGAACGCGAAATTGATTTTTACCTAATACCTACGCTGAATAGGGAATTATTTCTCGGCATTGACTTCATGCGAGCTTTTAAATTAATAGTTAATTTAGATTGTCTAACTCCTGATGAGGTGCCTTTAACCGATGAAGTCGATATCGAGGAAGAAAACCCTATCCAGCATAGCCTTAGCTCAGATGAGAAAACGCAACTTGAATCAGTTATCGCAGAGTTTCCTTCATTTGAAATTTACGGTTTAGGAAAAACAGAGGTCGAGATGCACGTCATTGATACAGCCGAGGCGGCGCCAGTAAAACAACGTCATTATCCAGTGTCACCGGCAGTACAGCAGTTAATGTTCGCGGAGCTAGATAGGATGCTAAGCATGAAGGTTATTGAGCTTAGTCAAAGTCCCTGGAATAATCCAGTCACATTGGTCCGAAAAGGACCCAAGAACAGGCTGTGTCTGGATGCCAGAAAGCTCAATGCCCTAACGGTGAAAGACGCTTACCCTCTCCCAAACATAGAAGGGCTACTTAGTCGCCTTGGCGATACCCATTACATCTCAAGTGTGGACTTGAAAGATGCTTTCTGGCAAATCCCGCTTGAGTTAGAAAGTAGAGAAAAAACCGCCTTCACTGTACCAGGGAGACCTTTGTACCATTTCACGGTCATGCCCTTTGGGTTGTGCAATGCGGCCCAAAGGTTATGTCGTCTAATGGACAAAGTGATCCCCGCTCATCTCCGGGAACGAGTGTTTGTGTATCTAGACGATTTGCTCGTAGTATCGCCTGATTTTTCGACGCACATATCTTTACTTAGGCAGGTCGCGCATGCCCTCGCAGAGGCAAAATTAACTATAAATGTAGCGAAGTCAAAATTCTGCTTCCGAGAGTTGCGTTATCTTGGGTATATTGTCGGCGGAGGAAAACTAAAGACTGACCCCGAGAAAGTGTCGGCGATATTGGATTTTGATTACCCGAAAAATCCGAAACAAGTACGAAGGTTCATGGGCATGACTGGGTGGTATAGACGATTTGTGGCCGACTACGCCACTATAGCTACTCCAGTGTTTGAAACCTTAAAGAAGTCTAAGAAGTTTGAGTTTGGCGAGAAGTCGAAAGCAGCATTTGACCAGCTAAAAAGCGCCCTAACTAGTAGTCCCGTACTCAGGCATCCAGATTTCGCAAAGCGTTTTTATGTTCAGTGTGATGCGTCCGACGTTGGTATTGGAGGGGTGTTATTTCAGAAAGACGAAGTTGAAGGAGAGCACCCAATCGCGTTCTTTTCTCAGAAGCTGACCAGCGCGCAGAAAAACTATTCCGTCACCGAGAGAGAGTGCCTAGCCGTTGTCATGTCCATAAAAAAGTTTCGCCCTTACATTGAGTTGATGCCATTCACGGTCATCACCGATCACTCTTCGCTCAAATGGTTGATGTCCAATAAAGAATTAAGTGGAAGACTGGCAAGATGGAGTTTGCTGCTACAGGGTCACGCGTTCGAAATCGAGCACAGAAAAGGAAGCCAGAATGTGGTGCCTGATACCTTGTCCCGGTATAATCTGGAGTCCATCGTCTTGGAAGCTGGAGGATGGGTAGATTTGCAGTCGGAGGCATTCAAAGACGAAGAATACTTGGATAGAGTGAAAGTGGTCGAAGAAAACAAAGAAAACCTACCCGATTTAATTGTAAAAGACGGATTCTTATATAAACGAACTATCCCCGTCACAGTTGATCTGCTGTGTGAGGACTTTGTCTGGAAACTATGGGTACCATCAAGTTTAACGAGAGGAGCGATAGAGAAAGCACATAATTGCACGACGTCCGCACACGGAGGTTTTCATAAAACTCTCCGTAAACTGAGAGAGTTATATTACTGGCCAAACATGAGCTCAGAAGTAAGAACCTATGTAAAAGATTGCTCATTGTGCAAAGAGTCCAAGCCAAATTATCAAAATATGCAGCAACCGATTGGTCCAGAATTCCAAATTGACCGGCCGTTTCAGAAGGTGTATATAGATTTCCTGGGTCCATATGTTCGCTCCAAATCCGGTAACGCCTACATTTTTATAGTCCTAGACCACCTTACGAAATATGTGCTGCTGAAACCCATGTCGAAAGCTAATGCGAAAAAAGTTATAAAGTTCCTCACAGAAGATGTGTTTCATAAGTTTGGTGTTCCCGAGTATCTCCTTTCGGATAATGGCAAGCAGTTTACGGGAAAAGAATTTGAGGAATGCATGGAAGCCTTCGGAATTACGCATATGAAAACTGGTTTATACTCGCCGCAGGCGAATGCCTCAGAAAGGGTCAACCAATCCATATTGGCTGCGATCCGATCATACCTAAAAGATGACCAACGCGAGTGGGACCAAAACCTATCAGCTATCGAATGTGCTTTACGTTCGTCGGTACACACCTCCATAGGCATGACTCCATATTTTGCACTATTTGGAAATAATATGATAGTGCATGGCAGTGTCTTCAAGTTAGCACGACAGCTGAAATTACTTAAAGATCCCGAGTTGAACATTATACCTAAGTCGACGCAACTTGAGCAGATTCGCGAGAAAATTCGAAAAAATATTTCAAAAAGTTATGAAGAGCGAGCGCAAAAATACAATACGCGAACGCGAGTGGTAAGATTTACTCCGGGTCAAGAAGTCTACCGACGCAATTTCGGTTTAAGCGACTTCGGAAAAAATATAAACGCGAAGTTAAATAAAAAGTTCTTAAAATGCAGAATTCTCCGTTGCGTAGGTAAATGTTTGTATGAATTAGAGGATTTGAAGGGAAAACGTATTGGTATCTATCACGCAAAAGATTTAAAGCAATAAATCATCGCAATTTTTTTGTCGTGCCAATAAATTTTTAATTTTTTTATTTTTTTTTAATTTTTATATTTGCTTTTGTATTCCCTGCCATCTGCATGTTTTCGTCCATTTTATGGATGGGGCATGTGGAATGGTTGCGGACAATATTTTAAAGGCACATTTGCGTTTATATTTTTTTTTCAATAAGTCCCTGAACGGGCTCTTTCTTTTTTCTAAATTTTTGGTCTTTAACGTCCATGGGACGAGTCAGATTTATTTTGGCTAGAGTCTTACATTTAACGTCCATGGGACGAGCCACTTTTACTTTGACTAGAGTAACATATTTAGCGTCCAAGGGACAAGTCAAATTATTTTTTTTGTTGACTTAGTTCACTTAATTAGTTTATTGGTCACAAAAAAAAAAATATGCCGAGCTGATCATTTATAGCTCAAGGCGGTTACAAAAGTAAAAAAAAAACGTGTAATAAAGAAAACGAGAAGAACACGATTACTTGGTAAAAAGTTTTATCCCTTTTCGGGCGAAGTTTGCTTAGTGTTATATTCTTTATATTAAAACCTTCGTATAATTGGATCTGGCTCGTGACTTAATAATGAAAAAATATTTAAAAAGAAAAAGTTTGGCAACAAGGTTTTAAAAGCACACAGTGCTAACGAGCTTAGTACCAGCATTTGGTTAGAAGAAAATCAGAAGAAAAGAAGGAAAAAAATTAGCAAGTTTTTAGCACTAGGCTATTTTGCTCAAAAAGACAACTTAATGTTGTAATAAGTTTTTGTTAGCCCAGTTAAGCTATAACTGGCCACGTTTTCGGGATTCAATAACATTTACTGGCTGAAAGTTGACCATATACATTTTAGAGGTGACGATTTCCAGAGTGGCGAAGCTAGAGTACAACTCAGAAATGCTTTTTTTTAATCTTGACTCAAGTAGATGCATGATTGAACGTTACATGTGAGAACATATTGTAACGGGTTGCGACCCACGTGCCTCCCTTCGTAAACTCCCTGGGCGATGAGGCATTAAGGGCCTTGGGTGGTTAGTCACATGTTTGGGTGGTCACGGGTTGATTTTTGGGCAATATATGTCAAGATTATAAAAGGTATCAATGGACCAAAGCACGAAGTGCCAAGGCCCGCGAGTTGTATCCAGCTGCGATATCTCTGAAAACCAGCGCCACTAAAATGTCGTATGGGTAACAATCAAACCAGAAATGCCATGTTTCCTTAGTAGAGGCAAAGCGAATAGCGGATCTGGATTTTATTTATTTAGTTTTTTTAATATGAATGCTGGTTTATGGAAAAATTTTTATTGCGGAGCGATGCGACCGCGAAGATTTGTTTTAGGCAACGTTTAGTTATGTGTGTAAGAAGAAAGAGAAACACACTAATATCCAAAATGGGTTAGAGAAGATTATTCCCTTGATAGCACAAACTTACAATAAAATGTTAACCGCGTTAGGAAATCTAGTTAACAAACTGATTTCCTAAGTTATACGAGTTATCAACGATGCCTTTCAAAATTTAACTGTTACACAAGTAGATCCCAATCAGACCTGGTAACTATCCAGAGAAAAGTTTAGTTTAAAACAATCCACAGAAGGTTTAACAAAAGTTTATATTGCATTTGCTTGTAATATGCACGTTATCCATATATTGTGCAAAAGTTTCGGAGCAAGAAATAAAATTGATATTACATTTTGTACTTCTTGGTTATGTCGTAGCCCATATATATATATTTTGTTTTGTTTTTGGGGCAGATAGGTGGTAAAATGGGTTATAATATAAAATGTAATTGATAAAGAGTACTTTATTAATTTAATATTTCCTCCAAAAGCACGCCCGATCAGGTAAACACTCAAAACCGTTACTGTTTGAGTTAGATTTACCGTTTTGTGTTCATAAAATACGATATAATTTTCAAAGAGTGCTTGATTAATATCAAATTAACTCTAAACTCACGCCCGATCGTGTAACCACTCAAACTCATTATGGTTTGAGGTAGATTTAACTTTTTGTATTTTTTTGTTGTCGCACGTAAATGTTAAATAATTTCTTATTACATGACAGACAATATGGAGCACAGAGATTGTTCTGATTCTGCCAACTAGGTTTTAATTAAAAAGTGTGAGAAAAGTAAAATAACCGGATTCTATTGACTCAAACGATTGGTAAAAGAATCGCTCTTAAGCGCCCCATACACAAGTACGGTTGCAGTTCACGCCGATGTACCGCTGAGGTACAATCATACATGAACACGTTTTGGCACAAACGTATCGGTCATTAATTTTAATTTCGATTTAGTAATATTTTGTTTTACTATATTCTATTGAATATAAGTTCCGTGGTGCCGGAGAAGAATGGCAACCGGTTTAAACTATAAACAATTTTTTTTTACACAGAACATATTTCAAATTCTGTTGACAACACTGTTGTAAAACAATTTTCAAAAATGTCTCATACCCACCTATACAAAGGACAAACAAAGTTCATCCGGTTGATAGGTGTACATTTTGAAATCAAAACGGTTATAATTCTATAATGTCGTCATGTTAATGTTCGTTTTAAAATCACTGTTACTGTCCATGTCCCAAAAACATACGAAAAAGAAAAAGTTTGTGCAGACTTACCCCAGATCCATGTGATGAAGGCAAATGTAGGGCCGTTGCAGGAACCGATCGATGGTTAAAGCTATAGGAAAGTCGGAAGTAATTAGTATTTTGAAAAAAAAGAGGAAAGATTATAATTTAATACTTACTTTTCAAATCCATTACCTTAGCCGGGGACGTTAGGACAGTTTCCCCTGCTAAACCTCCGATGTCAGTCCTGAAACGAAAGAAAAATACAAAGTAATAAGTATTTTGAAAAATGAAAATAATATGATTTGCTACCTACTTTTCAAATCCAGTACCTTAGCCGGGGACGTTAGGCCAGTCTCCCCTGCTAAACCTCGTACGATGTCGGTCCTGAAACGAAAGTAAAATACAAACAAAGTAATTAGTATTTTGAAAAAAAAGAGAAAAGAATATAATTTAATACTTACTTTTCAAATCCAGTACCTAAGCCGGGGACGTTAGGCCAGTCTCCCCTGCTAAACCTCCGATGTCAGTCCTGAAACAAAAGAAAAATACAAACAAAAATAATTAGAATAGTTGTTATAGTTTAGGTTTAAGATTGTTAGTAGTTCTTGGTGTTTACTGTGATGAATTGCCGAATCTGAAACACCGGAATTAAGTTTAGTTTTTATTCTCGTTTTTATTTTATGTTAGTAAGTTTTTTTTGGTGAAGGGTTTTTTTTTTTAGTTTAGAATTAGTTTTTCTTAGTTTTTAGTTTCCACAATTTTTTTCAATATTCACAACACATAAAAAAAAAAAATTTTAAACTTTTCGTCAAAAAAATGCAGTGTTTTTTTATTTAGGTTTAGTTTTTATTAGTTTTTTCGTTTCCACAATTTTTTTTCATTTTCACAATATAAACAAAAAAAAAAAAAAAATTTCGCACACATTTTTTTCACTATAAAAAAAAAAAAATTCTTCACAATTTTTACACAAAAAAAAAAAAAACAATTTTTTTCACAATCACAAGTTTTTGAATTTTTACACAATAAAAAAAAAAAAAACAATTTTTTTCACAATCACAAGTTTTTGAATTTTTCACAAAAAAAAAAAAATTTTTTTCACAATAACAAGTTTTTGAATTTTTCACACAAAAAAAAAAAAAAAACAAAAAAAAAAAAAAAAAAAACCAATAAAATTTCACAGCAATTTTTTTCATAAAATTGTTCACAATCACAATATTTCCTTTTTTTTTTCACAAAAAAAAAAAAAAAAAAAATAAAAAAAAAATTTCACAAACATTTTTTCATGAGCACGAAGGGAAAAAAAAATCGAATTTTAAACACACAAAATAATTTTTCGTAAAATTTTTTTTTTCTCACAATTTTTATTTCACACCACACTAGTCACAAAAAAATAGCTAAACATTTTCCACAAAATAAAAAAATCCACTAGTTCAAAAAAACTTTTCACAAAATTTTTTTTTAAAACAAAAATTTCCACACAAAAAAAAAAAATTCACAATCACAAGTTCTTGAATTCTTCACAAAAAAAAAAAATTCAATAAAATTTCAGTTCTTTACAAAAACTGTTCACAAACAAAAAAAAAATTTTTGTTTTTACACATTTTTCACAATAAAAAAAAAACAAAAAATTTCACAAAAAAAAAAATAACACAAAGAAAAAAATTTTTTCAAAAAAAAATATCACAAAAGATTTCAACAAAAAAACAATTAAAAGAGAATATCACACACACAAAAATAAATTCATCAAATTGTTCACAGTCAAAAGCTTTCAAATATTACATTCAACTAAAATTTTTATTTTTCACACAAAAAATTTTCAAAAAAAAAAAAAAATCACAAAATTTTTTTTTTCACACAAAGAATTTCGCAAAATTTTTTTTTCTCACAAATATTTCAGATTTTTTTTTAAATTTTGTTCGTCACAACAATTTTTCACAAACAATTTGTCAATATTTTTTTTTACACAATCACTGGAAAAAAAAATTTTCCTTTTGTTTTTTTTACACACAAAAATATTTCACAATCAAAAAAAAAATTCCACAATTTTTCAAAAAAAAAAAAAAAAAACAAACAAAATTTTTTTCACACCAGAACACACAATTTTTTTTTTTTAATTTAATTTAAAAGTCGTTATTTATTTTACTCCGGTTCAGATTTAATTATATTGGTATTTTTTTATTTTTCGCACTTTTTTATTTTCGAGTTAAGTTAATTTTTCTCACTTTATTTTAAGTTTTGTAATTTTTTTTTTCATTTCATTTTAATTTTTTTCTTGGCATTTTACTTTTTCTCTCTTCTTGAGTTTTTTTTTTCCGTTTAATTTTAGTCAAAGTTTTTTTATTTCATTACTTTTCTTTTCACTTCACATTTTTTTTTAGTTTTTCGTATTTCTGTTCACTTGTAATTTTCAGGGTCATTTTCATTTATCACTTTCTCACTTCACTGTACTTTTCTTCATTTTGCACAATTCATTTATTCATTAGACACTCACATTCCAAATTTACCGTAAGCCCTTGAAACTGGTGACCGGCTTCAATGGGCTTATTAACGCGCACTTACTTTTTCTTATGTTGAATGGGTTAGGAATCCCATTCAACGACACACTAACATTCACACACACACACCAGGTTTTGTTTAACGCGGCACAGCACTTTCTTTTAGTTAATTTTTTTTATTCTTTAATTTGTTTGTTTATTTATTAGTTCACACACTTTTTATTTTTTTAATTAGTTATTATTTATTTAAAAAAAAAAAAAAAAAAAAAACACTTTAAATATACACTATACTTACCACTTAAATTGTACACCTTTACCCTTACGCGCTCGATCACTTTTGATGAATATCGGTTGGCAAAGTCGAAGCGTAATTTGACGGCGTCAGTGTATCGGCGGCTCGGGGTATGTTCAGTGTGACAGAAAACAGGTGTTAGGGTAGTTGCCATATCAGCGTATGGTAGGGTTACCTTGCCTATGGTAATAATAAAGGGAACAAAGGCACTGAGAGAAATTTATGGTTAAAATCCCAAAAAGCTTTGCCCTCTCATCCCGCAACAAGGATGTAGGCAGGATGATCGGGTTTGTGGTGTAGCCTTTTTGTGTGTGAAGTAATTAGCGCCATCTATATGTGAAGTCGCACAACTATGTGTATGACAATACAGCGGTTTGCGTGCTGTTGTCAATGTTGTGTGTGGGG
This sequence comes from Muscina levida, assembly GCA_964034835.1. Taxonomy (NCBI): domain Eukaryota; kingdom Metazoa; phylum Arthropoda; class Insecta; order Diptera; family Muscidae; genus Muscina; species Muscina levida. Next base: position 134,193,052 of record OZ035882.1, read on the forward strand.
AAATTTTAAGGTTGACGGAGGGAATGGTTTGGCTGGTGGACTAGAGTTGGCTTGGGTAATTCCTTGCCCAAAATGGAGATGAGAGACCGTTTTAAGCCACCGAAAGAAGAACATCTTCAAGAAAAAAAAAAAGGCAATTATTTTAATACACGCAAAGAACGAAAATTTAACTTACAAAAAGCCAGTAAACTGTCTATAATTAAAAAAAAGACATTCGCGGAAATAAATCTATAAATCTATATGCTAAAAGCGAAACAAAGCGATTTGGTTAATTAATTTTAAATTAATTATAATTTAATTAAAAATTAAATTAAAATTTATGGTTTTTGGTTGGATTTATTAAAAAAAATTCCGAAATTACCTAAACCAAAGACAATATCAGAGACATTTGTGTTGGAGAAATATTATTGCCACGGTATCCAAGCCACCAGGGCAACAGCCGTAGAGCCGCAACGAGAAGCCGAGGTGCAGCAGTCCTGAGTTGTCCAATATTTGGGGTCCACCAGCCGGATTTTCCCTCTGGGAGGAGCTTTTAGCCAGCCAATCAGCCAGTCCCAGTCAACGTCCGAAGCCATTACAACACCGCCAAGACCGGGGTGTTGCCCAGGTATTCTAGCCGTAAGGGGGTTTTATACGCGACCGTTACGTACTTTAACCAATACGTTACTATCTGAAAATAAAAAGAAAAATAACATTAGTAAATTTTTAAACAAACGGTTCGCTAGGGTGGGCAAAACTCTTACCAGCTAACATTTTAAATCCTCCAGTGATAAAAGGAGAAAACCAACGATTAGGGGTTGAGCGCTCAAAATCAGAATCGTTAGGGTAGAGTAAAACGCGGGAAAGTGCCCGAAGGAGTTGTTTTGGCCATCTCAAAAGAACTGAGAAAAATGAAAATAATTTAAAGATAAGGAAAAATAATCTTTTTATTTTTATGATAAAAAATTACGACCTTATACTTACAAAAACTTACACTTAACCCCCAAAAACGCGCGTTTACCGAGTCGGGCCTGTGACAAAATGGCGACCCGAAATGATGTTAATATGGCGTACCCGAAATAAAAATCACATTGTAATAAGATTTTAAATTGTGCAATAAAGCGGCAATTTTTATAATGTTTTTGGTTAAAATAACTATGTTTGATATGGAGGGCTAAAGGTTATAGGGTCACAGGTAAGTGATCTCCGACAGCAGCTGAAGAGGGAAATTGTGTTTTGGGGTATCCTAAAATAAGATGGCGACAGGATACCATGGTCGGGGTGGGATTCGCCAGAGGCTTTTAAAAAGGTTGTAAGCCAGGCCTCATAAGCCAAAACTACCTGAAGTTTATTGTTTCCATAGTGTTGTCCTTTTTTTCAGTGTTTTGTGTGATCAGTGTTTGTTTATTGTCCCCCATAAGCTGACTGATAATTTTTTGTCAGCTGTCAAAGAGAGGAGACGGACAAGAACCGCGCCCGAACCCCTGAACTCTAGCCGGAGCCAACGCCAGCAGTCAGCGCCGTCCGTCCTTCTCTCTAGTAAAATGACAGTTGGTGTCCCAAAGGGGCACGCGACAAAATATTTCTCCGGCGGCAATGTTGGTTCAAAATAATGCTGATAAACATCGAACGATTGTAGCCACTGTTGTGGGCTGTGGCATACAGAAGACAGCGGGTCAAGCTTTAGGAGAATTTATGATTCAAATGTAAATATATGTATACTTTATTTTTTTTTAATTAGAATTATTTGTAAGATGTGTTATGTTTTTTATTGAATAAAAAATAACTTAATAATACTCGCATGAAAGGATACTTTGATTTGTAATGCTTGAAGGACAACAATTAAAAACATGACCTGGGTATTATACGATATTAAAAGGAGAGTTTTTTAGTCCCACAAACAAGGTGACATTAATATTCTAAGAGGACTCTGTTGATTAAGACAGGATTTATCTTTTTCCAAATAGATTATACTACTTGTATTATAGCACGTATTTTAACAAAATTGCCCTACCATTGGGAAAATTACTGTAAAAGGTCTAAAGGACTTCCAATTTGGCAAATAATATATGGGTTAAATATTTATAGAATGCTACTGAAATAAATTTTTATATGGTATACAAATAAATTAGTTTGGTAGGGTGCTTCAAAATAAAAGTTGTTTTTGAAGTTTTTCGTTTTTGAGAAAAGGCAATTTTTGTCCTCTGCATACATATTTAAGAGTTACCTACTAAATATGGTTAATAACTGAGATATAGACTATAACAAAAAATACTGACACTTTTTCCACATTTGTACTGTAGTTGCCTACACTTTTTAACAAGATGTATCGCCTTCCCATGGATGTTCTTCTTCTTCTGATTCATCACCAAAGGTGATCTGATTCATCACCAAAGGTTTTTCATGCTTAAGTTTTTTCATATGATCTAGAGCCACTCTACTGCACGTACTATTATATTTTTAAACCGATTCCCTTTATATTGATTCATAAACAATTTGCTTGATATAATTTATTATGCCATACATTTTCAAATCAGTTTACCATACGGAGCAGCACTATTGGTGGTAAAATAGAATATACCCGCTTTACGTTCAATTTGCAATGGATCACCGATTTTCACTGCTGATTGCAGGTCATTACAGCCATTTTTATCTAAAATATTCTGAAAACTGTTGCATTTGTAAATGGGAGCAAAAGAATAGCCCTTAATGGCTTCGGCATACAAAGTAACACAACGACCGTGAGAGCAGGCGCCATCTATATCTGAGCCACAACCCGGCTGCAGACGTCCCCAATTAGGGTAAAACGAAGCTGTGCCTATTGGATTTAGGAAGCCCTTAAGATTACCATTTGTCTGTATGGTCTCCACATACTTGGCATCAGTGGTAGCTAAACGTGTGTTGGGGTTATCATAACTATACAAAGGCATTGCAGGATCTAGACCAACAATGGCTGGCAAAGTGCCACGTTTTACATTCTTGCCACAATAACCGGCTACATGAGCACCCAAACTGTGACCAATAACCACCAATGTACTAAAACTCAAGCCAGATTTTTCATTTAAGAAATCCACAAATTCGGCGACATCCTCACCCACAATGGGAACTTTAGCACGGGCCGAAACGTAGTTTAGTTTCGAATACTCGTTCCAATCAACTGAAATGATGTTGTAATCTCCCTTGGAGAGGTAGGCTTCACGTATAGGTTTATTGGGAGTCGTGGTATAAGAGCCTCCCCAGCCATGGATGATGATTCTAAAAGGGGTGAAAATGAAATAGGAATAAGTTGAAACAAAAATAAGCAAAATAAGTATAAGTAAAATTATTAATATATTGGTTCGTTGTTATTAAAACTCACCTTGTTTGTTTGGATTTATCGAAATGTGACTTCTTTACAGAATCCACATTGTTGAAAATCAATTGCTGCGGTGTGCTTGGATTTGATTTTGTATAGAGATAAAACCTAACATTTCCGGTAGCACGGCTTTCAATTAAATCAGAGCTGGACTCCCTTAAAGGCAAAGAGTAGACCAAGGCTATAAGGAAACAGAAAAATGTTTTACAAAAGCTATTCAAAAATGTTGAATAAATTACCTTACCCAAACAAATGACCAATAATTGGCAGACTAACAGTGACTTCATTGTTTAACACGTTTCGCAGCACTGATGGGCTTGCTCGTGTCAATCGTGTCAATGGGTATGAAAGAAGTTGTTTTCATCTAAAGCTGGAAAAGCCTAATATCTTGATAAGATTATTCCTCACAATTATCTACATATTTCTATTCACTTGAGAATTTTTGAAGTATAGCTTTTCACACAAACAAAGAAACGTGACGACAATGTTATAAATTTTGCTGTCTTGTCAGTGATAATCTGTTAAATTAAACTATTTTTGTTATAAGTACTTATATTCTTGATTTTTAAATCGATACATCTGCTGGCGTACGTTTTTAGCGCAAGACAATTATTAAAGATTAGACTTGAAATATTGTTTAAGATTAAACTTATATTATAAGTGGGTAGAAAATACAATAAAAAGTTGTTTCATTAATAAGGACACGTGACTTATTCTTTTAAGCCAAATAATACAAATTCCCTTGTAAAAATTTTATAAAATTTTGAAAACATCCGTATCCGTATGGTTGATATAGCCATAACAAATGAGGCCGACTAACTTTCACAAACGAATCCGAAATTATGATTCAAATAAAATGGTGGCATATTCCCAACTACTTCTGTGTATAACAAACCTTAATGTGAAGACATTTTTACATTTACATTATTCCCATTTGTACTTAAAATTGATAATAAAAACAAGTTGTTAAGTTATAACATAAATTGGGTTTAATTGTTGTATGATTTTATGTAATTATGCATAGATACAAATAATTATATAAGTACATTTTTTGTTTTGCTTAAATGTATACGTATATAGTAACAGTACTAACATACAAACTTAATAAAAATCATTTTTCAAACAAAAAAAAAAATTAAAAAACAATTATATCATCGAAGTCAAGCAATAGAGCAAGTTTGTATGACATTATCATCATGACAACTACATATATTATATTTTTTTTTAAAAAATAATTTACTTAAAATATCAAATTTCTGCTAAATATACGTTACGATACATGGACGTTCTAATAACTTATCACGGAATGTTTACAATTCGTTATGTGCTAGCAACAAAAATAGACATACATCAAACAGAAAATACATTGTAATAATAAGTCAATAATCATTACGTTTACGTATTTAGTAATGTATAGATTAATATGAGATTCTACACACACAATAAAATTAATGTATTTTATAATAGTTGTCTTTGCATTAATGTTCAATGACTATTTAAGACAATTTGCCATCGCATACTGTGTGGTATGTAATAGGTAATTAAGTATAGAGTTTAGTGGATTGCAGTAGTGAAAGCGTTTATATTTAAAAATTCCTGTAATTTTCTCTTTTCCTAGTCAAGTCCATGGGGGCACATTAATATTTCCATTAAAAAACAAAACAACAACCAATTTCTTTACTTCTCTTGTTTAGAAAATATTTAATACATATTTCAATTACAATTTTTTCACTTATCCTCTTGTTTAGAAAATATTTAAGTTACAATCCATTAATTTGGTGTTAATTTAAATTTTATTGTATATCGATAATATTGTACATTTGTATTTGTTGCTTATATATGTATATATACGTTTGGGAAGACTTCAAAAACTGTTTGATGCCTCAGACAAAAAAAAAAAAAAAAATCTGGAAGTAGACCGCTTTTGAACACAAACAAATACGTATATGGAATGAAGTTGTATTATATAAAATTTTTCTGTCCGATTCTTAGAGATGATGTCATTAAAAAAATCTCTTATTTTTAGTTTAAATGCAGATTATTTTCTTTCGGAGGTTGTTGTAGTTAAAAGAACATAAATTTTTCTTAATGGTAAAATACTACATGGTATTTTTATGTTGTAAATGATTTACCAGTAAAATTGCAGTAGTTTCAATAGCGGAGATGCAGTAAGGCTTGATTTATTATATTATATTTGGAAGATGTTCTAAAAATATAGGGTCTTAAAAAAAAATCTGTCTCAACCGTCATATTTATAAATGAAAATTTGCCAATTGTCTGCTAATCTTTTGCTAAGTTTCTATATGATATGATTTCTTTACTCCAATTTTATATAAGTAAACATTTTCGTTACAATATAATAAATCAACCAACTGCCTTCTTTACACTGACTGTATAAATTATATAAAATGTTGTTTGTCTTGATGAATTGTAACTATTGTAGCCAAGGTCAATATCAGTAATTGTGTATTTTAAAATATTCGCATATGAATGTACTCGTATGTATGTCGACCATAATTGTCTTATGCATACATAATATTACATACTACATATATAATTACCTTAATTTACTTTAGACCATATTTATTTGTATTTTTATTACCAAACGATCATCTTCACAGAATCCTCTCTTTATAATTTCCGCAATATTAGCATATTCCACAAAACCAAATCCCCGTGTGCTAATACGTTCCTTTGGTTGATGAAATGCCAATATCTCTGGTTTTGTCATTATTGTATCGTGTTGTGACAACTTCATATCGCGTGGATGTACCATGCAGAGTTTAATGCGCCCTATAAAGGGCCACTCCAAATGCATATCATTCTCCGATTGCATAAGATGAACATGTAAACTAAGCAAATGTGGATTCTTGGGTTGTATATTGAGACGGGCACAAAATTTATAGCCATAGGGTGAAGTGTAGCATTCGCGCGAATACACTAAATTGTTAGTATTTGATCGTAGGTGTTCAATGAGATTATGAAAGTTGGGTATCTCCCACAATATAGTGCCACTGCAGTAGCGGGGATCGACCTGTGTGCGCTGTAAAGTTAACTGTTTGGTTAAATTTTCGATTTTGACGTCTTGTTCGCAAGCTCTTTGTTCCAACACCACTATACGTTGGTACATGGCTTGAATGAGTTGTTCTTCCGAACCGTTGGCATATTGTGGCGGTGGCGGCAACGCTCCTCCACCATTTGTTTGTCCATTAGATTTGTGAGTTTTTTGTGGATTCCAAGTGGAAATGGCTGTATTCTGTAGGGACCTTAACATGAGCTGTAAATGGTGTGGCATGTCTTCCTTTAAGTGCATTTCCAAGGCATTAGTTTCTGGCCTTCCGACAAACCCACACTTGATACTAGCAAAAGGACACTTCTCTTCTGTGGCCTCGTCATCATCCCTATAGGGACATTCATGTCTGTGCCTCTCTACCTCCAATGGAGAGCCCACAAAGTCACATCCCTGCTTTGCATTAGAGCACTTTAACTTAATTTGTTCGATTTCCCTTCTGGTATAGTTGTCCGGGAAAATATCTTTGTCGGCCACGATTTTCTTATTGTCCATGGGGCACCATTGGCTTTTATTGCGTAGCCACGAATTGAGACATGATTTGCAGAAACGATGACCACATGAAGTCAGTACAGGTTCATTTAACCAATTCATGCAAATGGCACATTCATACCTTGAGTCCGGCTCTGGTTCGTCTGTCGAGCTTGTTCTTGAATTAAGCGACTGCTGCAAATGTAGCCTTTGCGGAGGCTCTGGCCTTGGTATAGACTCCAAATCCAATTCACCATTATCGGGAGTCAACTGAGAATGAGTGTTGAGCGTTTGTTGTTGCTGGCGTTTAGTTTCTTGTTGATGGTTCATTATTTTGGGTGTTAAATTGTTTTTAAGTCTTATAATTGTATTTTTGCATAAATGATAATAAAAACATATAAAAAACTTGTAAAAGTTCTAAAATATCAATTTATTTAGAATCGTCGTGTACTCGTTTTATTTATTCTGTTCTTGAATTTTGTTTTTATTTATTTTTAGTTAGTAAAAAAGATGTATTGCAAATTTTTGTGAATGAGTATCGATCTATTGTATTTTTTTTTGTTAATTGATTTCGCCGTTGTGTCATATGTTCGGCCGTCAGCGAAAGCTAATTGGAATGTAAACACAACCAAAAGTGCCAGCGATGGCGGATATGAGTTTGGCAGAGCATAAACAGAATCATGCAAGTTGGCGACGTCGATGTATTGAAATAATCACCCTGTATGTAAATAACAATTCCTTAATAAAAACACATATCATTTTTACACCGGAACGCATTTAACATATTTCCGCGTTTATCCGCATCTTTGATGGATGCGGCCAAAATGCTAAAATTTTTACTTGTATTTTGTTGTTGGAAAGATAACATATTTCGCATCCATGAAAGATGCGGAAAAATGCGCCGAGTTGTACTCTGAAAAGCTGAATTTAAGCGATTTTTCTCAGTAATTTTGATCCGGCAACCACTATTTTCGATGTTTGTTTACATTTATCGGAAACAATGCCAAACAACATGGACGGACAAAAAATTTACATATTTGCCAAAATATGAATGAATGATTACTCCAATTAGTTAAAAGCATTCGCGCTTCGTGGAGTACTGTCTCCGAAACAATTTTAATAGGTTTGTGGCAGGAAAATATTGCTGGTTTACAAGGCGAATGGAAAAATGTGTGGGCAAAGAAAGTAAATTATACGAGAAGTACATTAACTGTTTGTTTTGATCATTAAATAACACTACGGTAGGTTGGTAGAAGAAGAGCGCAGATTGGAAGAAGAAGAGCGTAGGTTGGTAGATGTAAATATGCAAAAATTAAAAAAACAAATTATGAAATTTTAATGCAGATTAAATGTTACATTTATCTTTTTGACTGTCGAGTCAAAAAATAGTGCATATCCTTTTTATTTCCATCAATTTTTATACCGTGCTATCAGTTCAGTACCGATCTACTAGAGTGTTACTTAAGGGCGTAAGTACACTACATTTTGCCACAGTCTTATTTGACTTCTTGTATAATTTACTTTCTTTGGTGTGGGCTAGACAACAGCTGACAATGTAAATTAATTGTACCAACAACGACTTTTATTGTACCGGAAATTACTTTTATTGCCCTAAGAAGTGAATTTATTGTTGAAAAAAGTACAATTTATTGTACCAAAATGTACTTCTACAGCACCATATGTTACTTCTATCGCACACATATAAGGCACATTTAAGGTACCAAGAGCTTTTATCGTACCAAAAAGTACAAATAGTACATTTATACCAATAAGTACTTTTAATGTACAAAAAGCACAATGTATTGCACCAAAGAATACGTTACACATGGCAAAAATAACTTTTATAGTATCAAAAATAACATTTATTGCAATTAAAAGTACATTTATTGTACATATTTTGGTACCAAAAATACTTCTATTCTATATTAAAAGAACATTAATTGTATCAAAATGTACTTTTATTGTATCAACAATTACTTTTATTGTGCCAAAAAGTACATCTTTTTGTACCAAAAATACTTATATAGTTATAAAAGTTCATTTATTGTACCCATGGCTCAACAATTTTTTGGCAGAATATGTGGCGGGAGCCGGATTAAAAAAAAAATATGCCATTGTTTTCGTCTTTTTCTCCAAACATCGGAATGGTAGGTCAAAGTTGGCGCTCAGGTCCATGGGGCCCGGGTGGTCAAAAAAGGGCCCCTTTCGGTTCTATGATGACCCCCCAGGTGCGGGTATTCAAATTAAAGATATTTTCGAGACGAATCCAACGATGTTATTTTTATGTCCTGGACCGAGTTCGAGCTATTTGAATTTCCGGGATATACAAAAAAAAATTAATTTTAAAAATTTTTGCCTTCCGCGCTACTAAACCCAACATATCCATTTTCACTCTAATTTACAAAAAAAAAAATATTTTTTTCGGGATATACCAAAAAAAAAATATATATAATTACAATACACAGCTTTCTTTTAAATTTGTTTCAAATTTTTCTTCATTTTTTCACTTTTATCCTTTTTTTTATCAATTTTCTTCTTTCAAATATTTCTCTGTAGACTTTTTTTTGAATTTTTTTAAAATATTTCTTGAAATTTTCCTTTAAAAACCTTAAAAAATTCAAAAAAATTTAAAATTTCCACACATTTTTGATGACATTTCATTTTTCTTTGGAATTATTCAATTCATTTCCTTAAATTATTCTAATTTTCCATGATTTTTCCCCATTTTTTTAAATTTTTTACGGGGTTTTTAAGAAAAAATTATTTATTTTTTAAAAATCGCGCGGTTTTTAGATTTTCTATTTTTTTTAGAATTTTTCAAATTATTTCCTTAAATTTTTCTAACTTTTTCCATGATTTTTTCTAATTTTTTCAATTTTTTTTTGGTTTATCCCGGAAATTTAAATGAATCTAATTCGGTCCAGGAGACACGTAGGGACTTAAAAATAACATCGTTGGATTCGTCTCGAAAATATCTTTTGAGTACCCACACATGGGGGGTCATCATAGAACCCAAGGAGCCCATTTTTTTGGCCCCTCCCGGGCCTTAGCGCCAACTTTGACCTCGATTTTCGTGTTTTGGGGCGTATTTGGGGTGGGATTTTTTTTTTACCTCCCGCCCCATATTCTGCACTTTTGCCCAATAAACTGTATTTTTGGTACAATAAATGTATTTTTTGGAACAATAAATTTACTTTTTGGTACAAAAAAATATACCTTTTAATACAATAAATTGTATTTTTTGGTACAATGAAAGTACATTTTGTACAATAAAAGTACTTTTTGATACAATAAATGTACTTTTTGCAGCATAAAAGTACTTTTTGGTACATTAAAAGAATTTTTATTCACAATAAAAGTACTTTTTGGTAGAATAAATGTACTTTTAGGTAAAAAGGGTGATTTTGTTATTAAACAAATATCTTTTTTAAAAACTTTTATTGTTTTTTTCTACACTGTGTGACAGACAAATTCGGCGGGGGGTTTAGCTACCGGGATAAGTTTAATTGGCCAAAAAAAAAAAACTTATACGTGTCCCGGCGTTACTCTAGGTCACATCAAGGAATAGAGATGTATCGATTTGAATATGGGAAGTATCATCAAGGGGGCTGAAGTGCTGAGACTAAAGTAAAAAAATATATACCATTCTCTTGGTCTTGGTCCATAAACATCGGAATGGTTGGTCATCGGAATAAAGATGGTGCCGGGGACTTATGGGCCCTTGGGTTCTATGTTGTCCCCATATGTGCGGGTACTTAAATGGGAGATATTTTCAAGACGAATTCAGCAGTGTATTTCAAGGACCTGCGGGTCCGCTGGACCGAGGTAAAATTATGTATTTTTGTTGACAGGTGATATTCTTTATTTACTTACAAAAAAGATTCCAAAAATGAAAAACTGCTAGAAGTTTGTTTTTAAAAAATATTTTTTTTTCTAAAGAATAAAGTTTTTGTTTTGAGGAAGAGCAAGACTGTCATTTTATATGTTTATTACTCTCCTTTCAAGAATTGACTTGCATAGAGAAGTTAGTGTTATAAAAATTCCAATTTAAAAAAAAAAATATTTTTTTTGTACAATGCAGTGTTTTTTTCTTTTTAAACAAACCAAGAGTTGTTAATAAATTTATTAAGTAACAAATTTCGATATAAAAACATCTTATTTAAAGTTGTATGGCAGTAATTTTGTCGTGCGCGCGTACATAAGCTGTAAAGTAAATTCAGAATAGATGTTTTAATTTTTTTGTAGTAATTATTATAAGAAGACTGTTTTTCTGGATGTTAATTACTTTTTTGC